>CM051263.1:35686860-36289360 GCA_027921565.1 Artemia sinica | reverse complement strand
TTTCATTAAAGAAATTATGAAAAAATTGTAAGTAAATAGCAAATTCTTTCTTGAATTCACCAGCTGGATAAACAAAAAGACATTTCGTTCAAGAAATTATGACAAAATTCTAAGTAAGTAACAAACTCTTTCTTGAAGTTACCTCATGGATACACAATGCAGAAACTTCATTTAAGAAACTATGAAAAAAATGTAAGTAAGTAAGTAAGTAACAAATTCTTTCTTGAAGTCACCTCTTGGATACACAATACAGAAATTTTCATTAAAGAAATTATGAAAAAAATTGTAAGTAAGTAGCAAATTCTTTCTTGAATTCACCTACTGGATAAACAAAGAAAAATTCTCAGTAAGTAACAATTTCTTTCTTGAAGTCAACTCTTGGATACACAATTTCATTCAAGATTTTATGAAAAAATTGTAACTAAGTAGCAAATTCTTTCTTGAATTTACATGTTGGATTAACAAAAATACATTTCGTTCAAGAAATTATGACAAAATTCTAAGTAAGTAACAAACTCTTTATTGTTTTCACGAGTTAGATATACGATGTAGAAATTAAATTCACGAAATTATGAAAAAAATTCTCAGTAAGTAACAATTTCTTTCTTGAAGTCAACTCTTGGATACGCAATACGGAAATTTCATTCAAGAAATTATGAAAATATTTGTAAGTAAGTAACAAACTCTTTATTGAATTCACCTCTTGGATATACAGTACAGATACTTCATTCAAGAAATTATGAAAAAATCGCAAGTAAGTAACTTTTTTTCTAATTATCACAAACAATTTTCACTTAGCTACATGATGTAGAAATTTAATTCAAGAAATTATTAAAAAATTCTCAGTAAGTAACAATTTCTTTCTTGAAGTCAACTCTTGGATACACAATTTCATTCAAGAAATTATGAAAAAATTGTAACTAAGTAGCAAATTCTTTCTTGAATTCACATGTTGGATTAACAAAAAATACATTTCGTTCAAGAAATTATGACAAAATTCTAAGTAAGTAACAAACTCTTTATTGTTTACATGACTTAGATACACGATGTAGAAATTTAATTCAAGAAATTATGAAAAAAATCGCAAGTAAGTAACTTTTTTTTTTCTCTTTATCACAAACAATTTTCACTTAGCTAAATGATGTAGAAATTTAATTCAAGAAATTATTAAAAAATTCTCAGTAAGTAACAATTTCTTTCTTGAAGTCAACTCTTGGATAGGCAATACGGAAATTTCATTCAAGAAATTATGAAAATATTTGTAAGTAAGTAACAAACTCTTTATTGATTTCACCTCTTGGATATACAGTACAGATACTTCATTCAAGAAATTATGAAAAAATCGCAAGTAAGTAACTTTTTTTCTCTTTATCACAAACAA
The DNA here is from genome assembly GCA_027921565.1 of Artemia sinica. Lineage (NCBI taxonomy): Eukaryota > Metazoa > Arthropoda > Branchiopoda > Anostraca > Artemiidae > Artemia > Artemia sinica. Next base: position 36,287,979 of record CM051263.1, on the reverse strand, counting down.
TTTTCACTTAGCTACATGATGTAGAAATTTAATTCAAGAAATTATTAAAAAAAATTCTCAGTAAGTAACAATTTCTTTCTTGAAGTCAACTCTTGGATACACAATTTCATACTTAGATACACGATGTAGAAATTTAATTCAAGAAATTATGAAAAAAGACTCAGTAAGTAACAATTTCTTTCTTGAAGTCATCTCGTGGATACACAATACGGAAATTTCATTCAAGAAATTATGAAAATATTTGTAAGTAAGTAGCAAACTCTTTATTGATTTCACCTCTTGGATATACAGTACAGATACTTCATTCAAGAAATTATGAAAAAATCGCAAGTAAGTAACTTTTTTTTTCTCTTTATCACAAACAATTTTCACTTAGCTAAATGATGTAGAAATTTAATTCAAGAAATTATTAAAAAATTCTCAGTAAGTAACAATTTCTTTCTTGAAGTCAACTCTTGGATATGCAATACGGAAATTTCATTCAAGAAATTATGAAAAAATTGTAAGTAAGTAGCAAATTCTTTTAACAAAATCTAAGTGTTAGAGTGATTGGTTGTGGTTTACCTTGTCACAGCTACATTTTTTGATTTTTCAAAGTTCATTTTGAATTTCTTTCATTGAAATGCAAGAGTTGGAATATTTCAGTAGTGTTTGCTTGTGGTTTACCTTGTCACAGTTACATTTTCTTGATTTTTCAAAGTTCATTTTGAATTTTTCGTTGAAATGCAAGAGTTGGAATATTTCAGTAGTGTTTTGGTTGTGGTTTACCTTGTCACAGTTACATTTTCTTGATTTTTCAAAGTTCATTTTGAATTTTTTTCGTTGAAATGCAAGAGTTGGAATATTTCAGTAGTGTTTGGTGTGGGTTTACCTTGTCACAGCTACATTTTCTTGATTTTTCAAAGTTCATTTTGATTTCTTTCGTTGAAATGCAAGAGTTGGAATATTTCAGTAGTGTTTGGTTGTGGTTTACCTTGTCACAGTTACATTTTCTTGATTTTTCAAAGTTCATTTTGAATTTCTTTCGTTGAAATGCAAGAGTTGGAATATTTCAGTAGTGTTTGCTTGTGGTTTACCCTGTCACAGTTACATTTTCTTGATTTTTCAAAGTTCGTTTTGAATCATTCAAGAAACGTGATTAAACACGTTTTTAAACTACATGCTATTTGCATGCCTTTCCTTGACACCTTTCCAAACGAGCGGGGATTCCCTGCTGGTTCCTACACATTGCAAAAAAGTGAGCAGTACGAAAACTCCACATTTTCAACTAAAATAATTTCAAAGTACCAAGAAATTTAATTCAAGAAAATTATGAAAAAAAAAATTTAGACGGGGTTACGTGATTTTTCTGCCTAAAAAAATTCATAATACTGTTTTTGTTTAGTTAATATTCTTAATGGCTTGTTAGCTCAGTTGGTTAGAGCGTCGTGCTAATAACGCGAAGGTCGAGGGTTCGATCCCCTCACGAGCCATAGTTTTGACATTCGTATGGTAACTCCATAAGTTATTCTAGGGATATATTTTATATCGAGTTAACAAATTTTTATAGGAATCAATACACACACAGACACGACACACAAACAGAATCATAGTGAGAGAGATATTCAAAAAGTTGGGTTGATCTAGGTTCACTTAGAGTGGCGCGCCACTCTAAGTGAACCTAGATCAACCCACCTTTTCCAATATCTCTCTCACTATGATTCTGTTTGTGTGTCGTGTCTGTGTGTGTATTGATTCCTATAAAAATTTGTTAACTCGATATAAAATATATCCCTAGAATAACTTATGGAGTTACCATACGAATGTCAAAACTATGGCTCGTGAGGGGATCGAACCCTCGACCTTCGCGTTATTAGCACGACGCTCTAACCAACTGAGCTAACAAGCCATTAAGAATATTAACTAAACAAAAACAGTATTATGAATTTTTTTAGGCAGAAAAATCACGTAACCCCGTCTAAATTTTTTTTTTCATAATTTCTTGAATTAAATTTCTTGGTACTTTGAAATTATTTTAGTTGAAAATGTGGAGTTTTTCGTACTGTTCACTTTTTTGCAATGTGTAGGAACCAGCAGGGAATCCCCGCTCGTTTGGAAAGGTGTCAAGGAAAGGCATGCAAATAGCATGTAGTTTAAAAACGTGTTTAATCACGTTTCTTGAATGATTCAAAACGAACTTTGAAAAATCAAGAAAATGTAACTGTGACAGGGTAAACCACAAGCAAACACTACTGAAATATTCCAACTCTTGCATTCAACGAAAGAAATTCAAAATGAACTTTGAAAAATCAAGAAAATGTAACTGTGACAAGGTAAACCACAACCAAACACTACTGAAATATTCCAACTCTTGCATTTCAACGAAAGAAATTCAAAATGAACTTTGAAAAATCAAGAAAATGTAGCTGTGACAAGGTAAACCACAACCAAACACTACTGAAATATTCCAACTCTTGCATTTCAACGAAAAAAATTCAAAATGAACTTTGAAAAATCAAGAAAATGTAACTGTGACAAGGTAAACCACAACCAAACACTACTGAAATATTCCAACTCTTGCATTTCAACGAAAGAAATTCAAAATGAACTTTGAAAAATCAAGAAAATGTAACTGTGACAAGGTAAACCACAAGCAAACACTACTGAAATATTCCAACTCTTGCATTTCAATGAAAGAAATTCAAAATGAACTTTGAAAAATCAAAAAATGTAGCTGTGACAAGGTAAACCACAACCAATCACTCTAACACTTAGATTTTGTTAAAAGAATTTGCTACTTACTTACAATTTTTTTCATAATTTCTTGAATGAAATTTCCGTATTGCATATCCAAGAGTTGACTTCAAGAAAGAAATTGTTACTTACTGAGAATTTTTTAATAATTTCTTGAATTAAATTTCTACATCATTTAGCTAAGTGAAAATTGTTTGTGATAAAGAGAAAAAAAAAAGTTACTTACTTGCGATTTTTTCATAATTTCTTGAATGAAGTATCTGTACTGTATATCCAAGAGGTGAAATCAATAAAGAGTTTGTTACTTACTTACAAATATTTCATAATTTCTTGAATGAAATTTCCGTATTGCGTATCCAAGAGTTGACTTCAAGAAAGAAATTGTTACTTACTGAGAATTTTTTTCATAATTTCGTGAATTTAATTTCTACATTGTATATCTAACTCGTGAAAACAATAAAGAGTTTGTTACTTACTTAGAATTTTGTCATAATTTCTTGAACGAAATGTATTTTTGTTAATCCAACATGTAAATTCAAGAAAGAATTTGCTACTTAGTTACAATTTTTTCATAAAATCTTGAATGAAATTGTGTATCCAAGAGTTGACTTCAAGAAAGAAATTGTTACTTACTGAGAATTTTTCTTTGTTTATCCAGTAGGTGAATTCAAGAAAGAATTTGCTACTTACTTACAATTTTTTCATAATTTCTTTAATGAAAATTTCTGTATTGTGTATCCAAGAGGTGACTTCAAGAAAGAATTTGTTACTTACTTACTTACAATTTTTTTCATAGTTTCTTAAATGAAGTTTCTGCATTGTGTATCCATGAGGTAACTTCAAGAAAGAGTTTGTTACTTACTTAGAATTTTGTCATAATTTCTTGAACGAAATGTCTTTTTGTTTATCCAGCTGGTGAATTCAAGAAAGAATTTGCTATTTACTTACAATTTTTTCATAATTTCTTTAATGAAAATTTCTGTATTGTGTATCCAAGAGGTGACCTCAAGAAAAAATTTGTTACTTACTTACAATTTTTTTCATAGTTTCTTAAATGAAGTTTCTGCATTGTGTATCCAAGAGGTGACTTCAGGAAAGAGTTTGTTACTTGCTTACAATAGAACTATTCTAAAGAATAAAGACGGGTTAAGCTTAAAGATATTTTATTGCTTAAACGTATTGACACATAGCTCAAAGAGACACACAAAGCCCAAAGAAACATACACAGCTCAAAGAGACACAAACAGCCCAAAGAGACAAACATAGACCAAAAAGACTCAGACACCCCAAAAAGACACACAGTCCAACTAGACACACACAGCCTAAAGAGACACACACATCACAAAGAGACAGCCACAGCTCAAAGAGACACATACAGCTCAAAGAGACGTACACGGCCCAAAGAGAAGCACACATCCAACAGAGAGACACAAAGCCCAAAACGACACAAACAGCCAAAAGAGGCACACACAGACCATAAAGATTCAAACTACCCAAAGAAATATACAGCCTAAAGAGACACACACTGCCCAAAGAGACACACACAGGCTAAAGTGACATACACACAGTCCGAAGAGACACACAAAGCCCAAAGAGACACACACACAGCTCAAAGAGACAAAAAAAAAAAAACGCCCATACAGACACATACATACCAAAAAGATTCAAACCCTCCAAAGAGACACACATTGCCCAAAGAGACACACATGGCCTCTAAGAGACACAAACAGCCAAAAGAAACACAGACAGACCAAAAAGATTCAAACTGCCCAAAGCGACATACAGCCTAAAGAGACACACACAGACCAAAATGACTCAAACAGCCCAAAGAGACACACATAGCCAAAGAAACACAAACAGCCCAAAGAGACAGAAGCCCAAAGAGACAAACACAGCCCAAAAAAGACTCAAAACAGCTCAAAGAGACACAAACAGATCAAAAAGACTCAAACACTCCAACGAGACACACAGCCCAATGAGACGCACAAAGCCCAAAGAAACACACACAGACCAAAAAAAAAAACCGCCCATACAGACTCATACAGACCAAAGATTCAAACGTCCCAAAGAGACACACATAGCCCAAAGAGGCATACACGACCCCTAAGAGACACAAACAGCCAAAAGAAAGACACACAGACCAAAATGACTCAAACAGCCCAAAGAGATACACATAGCCCAAAGAAACACAAACAGCCCAAAGAGACAGAAGCCCAAAGAGACAAACACAGCCCAAAAAAAAAGACTCAAACAGCCCAAAGAGACACAAACGATCAAAAAGATCAAAAAAGACTCAAACAGGTCAAAGAGACACACAAAACAGACCAAAAAGACTCAAACAGCTCGCCCAAAGAGACAGAAGCCCAAAGAGACAAACACAGCCCAAAAAAAGACTCAAACAGCCCAAAGAGACACAAACAGATCAAAAAGACTCAAACAGGTCAAAGAGACACACAAACAGACAAAAAAGACTCAAACAGCTCAAAGAGACACACAGCCCAAAGAGACAAGAGACGCACACATCCAACAGAGAGACACAATGCCCGAAGAGACACAAACAGCCAAAAGAGGCTCACACAGACCATAAAGATTCAAACTTCCCAAAGAGACATACAGCCTAAAGAGATACTCACAGCCCAAAGAGACACACACAGGCTAAAGAGACATACACACAGTTCGAAGAGACACGCAAAGCCCAAAGAAACACACACAGCCCAAAGAGACACAAACAGCCCAAAGAGACAAAACACAGATCAAAAGGACTCAAACAGCTCAAAGAGACACACAAACAGACCAAAAAGACTCAAACAGCTCAAAGAGACACACAGCCCAAAGAGACAGGAGACGCACACATCCAACAGAGAGACACAAAGCCCGATCAGACACAAACAGCCAAAAGAGGCACACACAGACCATAAAGATTCAAACTGCCCAAAGAGACATACAGCCTAAAGAGACACACACATCCCAAAGAGACACACACACAGGCTAAAGAGGCATACACACAGTTCGAAGAGACACGCAAAGCCCAAAGAGACACACACACAGCCCAAAGAGACAAAAAAACGACCATACAGACACATACATACCAAAAAGATTCAAATCCCTCCAAAGAGACACACATTGCCCAAAGAGACACACATGGCCTCTAAGAGACACAAATAGCCAAAGGAAACATACACAGACCAAAAAACGCCCATACAGACACATACAGACCAAAAGATTCAAACGCCCCAAAAGCGACACACATAGCCCAAAGAGGCACATACGACTCCTAAGGACACAAACAGCCAAAAGAAAGACACACAGACCAAAATGACTCAAACAGTCCAAAGAGACACACATTGCCCAAAGAAACACAAAACAGCCCAAAGAGACAGAAGCCCAAAGAGACAAAACACAGCCCAAAAAAAGACTCAAACAGCCCCAAAGAGACACAAACAGATCAAAAAGAGTCAAACAGTCCACCGAGACACACAGCCCAAAGAGACGCACAAAGCCCAAAGAAACACACACAGCCCAAAGAGACACAAACAGCCCAAAGATACAAACAGAGACCAAAAAGACTCAAACAGCCCAAAGAGACACACAAACAGACCAAAAAGACTCAAACAGCTCAAAGAGTCACACAGCCCAAAGAGACACACACAGTCTCAAGAGACACAAACAGCTCAAAGAGACACAGACAGGTCAAAGAGAAACACAACTCAAAGAGACAAACACAGACCTAAAAGACTCAAACAGCCCAAAGAGACACATACAGACCAAAGAGAGACGCAAAGCCCAAAACGACACAAACAGCCAAAAGAGGCACACACAGACCATAAAGATTCAAACTGCCCAAAGAGACACACAGCCTAAAGAGACACACACTGCCCAAAGTCCCCCCTTGTTCAACTGAATCCCTCCATGTAACTGAACCCCTGTATAACCGAAACCCTGTACAACTGAACCCCCGTGCTAGTGAACTCTCGTACTACTGAACCTTCGTGCAACTCAACCCAATTTAACTAAACCCCTCGGGGAACGTTAGATCCTATTTAAATTGACAATACTCTCCAAAACATCACTTGTGTATTATACAGTGCATAACCACTCCATCTCCTCCGATTCGCAAATCCCATTAGTCCCTTTTTTGCAAATGTTAATCAACCATTTCCGATTCGTCGTTAGGTATTTTTCAAATTTATAACAAATTACATCAGTTAACAGCTCCTTTGGGGTTACCTTAACTGTTAATCAGTTTAATCCTTTTTTTCTCCACTGATACAATCAATCACTAATTAATATCGTTCATTGTCTAAGTAAATTAAGTTATCTCCTGCCCTCATTTCGGTTTTGGTTTACCACTAAAAAAAGACATTGAACTTTGAAATTACGCATACCAGAAAAACGGAAGTGCTGGTAGTCCACTAGCCCCAGCTTTTCCACTTGAGACATTGCACCAAAAGTGTCGTTTTTAGTGCCGTTTTGAAGTTGCTGATGGTTGAATTTATAGGAAAGAACGTAGATATGAGTAATATCTTTTATACGAGCTACTAAAAATCTGTATAGATACCTGCGATACCAATACGCCCAAAAATAATACGTCCGATACCGATACACTGTGCAGCCCTTTCCCCAGGGGACTTGGAGGGTCATAATATCACCAACACCAAATATATTTGACTCTAGCAATATCACTTGTAAGCGTCAAATCTATTAAGTATCTGATGTAAGCACCCCATTCTTTAATTACCCGTGAGACATTCTTAAGCATCGCAATACCCTTACGCTAATACCTTTTCGCAAAAAATTCGCAAATCTCGTAAACTAAAGAAGTAATTACCCTTTTCAAGAACATTACTCGTTCTATTAATGAAACCCATGAAACGAATAGTCAAGTTTAAAAAAAAAACCTACTAATCAACTTACAGATGAATGACCACGGATTGCGTTATTGGCAAAGAGTGTGATGACCTGTAACTACTAGAAATTCTGAATCTCTTTGAAAAGGTGTAGAGCTTCTATAGAAGTATTACCTAGATGCGAGGGGCTACTCACACTCTTTGAAAAGGTGTAGAGCTTCTATAGAAGTGTTTTCCTATAGCTTCTATAGAATTCAATAGATGCATTCTACTACATTCTTTTTAATGTTGATTGCAGAACTTCAGTTAGACACCTATATGGGACTTCAGGAATTTTCTCTTTGGACCAACTTCACTTCATTTAATTTCTATCTCTAGTATTTGTCATGATTATCAATATAGTAATTTACCTGTAAATTTCTCCGGCATTTTCTCAACTAATTCTCAATTTCATAATTATCCTACTACGCATCGTTCAGACTTTTCGTGCGAAATTCGCCCGACATCGAGAGCGGGATTCAGCATCCGTCACATTGGCCCAAAAATCTGGAACTCAATTCCTGCATCAGTTCGAGAATGTAGCAACAAGCGACATTTTCTAAGACTGGTGAAGAAATATCTTATGACATGCTAAGCATTTTTTTCATTAGGATTTTCTTTTTCGTTGTTGTAAAATTTAGTTAGAAAATGGCTGTGTATTTTCTTTGGCAATATTTTCAGCGCTAAAGTATGCCACCAGGCATGTGCCCTGTTTTGTGACATTTATTTATGTACGTGTTATAAATAAAAATATTCTACTCTACTCTATATATATATATATATATATATATATATATATATATATATATATATATATATATATATATATATATATATATATATATATATATATATATATATATATATATATATATATATATATATATATATATAGAGAGAGAGAGAGAGAGAGAGAGAGAGAGAGAGAGAGAGAGAGAGAGAGAGAGAGAGAGAGAGAGAGAGAGAGAGAGAGAGAGAGAGAGAGAGAGAGAGAGAGAGAGAGAGAGAGAGAGAGAGAGAGAGAGAGAGAGAGAGAGAGAGAGAGAGAGTAAGGAGAAAAAAAGCTCCAAGATTGCCGAGTTGTCAAAGTCGCCGTGACGATGCTAAGGATCAATAGCAAAAAAAGCCTCTAATGTCTCATCTCGTTGTTTTTTAATGTATATTTTATGAGCCATAGATTCATTCTATGAGTCATACGATTTATTCGCCATTTGAAGACCAATGTAAGAAAATATCCGACTTTCCGTTTAATCATTTATTATATACGGTTGGGTAGATCGATAGGTCCTGTATTTTAGCGTTGATTTAAGTTTCCTTGTGTATATCTTTTTTTTTTTTCGTTAGACATGTTGATTACTCTACTGTATAATCGTTAACTATTTGTGTTTTTTTTTTTTCTCTCTTTGTCGGTACTTCTCTAGTGCATTTTTGTAATGTATCGAAAGAGGGCAAAAATAAATTATTCTTTTTATTATATATATATATATATATATATATATATATATATATATATATATATATATATATATATATATATATATATATATATATATATATATATATATATATATATATATATATATATATATATATAGATATATATATATATATATATATACATATATATATATAGTATATATATATATATATATATATATATATATATATATATATATATATATATATATATATATATATATATATATATATATATATATATATATATATATATATATATATATATATATATATATATTTAGCTCAACATACTCCTCAAAACTCCCCAAAATTTTACCTCAGTACCCTTAGCCTTTTTGGACAGACCCAGGAACCAACACTCCCCCATTCCTAATGATAAATTCTGTGTAAAAAAAATGGACCAATTACATAATTTATATTCCTTGCCCCGGGGTCTGCGGGGCATGGCATCCCCAGAGGCTTAGCTATTATCCATTGTGATTATTTTGAATAAAATGGGTTCTTAAGATTTTTATCAGTGCTAAGGAGATAATTTTAAAAGTTAAAGAGGGAGAGGGGCGGCCGCCCTTCATTCCTTTTTCAACATACCTTTAAAGTTTGTATTTAATACCCTTAGTCGTTCCATAGATGTTCCTGTTATGTCCTTTTAAAAACCCTTCTGCATATAGTGCGCTTTGATTTTGTTTGACATCCCGGTCAACATTTTCCAAAATTTTTACATTAATATTATTAGCCTTTTTGGAGACTCGCGATCAAACATGCCACCTTTCCCCATTAGCCAACCTTGTATACAAGTAATGGGAAACATATACACCTTAACACTTGCCTCGGACATTGTGGGTGTAAAGTCATCCCTGGAGGTACAGGTATTTGACTTTATCGACTAGTTGGAACAAGATGATTATTCTAAAATTCAATCAGATATCTTCGGAGTGAGGGCAGCTAAAACGGGAATGGGAGGGAGACTGGTTGCCCTCTGACCACTTTTTAAACATTTACCTCAACATCCTCTGAAAGTTTAAACTTAATACGCTCAGCTGTTCTTGTGAAATTGCAGATACATCATTATGGATAAACAGGATGCACATAGTATCTTTAGATTTTGTTTAACATGCCCCTCAACATTCCCCGGAGTTCCACCTTAATACCCTTAGGCCTTTGAACACACTTAGAATAAAAAAAAAAATCCTCTTTTGTTCGTAATGGCTCCTCCTTTTACCTTGGGGCCTGTGGGGGCATTGCATTTCTGGAGGCATAGTTACTAGACCTTTAGACTGGTTTGATAAAAATCACTCTTTCTAATTTTCTTGCTCTTCTTTAGAAGAGCTAGCATCTAAAAAGGGCAAGGCGGTGACGGATCCAGGGGAGGGGCGAGGGGGCGCCCCCCCCCCCCCCAACATGGTCTAAAGTAGTGTAATTTATTTAATTAACGCAAGTTTGCGTTAATTAAACTTGCTCCTAACGCAAGTTTATCGGATCAGCCTATTTTGTGCCCCCTCCCCCTAAAAAAACCCTGGGTTCGCCACTGGGACATACTTCAACGTCCCCTGAAATTTGAAACTTAATATCCTCCGTCGTTCCTTAGATATTGATAATACGTTCTTCTGACAATCAGTACGCGCATGAAGTGTTTTATTGTGCTCAGCATCCCTCTCCAAAGCTGTAGGGGATTATGTCATCCCTATTTGAACTTTTGGCTATTTTGGACAAGATGCCTTCTTCAAAATTTTGGTAAAATATCTTTGGCGGGATTGCAATTACAGTGACATGGGAGGGGGCTGGTGCCCCTGTAATCTATCTCAACATCCCCCAACATGTCTTGAATGTTTCAAATCAGTACCTTCTCCGTTCTTAAAGTATTGCAGATCCTCCTTTTTTATAAGTTGGATGCACATAATGCCTGTCGGTTTAATATAACATACCCCTCAACAATCTCCAACGTTTCTGCATGCCCTTTGCCTTTGTAGATTTACCCATAATCAAATATTTCTCCCTTTTCCTACTGATAAATCCTGCGTGTAAACAATCGTCAAATTGCATATTTTACATGACAAGTCCAAAGTTCGATCGGTGTTGAGAAGAGGGGGCACCTATAAAGGGAAAAGAAGGGGGGGCGGGGTCAGATTACCCTAAAATCTCTTCAATGTCACCTCAGCATACCTTGAAAGTTTCAACTAATACTCTGTGTCATTCTTTAGATATTGCTGATATTCCCTTTCCACAAGTAGTGAAAACATAAAAATATTTTAATCGTGTTCGGAATCTCTCTCAACATTTCCTAAAGTCTCATCTTAATACCCTAAGCCTTTTTGGCGACCCAGGATCAAATATGTCCTCTTTTCCAATCAAAATGCTTTTATGTTAATAATGGACACATTGCATAATATATATCCCTTGCTCGGAGTCTGGGGAGAGGTCTGTCGACCTCAGAGGTGGAGTTACGACCTTTGAGCTATTTTGAACCAGATGGCTATCTCAAGATTTCGATCTGATGCATTTGGGGAAAAAAAGACCATTGGGGGGCTGGTTGCCCTTTGATCACTTTTGATTCTAAGCAAGGACACTAAAACTTTCGACTGCCAATCAAATTTTGCACGACCACCCCTTCCATAAAATTCTTATATATTACCAATAAGCAACTTGCATATTTTACAACATTTTCCCCGAGGGCTTGCTAAACCCCGGAAGGATAGTTTTGGCCTTTGGACTGTTTAAAAAAAAAATTGGGATATATAAGGCTTTACTAACTTTGGAGGGTGCTATTTCGATTACCAATCGGATGAGCCCCCTCCAAAGTTTATACGGCCAGAATTTCTATAAAAACCTTATGTCTTAACTATAGGCAACTAGCTTAATTTACAAAACCTTGCCCCGGCGGCTTGGGGGGGATTGTCAAACTTAGAAGCATATTTATTTTGCCTTTGGACTATTTGGAACAAAATGGCTTTCTCAAAATTTTGATTGAATCCATTTTGGGGAAAAGGATGCAAGGCGGGGGGGGGGCTGGTTGCCCTCCTATGACATTTGACTGTTAAGAAGGGAACTAGGACTTTAAATTTGTAATCAAATGAGCCTCCTCCAAAGTTTATACGACCACTCCTTTCGCAAAAACCTTATATGCCCCCAGAGCGTAACTTACAATCCTTGCTCCGGACACTGGGGGTGTTGTCAGCCCCGGAAGCGATATTGTATGATCTTCGTACTATTTTTGAACAAAATGCCTATCTCAAAATTTCGATCGTATGTATTTGGGGAAAAGAAGGCGTGGGGGGGGGGGTGGTTTTCTGATCACTTTTGACTCTTACAAAAAGAAACTAGAGAACTTTCAATTAAATGAACCTCCTTCAAAATTTATAATATCTTCCCTTCCGTAAGAACCTTATATGTCCCCTTGGCATAACTTATAATCCTTGCCCCGGGTTCTGGGAGGCTGTGTCAACCCGTGAACCCCAGAGGCATTGTTATTTCAACTCCAAAGGCAGGGGGAGGAGTGGGTGGAAGGGCTGGGAGAGGAGTGGGTGGATGGGCTGGGGGGAGGCTGGGAGTTGTATTTGAGGATGGTTATTGCTCTGGAAGTGTGTGATTGAAGGGGAATGGCTTACCTTTTTCTTTCCTTATTATTTGTTTTTGAGTTGATATATTAATTTAGGTTGGCTTAGGAAGAGTTATGTATGTAGTCGCTACGCGTTAGCAAATTTTTTTTTTTTCTAATGTAGTGTTTTCTAATTATATTGGCTTGATTCTTATGTTTGTTTGATGAAATAAAACCCAAACCTATGATCTGTGGACTGTTTGAGAAAAGTGGCTATCTCAAAATTTCGATGTGATGCATTTGGGAAAGGAGGGCCTGGGTAGGGGGGTTGGCTATTTGCCCTCCGATCACTTTTGGCTCTTGTATCTTTAGACCTTAGCTCCTCCTGTACCTCCAGATGCACACAGGGCGTCCGTTAACAGCCTCCAATCATCCCGCAAATGAGCTGCGGCGTAGATGTCCTCCCACTCTGGGATTAAGAATGTATGAAGGGCTCTCCTGTCCCTCTCATATGTCCTGCGCAGCGTGTTTTTAGTTCTTCCTCGTCGACGCGTGTCGTCTGGTTGCCACTGGAGAAGCATATTTGGTAGTCTCAATCCTGGCATACGGATAACATGGCCAAGATAGCGCCATCTTCGTTGCCTGACTACATCACCGACATCAGGCTGGTTTGTGTAGTGGCGAATTTCCAAGTTTGTTATCCTATCCTTCCAGTTAATGTTCAGGATACGTCAAAGATAGTTGTTTTCATATGCAGTGAGTCGTTTTTTTCCTGCTGAGCTGTGAATTGTAAACATTCTATCGCGTACGTCAAGATCGAAAGGACGTTGCTTCTGAAAAGGCGAAGTTTTAGCTGGAGTGAGTACTTCGCTGATCTCCAGACTGGTCGAAGTCGTTGAAATGCGGAGCTTGCAATTTATTCATTTACATTAATATCTATTGTATGTGCGTAGCTGTGTTGGCCTCAGGTGGCTTGGTGCTGCGGTGAGTTGTTAGTAGTAGTAGTAGTAGTAGTAGTAGTTTGTTTGCATTGCTTGTTTATTTAATTTCTGTTCGTTATAAGTTTCATTTATGCTTCAATAGCAAAATATTTTTTTTGTTTTAAGCTTGATGTTCATATTCAACCGAAGCATTACTCGCTTTAAGATCTATTTATTCATTTATATATATTAATTGTTGTACGTTTCTTCCTATGCTTGTTTATTTAATTTCTGTTCGTTTTGGGTTTCATTTATTCTTTAATAATAATTTTCTAGTCGTTTTGAGTTTGAATTTTAACATGCATTTGTATCTGCTGAGCTTAAGTTTAAAATGGCATTTACTTTTTTTTGAAAAACTTATTTTTCGAAAAGTTTTTTAAATTGATTTTTGTTCGTTTTTTATTGCAAAAAGTTTCAAGTTTTTGAAAATTCGTTATTTCAAAATCAAACTTTAAAAAAAATCAAATCTTCATCAAAGTATCAAAACTGGTATAAAAAAATATCAAAGTGAAACATTTTGCCCCCTTTGAAATGAGCCCTCTTTGAAGTTTATACGACGACCCCTTCTATATGAAGTGCGCCTGGGAAAAAAATTAATGGAGTGTGGGGGGAGGCTAGCTACCCTCCGATCACTTTTTACTCTTAAAAAGTGAATTACAACTTTCAATTTCCAATCAAATGAGCCCTCTATGAAGTTTATACGAGCACCCCTTCCATAACAATCATATATGCCCCAGGGCATAACTTAAAACGTCTACCCTCGGGCCCTGAGGGGCTCTGTCGACACCAGAATTTTTGTTATCTGAATTTTGAACTGTTTTTAACAATATGTCTATCTCAAAACTTTTATCTGATGCATTTAGGGCGTGGAGGGGGGGGGGCTAGTTGTCCTCAAATCTCTTTTGACTCTTAAAAAGTGAACGAAAACTTTCAATTTCCAATCAAATGAACCCTCTCGAAGTGCATACGAGCATCCCTTCCATAAAAGCGATATATTCCCCCAGAGCATTACTTACAACGCCTGCCTCCGGCCCTGGGGGGTTGCGTTTTTCTTATTTGACCTTTGAATTATTTTTAATGAAATGGCTATTTTAAAAATTTAATCGGAAAGGCTTGGGGAAAAAGGATGTGTGTGTGGGGGCGGGCTATTTGCCCTCGGATATCTTTTGACTCTTAAAAAGTGAACTAGAACTTTCGATTTCCAATCAAATGAGCCCTCTCTGAAGTTTATACGAGCATCCCTTTCATAAGAACCATACACGCCCCCAGGACAACACTTGCAACGCCTACCCCTGGGCCCTGGGGGGTTGTGTTGACACCGGAGTTTTTGTTATCTAATTTTTGAACAATTTTTTAAAAACTGGCTATCTCACAATTTATAGTGGATGGGTTTGGGGAGAAAAGAGCGGGGGGGGGGGCTAGTTGCCCTTGAATCTCTTGACTCTTAAAAAGAGAACTAGAACTATCAATTTCCAATCAAATGAGCCCTGTACGAAGTTTATGCGAGCATCCCTTTCATAAGAACCATACATGCCCTTAGGGCATAACTTAGAACGCCTTCTCCCGGGCCCTGAGTGGTTGTATTGACACTGGAGTTTTTCTTATCCGTTCTTTGAATTTTTTTTTTTAAACAAAATATCCATCTCAAAATTTTCATCAGATGGGTCTGTAAAAAAGAAGGCGTGGGAGGGGGGCTAGTTGCCCTCGGATCTCTTTTGACTATTAAAAAGTGAACTCGAACTTTTAATATCCAATCAAATGAGACCTCTCTGAAGTTTATACTAGTATCCCTTTTATAAGAACAATATATGCCCCAGGGCATAACTTACAACGCCTGCCCCCGAGCCTTGGGGGGTTGTGTCGACACCTATTTTTTTGTTATCTGACTCTTGAACAATTTTGAACTTAATGGCTATCTCAAAATTTTTATCGGATGCATTCGGGAAAAAAGGGTCGTGGTGGGGGGTTGCCCTTCAATCTCTTTTGACTCTCAAAAACTGAACTAGAACTTTCAATTTCCAGTCAAATTAGCCCTCTCTGAATTTTTACGAGCATTCCTTCCATAAGAAACCATATATTCCTCCGGGGCATAACTTACAATGCCTGCCTTCGGGCCCTGGAGGCTGTGTCGACATCAGAGTTTTTGT
Organism: Artemia sinica; assembly: GCA_027921565.1. Classification (NCBI taxonomy): domain Eukaryota; kingdom Metazoa; phylum Arthropoda; class Branchiopoda; order Anostraca; family Artemiidae; genus Artemia; species Artemia sinica. The sequence continues at coordinate 36,272,222 of CM051263.1, read as the reverse complement.
TATATGGTTTTTTGAAGTATTTTTTAAAAAATAGGTATCTCAAAGTTCTTATCAGATGGGTTTGAGAAAAAAGGGCGTGGAGGGGGAGGCTATGTGCCCTCCAATCTCTTTTGACTCTTAAAAAGTGAACTAGAACTTTCAATTTCCAAACAAATGAGCCCTCTTTGAAGTTTATACGAGCATCTCTTCCATAAGAACCATATATGACCCCAGGCCATAGCTTACAACGCCTGTCCCCGGGTCCTGGGGGGTTGTGTCGACACCGGACTTTTTGTTTATGACCTTTGAACTATATTTAACAAGATAGCTATCTCAAATTTTTATCGGATGCATTTGGGATAAAAGGGCGCGGGGGTCTATAAAAACCTTATATGCCCCCAGGGCATAACTTACAACTCTTGTCCTGAGGGCTGTGGGGGGGGGGGGGTTGTCAACCTCAAAGACCTAATTTCCAGAATTTGCAACCACGATGAACAAAATGGCTATCTCAAAATTTTGATTGGATATGTGTAGGGAAAAGATGGGCGTGAAAGGGGGGTTAGTTGTCTCCAATCACTTTCGACTATTAAAAAGGGCACTAGCCCTTTGAATTTCCAATCGAATGAGCCCTTTTTGAAGTTTCTACGACAAAGATTTCTATAAAAGGTTTATACGCCCCCAGAGTATAACTTACAACCCTTGCCCTGAGGGCTGTAGGGGAGTATCCTCCTCAAAAACATAGTTTCTGTCTGGAAATCAACTACGTAGAACAAAATGGCTATATCAAATTTTTGATTGGATGTGTTTGGGGAAATGGTGGGTGTGGAAGGGGAGTTCGTTGCCTTCTTTCACTTTTGATCCTTAAAAGGGCTCACTAGAATTCTCGATTTCCAATTGAACGAACCCCCTTTCAAGTTTTTACGATGACTTCTTCCATATGAAGTGCCCTTGGGGAAAAAAAATAATAAAACATTGGAGCCGTATGGCCTTTACTATAGGCAACGCTATAGCTTTGCCTCTGACAAAGAAAATAATATTTTAAGTCTTTTCGGTTTTAGTCTATAAGAATCCAGATTTCAGCTTCCTATTTATTTGTTAGACAAAATTTTTGAACAATTTTGAATAATATACGCCATTTTGAAAATCTGGGGAACATTTATTATCTTTCGATTTAGTTTTACACCTGAAATTTCCCTGAAAAATAAAACTTAATACCCTATACTGTTCCTAAAACATAGCATCTATGCTATTTTGACAACCTGGATGCACTTAAACCCTTTTGATTTCGTTCAATAGGAAGAGCATAAGCATTAATAGTAGTAGCCCTGAAAGCTGAGATAATGCTGAGGTTCTAATCGACAACAAGCGTGCACATAGTGCTTTTTGATTTACTTTTAAAGCAACGTACACTTCCTATGAAAGTTTCTGCTTTATGTCTTATTCTATTTCTGAGATATCTCGTCTGGATATCTGGGCAACCTGAATGCACTTAAGCCATTTTGATCTTGCTCAATAGTTGCAGTAGTTGTAATAGAAACAGTAGCAAAAACTTTAGTAACATTGGTCGCCCTGGGAGTTTCAGCTTTATACCCTAAGGTGTTGCTGAGATATTGCTAATACACCTTTGATAACTCGTATGTAAATAGTGTGTTTTGATTTAGGTCAACACCGCCCTCACCGTTCCCTGAAAGTTTAACCAATACTCTTAGCATTAGTACCAACTAACTTATGTTTTTGTTTTAATTCTACTTTATCCCCTTGTTAATTTTACGAGTTTTTTTTTTTTTTTTTTTTTTTTTTTTTTTTTTTTTTTTTTTTTTTTTTTTTTTTTTTGGGGGGGGGGGCATTTTTGCTGACTTGGCATTGGCCTTCTATTTTTATGAGTTTACTTTGTACTTTGTTTTTGTTTTTAACGTTTTTACGTATTTGACATTGACCCTTTTATAATTTTCTGTTGTTGTTTGATTGTTTGTTTTTGTTGTTCTTTTTTCGCTGTATTTGACGCTAAAGTACGAATTCGGCCCTTTTGGGCTTGTGATAGCCATTTTTCAGCAATAAATCTTATCTTATCTTACCAGAAGCAATAGTAGGAGGGTTAGGAGCAGAATTAGTGATAAACATATGGATCTAATAGTTGATGGACTTAGACTTAAGAAGCCAACTAAAGGCAATGGGAGAACACGGAATCAACTGGGGAACTAAAACTCTCGTGGACTAAGATTACGCTGAGGATTTAAGCATCCTAGATGAAATTGTTAGCAAAATAAATAGGTTTTGTGGGTTCAGCGTGCAAGAATAGTTTTCAAAATTAATGTTAAGAAGACTAAGTCGTTAAGGCTAAAAAGTGAAGTTGAAAAGGTTATGTTGGGTAACGAGAAGATCGATCTAGTGGACAGCTTCACTTGCCTAGGTAGTATTATTAGTAAAGACTGGGTGCAGTGACGACGTTAACAGTAGAATAGCCAAGGCTCGGATGTTTTTTCATAGTTGAAAAAAGTTTGGAAGAATAGGAAGATAAGTTTGCGAACAAGATTAAAATGTTGGAAGCTACAATGATAACTGTGGTCAAGCATGGTTTTAAAGCATGGGCACTCCGAAAACGGAAGACAAATTTGCTTGATGTTTGCCGGAGAAATTGATTACGGATTTTTTTGGTACTCGACTGACTAGTCCTTCTCAACATACCCTGAAAGTTTAAACTTAATAATCCAAACCGTTCCGGAGAAATTACTTGTACACCCATTAGACAATCTACATCCTCTTAATGTGTTTTGACTTTACTCAACATTTCCCTAAACATTCCCTGAAAGCTTCACCCTAATACTTTTAGCTTCAGTAGTGTCAATAGTAGTAGTAGTAGCATTATTACTAGTATGGGCATAGTGCCTTTTTCTCAATATCCCCCTCAACACACGCCGAAATTTTCAACTTAATGCCGTAAACAGTTCCTAGGCCACTGCTGATATGTGTTTTTGATAACGGGCATGCACACAGTGTGCTTAGATTCAGTTCAGCACCTTCTCAACATTCCCTGAAATTATCACTTTAATACTTTTAGCTTTAGTAGCTGTAGCAATAGGAGTATTAATAGCTTGCAAATATTTCCTTTTTTGGTTAATTGTATATCCCCTCATCATCCTGAAAGTTCCAACTAAATACCCTTAGTCATTCCGAAGTTAAATTTAACAACCAAGTTTAACAAATTAAGTTTAATTAAATTAACATAGTGTATTTGTGTTTAGTTCAAATCTCCATTCAACATTCTCTGAAAGCATCACCTGAAAGCTCTTTGCTTTTTTGGACACCAAAGGTCAGACATGCCCCCTTCTGCGATAACAGATACTATATGGAAACAATGGTTGAATTGAATAATAAACACCCCTTGCCCCGAGGGCTGTGGGGGTTGACATCTCCAGAGACATAGCTATTGGACCTTTCAACTATGCTGAACAAAATAATTATCTAAAAATTGGGATTGGATGTGTCTGGGGAGTAAAATGACGTGGGAAGGGGACTGGCTACCCCCCCCCCCAATCACTTGATTCTTAAATAGGGCCCTAGAACTTCCAATTTTCAATTAGATGAGCTCCTTCTGAAGTTGCTGCGGCGACATCGTTCTATACGAAGTGCGTTAAAAATAAAAAATAAAATAATACGTTGTTTCTTCTTTGTTCTTTAGCGCTGCCTATAATCGTACTTTGGGCCACGAAAATCCTAAATTTGGGGAAGGAGCTGATTTGATGTATTCCTGATTTGGTGTATTTCTATTCCCAGAGTTGTCTAACAGTATACTCTGGAAAAGACTCACACACATGAGTAAATTAAAAGACGGTATGTGCACCTGAATTTAAAATTATTCCCAAATCTTGGGAATTGTCGTAGGGATCGAATTGGAAATGTAAGGGAATATCGGAGGGGGAGAGGTTGTTTGGATTTTAAATTTTGACCCGAGGAAACAAAAGCTGAATCAGAAACACTAAATGTAACCACGTGATTAAAATAGCATGTGTGCAAAATCTTGGAAGTGGCTTTCAGGATGGAGTGGAAATTTTGGAAAATTTTTAATTATGGCATAGGTGAAGGTCAAGAGCTAAATTAAAAGACACTGTGTTCATCCAAGCTATTAAAGTACAGTACTTCAATATTTTGGGCGTTGAAGCGGGAAATTGAAAGTTCCAGTGGACTTTTTAAGTATCAAAAGTGATTAGGTGGCAACGTGCTCTTATTTTACCTTTGAATTATAACCCCTGCCCCAGTACACCCTGGGGCAAGGGTTATATATTATGAAAGTTCCCCATCGTTTACACATAGTTTGTATAATGAAAAAGGGGGCATGTTTGCCCCCTTTTTCCTGGGTGTTCAATTAGCTTGACACTATTAGAGATCGTTCTCTGGATGAAGGAAATCATACATTTTCTTGGGGGCCTGGAAATGGACAAGAAGTTTTTATTCCTGATTATTTGTATTTTCAACAACCCATTACGGACTGATCGCTAGACAAGAATCCCAGAGAATTCTTGACGAAAACACGCATACCAGAGTAAATTAAAGGATGCATGCACACCTAGTTTTTTCAAATTACTTACAATATCCTTGGAATTGTTTCTAGTATTTGATTTCGGGGAGAGGGAGGGGGGGGGAAGAGTTAAATCAAACAACCCTATGCGCTTCAAGGTCATCGCAATAGTACGTCAGAAATATCCTGGAAACAGCTTGAGAGAAGGACTTGGAAATCTTACCTTATTTTTAGAGAAAGGAATGATTTAGGGTAAAAGAGATTCAAATTTAGTGTCGGGGATACGAAAAGGGTTAAATAATTCTTGTCTCCGATTCAGACAAAAATAATGTTTTTTACTTAAAGCTCCTATGGGACTTTTAATTTATGCACGGTTAAGCAGCAAGATAAGCCTTAAGACACTATTTGTATCCAGGCTATCAAAATGATTTGCAATGTCCTAGGAACGGTGACAAACCTTTCAAATTAAAAATTGGAACCTCTAGTGTCCTTTTATGGAACCGGAAGTGATTTGAGGAAACCATTTCCCTTCACATGTATTATTTGCTACTCCCTCCTGCAGCTCCCAGGACATATGGTTAAAGTTTTGAGATTGTTATTTTGTTCAAAATAGTCGGAAGGTTCAATGTGTATGACTTACGGAATCATTTAAGGCAAGAGCCGTAAATTATGCAAGTTTCCAGTTGTTTACAAATAGATTTATATTGGGGATAACCTTGAGGATTTAGTTGAATATTTCAGGAAGTCTTTGGCTGGGGAGGGGGGGGGGGCAAGCAGACCTTAGATTTTGGCCTAAGAGAGGGAGAGAGGTAAACCAGAAGACTGCTCATTTATTAGCTCTTTTTAATGAATATGGTTTTCGAAAGGTATCTATCAGAGGCGACGTTATAGCGTTGCCTATAAGTAGAAGGGCCTTATTGACTCCGACGAGAACACCCCTGCTGCCACCTATAACTTTTTTTTACATAATTTATGTCTGTTTGTTGTCAGTGAGAATGGAAAAACAGGAACTTTGTCACTTTCATGGACTATAGAGTCATTAGGGAGAACACGTGGTTAATGGGGTCAATGTTATTGTTGTTGTTTTGGGCACGCGATAGAGTCATTAGGGAGAACACGTGGTTAATGGGGTCAATGTTGTTGTTGTTGTTTTGGGCACGCGATAGAGTCATAAGGGGGAACACGTGGTTAATGGGGGTCAATGTTATTGTTGTTGTTTTTGGGCACGCTCTCAGCGAATGCCAAGGTCAATGTTGTTGTTTGTTGTTGTTTGGGCACGCTCGAGCCAAATGTTATGAGTTTCCAGGGAACACCTGTGCTGTCAGTCATTAATCAAATTGTTTCCAGGGAATGTCTGACAGATGACGTAAAGTTAATTAATGTCTTTGGAGTTCGAACAGAAATGTCTCCGGGCAAAGTTTAGATCACACATGACAGATGATATCATGATTGATTGATTGACATGAAAGGGGAATTAATTTGTTGTTCTAAAGAGAATTGATTCACGAAAGGAAATTAATTTGGATTTCGAACAGAAATGTCTCCGGGCAAAGTTTAGATCAACACATGACAGATGATGTCATGATTGATTGATTGACATGAAAGGGGAATTAATTTGTTGTTTTAAAGAGAATTGATTCACGAAAGGGGAATTAATTTGGAGTTCTAACAAGAGAATCGTTTCCGAGGCAAAGTTTAGATCTTAGCGATGAATTGTTTTAGCGCGGGAATCAGGTTTCCAAATAATTGAAATGTGCCAGCGCAGGGATGCCAAACAAAAGGAACACGCTGAATTACGTTTAGGGATTATTTGGGCGAAACCCTTTTAGCCATTTTATGGAATTATTTCGACGAAACAGTTAGAGACATTATAAAATATGATTTTTGAAGAGATTTTAGAAGAGAATTTAATGGTGAAACTCTGTGGTCGTTATAATACACAAGTTCCATTTGAACAGTGTTGTGAGATCCTCTACCACAACCCCAAAGGGCTCCGATCCCCCTACCCCCACCCCAAAGGGTTCCGATCCCTCTACCCCAACCCCAAAGGTCCACCGGGCTCCCAAAGGACCAATCGGCCCTCAAGTGCCGCCCAGAACCCTAAACACCCTCCCCAGGCTTCCAAAGGCCCTCCCTCGGTCCCCAAAGGTCCCCGGGCTCCCAAAAGACCAATCGGTGCTCAAGGGCCCCCTCAGACCCCCAAACGCCCTCCCTGGGCCCCAAAGGCCCTCCCCCGGTCCCCAAAGGTCCCCGGGCTCCCAAAAGACCACCATCGGTGCTCAAGGGCCCCCTCAGACCCCCAAACGCCCTCCCTGGGCCCCAAAGGCCCTCCCCCGGTCCCCAAAGGTCCCCTAGGCTCCCAAAAGACCAATCGGCCCTCAAGTGCCGCCCAGACCCCTAAACACCCTCCCCCCGCGCCCCCAAAGACCCTCCCCAGACCCCCCAAAGGTCCCCACGGGCCCCCAAAGGCCCATCGAGCTCCCAAAAAGACCACCGGGGTCCCATAGGCCATCACCCGGTCCCCAAATGTCCCCCAGGCTCCCAACTGGCCCCCCGGACCCCCAAAGGCCCTCCCCCGATCCCCAAAGGTCCCCCCAGGCTCCCAAAGGGCCCCGGATCCCCAAAGGCCCTTCCCCCGGTCCCCAAAGACCAATCGGTCCTCAAGGGCCTCCAGACCCACAAAGGCTCTCCCCGGGCTCCAAAGGACCACCCAGCCCTTGGTTTAGTTTTAGTTAAAAGTATAGAGTGTTTTAGCTTAGAGTCATAACTTAGAGTTTTTCTTGAAGTTCTAGTTTAGTTTAATTTTAGTTAAGAGTTTGATGTTTTACCTTTGAGTTTCAGTTAGAGTTTTAGTTTGGTTTAGTTTTAGTTAAGAGTTTGTAGTTTTAGCTTAGAGTCTTAGCTTAGAGTTTAAGTTAGAGTTGTTGTGTAGTTTAGTTTTAGTTAAGAGTTTAGAGTTTTACCTTAGAGTCTTAGCTTAGAGTTTTAGTTAGAGTGGAAGTTTAGTTTAGTTACAGTTAAGAATTTAGAGTTTTAGCTTAGAGTCATAGCCTAGAGTTTTACTTAAACTTAAAGTTATAGTTTGACTAAGTTTTAGTTAAGAGTTTAGAGTTTTTAGCTTAGAGTCTTAGCTTAGAGTTTTTTTGTTAGAGTTCTAGTTTAGTTTAATTTTAGTTAAGAGTTTGATGTTTTACCTTTGAGTTTCAGTTAGAGTTCTAGTTTAGTTTAGTTTTAGTTAAGAGTATAGAGTTTTTAGCTTAGAGTTTTTGTTGAAGTTCTAGTTTAGTTTAGTTTTAGTTAATAGTTTAGAGTTTTAGCTTAGAGTCTTAGCTTAGAGTTTTTGTTAGAGTTCTAGTTTAGTTTAATTTTATTTTAGAGTTTAGAGTTTTAGCTTAGTCTTAGCTTAGAGTTTTTTTTGTTAGAGTTCTAGTTTAGTTTAATTTTAGTTAAGAGTTTGATTTTTTTTTTTCCTTTGAGTTTCAGTTAGAGTTTTAGTTTAGTTTTAGTTAAGAGTTTGGTGTTTTACCTTAGACTCCTAGCTTAGAGTTTTAATTTGAGTTCTAGTTTAGTTTAGTTTTAGTTAAGATTTTAGAATTTTAGCTTAGAGTTTTTTTGTTAGAGTTCTAGTTTAGTTTAATTTTAGCTAAGAGTCTGATTTTTTACCTCTGAGTTTCAGTTAGAGTTCTAGTTTAGTTTTAGTTAAGAGTTTGGCGTTTTACCTTAATGTCTTAGCTTAGAGTTTTTAGTTAGAGTTCTAGTTTAGTTTAGTTTTGGTTAAGAGTTTAGAATTTTAGCTTAGAGTTTTTTTTAGAGTTCTAGTTTATTTTAGTTTTAGTTAAGAGTTTAGAATTTTTGTTGAAGTTTTAGTTTATTTTAGTTTTAGTTAATAGTTTAGAGTTTTAGCTTTGAGTCTTAGCTTAGAGTTTTTGTTAGAGTTGAAGTTTAGTTTATTAATAGTTAAGAGTTTAGAGTTTTAGCATAAAGTCTTAGCTTAGAGTTTTTGTTAGAGTTCTAGTTTAGTTTAATTTTAGTTAAGAGTTTGATTTTTTTTTCCTTTGAGTTTCAGTTAGAGTTTTAGTTTAGTTTTAGTTAAGAGTTTGGTGTTTTACCTTAGACTCCTAGCTTAGAGTTTAATTTGAGTTCTAGTTTAGTTTAGTTTTAGTTAAGATTTTAGAATTTTAGCTTAGAGTTTTTTTTGTTAGAGTTCTAGTTTAGTTTAATTTTAGCTAAGAGTCTGATTTTTTACCTCTGAGTTTCAGTTAGAGTTCTAGTTTAGTTTTAGTTAAGAGTTTGGTGTTTTACCTTAATGTCTTAGCTTAGAGTTTTTAGTTAGAGTTCTAGTTTAGTTTAGTTTTGGTTAAGAGTTTAGAATTTTAGCTTAGAGTCTTAGCTTAGAGTTTTTTTTTAGAGTTCTAGTTTATTTTAGTTTTAGTTAAGAGTTTAGAGTTTTTGTTGAAGTTTTAGTTTATTTTAGTTTTAGTTAATAGTTTAGAGTTTTAGCTTAGAGTCTTAGCTTAGAGTTTTTGTTAGAGTTGAAGTTTAGTTTATTAATAGTTAAGAGTTTAGAGTTTTAGCATAAAGTCTTAGCTTAGAGTTTTTGTTAGAGTTCTAGTTTAGTTTACATGTAGTTAAGAGTTTAGAGTTTTATCTTAGAGACCTAGCTTAGAGATTTAGTTTAGTTTAGTTTTAGTTAAGATTTTAAAGTTTTAGCTTAGATTCTTAGCAGAGAGTTTTTGTTAGAGTTCTAGTTTAGTTTAGTTTTAGTTAAGAATTTAGAGTTTTAGCCTAGAGTCTTATCTCAGAGTTTTTGTTAGAGTTCTAGTTTAGTTTTAGTTAAGAGTTTAGAATTTTAGCTTAGAGTCTTAGCTTAGAGTTTTATGTTAGAGTTCTTGTTTATTTTAGTTTTAGTTAAGAGCTTAGAGTTTTTAGCTGAGAGTCATAGCTTAGAGTTTTTGTTGAAGTTCTAGTTTTAGTTTAGTTTTTTAGTTAATAGTTTAGAGTTTTAGCTTAGAGTCTTAGCTTAGAGTTTTTGTTAGAGTTGAAGTTTAGTTTAGTAATAGTTAAGAGTTTAGAGTTTTAGCATAGAGTCTTAGCTTAGAGTTTTTGTTAGAGTTCTAGTTTAGTTTACATATAGTTAAGAGTTTGGAGTTTTACCTTAGAGACCTAGCTTAGAATTTTAGTTTAGTTTAGTTTTAGTTAAGAGTTTAGAGTTTTTTAGCTTAGAGTCTTAGTTTAGAGTTTTTGTTAGAGTTCTAGTTTAGTTTAGTTTTAGTTAAGAGTTTGGTGTTTTACCTTAGAGTTTTTGTTGAAGTTCTAGTTTAGTTTAGTTTTAGATAAGAGTTTAGAATTTTAGCTTAGAGTCTTAGCTTAGAGTTTTTTGTTAGAGTTCTAGTTTATTTTAGTTTTAGTTAAGAGTTTAGAGTTTTTAGCTGAGAGTCATAGCTTAGAGTTTTTGTCGAAGTTCTAGTTTAGTTCAGTTTTAGTTAAGAGTTTCGAGTTTTAGCTTAGAGTCTTAGCTTAGATTTTTTGTTAGAGTTGAAGTTTATTTTAGTATTAGTTAAGAGCTTAGAGTTTTTAGCTTAGAGTCTTAGCTTAGAGTTTTTGTTAGAGTTCTAGTTTACTCTAGATATAGTTAAGACTTTGGAGTTTTACCCTAGGGACTTAGCTTAGAGTTTTTGTTAGAGTTGAAGTTTAGTTTAGTAATAGTTAAGAGTTTAGAGTTTTAGCATAGAGTCTTAGCTTAGAGTTTTTTGTTAGAGTTCTTGTTTAGTTTACATATAGTTAAGAGTTTGGAGTTTTACCTTAGAGACCTAGCTTAGAATTTTAGTTTAGTTTAGTAATAGTTAAGAGTTTAGAATTTTAGCTTGGAGTCTTAGCTTAGAGTTTTTTGCTAGAGTTCTAGTTTAGTTTTAGTTATAGTTAAGAGTTTGGTGTTTTACCATAGAGACTTAGCTTAGAGTTTTAGTTTAGTTTAGTTTTAGTTAAGATTTTAGAGTTTTAGCTTAGAGTCTTAGCAGAGAGTTTTTGTTAGAGTTCTAGTTTAGTTTAGTTTTAGTTATGAGTTTAGAGTTTTAGCCTAGAGTCTTATCTCAGAGTTTTTGTTAGAGTTCTAGTTTAGTTTAGTTTTAGTTAAGAGTTTAGTGTTTTAAGCTTAGTCTTAGTTTAAAGTTTTTTGTTGAAGTTCTAGTTTAGTTTAGAGTTTTAGCTTAGACTTAGAGTTTTAATTAGAGTTCTATTTTAGTTTAGTTTTAGTTAAGAGTTTAGAGTTTTAGCTTAGAGTCTTAGCTTAGTGTTTTTGTTAGAGTTCTAGTTTAGTTTTAGTTTAGAGTTTAGAGTTTTAGCTTAGAGTCTTACCTTAGAGTTTTTGTTATAGTTCTAGTTTAGTTTAGTTATAGTTAAGAGTTTGGTGTTTTACCCTAGAGACTTAGCTTAGAGTTTTAGTCTAGTTTAGTTTTACTTAAGAGTTTAGAGTTTTAGCTTAGGGTCTCAGCTTAGAGTTTTTGCTAGAGTTCTAGTTTAGTTTAGTTTTAGTTAAGAGTTTAGTGTTTTTAGCTTAGAGTCTTAGTTTAGAGTTTTTGTTGAAGTTTAGTTTAGTTTTGGTTTAGAGTTTTAGCTTAGACTTAGAGTTTTAATTAGAGTTCTAGTTTAGTTTAGTTAGCTAAGAGTTTAGAGTTTTAGCTTAGAGTCATAGCTTAGAGTTTTTGTTAGAGTTCTAGTTTAGTTTAGTTTTAGTTAAGAGTTTAGAGTTTTACCATAGAGTCTTAGCTTAGAGTTTTAATTAGAGTTGAAGTTTAGTTTAGCTACTTTTAAGAATTTAGAGATCTAGCTTAGAGTCATAGCTTAGAGTTTTACTTTAAGTTATAGTTTGGTTAAGTTTTAGTTGAGAGTTTAGAATTTTAGCTTAGACTCTTAGCTTACAGTTTTTGTTAGATTTCTAGTTTAGTTTAGTTTTAGTTAAGAGTTTAGAGTTTTACCTTAGAGTCCTAGCTTAGAGTTTTTGTTAGAGTTCTAGTTTAGTTTAATTTTAGTTAAGAATTTGATATTTTACCTTTGAGTTTCAGTTAGAGTTCTAGTTTAGTTTACTTTTAGTTAAGAGTTTAACGTTTTACCTTGGAGTCCTAGCTTAGAGTTTTAGTTAGAGTTCTAGTTTTGTTTAGTTTTAGTTAAGAGTTTAGAATTTTAGCTTAGAGTCTTAGCTCAGAGTTTTTGTTAGAGTCCTAGTTTATTTTAGTTTTTAGTTAATAGTTTAGAGTTTTACATTTGAGTTTCAGTTAGAGTTCTAGTTTAGTTTAGTTTTAGTTAAGAGTTTAGAGTTTTTAGCTTAGAGTCTTAGCTTAGAGTTTTTGTTGAAGTTCTAGTTTAGTTTAGTTTTAGTTAATAGCTTAGAGTTTTTGTTAGAGTTCTAGTTTAGTTTAATTTTATTTAAGAGTTTAGAGTTTTATCATAGAGTCATAGGTTAGAGTTTTTGTTGAAGTTGAAGTTTAGTTTAGTCATAGTTAAGAATTTAGAGTTTTTATCTTAGAGCCATAGCTTAGAGTTTTTGAAGTTCTAGTTTAGTTTAGTTAAGAGTTTAGAGTTCCACCTTAGAGTCTTAGCTTAGAGTTTTACTTAGAGTTGAAGTTTAGTTTACTTATAGTTAAGGGTTTAAAGTTTTAGCTTGGAGTCTTAGTTTAGAGTTTTAGTTAGAGTTCTAGCTTAGTTTAGTTTTAGTTAAGAGTTTAGAGTTTTACCTTAAAGTCTTAGCTTATTGTTTAATTTAGAGTTCTAGTTTAGTTTAGTTTTAGTTAAGAGTTTTGAGTTTTACCTTAAAGTCTTAGATTAGAGTTTTAGTTAGGGTTGAAGTTTCGTTTAGTTTAGTTATAGTTAAGAGTTTATAGTTTTAGCTTAGAGTCTTAGCTTAGAGTTTTAGTTAGAGTTATCGTTTAGTTTAGTTTTAGTTAAGAGTTATAGCTTTAGCATAGAATCTTAGCTTAGAGATTTAGTTAGAGTTGAAGTTTAGTCCAAACTAGCATAACCACAAAATTACACAATATTGCATAGAAATACCAAAACCATAGGTTAGGTTAGGTTAGAAGTTTGGTTTCTCCACGTTTAAGTTAGGTTAGATTCGGTTAGCTTATCATGAGCGCTCATGATAAGCTAACCTAATCTAACCTAACTTAAACGTGGAGAAACCAAACTTCTAACCTGACCTAACCTAACCTATGGTTTTAGTATTTCTATGCAATATTGTGTAATTTTGTGGTTATGCTAGTTTGGACTAAACTTCAACTCTAACTAAATCTCTAAGCTAAGATTCTATGCTAAAGCTATAACTCTTAACTAAAACTAAACTAAACAATAACTCTAAGCTAAGACTCTAAGCTAAAACTATAAACTCTTAACTATAACTAAACTAAACGAAACTTCAACCCTAACTAAAACTCTAATCTAAGACTTTAAGGTAAAACTCAAAACTCTTAACTAAAACTAAACTAAACTAGAACTCTAAATTAAACAATAAGCTAAGACTTTAAGGTAAAACTCTAAACTCTTAACTAAAACTAAACTAAGCTAGAACTCTAACTAAAACTCTAAACTAAGACTCCAAGCTAAAACTTTAAACCCTTAACTATAAGTAAACTAAACTTCAACTCTAAGTAAAACTCTAAGCTAAGACTCTAAGGTGGAACTCTAAACTCTTAACTAAACTAAACTAGAACTTCAAAAACTCTAAGCTATGGCTCTAAGATAAAAACTCTAAATTCTTAACTATGACTAAACTAAACTTCAACTTCAACAAAAACTCTAACCTATGACTCTATGATAAAACTCTAAACTCTTAACTAAACTAAACTAGAACTATAACAAAAACTCTAAACTACGACTCTAAGCTAAAAACTCTAAATTCTTAAGTATAACTAAACTAAACTTCAACTCTAACTATAACTCTAAGCTAATACTCTAAGCTAAAACTCTAAACTCTTAACTAAAACTAAACTAAAACTATAACAAAACTCTAAGCTAAGAATCTAAGCTAAAACTATAAACTCTTAACTAAAACTAAACTAAACTATAGCTTCAACAAAAACTCTAAGCTATGAATCTAAGCTAAAAACTCTAAACTCTTGACTAAAACTAAACTAAACTAGAAATCTAACAAAAACTCTAAGCTAAGAGTCTAAGCTAAAATTCTAAACTCAACTAAAACTAAACTAAACTAGAACTCTAACTAAAACTCTAAGCTATGACTCTACGGTAAAACACCAAACTCTTAACTATTACTAAACTAAACTTCAACTCTAACAAAAACTCTAAGCTAAGACTCTAAGCTAAAACTCTAAACTATTAACTAAAACTAAAATAAACTAAAACTTCAAAAAACTCTAAGCTAAGACTCTATGGTAAAAACTAAACTCTTAACTAAAACTAAAATAAACTAGAACTCTAAAAAAAAACTCTAAGCTAAGACTCTAAGCTGAAATTCTAAATTCTTAACCAAAACTAAACTAAACTAGAACTCTAACCAAAAACTTTAAGCTAAGACCCTAAGGTAAAACACCAAACTCTTAACTAAAACTAAACTAGAACTCTAACTGAAACTCAGAGGTACAAAATCAAACTCTTAACTAAAATTAAACTAAACTAGAACCCTAACAAAAAACTCTAAGCTAAGACTCTAAGGTAAAACACCAAACTCTTAACTTAAACTAAACTAGAACTCTAATTGAAACTCAAGGGTAAAAAAAATAAAACTCTTAACTAAAATTAAACTAAACTAGAACTCTAACAAAAAAACTCTAAGCTAAAACTCTAAACTCTTAAATAAAATTAAACTAAACTAGAACTCTAACAAAAACTCTAAGCTATTAACTAAAACTAAACTAGAACTTCAACAAAAACTCTAAGCTAAGACTCTAAGCTAAAAACTCTAAACTCTTAACTAAAACTAAACTAAACTAGAACTCTAACTGAAACTCAAATGTAAAACTCTAAACTATTAACTAAAACTAAAATAAACTAGGACTCTAACAAAAACTCTGAGCTAAGACTCTAAGCTAAAATTCTAAACTCTTAACTAAAACTAAAAAAACTAGAACTCTAACTAAAACTCTAAGCTAAGACTCCAAGGTAAAACGTTTAAACTCTTAACTAAAAGTAAACTAAACTAGAACTCTAACTGAAACTCAAAGGTAAAATATCAAATTCTTAACTAAAATTAAACTAAACTAGAACTCTAGCAAAAACTCTAAGCTAGGACTCTAAGGTAAAACTCTAAACTCTTAACTAAAAACTAAACTAAACTAGAAATCTAACAAAAACTGTAAGCTAAGAGTCTAAGCTAAAATTCTAAACTCTCAACTAAAACTTAACCAAACTATAACTTAAAGTAAAACTCTAAGCTATGACTCTAAGCTAAATCTCTAAATTCTTAAAAATAGCTAAACTAAACTTCAACTCTAATTAAAACTCTAAGCTAAGACTCTATGGTAAAACTCTAAACTCTTAACTAAAACTAAACTACACTAGAACTCTAACAAAAACTCTAAGCTATGACTCTAAGCTAAAACTCTAAACTCTTAGCTAACTAAACTAAACTAAACTAGAACTCTAATTAAAACTCTAAGTCTAAGCTAAAACTCTAAACCAAAACTAAACTAAACTTCAACAAAAACTCTAAACTAAGACTCTAAGCTAAAAACACTAAACTCTTAACTAAAACTAAACAAAACTAGAACTCTAGCAAAAACTCTAAGCTGAGACCCTAAGCTAAAACTCTAAACTCTTAAGTAAAACTAAACTAGACTAAAACTCTAAGCTAAGTCTCTAGGGTAAAACACCAAACTCTTAACTATAACTAAACTAAACTAGAACTATAACAAAAACTCTAAGCTAAGACTCTAAGCTAAAACTCTAAACTCTTAACTAAAAAACTAAACTAGAACTCTAACAAAAACACTAAGCTAAGACTCTAAGCTAAAACTCTAAACTCTTAACTAAAACTAAACTAAACTAGAACTCTAATTAAAACTCTAAGTCTAAGCTAAAACTCTAAACTAAACTAGAACTTCAACAAAAAACTTTAAACTGAGACTCTAAGCTTAAAACACTAAACTCTTAACTAAAACTAAACTAAACTAGAACTCTAACAAAAACTCTGAGATAAGACTCTAGGCTAAAACTCTAAAGTCTTAACTAAAACTAAACTAGAACTCTAACAAAAACTCTCTGCTAAGACTCTAAGCTAAAACTCTAAAATCTTAACTAAAACTAAACTAAACTAAAACTCTAAGCTAAGTCTCTATGGTAAAACACCAAACTCTTAACTATAACTAAACTAAACTAGAACTCTAGCAAAAACTCTAAGCTAAGACTCCAAGCTAAAATTCTAAACTCTTAACTATTACTAAACTAAACTAAAATTCTAAGCTAGGTCTCTAAGGTAAAACTCCAAACTCTTAACTATATGTAAACTAAACAAGAACTCTAACAAAAACTCTAAGCTAAGACTCTATGCTAAAACTCTAAACTCTTAACTATTACTAAACTAAACTTCAACTCTAACAAAAACTCTAAGCTAAGTCCCTAGGGTAAAACTCCAAAGTCTTAACTATATCTAGAGTAAACTAGAACTCTAACAAAAACTCTAAGCTAAGACTCTAAGCTAAAAACTCTAAGCTCTTAACTAATACTAAAATAAACTTCAATTCTAACAAAAAATCTAAGCTAAAACTCTAAACTCTTAACTAAAACTGAACTAAACTAGAACTTCGACAAAAACTCTAGGCTATGACTCTCAGCTAAAAACTCTAAACTCTTAACTAAAACTAAAATAAACTAGAACTCTAACAAAAAACTCTAAGCTAAGACTCTAAGCTAAAATTCTAAACTCTTATCTAAAACTAAACTAAACTAGAACTTCAACAAAAACTCTAAGGTAAAACACCAAACTCTTAACTAAAACTAAACTAAACTAGAACTCTAACAAAAACTCTAAACTAAGACTCTAAGCTAAAAAACTCTAAACTCTTAACTAAAACTAAATAAACTAAAATTCTAAGCTAGGTCTCTAAGGCAAAACTCCAAACTCTTAACTATATGTAAACTAAACTAGAACTCTAACAAAAACTCTAAGCTAAGACTCTATGCTAAAACTCTAAACTCTTAACTATTACTAAACTAAACTTCAACTCTAACAAAAACTCTAAGCTAAGACTCTAAGCTAAAACTCTAAACTATTAACTAAAACTAAACTAAACTAGAACTTCAACAAAAACTCTAAGCTATGACTCTCAGCTAAAAACTCTAAGCTCTTAACTAAAACTAAAATAAACAAGAACTCTAACATAAAACTCTAAGCTAAGACTCTAAGCTAAAATTCTAAACTCTTAACTAAAACTAAACTAGAACTCTAACAAAAACTCTGAGATAAGACTCTAGGCTAAAACTCTAAACTCTTAACTAAAACTAAACTAAACTAGAACTCTAACAAAAACTCTCTGCTAAGACTCTAAGCTAAAACTCTAAAATCTTAACTAAAACTAAACTAAACTAAAACTCTAAGCTAGGTCTCTAAGATAAAACTCTAAACTCTTAACTACATGTAAACTAAACTAGAACTCTAACAAAAAACTCTAAGCTAAGACTTTATGCTAAAACTCTAAACTCTTAACTATTAATAAACTAAACTTCAACTCTAACAAAAACTCTAAGCTAAGACTCTAAGCTAAAACTCTAAACTATTAACTAAAACTAAAATAAACTAAAACTTCAACAAAAACTCTAAACTCTGAACTAAAACTAAAATAAACTAGAACTCTAAAAAAAACTCTAAGCTAAGACTCTAAGCTAAAATTCTAAACTCTTAACCAAAACTAAACTATACTAGAACTCTAACTAAAAACTCTAAGCTAAGACATTAAGGTAAAACACCAAACTCTTAACTAAAACTAAACTAGAACTCTAACTGAAACTCAGAGGTAAAAAATCAGACTCTTAGCTAAAATTAAACTAAACTAGAACTCTAACAAAAAAAACTCTAAGCTAAAATTCTAAAATCTTAACTAAAACTAAACTAAACTAGAACTCAAATTAAAACTCTAAGCTAGGAGTCTAAGGTAAAACACCAAACTCTTAACTAAAACTAAACTAAAACTCTAACTGAAACTCAAAGGAAAAAAATCAAACTCTTAACTAAAATTAAACTAAACTAGAACTCTAACAAAAAAACTCTAAGCTATGACTAAGCTAAAACTCTAAACTCTAAAATAAAATTAAACTAAACTAGAACTCTAACAAAAACTCTAAGCTAAGACTCTAAGCTAAAACTCTAAACTATTAACTAAAACTAAACTAAACTAGAACTTCAACAAAAAACTCTAAGCTAAGACTCTAAGCTAAAAACTCTAAATTCTTAACTAAAACTAAACTAAACTAGAACTCTAACTGAAACTCAAAGGTAAAACATCAAACTCTTAACTAAAATTAAATTAAACTAGAACTCTAACTAAAAAAACTCTAAGCTAAGACTCTAAGCTAAAACTCTAAACTATTAACTAAAACTAAACTAAACTAGAACTTCAACAAAAACTCTAAGCTAAAAAACTCTAAACTCTTAACTAAAACTAACTTAAACTAGAACTCTAACTGAAACTCAAAGGTAAAACATCAAACTCTTACCTAAAATTAAACTAAACTAGAACTCTAACAAAAAAAACTCTAAGCTAAGACTCTAAGCTAAAACTCTAAACTCTTAACTAAAACTTAGTTAAACTATAACTTTAAGTAAAACTCTAGGCTATGACTCTAAGCTAAAACTCTAAATTCTTAACTGTAACTAAACTAAACTTCCACTCTAACTAAAACTCTAAGCTAAGACTCTAAGGTAAAACTCTAAACTCTTAACTAAAACTAAACTACACAACAACTCTAACTTAAACTCTAAGCTAAAATTACAAACTCTTAACTAAAACTAAACCAAACTAAAACTCTAACTGAAACTCAAAGGTAAAACATCAAACTCTTAACTAAAATTAAACTAAACTAGAACTTCAAGAAAAACTCTAAGTTATGACTCTAAGCTAAAACACTCTATACTTTTAACTAAAACTAAACCAAGGGCTGGGTGGTCCTTTGGGAGCCCGGGGAGAGCCTTTGTGGGTCTGGAGGCCCTTGAGGACCGATTGGTCCTTTGGGAGCCCGGTGGACCTTTGGGGACCGGGGGAAGGGCCTTTGGGGGTCCGGGGGCCCTTTGGGAGCCTGAGGGACCTTTGGGGATCGGGGGAGGGCCTTTGGGGGTCCGGGGGGCCAGTTGGGAGCCTGGGGACATTTGGGGACCGGGTGATGGCCTTTGGGACCCCGGTGGTCTTTTGGGAGCTCGATGGGCCTTTGGGGGCCCGTGGGGACCTTTGGGGGTCTGGGGAGGGTCTTTGGGGGCGCGGGGGAGGGTGTTTAGGGGTCTGGGCGGCACTTGAGGGCCGATTGGTCTTTTGGGAGCCTAGGGGACCTTTGGGGACCGGGGGAGGGCCTTTGGGGCCCAGGGAGGGCGTTTTGGGGTCTGAGGGGGCCCTTGAGCACCGATTGGTCTTTTGGGAGCCCGGGACCGGGGGAGGGCCTTTGGGGCCCAGGGAGGGCGTTTGGGGGTCTGAGGGGGCCCTTGAGCACCGATTGGTCTTTTGGGAGCCCGAGGACCTTTGGGGACCGAGGGAGGGCCTTTGGAAGCCTGGGGAGGGTGTTTAGGGGTCTGGGCGGCACTTGAGGGCCGATTGGTCCTTTGGGAGCCCGGTGGACCTTTGGGGTTGGGGTAGAGGGATCGGAACCCTTTGGGGTTGGGGTAGGGGGATCGGAGCCCTTTGGGGTTGTGGTAGAGGATCTCACAACACTGTTCAAATGGAACTTGTGTATTATAACGACCACAGAGTTTCACCATTAAATTCTCTTCTAAAATCTCTTCAAAAATCATATTTTATAATGTCTCTAACTGTTTCGTCGAAATAATTCCATAAAATGGCTAAAAGGGTTTCGCCCAAATAATCCCTAAACGTAATTCAGCGTGTTCCTTTTGTTTGGCATCCCTGCGCTGGCACATTTCAATTATTTGGAAACCTGATTCCCGCGCTAAAACAATTCATCGCTAAGATCTAAACTTTGCCTCGGAAACGATTCTCTTGTTAGAACTACAAATTAATTCCCCTTTCGTGAATCAATTCTCTTTAGAACAACAAATTAATTCCCATTTCATGTCAATCAATCAATCATGACATCATCTGTCATGTGTGATCTAAACTTTGCCCGGAGACATTTCTGTTCGAAATCCAAATTAATTTCCTTTCGTGAATCAATTCTCTTTAGAACAACAAATTAATTCCCCTTTCATGTCAATCAATCAATCATGATATCATCTGTCATGTGTGATCTAAACTTTGCCCGGAGACATTTCTGTTCGAAATCCAAAGACATTAATTAACTTTACGTCATCTGTCAGACATTCCCTGGAAACAATTTGATTAATGACTGATAGCACAGGTGTTCCCTGGAAACTCATAACATTTGGCTCGAGCGTGCCCAAAACAACAACAACAACAACATTGACCTTGGCATTCGCTGAGAGCGTGCCCAAAACAACAACAATAACATTGACCCCATTAACCACGTGTTCCCCCTTATGACTCTATCGCGTGCCCAAAACAACAACAACAACATTGACCCCATTAACCACGTGTTCTCCCTAATGACTCTATCGCGTGCCCAAAACAACAACAATAACATTGACCCCATTAACCACGTGTTCTCCCTAATGACTCTATAGTCCATGAAAGTGACAAAGTTCCTGTTTTTCCATTCTCACTGACAACAAACAGACATAAATTATGTAAAAAAAAGTTATAGGTGGCAGCAGGGGTGTTCTCGTCGGAGTCAATAAGGCCCTTCTACTCCTATAGTAAAGGACATGCGGCTCCAATGTTTTACTATTATCATTTATTATTTATTTATTTTTTTAAGGCACTTCATATGGAAGTCGTCGTAGAAACTTCAAAGGGGGCTCATTCGATTGGAAATCGAGATTTCTAATGCCCTTTTTAATAGTCAAAAGTATTGGAGGGCAAATAGCCCCCCCCCCCCACGCCCATCATTCCCCCAAACACACCCGGTCAAAATTTGGAAATAGCCATTTTGTTCAGCGTAGTTGATTTCCAGATAGAAAATATGTTTTTGAGGAGGACGCTCCCCCACAACCCTCAGGGCAAGGGTTGTAAGTTATGCCCGGGGGCATATAAGGTTTTTATGGAAGGTGTTGTCGTAGAAACTTCAAAAAAGGCTCATTCGATTGGAAATTAAAGGGATAGTGCCCTTTTTAATAGTCGAAAGTGATTGGAGGGCAACTAACTCCCCTCTCACGCCCACCTTTTCCCCAAACACATCCAATCAAAATTTTAAGATAGCCATTTTGTTGAACGTAGTTGAATGTTTAGGAAATTAGGTCGTTGAGGATAACAACCCCCCCCTCACAGCCATCAGGGCAAGGGTTGTAAGTTATGCCCTGGGTGCATATAAGGTTTTTATAGAAAGTGTTGTCGTAGACACTTCAGAAAGGCTTCATTCGATTGGAAATTTAAATGGCTAGTTCCTTGTTTAATAGTCGAAAGTGATTGGAAGGCAACTAACACCCCTTCCACGCCCACCATTTCCCCAAACACATATAAGTTATGCCCTTGGGGCATATATGGTTCTTATGGAAGGAATGCTGGTATAAACTTCAGAGAGGGCTTATTTGACTAGAAATTGAAAGTTCTAGTTCACTTTTTAAGCGTCAAAAGATATCGGAGGGTAACCAGCTCCCCACCAAATCCTTTTTTCCCAAATGCTTCCGATAAGAATTTTGAGATAGCTATTTTGTTAAAAATAGTTCAAACATCATATAACAAAATTCCGGTGTCGACACGACCCCCCAGGGCCCCGGGGAAGGCGTTGTAAGTTATGCCCTGGGGGCATATATGGGTCTTATGGAAGGGATGCTCGTATTAACTTCAAAGAGGGCTCATTTGACTGGAAATCGAAAGCTCTAGTTCACTTTTTATGAGTCAAAAGAGATTGGAGGGCACCTAGCCCCCCACCTCCATGCCGTTTTTCCTCAAACCCTTCCGATAAGAACTTTGAGATAGCCTTTTTTTTAAATAGCTTAAAGACCATATAACAAAAATTCTTGGGTCGACACAGCCCCCCAGGGCCCGAGGGCAGGCGTTATAAATTATGCCCGGGGGAATATATGGCTCTTATTCAAGGGATGCTCGTAAAAACTTCAGAGAGGGCTCATTTGATTAGAAATTGAAAGTTCTAGTTCAGTTTTTAGAGTCAAAAGAGATCAGAGGGCAACTGGCCCCCCCCTACACCTCTTTTTCCCCAAATGCATACAATAAATTTTTTTAGATAGCCATTAGTTAAAAATTGCTCAAAAGTCAGGTAACAAAACTCAGGTGTCGTCACGACCCCCCAGGGCCGGGGGCAGGCGTTGTAAGTTATGCCCTGGGGCATATATGGTTCTTATGAAAGGGATGCTCGTATAAACTTCAGAGGGAGCTTATTTGATTGGAAATTGGAAGTTCGAGCTCAATTTTTAATACTTAAAAGAAATCCGAGGGCAGCTAGCCCTCCCCACCTAGACCCCGGCGCCGCGCCGGCGGATCGACCGATCGCCGCCGACGAGAGGCCCGGTCGAACGCCGCCGAAGTGTCGCAACGCCGCCGGCGCGCCGCAGGTACGCCGCCGCCAGCAGAGGCGGCGGCGTTCGGTCGACTTTAAATTATTTTTGCGGCAATTCTTTATTGCGTCAACCGCAAAGTCGGAGCTTTTCCTTCTCGTGTGGTTTAGTATTTCGATTTTCCTGATTAGAAATCAAGCAGAACTTGCACTATCCCCGAATTTTCGGGTATTTCCCCGAAAATCTATGCGTCACCCCGAAAAAAAAAATTTGATTTCCCGATTCCCCGAAAATCACGCAATCACGGTGCCACCCCTAGTGATTTATCACCAGTGACTTTCCCTGCCAAATATTACTTTGTATACCATAATTCTTCACTACTCTCTTGTTCATTAATTTTCGTCTCTTTTGTTACTTTGCATAAAGACCAGACAGATGCAATATGCTATTGCAAATATTGCAATATACACAGTTCTTCATATGTTGACAAATAAAAGTATCGTCTTTATGAAATGAGTTTAAATCATTTCAAATGCAGTTTCCCAATCTCTATTTCTTACATCATTCGTAGTCAAGAATTTTATTTTCAAGTTGAATAGAACTATAGAACGCATTCACTACTATACAGCTTCAGCCTTTTGTTGGATTTTGAAATTGACAGCCGACAGATTGTTTCTACAGCTGAATTGTAAGTTTGCAGATTTTTTTTTTTTTGCTGTTTTTAGATAAGATTTTCTTAATGTTTAATACTCAATTATTGAACACCTGATAGAAAATACAATATTCTTTCTGGAACATTTTTACTCCCCCCCCCCCCCCCCCCGTCCCCCCCCCCCCCCTCCCCCCCCCCCCCCCCCCCCCCCCCCCCCCAAAAAAAAAAAAAACAAAAAAAACAGCCTTCGGTTGAGACAAAATTTAGCTATAGACTAAGTTATGTACAAGGTTGGGGAATTAAAGATTGAACCGGATTGAAATTGTAAATTATTGCCTATAGGGGAGGGGGATAGGGGGCTATCATTTTTAAATGATAATACCTCATTTTTTTTATTGAAAGCAGGGATGCCAATTAGATAATTATTTTTTTTCATTTAAAGTGGAGACAGAAGAAAATGATATCAAATTCCCTGGCAAACCATTGAAATATTTTGATAGACCCAGGGCCCCCCATTAGGACTTGTTCATTGTCTTGGGTATTTTGCAATTTCTCATAGGCTACTGGCTTTATTTGGCTTTTGTGTGTGCTCCCTTCTAATTACATTCTTTGGTTCTTATGGAATGCCATGGCGAATCTATCACTCAGTTTTTCCAGTAATTTGAGGTATATCTGATAAATTTCGACATTTTTATTGTTGTCTTTGTACCCCTTTACTCATACCCTCAATTTTTTTTTCAAGGAACACTAAGCTGTTCAACGTTATTTTGCGTTTTTGTGACTATATAGTGATCTTGTTAATTATTCAGTAAATTTTTTTTCTAATGAAAGCTGAGACGGTATCCTATCAAGGTGGTATCCAGAGGGGGGGAGGGGGGTAGGGAGGTATTATATTTAAATGATAATAGCTCGAAATTTTATTTATTGAAAGCAGGGATCCCAAAAAGTTCATTTTTTTTTTAATTTAAAGCAGAGACGGCATCCTATCAAGGTGGTATCCAAGGGGGGGGGAAGGGGGGTATTGAGCTATCATATTTAAATGATAATACCTCGATTTTTTTTTGAAAGCATGCTTTATTGAAAGCAAGGATACCAAAAAGTTGAAAAGTTAAAAAAATTAACAAGATTTTCGTGAGTTATACTTGATACAGCACTTGCATGGTTTTATCGTCCAAAGGGAAAGGGACATATGCGTCCAATCCGGTTTTTTTTTCCTATTGATGAAACGGGTTTACTTTGAAAACATTCATTCATATGTACCAGACAGATTCACACTAAAACGAATTGGTGTGACGAAAGCGATATCGACATCCCCACCTAACGTTGCGCTCGAGTAACAATGGCGCCCTTGGTCCAGTGCCCAAGTTACATTAAATGGTCAGGTCATAATAAAAGCTTTCAATTTGGGAGGTTCAAGGAGGAGTCTTTGACAGTCTTATGACCTCAGGGTAATAGATGTTGCAACGTTCTTACGTATCTACAGTGGTTTAGAGAAATTCGATCACCCCACAAATGATTACCAAAAATATGCACAAATGTAACATTTGGAATATTATAACACTTTTTTCAAAGCTTTGAAGAAAAGCAAAAAAGTCTAAATACCCCTAACTACGCTTGAAAGCTATTTTAAAAAGAAACTCTTTGGAGATTTCCATGGAAATGACCATAGCAGAAGCTTTGAGCCTGGGTGGGGATCAAAGAGGAGTCTTTGATTATTTTGACCACAGATGACTTATTGTTGCAACTTTCTTAAATTTGGAAATTTTTGTGAGCATTTGAGATCAAAGCTTAAACTCAATAACTGATACTAAGTGTCCTAACATTTTGCTTGGATTAAAAGTGACGAACTAGGATGAAAATTTCAAGGTCTTCCTGGAGCTACTTCGCT
Source organism: Artemia sinica (assembly GCA_027921565.1). Lineage (NCBI taxonomy): Eukaryota > Metazoa > Arthropoda > Branchiopoda > Anostraca > Artemiidae > Artemia > Artemia sinica. The sequence goes on along the minus strand of CM051263.1, from coordinate 36,247,510 downwards.
CTGCATATTATTTCATTTAATTACACTTAAAACGGATGAGCTTTTGATTTTTTACCTAAGAAAATAGCTGGCACTTCATTTTTCTTCATAGCGAATAAACTATTAAGTGTTTTTTGTGTCATTGTAATTGAAGTGTTCTCAAGTGAAGTGTTCATGTATTTTTCAATTTGATAAAGTTTACTCCTTTTAGATACAGTTTTAATAATTTGACTGATATTAGGTATTTATCAGTTTATAATTTGGAATGAATCCCCAAAAGAAAAAATGAATAATATCCAAAAGAGCAGCCAAAAGCGATAAAAAAGCAGCAGTTCAGCCTTAGCCTACATGACATATATTCTATAAAGAAGCCAAAAAAACTTTAAAATGCATTTTTTTAAATTGTAATTAAAAACCAGTTTTTAATACAAGAAGGCTTTTTAGGAATCCAAAAGAGCAAAAAAAAAAACAATCAATATCAAAGTCGCCCATTTCAACTGTTTTAAAGGTGACAAAACAGATAAAGGCAAAGGGCATTATGAAGAAATTAAGCTTCTAAGTTCAAAGTTATATTCAAAGTTTTTACCCAGACAACTGACGAATTTTGTGATACGGTATTTGAAGTTTTATATGCAGTAATGCTCGATGAAAAAAAAAAAAACTACTAATTTTGATAATTATTTATGTTAAGAATACATAGCTAATAGATACTTCAACTGCTCGTATTATGCAAGGGTTCTGAAACGCCACAGCCATTTCGTTTCTACCGGATGTCTACTTCTCTTGTTGAATAACGAAGAAGACCAGTTTCCAGCCAGCGACTTGTGAATTTTTAAAGTCATGAATAGGCTCGAATCTGTTGTAAATTTAAGCTGTGATTTGAGAAAGACTGATGAAAACATTAATGTTTGCGGTCAACATTGATCGCGCCGGCGGCGCGCTGCCGACATCTTACCGGTGGCGTGGCGTGGCGTGCTGTTTTTTGCCTCGCCGCCGCCGGTCTTCCCTCATTGGCGTGGCGCCGGGGTCTATCCCCACCCCTTCTTTTTCCAAACCCATCTGATGAAAATTTTGAGATTGATATTTGTTAAAAATAGTTCAAAGGTCGTATAAGAAAAACTCCGGTGTCAATACAACCCCAAGGACCCAGGGGAAGGCGTTCTAAGTTATGACCGAAGTTCATGTATAGTTCTTATGAAAGGGATGCTCGTATAAACTTCGGAGGGCTCATTTGATTAGAAATTGAAAGTTCTAGTTCAATTTTTAAGAGTCAAGAGAGTTAAGGGCAACTAGCCCCCCCCCCCACCCCTCGCCCTTTTCCCCAAACCCATCCGCTACAAGTTTTGAGATAACCAGTTTTTGGAAATTGTTCAAAAATTAAATAACAAAACTCCCTCCAGGGCCTGGGGGATAGGCCTTGGAAGTGTTGTCCTGGGGGCGTATATGGTTCTTATGAAAGGGATGCTCGTATAAACTTCAGAGAGGGCTCATTTGATTGGAATTGAAAGTTCTAGTTCAACTTTAAGAGTCAAAAGATATCCGAGGGCAACTAGCCCCCCCCCCCCCGCCCCCACACACCCTTTTTTCCCCAAGCCCATCCGATGAAATTTTATAATAGCCATTTCATTAAAAATAGTTCAAAGGTCAGATAAGAAAAAATTCCTGTGTCGACACAACGCCCCAGGGCCCAGAGGCATAAAAAATCATAGCAAAAAACATACAACAAGTAATAATATAAATGAATAAATAGATCTTAAAGCGAGTAATAGTTAGACTGAGTGTGAAAATCAAGATTAAAACGAAAAAAAAATTCCTATTGAAGTATAAATGAAACTTAAAACGAACCGAAATTAAATAAACAATCAATGCAAACAAACATACAATAGATATTAATGTAAATTAATAAATAAATCTTATGAGCAATGTTCTAGGGGCATATATAGTTCTTTTGGAAGGGATGCTCGTATAAACTTCGTAGAGGGCTCATTTGATTGGAAATTGAAAGTCCTTGTTCACTTTTTAAGAGTCAAAAGACATCGGAGGGCAACTATCCCCCCCCTCCACGCCCTAAATGTATCAGATAAAAAGTATGAGATAGACATTTTGTTAAAAATAGTTCAAAGTTCAGATAACAAAAAACTCCGGTGTCGACACAGCCCCCCAGGGCCTGGGGGTAGGCGTTGTAAGTTATAGCCTGGGGGCATATATGGTTATTACGGAAGGGATGCTCGTATAAACTTCATAGAGGGCTCATTTGATTGGAAGTTTGAAAGTTGTAATTCACTTTTTAAGAGTCAAAAGTGATTGGAGGGCAGCTAGCCTCCCCCACCCTCCATTTATTTATTTTTTTTCCCAGAGGCACTTCATATAAAAAGGGTCGTCGTATAAACTTCAAAGTGGGCTCATTCGATTGGAAATCGAGAATTCTACTGCCCTTTTTAAGAGTCAAAAGTGATCGGAGGGCAACTAGCCCCCCCCCCCAAGCCCTTTTTCCCCAAATACATCTGATAAAAAATTTGAGGTAGCCATTTTGTTAAAAATAGTTCAAAGATCATATAGCAAAAAACTCCTTTACGTATTGCCATTTCGTTAAAAGTAGTTCAAATGTCAGATAAGAAAAACTCCTGTGTCGGCACACCCCCACCCCCATGGCCGGGGCAGTCGTTGTAAGTATTTCTCTGTGGGCATATATGGTTCTTATGGATGGTATGCTCGTATAAACTTCGGAGAGGGCTCATATGATTGAAAATTGAAAGTTCTCGTTCACTATTTAAGAGTCAAAAGAGATCAGAGGGCAACTAGCCCCCCTCTCCATGCCCTATTTTCCTCAAACCCATCCGATAAGATCTTTGAGAGAACCATTTTTTTCAAAATAGTTCAATGGTCAGATAACAAAAACTTCGGTGTCGACACAACCCCCCAGGGCCCGGAGGCAGGAATTGTAAACTATGTCTTGGGGCCGTATGTGATTCTTATGAAAGGGATGCTCGTATAAACTTCAGAGGGGGTCATTTGAATGAAAATTAAAAGTTGTAGTTCATTTTGTCAGAGATCGGAGGGCAACTAGCCTCACCCGCCCTCCACGCCTTTGGGTCTATCGGATGGATAAACCCATCCGATAAAAATTTGAGGTGACCATTTTGTTAAAAACAGTTCAACCATCCGATATTAAAACTCCGGGATCGACACAACCCCCCAGGGCCCAGGGACAGGCGTTGTAAGTTACACTCTGAGATATATATGGTTCTTATAGAAGGGATGCTCGTATAAACTTCAGAGAGGGCTCATTTGGTTGAAAATAGAAAGTTGTAGTTCACTTTTAAAGAGTCAAAAGAGACCGAAGGTTAATTAGCCCCCCCCCCACGCCCTTTTTCCCAAACCCATCAGATAAAAATTTTGAGATAGCCATTTTGTTAAAAAAAAAGTTCAAACATCAGATAATAAAAACTCCGAGGTTGACACAAACCCATTTTTTCCCTTTGATATTGTTACTTTGATACCAGTTTTGATACTTTGATGAACATTTGATTTAAAAAAAAAGTTTTAAAAACTAGAAACTTTTTGCAATCAAAAACGAACAAAAATTAATTTAAAAAAAACTTTCCGAAAAATAAGTTTTTCAAAGAAAAGTAAAGGGCTTTTTAAACTTAGGCTCAGCAGATACAAATACTCGTTAAAATTCAAACCCAAAACGACCAGAAATTACTATTAAAGAATAAATGAAACCCAAAGCGAACAGAAATTAAATAAACAACTATAGCAAAAAACATACAACAAGTAATAATATAAATGAGTAAATAGATCTTAAAGCGAGTAATGATTAGATCGAATATGAAAATCAAGAGTAAAAAAAAAAATCCTATTGAAGTATAAGTGAAACTTAAAACAAACAGAAATTAAATAAACAATCAATGCAAACAAACGTACAATAGATATTAATGTAAATTAATAAATAAATCTTAAATCGAGTAAAACTTAAATTGAGTATGCAAATCAAGCTTGAAACGAACAAAAATCACTACAAACAAGAGTTTGGGTATCACCTCCTTCTCTCACTGTAAAAGTCTAAAACCTACTGCGTCATCGGCGCTTTACTGAAAACTATATGCGTCTTGAACAGTCTTGGAAAGCATAAACAACATCAACTTGAATATTTGATGTATAATGACATTAATTGTTGAAAGATCCATCAGTTCAAGAATTTATTTCACTGTAAGTTTATTTTTATTTTCAATGCTGTAAGAACTGGAAAAGAAAATATTTGTAAAATAATTCGTTTTCAGTTAAGCGCCAATGACGCAGTAGGCTTTTGGTTTTTATCTACAGTTGAGGAAGGAGGCAGTATCAAAACACTTGTTTGTAGTGAAACTATATTCGTCTTGAACAACTTTAAAAAGAGTTAATAAATTAAACTAAATATTTGATGTATAATGATATTAATTGCTGAAAGCTCATCAGTCCAAAATGTTACTATAATTTTAAAGTTTATTTTCAATATCAATTACAAAAGAAAATATTTATCCTAAAATTGGTTTTCAGTAAAGCGCCAATGACGCAGTAGGTCTTAAATTTTTACAGTGAGAGAAGGAGGTGATACCCAAACTCTTTTCTTCTTTGAAACCCAAAGAATAATGAAACCCAAAGAATAAATGAAACCCAAAGCGAACAGAAATTAAATAAACAACTATAGCAAAAAACATACAACAAGTAATAATATAAATGAGTAAATAGATCTTAAAGCGAGTAATGATTAGATCGAATATGAAAATCAAGAGTAAAAAAAAAATCCTATTGAAGTATAAGTGAAACTTAAAACAAACAGAAATTAAATAAACAATCAATGCAAACAAACGTACAATAGATATTAATGTAAATTAATAAATAAATCTTAAATCGAGTAAAACTTAAATTGAGTATGCAAATCAAGCTTGAAACGAACAAAAATCACTACAAACAAGAGTTTGGGTATCACCTCCTTCTCTCACTGTAAAAGTCTAAAACCTACTGCGTCATCGGCGCTTTACTGAAAACTATATGCGTCTTGAACAGTCTTGGAAAGCATAAACAACATCAACTTGAATATTTGATGTATAATGATATTAATTGTTGAAAGATCCATCAGTTCCAGAATTTATTTCACTGTAAGTTTATTTTTATTTTCAATGCTGTAAGAACTGGAAAAGAAAATATTTGTAAAATAATTCGTTTTCAGTTAAGCGCCAATGACGCAGTAGGCTTTTGGTTTTTATCTACAGTTGAGGAAGGAGGCAGTATCAAAACACTTGTTTGTAGTGAAACTATATTCGTCTTGAACAACTTTAAAAAGAGTTAATAAATTAAACTAAATATTTGATGTATAATGATATTAATTGCTGAAAGCTCATCAGTCCAAAATGTTACTATATTTTTCAATATCAAGTACAAAAGAAAATATTTATCCTAAAATTGGTTTTCAGTAAAGCGCCAATGACGCAGTAGGTCTTAAATTTTTACAGTGAGAGAAGGAGGTGATACCCAAACTCTTGTTTGTAGTGATTTTTGTTCGTTTCAAGCTTGATTTGCATATTCAATTTAAGTTTTACTCGTTTTAAGATTTATTTATTAATTTACATTATTATCTATTGTATGTTTGTTTGCATTGATTGTTTATTTAATTTCGGTTCGTTTTAAGTTTCATTTATACTTCAATAGGAATTTTTTTTTTCGTTTTAATCTTGATTTTCACACTCAGTCTAATTATTACTCGCTTTAAGATCTATTTATGCATTTATATTATTACTTGTTGTATGTTTTTTGCTATGATTGTTTATTTAATTTCTGTTCGTTTTGGGTTCTTTTATTCTTTAATAGTAATTTCTGGTCCTTTTGAGTTTGAATTTTTAACAGGTACTTTCATCTGCTGAGCTTAAGTTTAAAATGGCCTTTACTTTTCTTTGAAAAACTTATTTTTCGGAAAGTTTTTTTTTATAATTGTTTTTATCAAAGAAGCAGTTATAGCAGAATTTAATACAGTGAGATTCTAATAATAAATAGTGGATCAAGATTCATATGTATTTAAGATTTCGTAATATGGGGGTCAGGATAGCTTCATATAATGAGACCCTATAAATGGCCATTTTTTTGCAAATTTTCGACAGATTTGAGTAACATTCCCCTTCCCTATTCACCCAAAATTCTGTGAGAAACCTATTATGGAATTTTACAACACAAAATTATTTTTGTTGTAAAATTTTGACTTTATATTCTAATTTTACCCAAAATTTAAATAGCTTGCTAAAACCTCAATTTTTAAGCAGCGAAACTGAAAAAGGGACAGGAAACATTACAATGTTTCCTATTACTAATCAATAAAATACTGTGCCGACGGTGAGGTTTCATTTGGGGCTAGATTTTTTCTTTTTAATACTGCTTGCTCTTGATTGCCTATGTTGAAGTTTTTTTCGTGTTTAGCTTACTTTTATGCCACACTGCTGCTTTGTGTTGATAATTTTTTCCCTTATAATTTGACCGTGAATAACATTTGAAATAATGCAATAGGGCAATACTTTTTTCCAGTCAAAATGACTGTATATTACTAACTTGACAAAAGAACTCACAAATAGCTTAATTAGATTCAAAAGGCTGGTAGAGCGTGTGCCAAATTGGGAACGAAAGACTAAAAATTGTAGCAAAGGAAGCAGCAACTATCTCGTTATTAGAGGAAGTAAGTCTCGAACGCAGGGAAACAAAGGATACTACGCAAAGCTCATGAAACATCAATCAATTACACCTCAACACATCTCATTAGGGATAGCATAGAGCGAAAATCTATGTCAAAACTCTAGGGGAATCATTATATGCTACTTTAAGATGGCGTAGACCATGAAGCATATGATTGCACGCATGGAACCATTCAAAAATATTGGCAAAAAAAGAGAATGAAAACGAAAATTTATAACGGTATTGCTTCTTGAGATGTACTGACCTCAAGACATGGTGGTTATGAGCAGAAACAAACAAATGCTCATTAAAGATAAAGCTAAGGTAAATGAATGCACAAAAAAGGGACAGATCTTAACATAAGATTTAACTGGTGGGTAAGGGGTCCCCGAGAGAGCCATGGGTGAAAAAATACATGCTTAATCTTTGCAGAACTGCACCAAGAACCATGATCAGTTGTATAACGCACAAATCGTTAGAGGCTTATCGAGTGTTATGGAACAAGTAGCTAACACAACTAGGTTATCAATATAATTCAAAATGTAAATTCATACATATCCAATATCAATATGATAACTAAGTCTCCTAGGACTGAAACTCTTACCTCCTGGATGAGTAATAATTGCTGAATGAAAATGATAACTCATGTCAAGCAAATCATAAAAAGGTATATTTCGAAACGAAATGGAAGGAGTCGCAAACAAAGGTTGGACGTCAAAATTCTGTAGAATATCAAGCAGGTTAAAATTACTAAATGCTGTCAGTTTACGCTAATCATGATTGCAGTTGCAAGCTAGTAAAGACCAAACCCGTGTCCATAGAAAGCAAAATCTTAGAATTACATTTTTTAAGAAACTCCAAGAACACTGATTCAGAATAATAAATACTTTTTCTGTTTCAACGGAATAAAGATCTCTAATTATTGAATTAAGTTTTGAGACTTTCAAAAGTAAGATCAAAATCCCTCGAAAATGACCTCAATGTGAAATGAAAAAGGAACCATTGACATCATCATTGTTGAATTTCTCAACTGGGGACTAACAGTCCCCCACCTTTGAAAAAGAAGGAAAATAGTAAAGAACATTTTGTGCTTAATCTTTGAAAGTTATTTCATTATTTTGGAGCTAGGCTATACTCGGGGAACCGGGTGCTTGCTCCATGAAATGTGAAGAACTACCATGAAATATTTTTTTTTCCCGTTTAATGACTTAAAAAGGAAAGAAACCCCACCCCTCCCCCTTGAATAAAAATCACAGCTAGCGGCCTGCTAAGGAGAAAACAATAACTTGAAGAGGATCTTTTGCAGCATATTTACTTAATGTCTTTTTTTTTATTTTCTTCGTAATTTGATTTCTTATTTCACTTTTTTTTTCAGATGACGAGCCTTGCAGTCGTTTACTGGTCATTGCTCCCCCCACAGTTAACCATGATCAATTATGGAAGCTCTTTGATTTAGTACCTGGTTTAGACTATTGTGATGATAGGACCGACTATTCAAAACCACAGAGGGTTAGTTTTTTTCATTAGTTTAATTTCTAATTTCGTAAAATAATACAGTAGTATGTATTCTATCCTACTGTGAAAAGGCGTTTTATGCGAAAAATGATCGAATCAACAAAGTAAACTCCAAATTTTCTCTTGGGAGTTTTAGGAGTGATAAATTACTTTACGCTAATTCAAATTCCAATATCTGCTAATTTAATCTAGTAAATTTTCACTTACTTTTGACAATTTACGCATTTAAGAAAAAAAAAAGTCTAGTAAAGTTGCTGCCATTGAAGAAACTTCTTGATGCTTTACCTTCGTCGGTGTGATACTTTAATAAGGTCAGTAAATACGGTATGTCTAAATAATTCATTGGATTTTTCAAGATTTTCACTTCAAAAATGGTGTATAAAATTTATATTTTGAAAAGACAATTAAACTCAGGTCAAAACATGCCTCCATACATGTGGGAAGGGGAATAGTTGGGATCGTACAAAAGCCGTATATATTCAGGAGATCGCAGTGAAATTGACGCAAGATGTTCAAAAATCCTGATATTTTAGCTTCAAAGCACATGTTTTAGCCAAACAAAAAAAAAAAATCTTACTGTCTTCTAAAGTTTAAGAATTTTACACCGTTCAAAAATCCAGTAAATACGGTTTTAAGAAAAGTTTCACATACTATGTCAAATAATCTAATTCGCTTAAAAATGAGTACTTTATGCCGGATTTACTTTTAACTGTATTGGACAGACTGGCTCGGAGAGCGGGCTGTCAGAAACTGGGAAATATATTGGAAAAATGAATAATTTTATTGAGAAAACATTTGCTTCTAAACGATAGCATTCGATACGTTCAATACATTCTAATTGACAACATTAATGATTTGACATAATATAAGTTACTACAACGTGCAGTAAGAGATTTTTTCTGAGAATTTGTAGACATTTTATTCTGAAAAGACATTTATCGCCTTTTTGCTAGGTCTAGTTTTGTATTTAGGCATGTGAGTGTTTCGGTATAGAACAGTCTTCCGGGAAAACACTAGGATGGCTGAGAGCGTGTCCTCTTTTAAAAATAGGTTAAAGAATTTCTTAATGAATAAGGATGGGGGAGGGGGGGCGGGGCTGTATTCTGTCTTCTGTCTTGTGTAAGTATTGGTTCGCGGTTCCCTTGAGGTTTATTTCATATTTATTTATATGATATCATTTTCTTTTTTTTTTCAATATATATATATATATATATATATATATATATATATATATATATATATATATATATATATATATATATATATATATATATATATATATATATATATATATATATATATATATATATATATATATATAATATATATATATATATATATATATATATATATATATGTAGTAAGTGAGTAAAATAGTGAGTCCTACCACCAACAAATCTGTATAGATTTTCACGTGGTAGGTCTGTTTGATATGATTTTTTTGTGAATATTGGTCTTTAATAAAAATGAATTTCTCTCTCTCTCTCTCTCAGAATGTGCAATATTACAATATTCAAAGGTTGACATAATTTGCTGATTGGTTATGTAGGTTACAAATTACTGTCATAATTTTGAAAAACAATTTTGTTAAAAATTGGTGAGAACTGTTTTTTTTTTTAGAAATTATTCAATTTGAGGTAGGGTATTTAAAAATATGTCTTTTGTAGGCAGTACTTAGAGTAGTTTTTGGTAGGAGGGGGGTGGGTGGGGCTCACTAAACTGTCATCATAGCAGTAGATTGGTAAATTGTATGAAAATTGTGATAAATGTCCATAAAGAATTTGTGATTTTGGAGCCTATAGATTCCCTTTAGGTACATTCTTGATCTTTAACTACCATTACATACCTGTACTGCGTTATTAAATATTCAAATCAGCAGAAAAATATTTCCACACACCTGGAAAGCAATTAAGAGACTATCTACTTCACTTAAAAATCTTTTTGAACTTTTTAGGATCTTTAATTTTGAATCTTCGATTAGCAAGCTATAGGAATCTTTAAGGGTAATATTTCCCTTTATTATCTGTGAATTTGAAAACTTTGTTTTATTTTCGAGCCAAGACTGCGTTTATAAATGCAAGTGTAATCATAGACAGTAATCATTACTGCCTAAGTAAATAACGCAATAGCGCTGCCTAAGTAAAGAGCGATGTTTGCACAATGTATTATTTAATTATTATTATTATTTTTTTTTGTTGGTCTTAGACCAGGGCACTTCATACTGAAGGAGTTGTCGTAGAAACTTCAAAAAGTGCTCATTCGATTGGAAATTGACGCGGCTAATGCCCTTTTTAATAATCAAAAGCGATTTAGGGGAACTAACTCCCCTCCCAGGCCCAACCTTTTCAATCAACACATCTCAAAATCAAAATTTTGAGATGGATATTTTGTCCAAAGTAGTTGAAAGGTCCGGAAATTATGTCTTTATGGATGACACGCCTTCACACACACACAGCCCTCAGGGTGAAGGCTGTAAGTTATGCCCTGGGGGCATATAAGGTTTTTAAGCACACATCAACAATATTTTGGAACGGCTTAACGTCTCAAGGTGAAAATTCCGGGACATCATGAAAGCGATGTTCAACTGACCAAAAGGCAATATGCACATGCTACTACCGTTAATAATATTGCTGCTACTACTACTAATACAATACAAACACAGCAACTACTTTTACTACCACCGAAACTGCTGTGATAATAGTAATATTAAGGCTAAGTCTGTGAAGGTAAATTTGAGAGAATATTGATGGCCAATTCGACTAAAAAAAAAGACAGTGTGCATTTAGATTGTCAAAATAGCGTATCTTAAGAATTGGTTTGTGTATTAAGTTGGAACTCTCAGAGAATACTTAAAGGGGAGATCAATAGACCAAAAGGCAATATGTGCACACTACTACTAATACCACTGCTACTGCTATATTTACTAGTTCTACTACTACTATTATTATTGCTCCAGTTAATACTTCTATCGCAATTACATGTAAGGTTAAAGGCATTAACATGAAAATTTCAAAAAGTATACGAATGTACCGTTAAGAAAGAGCAAACTGAAAATATCATAGCAATGGCTAATTGTATTCAGTTGAGTAGTTATATACTACTGCTGTGACTACTATTACAACTATCCTTAGGGTGTGAAGGTGAAATTTTCAGACAATATTTCTGAAAGTTTTTGTTGTACAGATGACAACCTGCCATTCGTATGCAGGTTGTCTAAAGGGCATATCAGCAATATCTTAGGAACAGTTTCGTCTGAAAAATTAAAACTTACAACGCTTGTTGTGGGGGATGTTGAACTAACCAAAAGACAAAATTTTCATCATAATACTACTGCTTCTACTCCTACAACTACTACTACTGCTACTATTATTATTATTGCTACTACTACTGCTGTTACTAAAGCTAAGACTACTACTATTAACTCTACTCCTACTGCTGCTACTATAACTACTGGTGTTACTAATACTACTTATAAATCTTTGGTTTTTCATGGCGAAAGTTTTGGGCAATATTGTAACTGTATCGAAATCAATCGAAACACACTCCACATATGTTGTCAAGAGGACGTATCAGCAATACTTTAGGTTGATGGTGTTAAGTTAAAAATTTCATCGTGTATTGAAGGGGATGTTGAAAAAAAGGTGCTTTGTGCATACTGCTGTTGATGCTACTACTCCTTCTACAACTATTGCTACTCAAAAGATAAGGGTATTAAGGTGAAGAATTCAAGGATTATTTAGGCGGATGCTAAACTAAATCAAAACGAACCATGATCATATAGATTGTCAATAGGATGACAAAGCAAAATCATAATAACGGCTTTCATCATTAAGTTAGACTTTCCAGGGTAATTTGCGACAGATTTTGACTAGCCAGAAGGCACTATGTGTATACTTTTGATACTACTACTACGGTTACTGTGACTAATGACACTTAAGGGCATTCAGTTGAAACGTTCAGAGGGAGTTTCAATTAAACTAAAAAACTACACGCATGCAAGTATTAAAAGGACATATAAGCAATATCATAGGCAGTACTGCTCTTTCATAGCATGTAATATCATTGATATTTTTAAGGAGCTGATTTGGTTGGAAATTCAAAGTGGTAGTAACCTTTTTAAGAGCCAAAAGTGATTGGAGGGCAATCAGCCCTCCTCTTTAGCTCATAATTTTCTAAACATTTCCAGTCTAAATTCAAGACAGCTATTTTGTTCAGCATAACTGAATTGTCTTGTATCTGTATCTCTAGGGCTATTGCATAGGTCAACCCCCCACAGTTATGCAGTTTGCCCATTAGGTTTAAAAACTAAATATTGCCTTAAGATTAAATCAAAATGCACTGTGCTAATGCTAATTGCCAATTAGGCATCTCACCAGTGTCCCAAGAACGACCTGGGGTATTATGTTCAAACTTTCGAGGCTACTTCTATTACTACATCTGCTCTTAAAATTTAACCAAATCAAAAGAGTTTAAGTGTATCCAAGCTGTCAAAGAGCATAGATAGATTTTTCTGCTGATGGTATCAATTTTTTTATTTCAGGTCAACTAGACGAGGTATAAAACTAAATTAAACACTACTATTTGTGTCCAGATTTTTAAAGGGTGTATGTTGTTAAAATTGTTGAAAAATTTCTTCAGCGTACAAATAGCAGGCCAAACTGTAAATTCTTAAAGAAAAACCGAAAAGATTTAAAGTATTATTTTCTTTTTTCCTGAAAAGACTGTGTCAGTATAAAACGAACAGAAATTAATAAAAAAAACTTTCCGCGAAATAAGTTTTTCAAAGAAAAGTAAAGAACTCCATTAAACCAAAAATGAGCAAAAATAAAATCAAATAATCTTCCAAGCGTAAAACTACCACAAGTCAGCATTGATAAATAAATGAAACCCAAAACGAACAGAAATTACAATAAATAACCGAGTCAAACTCAAAACGAGCAAAAATTAGCATTAGTCTGGCTCAAAACCCATATGCCTTCCCAAAGCCAGAACATAATTTGCACTTTACTGATTTTTTTTTTTTTTTTTGATGTTTTTAATTTTATAACTTTAATAAATCAAATATTATTAACTATCAAGGGTATGTTAAACTGACAATGCACATTCATTTGTATTTTTTTTAGTAAATTGCAAATTATGTTCTGGCCTTGGAAAGGCATAGGGATTTTGAGCCCTACTCATGTTAATTTCTGCTCGTTTTGAGTTTTTTTTAATTTCTGTTCTTCTTGCGTTTCATTTATTTATCGATGCTGACTTGTGGTAGGTTTACGCTTGGTAGATTATTTGATGTTATTTTTGCTCATTTTTTGGTTTAATTGAGCTCTTTACTTTTCTTTGAAAAACTTATTGTGTGGAAAAACTTTTTTAATTAAAACCAAATAATAATAGAACGATTTGATTTCAGTTAAAGTAACATAAAGAGTAGACGAAATCCAGGAGGCATTCTCCTGTATTGTGATAGTCGTGCATGTTTGGTACTTGTCAACCTCGGTGAAATCATGGTATTGAGTCTCGGATATATAGTTTTACGATCCGTCTTGAATGTTGGTTAAACTTGGCATTTCGTTGAAAAGATGCCACTCATAAAAATTGCTCATGTCGTTTTCTATTTATGAAATATTTGCCTGGGTTGCATCACATTCATTATGGACCTTATTTCTCTTTAATGTTTAAATTGAAACAATTATTTTTATTCCCTTGATTTTTTTTTATTAAAAATATTATACGGACTAGGGTTTTTTCGATTAACCATAATCATTATATTCAAAAGGCATAGACGAGAAATTAGTCTGTTTCTACCCTTGAAAAAAGGTTTTTTTATATTTTTTCTCTCTTTTCAGGATCAAAAAACGGTGGTAGTAGCAGTATACAATTCCGTAAGGGCAGCAACATATGCTAGAGAAAAGTTACATGGTTTTGAATACCCCCCTGGTCATAGACTCATTGTCAAATACGATTCTCTTCTTCCTGGGGAAAGATTCAGGCAAGTTGAGTGTAGGAATTAAGTTAACTCGTCCTTAAACCAGACAGGATTTACTTGGTTAATTTTGTTAGACTTTAAAGAAGGATTTCGAAAATATTTGCTGACAATTAGAAATAGTAATAGCATTGTATCTAAACTTGTGGGAAAAAAGGGGGGGTATATCATTGTGAAAATCAGCTTGAAAATCTTTCAAATGCCCTAAAAAACATTGAAGCTGCAACGCCTATTTCGTATTTTAACACCACCACCTCTTTAAACTAATGACACGGCCAATGTTTTCTGAAGATTTTTTGGAATGCTTCATCATGACTCCTAATTGTGACTATTAAGAACTTTGAATTGAAGGGCTTAGTTTGGGTTTCAAAAATTTGTTTTACAAGACAATTCACTCGAGTAGCTTTGTCATATTTGTAGTTTTGTTCATAATTATCAGTACCTCCCAACATACAAGCTTTTAGATATCTGGCTCCACATCGTCCCTGTACCCTGAATGCTTATTTCATGCATATTGATGTTTAAGTGTTAGAGAGTAAAACGCCGGTCGTAGTAACCGTTATAAGTATGATACAAAGCTCGGTTTATTGATTCATAGAAAAAAAAAAATATAGTTTTGGATGCCACCCAAGTTGTTGGGAAAGTAGATAGTGCAATAGTTGAAGAATAAGATAAGTCTTTTGCGCAGTTTTATAACTAGTGGTATGATAATTTTAAAAAGTTAGATCTAAGGGAAGAATTTACAAATGCTTAGACCAATCCTTGTCCAATCACACTTAGTGTTTTATTTCTGTATTTTTCCTCAAATATCACTACATGGTTGTATCCGTATATTCTACTGACAATAAAATGTAACCCATTTTGATTTCTTTATTAGTTGACTACTAAGTCCAAGCCTATAACCAAAGGGATTTGGACATTAGAATTTACACCCAATAATTTGATAATATCTGCATATCCAGGTTTTATCAATGGGCCATGGAAGAGGAACTATGGCCTTAGCCTTAGTTTACTTGGCTTTAGCATTAGTTCAATTATGGCTTTAGCATAAATAGTTACTTTTAAGGAACTATTTTTTTTATGTGTTTTGAGGTTATGGTCAGAAGAATATCGAAACTAATAAGATACAATGGTGGAAATATGTATTTTTGCATCTTGTTACGACCCATTATAGGGAAAGGCTGTTATTTTTCATAGCCAATAGATTAAGTACTTAAGCCTGAATAATTAGTAATAATGTCTAGTTTTAGTGAGACATCTTGTTTATCCTGATTAAGGCTATTAGAAATGATGTAGCTTGATTGAATAGCTTGATTTAAGAATTTCAAAAACCCTTGCACACCAATAAAGCAACAAAAAATAAAAACACTTTAGTGGCAAACTCACTGAAATATGCGAATGAAGATATAACCTGGAACTCCTTCTGAGGGTGCAGCATATGAGCTCATCTCGTTATTTATATTTTCTTGTCAAACATAATTTATATTACCTTTTAGGAGACCGGAGCGGGAGTCAGCTATAGCTCCATCATCAATGGATCCAGTAGCCGCCGCTCAATCACTCATGTCACGTCTAACATCTGGCTACCCTGCAGGTAGCCAAGTACTTCCAAGTCGTCGGACCTCTGATCTAGCTCAGATAGCGGAATCTTTTATTCAAGCTGCAACTGTACTGCAATCAGCCGGGATCTCAACTCAAGGAAGTGTAACATCTGTACCTGGTGAGTAATAAATGGAAAAAGTCTGAAATCTTTTGACAATGGCTTTCAGCCAGGGGTGTTCGTATCCCTCTTATTACGCGGTGTGACAATTGGAGATACTATAAAATAATTTCATCATGGGTGAAAGCTTAACCTGTCTTTGCCAGTTGTGTTTCAAGTATATGTCGGCAAATATTTGTTTCCCCTTAAATTGATTTTCAGAACGTGAAGCGGAGTGTTTTCTTACGATCCATTTGTTTTGATTTATTTCTCTCTTGTGTAGGCATCGTGAAAATATGTAGTAATGGGCTTGAGTAGGCGTTTCGCCCCCTTTTTTTTATCCTCAAATGTTTTCAGGATTACTTCTGGAGAGGCGAACAACAGTAAGCTTGCCAAATTAAATATTTCACTGGAACATGATTACGAATCCATGCAAAATAATCTAATTCTAAAAAGTGAAAGTTCTCATACAATTCACCTAGAAAGGTTTTTTTTTAAATATGCATATAAAAGAGATAATTTATAGGTACTAAGGACGTTTTTTTGCCTTTAAAAAAGCAATACATTTTTTAGATCTAGTTTGTATATTTTTCACGATAAATTTCTATTCTTCTAAATTATGAAATATAAAAATTTTGAAAATTCTAAAAGGAGTAAATTTATCAAATTGAAAAATACATGATGAACACTTCACATGAGAACACTTCAATTACAATGAAGCAAAAAACACTTAATGGTTTATTCGGTATGAAGAAAAATTAATTGCCAGCTATTTTCTGGTAAGAAATGAAAAGCTCATCCGTTTTGAATGTAATTAAATGAAATAATATGCAGACTGAAGTAGCTCCAGGAAGATGTTGAGATTTTCATCCTAGTTCGTCACTTTTAATCAAAGCAAAATGTTAGGACACTTAGTATCAGTTATTGAGTTTAAGCTTTGATTTCCAAACGCTCACAAAAATTACCAAAGAAAGTCGCAAAAATAAGTCACCTGTGGTCAAAATACTCAAAGACTCCTCTTTGATTCCCACCCAGGCTCAAAGCTTCTGCTATGGTAATTCCATGGAAATCTCCAAAGAGTTTCTTTTTAAAATAGCTTTAAAGCGTAGTTAGGGGTATATAGCCTTTTTTGCTTTTCTTCAAAGCTTTGAAAAAAGTTATAATATTCCAAATGTTACATTTGTTGTATTTGTGCATATTTTTGGTAATCATTTGTGGGGTGATCGAATTTTTTTAAACCACTGTAGATGCGTAAGAACGTTGCAACATCTAGCACCCTGGGGTCATAAGACTGTCAAAGACTCCTCCTTGACCCTCCCAAATTGAAAGCTTTTATTATGACCTGGCCTTTTAATGTAACTTGGGCACTGGACCAAGGGCGCCACTGTCACTCGAGGGCAACGTTAGGTGGGGATGTCGATATCGCTTTTGTCAAACCGATTCGTTTTAGTGTGAATCTGCCTGGTACTTATGAATGAATATTTTCAAATTAAACCCGTTTCATCAATAAAAAAAAAAATGGGTTGGACGCATGTCCCTTTCCCTTTGGACGATAAAACCATGCAAGTGCTGTATCAAGTATAACTCACGAAAATCTTGTTAATTTTTGTCAACTTTTCAACCTTTTGGCATCCCTGCTTTCAATAAAAAAAAATCAAGGTACTTTCACTTAAATATAATAAATCCCTATGCCCACCCCCTATGGATACTATCTTGATAGGATACCGTCTCTGCTTTAAATAAAAAAAATAATTAACTTATTGGCACCCCTGCTTTAAAAAAAAAATCGAGGTATTATCATTTAAATATGATAGCTCACGACCCCCCCCCCCCTCTGGATACCACCTTGATAAAATGCCGTCTCTGCTTTAAATTAAAAAAAAAGTTTCAGAATGAAGATTGTATTTTCTATCAAGCGTTCAACAATTGAGTATTAAACCTTAAGAAAATCTTATCTAAAAACAGCAAAAAAAAAAAAAAAAAAAAAAAAAAAAAATCTGCAAACTTACAATTCAGCTGTAGAAACAATCTGTCGGCTGTCAATTTCAAAATCCAACTGAAGGCTGAAGCTGTATAGTAGTGAATTCGTTCTATAATTCTATTCAGCTTGAAAATAAAATTCTTGACTACGAACTATGTTAGAAATAGCGATTGGGAAACTACATTCGAAATGATTTAAACTCATTTCATAAAGACGATACTTTTTTTTGTCACCATATGAAGAACTGTGTATATTGCAATATTTGCAATTGCTTATTGCATCTCTCTGGTTTTTATGCAAAGTAACAAAAGAGACGAAAATTAATGAACAAGAGAGTAGTGAAGAATTATGGTATGCAAAGTAATATTTGGCAGGGAAAGTCACTGGTGATAAATCGCTAGGGGTGGCACCGTGATTCCGTGATTTTCGGGGATTCGGGGAACCAAATTTTTTTTCGAGGTGACGCATAGATTTTCGGGGAAATACCCGAAAATTTGGGGATAGTGCATGCACTGCTTGATTTCTAATCAGGAAAATCGAAATACTAAACCACACGAGAAGGAAAAGCTCCAACTTTGCGGCTGACGCAATGAAGAATTGCCACAAAATTAATTTAAAGTCGACCGAACGCCGCCGCCTCTGTCGGTGCTTACTACACTTCTGCGGCGTTTGACCGGGCCTCTTGTCGGCAGCGTTCGGTCGATCCGCCGGCGCGGCGCCGGGGTCTAGTCCTAAGAGCATATAACAAGGGCTTCAGGGTGGACACAATCCTCCAGAGACCAGGGACAAGGGCTGTAAGTTATGCCCCGAGCGTATAAGGTTTTTATGGAAAGGATGCTCGTATAAGTTTCGTATCGGATGGGGCTCATTCGAATTGAAGTAGGAAGACCTTGTGCCCTCTTTAAGAGTCAAAAGTGAATGGAGGTTAACCAGCCCCTCCCCCACAAACCTATCATTCCCCAAAACACATATAATCAAAATTTTAAGGGAACTATTTTGTTTGAAATTATTGAAAGGTCCAGTAATTATATCTTTAGGGATGTCAACCTCCCCACAGTCTTCAGGTTAGGGCCTGTAAGTTAGGCAATTCGTTCATTGCTTACATAGAGTATATATTATTGAGAAAGGTATTCATGTTTGATTTATTTTTCAAAAAGACAAAGAGAATTCAGGTGAGCCTTTCAGAGAATGTTGAGGAGAATGCTTAACTGAATCAAAACGCGTTATGTGTATACGAAGTGTCGAAAGGGTGTGACTCATGAATGACTGGGTATATTAATTCGGAACATTCAAGAAATGATAAGGGAGATGATCAAAAAGGGAATATTTGCCTGCTACCACTACTACTACAATTACCGGTACTACTACTGCTATCACTACTACTACTACTACTACTACCACACTACTCAATTTTCGATTGGAAATTGAGATGGCTAGTGCTGTTTTTAATAGTCAGAATTGATTAGAGGGCAACCAGTCCCCCTCCATGCCAATCATTTCCCCAAACGCATCCAGTCAAAATTTTGATACAGTCATTTTGTTCAGCGTAGTTGAAAGGCCCGGGAATTATGTCTTTGTGGATGACACCCCCCCCCCCCAAAGCCCTCAGGGCAAGGATTGCAAGTCATTTCCTGGAGGCATGTAAGGTTTTTATAGAAATGGTGGTCGTATAAACCTTGGAGGGGGCCTCTTTTTAAGAGTAAAAGTGATTGGAGGGCATATAAACCCCCCCCCCACCCCACTACCCATACACACACGTTGTATTTTCCCGAAATGCATCTCATAGAAATTTTAAGATGGCTATTTGCTGTCGTAGAAACTTCAAAAAGGGCTCATTCGATTGGAACTTGAAAGGGCTAGTGCCCTCTTTAATAGTCGAAAGTGATTGGAGGGCAACCAGCCCCCCCCCCCCCCCCCCCCCCCCCATGCCCATCATTTCCCCAAACACTTCCAATCAAAATTTTGGGATAGCTATTTTGATTGACGTAGGTTAAAGGTACGGAAATTATGTCTTTGAGGATGAGATCCCTCCCCCCCCCCCTCAGACCTCTGGGTAAAGGTTGTAAGCTATGCCCCAAGGGCATATAAGGTGTTTGTGGAAAGGGTGGTCTTATAAACTTAGATAAACTTAGAAAACATAGATTTTTAAACAAAAAAGTGCCTGAATAGGGGAATGACCACTGATGGCGTCTTCCTATCGAGGGATGTGTCCCCAACACTTTCAGCTCTTCAAATTGCTTCATCGCAATAGAAGAAAATCTTACCACTTCTTTCAAAACAAGGCAGCAGATGACGGATTAAAAATAAAGTAGCTTGATGACTAAGAAAGCCAGAGCTGCCATAGCCATAGCTATAGGCTTATCGTATAGCTGCTCTAGATAAGGGGAAAGAAAAATATTTGTAAAACAAAAAGTGCCTGAAAAGAAGAATAACCACGATGGTGTACTCGTATCGAGAGATGTATCCCGACACTTACAACTCCAAATTGCATTGTTGCAATAGGGGGAAGTCCCCGCTTGTCCTTTCTTTCAACACTGACCTGTAAAGATCAACATGGTCGCAACAAGCAAGTAGATTTAGATTTTCTTTATCTAGATTAAAAGTTGAAAGCAGAATTATGCAGAAAATGAAGCTGAACTAGCCTGGATGTAGATGATTTACAGTAGCAAGTGTACATACTTTAACTACTTTGCTGTATCTTTGCAGTCCATTTGGTTCTTATTACAAATGGAAGAATATCGTTCACATTAGGTGATACAGAATTTATTAAATCAGGCAGGAATGGTGGGGCACATAGGCATTGAGTAAGGGTCATAATGAATAAGGAAGCTGCTAAGTGTTGTTTAGGTTGGGAAGGTACTAATGATAAGATGCCAACAGGATCCCGGGTAGAAATATGGCATTTTTATTTTAATTTATAGTTTAACGCCAAGGTTGGTAAAAATAGGGCTAAATTGCATCCTAACCTAGGTAAATTTGGTGTAGGAAAAGAAAACAGTTACGGTTACAGACTCCTGCAACTTTGTAGTTATAACAATCTAGTCATTTCCAATACAGCCCATAAGTTAACATGGTATTCGCATAATGGTAAGATAGCTAACCTTACTGACTATATAAATACATTCTAAGACCACACTGGCTATACATGACGCATTAAACAAGTAAAAATATAATAAATTGATGATAAAATTAAATAGACGAGAACACGAGGGACAGAAAGGTATTTATTCTGCTTTGTTCAAGTTTCCTTCAAAAGGCTTAGTTTTTCTTCTTTTTTTTTAGCACTGAAGACGGCTTGATGGGGGTCCTTGCCGAAGCATCTGCCTTTTTCACTTTCTTTTTTTTTTTGTCCACTGACTGATACTACCCTCGTTTTTTGGCTATTTAATTTTATTATTCATTTATAATATGTTTTTTCTTGTTTGTCATACGCTATTGAATATGTTGTTGTAAGCCAAAGATTGGCAGGATTGATACAAGATACTAAGGTATACAGGACTGCTGCTATTGATGTTTAAAGTAAAGATCAGCATCTAGTTGCGTCTAGGATTAATCTAAAGCTGAAATTTAGGAAGAGTAACTACCTTCCAGGAGGCTGTGACATTGGTAAATTCCAGGATAAAACTCTCAGAGAAACTTTCCCGGAACAATTGATTCTCGGAACTGGAATCATCGGAATCTCGGATCGGAACTGGAGAGTTCGAAATTTGACCATATAGAAGATGTATGGAGTAATTTTAGGAAAATAGTTTGAGAAGTCACTTGTGTTCTCTTAGGGATGAAAGTTAGGATCGCAGCCAGTGAAATTAGTGAAAATACCCAACATTAATAGAGAAGAGGAGGTGCTGTACAAGAATTATTTGAGTGATAGAGTATATTAAAATAAGAGGAATGTAAAGAAAGTAGAGAAAGCATTAAAATATGGATTGAAAAAAAATTAATACATATATATTGAAAAAAAAAAAAGAAAATGCAATCATATAAATAAATATGAAATAAACCTCAAGGGAACCGCGAATCAATACTTAGACAAGACAGAAGACAGAATACAGCCCCCCCTCCCCCATCCTTATTCATTAAGAAATTTTTTAACCTATTTTTAAAAGAGGACACACTCTCAGCCATCCTAGTGTTTTCCGGAAGACTGTTCCATACCGAAACACTCACATGCCTAAATACAAAACTAGACCTAGCAAAAAGGCGATAAATGTCTTTTCAGAATAAAATGCCTACAAATTCTCAGAAAAAATCTCTTACTGCACGTTGTAGTAACTTATATTATGTCAAATCATTAATGTTGTCAATTAGAATGTATTGAACTTATCGAATGCTATCGTTTAGAAGCAAATGTTTTTCTCAATAAAATTATTCATTTTTCCAAAATATTTCCCAGTTTCTGATAGCCCGCTCTCCGAGCCAGTCTGTCCAATACAGTTAAAAGTAAATCCGGCATAAAGTACTCATTTTTAAGCGAATTAGATTATTTGACATAGTATGTGAAACTTTTCTTAAAACCGTATTTACTGGATTTTTGAACGGTGTAAAATTCTTAAACCTTAGAAGACAGTAAGATTTTTTTTTTGTTTGGCTAAAACATGTGCTTTGAAGCTAAAATATCAGGATTTTTGAACATCTTGCGTCAATTTCACTGCGATCTCCTGAATATATACGGCTTTTGTACGATCCCAACTATTCCCCTTCCCACATGTATGGAGGCATGTTTTGACCTGAGTTTAATTGTCTTTTCAAAATATAAATTTTATACACCATTTTTGAAGTGAAAATCTTGAAAAATCCAATGAATTATTTAGACATACCGTATTTACTGACCTTATTAAAGTATCACACCGACGAAGGTAAAGCATTAAGAAGTTTCTTCAATGGCAGCAACTTTACTAGACTTTTTTTTTCTTAAAATGCGTAAACTGTCAAAAGTAAGTGAAAATCTACTAGATTAAATTAGCATATATTGGAATTTGAATTAGCGTAAAGTAATTTATCACTCCTAAAACTCCCAAGAGAAAATTTGGAGTTTACTTTGTTGATTCGATCATTTTTCGCATAAAAAGCCTTTTCACAGTAGGATAGAATAGATACTACTATATTATTTTATGAAAATAAAAATTAAACTAAAAAAAAAAACCTAACCCTCTGCGGTTTTGAATATTCGGTCCTATCATCACAGTAATCTAACCAGGTACTAAATCAAAGAGCTTCCACAATTGATCATGGTTAACTGTGGGGGGAGCAATGACCAGTAAACGATTGCAAGGCTCGTCATCTGAAAAAAAAAGTGAAATAAGAAATCAAATTACGAAGAAAAAAAAAAGAATACATTAAGTAAATATGCTGCAAAAGATCCTCTTCAAGCTATTGTTTTCTTCTTAGCAGGCCGCTACCTGTGATTTTTATTCAAGGGGGAGGGGTAGGGTTTCTTCCCTTTTTAAGTCATTAAACGGGGAAAAAAATATTTCATGGCAGTTCTTCACATTTTACGGAGCAAGCACCCGGTTCCCCGAGTATAGCCTAGCTCCAAAATAATGAAATAACTTTTAAAGATTAAGCACGAAATGTTCTTTACTATTTTCCTTCTTTTTCAAAGGTGGGGGACTGTTAGTCCCCAGTTGAGAAATTCAACAATGATGATGTCAATGGTTCCTTTTTCATTTCACATTGAGGTCATTTTCGAGGGATTTTGATCTTACTTTTGAAAGTCTCAATACTTAATTCAATAATTAGAGATCTTTATTCCGTTGAAACAGAAAAAGTATTTATTATTCTGAATCAGTGTTCTTGGAGTTTCTTAAAAAATGTAATTCTAAGATTTTGCTTTCTATGGACCGTGGTTTGGTCTTTACTAAGTTGCAACTGCAATCATGATTAACGTAAACTGACAGCATTTAATAATTTTAACCTGCTTGATATTCTACAGAATTTTTACGTCCCTTCACCTTTGCTTGCGACTCCTTCCATTTCGTTTCGAAATATACCTTTTTATGATTTGCTTGACATGAGTCATCATTTTCCTTCAGCAATTATTACTCATCCAGGAGGTAAGAGTTTCAGTGCTAGGAGACTTAGTTACCAGACTTAGTTTTATTTATTGTAATTTCCCTTCGTTTTCAGAAACATCTATTTATTGACAGTGATTTGTCAAGGCTTGCTATTCTAGTGATTTGATCAATGGCTTGGAAGATTATTTGACTTTACTTCTGCTCATTTTTGGCTTAATTTACTTTTTACTTTTACTCTTTACTTTTCTTTGAAAAACTTGTTTTGTGGATTAAGTTTTTTTTTTCAAGTTAATATTACGAAAAAGGTTAATTCAACAAGGTTAATGCAACAAAAATACTAACTTTAAATTTTAATGTATTAACCTAAAAAACTATATACTACTTCATTGAAATTAATTACCAATCAACCCAGAATACGAAACAGACTTTATATTTATCGAACAAAATTTTCCACGAGCAATAATTGAAGTTGATTTGGTTTCTCTGAAAAGATGTATCTGAAAGTTTAAATAGAAGGCTATATATCTCTAGGTATGTAAACTACTAATAAGAGCCACGTATCCTGTGTCTTTTTTTGCATTTTCTGTATGACAGCAGGTTTCCTCTACCACTTTCACAGTCATGGATTTCTACCACTCAAGTGTTCCATTAATTTAATTAGGTATTTATGTAGCATTTATGCTTTTTTTTTTCTGAAACATGTGACGGGGGATAGTGGCCAGGATGGTGGCTAGTACTGCCACCATCCTTTACAGTATTTTCACCAGCCTCATCACCACGGTTGGTACTGCCACCATCCTTTACAGTATTTTGGCCATCACAAACCTACCCCTTTGATTGAATTCTTTTTACTTCTAGGGTCAAGCAATGGTAGAGTAGCTACTCCCACTATGATAGAAACATACGATCCTTCCTATTGTTCAGCGCGCCTTCCTCCACCCCAACCTTTAGCTTCTGTTGATGCTGAAGCGGTTGAAAGGTATGTTTTCTCCAAATTCTCTTTAATATAAGGGGGCACATAACTGAACTTTACTGAAAAAATACAAATGAATGTGCATCGTCAGTTTAATATACATATACTGATATTTAGTAATCAAAATGTTAAAATTATTTGATTTCTTAAAGTTATAAAAGTAAAAACATTTATATTTTTTTCAATAAAGTACAAATTTTGTTCTGGCCTTGGGAAGGCATACGGGTATTGCGCCCATCTTATGTTAATTTCTGCTCGTTTTGAGTTTGACTCGGTTATTTATTTTAATTTCTGTTCGTTTTGGGTTTCATTTATTTATCGATGCTGATTTGTGGTAGTTTCGAGCTTGGTAGATTATTTGATTTTATTTTTGCTCATTTTTGTTTAATGGAATTCTTTACTTTTCTTTGAAAAACTTATCTTATGGAAAAAGTTTTTTTAATTAAATCCTGTTCGTTTTATATTGACATAGTCTTTTCAGGGAAAAAGAAAATAACACTTTAGATCTTTTCGTTTTTTTAAGACTTTATAGTTTGGCCTGCTATTTGTATGCTGATGAAAAATTTTCAGCAATTTTTAACAACATACACCATTTTAAAAATCTGGAAACAAATAGTACTGTTTAACTTAGTTTCATACCTCCTCTAGTTGACCTGAAATGGAAAACTTGATACCATTCACAAAAAAATCTATTTACTTTCTTTGATAGCTTTGATACACATACACTATTTTGATTTGGTTAAATTTTAAGAGCAGAATTAGCCTCGAAAGTTTGAACATAATACCCTCAGTCGTTCTGGGGATACTGCTGAGATGCCTTATTGGGAATTAGCATTATCACAGTGCATTTTGATTTAATCTTAAGGCAACATTTAGTTTTTAAACATAATGGGCTAATGGGAGGGTGGGAGTGGGAGTGGAAGGGGGATTAGTTGCCCTCCAATCACTTTCGACTATTAAAAAGGGCACTAGCCCTTTGAATTTCAAATCGAATGAGCCCTTTTCTGAAGTTTCTACGACAACGTCTTCTATAAAAACCTTATATGCCCCCAGGGCATAGCTTAAAACCCTTGCCGTGAGGGTCGTGGCGGAGTATCCTTCTCAAAAACATATTTTCTATCTGTAAATCAACTACGCTGGACAAAATGGCTATCTCAAAATTTTTATTGGATGTGTTTTGGGGAATGATGGGCGTGGGGGGGGGGGGGGGGGCTAGTTGCCCTCCAATCACTTTTGATTATTAAAAAGGGCACTAGCCCATTGAATTTCTAATCGAATGAAATTTTTTTGAAGTTTCCACGACAACGCCTTCTATAAAAAACATTATATACCCCAGGATATAACTTAAAACCCTTGCCCTGAGGGTTGTTGGGGAGTGTCCTCCTCAAAAACGTATTTTCTATCTAGAAATCAACCACGCTGAACAAAATGGCTATCTCAAAATTTTGATTGTGTGTGTTTGGGTGAATGATGGACGTGGGGGGGGGGGCTAGTCGCCCTCCAATCACTTTCAACTATTAAAAAGGGCACTAGCCCTTTGAATTTCCAATCAAATGAGCCCTTTTTGAAGTTTCTATGACAACGCCTTCTATAAAAATCTTATATACCCCAGGATATAACTTAAAACCCTCGCCCTGAGGGTTGTTCGGGAGTGTCCTCCTCAAAAACGTATTTTCTATCTGGAAATCAACTACGCTGAACAAAATGGCTATCTCAAAATTTTAATTGGATGTGTTTGAGAGAATGATGGGCGTGGGGGAGGGGCTAGTTCCCCTCCAATCACTTTCGACTATTAAGAAGGGAACTAGCCATTTGAATTTCCAATCGAATGAGCCTGTTTTGAAGTTTCTACGACAACGCCTTCTATAAAAACCGTATATGCCCCCAGGGCATAACTTAAAACCCTTGCCCCGAGGTTTGTAGGGAAGTGTCCTCCTCAAAAACAAATTTTCTATCTGAAAAATCAACTACGCTGAACAAAATGGATATCTCAAAATTTTTATTGGATGTGTTTGGGGGAATGATGGGCGCGGGGGAGGGTGCTAGTTGCCCTCCAATCACTTTCGACTATTAAAACGGGCACTAGCCGTTTGAATTTCCAATCGAATGAGCCTTTTTTGAAGTTTCTACGACAACGCCTTCTATAAAAACCTTATATGCCCCCAGGGCATAACTTCAAACCCTTGCCCCGAGGGTTGTGGGGGACTGTCCTCCTCAAAAAGATATTTTCTATCTGGAAATCAACTACGCTGAACAAAATGGCTATCTAAAAATTTTGATTGGATATGTTGGGGGAATGATGGGCGTTGGGGGGGGGGGCTAGTTGCCCTCCAATCACTTTTGACGATTAAAAAGGGCACTAGCCACTCCAATTTGCAATCGAATGAGCCATTTTCGAACTTTCTACGCCAACTCCTTCGATACGAAGTGCCTGGGTGTGGAGAAAAAAAAAAACAAAAAAAAAAAAACACATTGTGCCCACATCGTTCTTTACTTAGGCAGCGCTAGCGTTCTCTGCCTATGATACTACCTATGAAAGTGAAGCGGTTTGCTTAATCGATCTTCATGTAACCAAACATCACCTCTTCACCTTCTCTTATTCCTAATTTTAGCGACTTGGTCTTCTTAACATTGATTTTCAAACCTTTTCTTGCACCCTGAACTTGCACAACTGTTAAAAATTCGTTTTTTTTTGCTAACATTTTAATCTGGGATCCTAAACATTGGCATTATCCAAGTCTAGGAGTGTTTTACGACCCCAATTGTTTCCGTGTTCTCTCATTGCCTGTGATGTGCTCTTTAGGACAAAGTCCATCAAAAGGATACATGCAAATGGGGATAGGGCCCAACCCTGCTTAACTCCTGATTTAATATATAACCTAAAGAAAGAAAAACGAGCAAAAATGGGGTTTTTTATAGGCCAAATGAATGTACTGAAAAAAACACAACAAAGCGAATTTTTCGAGAGGACAAACGCCTCTCTTCTTCAGCGCGAAACGAAATAATGTATCCAAATGACAAACGGGGATAGTCAGTATGAAAAGAACAAAAAAAAAAAAAAACCCAAGGAAAGATCCAAAAATTTAAAAGATGATATAAAATTCAATAAAAGCCAAAAATTAAAAGAATTAAAACCAAATACCTAACAACCATAAAAGCGAGTTATTCGCCAATATCCGCGATTTGCACAAAATCCAAAAAAAAATATGAACTGCCATCGACGGATACTAGCGAACAACTGAGAGAGAGAAAAAAACAATTCATTCACTCAAAAAACAAAACGAACCAGCAATTAAATTAGTTGGAGAACTATGTCATCTGACTTCGGATTTTAATTAATGCATTTCTTGCAGACACCCTTTGAGACCTAAGGGGTTGTTCACGTGTTTGATTATATGACTGGGAAAGTGGTTCAAGGTTTATTTCAGGGATTACTAAAGTATCGGCTTCTCTTTTGAGAAAACCGAAATATGACTCGTTTATTCTTAAATCACCAGAATCTCTGTTCAAAGCTAGACCTAAATGTTGGTATTTATAAATTTCAACAGCTTCTCTGTAGTGCTGGACAATACCTTTGTCATGCGAAATTAGGTTAGCTTGATTAAACAAAATAGTATGGTCGGGTTTTTCAAAAATGTGCTCTGCAAGGGCAGAATCAGAATTTTCTGTTTTTTTTTTCTGCTTTTTAAGTGTATTATTAATTGAACTAGAGTGCTGATTTAATCTATCCGTTAGTCGCTGATCAGTTCTTCCTATATACCAAAAACCACACGAACAAGGAATTCTGTAGACACCGGAGTTTTCACCTATCGGGATAGGGTCTTTACCTTGATAAATTTGGGACCTGATAGTTTTCCTGGGTCTATAATAAATGTAAATGTTATTTTTTCTTAGATGTTTTGAAATGTGGTCTGAAACCCCTTTAATGTATGGGAGACCAAGATAAACTAAATTTTCCCTTTATTTGTGTTTTCTGTGGAACTATCTGATAATCTTTTAATGCGTTTTGCAATTACAGAATTTATTAAACTAATTGGATACCCATTCCCAAATAAAATATTTCTGAGGTGATTGAACTCTAAATCCAAGAAGCGTGTTGAACAAACTTTCAATGCTCTATCAACTAGAGAAGTGACAACTCCTCTTTTCACAGCAGGAGAATGATTAGAGGAATAGTTTAAGTAACGGTCATTATGTGTTGGTTTTCTATAGACACTAAACTCGAAACATGTATCATTTCGGTGCACCAGAACATCTAAGAAAGGAAGACGGCTCTCTATCTCTGATTCCTGAGTAAATTTAAGTTTTGGATCCAAGGAGTTGAGCAAGTGAAGAAAAGAACCCAGAGACTCGTCACCATGCTCCCACAAATAAAAAATATCATCTTTAAAATGAACCCAAAATTCAGGTTTACAAAAACTTTGCAAAATAGCCCTTTCTTCAAGGTCTTCCATGACGATATCAGCCTGTATTGGAGAAAAGGGGGCACCCATTGAAAGCCCATATTTCTGTCTATAAAAATACCTCTATAATGGAAGTAAAAAGAAGTTCTGTTACAAAGTGCTGTAAGAGAAAGAAGTGTCTGATTCGAAAGAGTAGATTTTTCTGATATAGATGGGTTAGAATTAAGTTTGTGCTCCAAAATCATTTCGGCCTTATGAAGATCACAATTGGTATACATTGAATCTGCATCAAAACAGCCAATTCTTGTATTTGGTTTAACCGAAACTTCCTTTACCTTGGAAACAAAATCAGCGGAATTTTAATATAGGATTTTTGAGCCTGAATTAGTGGGCGAAATGCAACTGATAAGAATTTCCCTATTTTTTTGCTGTAGGAGAATTAAAAGAAGAAAACATTGGGTCGAAGTGGATTACCGGGCTTATGAACTTTAGGAAGACCATGAAATCGAGGGGACGTGCATCCGCGTGGGTAAAACCTTTTGTACAATTGACCTGTAATTTCACATTTTCCTTTTAGATAAGAATGCTCTTTTCGGACTTCCTGGACAAATTTTTCTGTGGGATCGGTAGCTAATTGTTCATATGTGTTAGAATCATTTAAAATTTCTCTGACTTTTTTGTCGTAATCATCTGAATCTAATACAACAAGAGTATTGCCTTTACCGGCTTTCATAATAATCCTGGAATGATCTTTATGTAGTGCGTGTAAGACCAAGTGTTCATTTTTACTAATTTTTTTTTTAAATTTGGATTATTAACAGAAGGCGAATCCAACAAAGTTTCAACAAATTGTGATCTAACCTCAGCAATCTCTCCAATATCCGCACGAGAGTCATGAAATGCCCCCTCTGTGTTCGCGATAATTTCACTATAAGGTATTTTTGAAGGGGCTATCGAAAATTTCAATCCTTTCGACAGAACCTGATTTTGCTCTGTTGTAAGGGGCGTGGAGCTGAGATTTATCACAGCAGGACCAGGATACGCATTAGGGACAAAAGGTGGGTTATTAGAGAGCTTTTCCAATTTTAAACGGTCTAATTTCTGGTGTACCATAGAAGGAAAGGACCCCTTCGCTAAAGCTCTTCTATCAGTTAAATCAAACGCCTGGTCACAGTACGCCTGGCCAAAAACCACACTTTTCTTCTCTTAAAACTATATCCTCTGCATCTCCAAGTCTAAAAAGTATCATCATTCTAAGTAATTTGCTTCTTACAGTGACCAAAATTATGCCTCTATAGTACCCAAACTCACTCTTAAGACCGTCATAATCTTCATAATCTTCAGTAACGTATCTCTAAATTCATAACCAACATATTTTAAAAAAAAAAAAAATCATTTACCACACTATCAGCATCTGGACCCTTAATATTTTTTAATCCTTTTAGTACGGACGCTAATTTTTCCTCACCAAACAAATCTTCCTTAAGATCCACAGTTTCACAAACTTTTTCATTCTTTTTTATGTCTTCTCCGTTAACTCTAACACGGTTTAACACATTCTCAAAATGTTTAACTTTTTCCTTGTCACTAATTGTAGCCCCGTTCCTATCTTTAACTGGGACAAGTCCAGATTAAATATTCCCTCTCGATTCTTAACATACTAGTGCAATAATTTACTATTATGCCGTCTGTCTGGATGTTCCTGACCTTTAGCAATTTAGCCATGACTTCCCATTCATGTTTCCTGAATCCATATTTTAATGCTTTCTCTACTTTCTTTACATTCCTCTTATTTTAATATTAAATAAAAAAAACAAGTTTTTTAAACTGAAAGTAAGGAGCGACATTAAAACTTAAAACGAACAGAAATTATTCCGTATATGAAAGGGGCTGTCCCCTCCTCAACGCCTCGCTCTTTACGCTAAAGTTTGACTCTGTCTCACAACTTTATTTTTTAAAACAATAAAAAACTTTAGCGTAAAGAGCGAGGCGTTGAGGAGGGGACAGCCCCTTTCATATACGGAATAATTTTCTGTTCGTTTTAAGTTTTAATGTCGCTCCTTACTTTCAGTTTAAAAAACTTGTTTTTTTTATTTAATTTCTGATCGTTTTTTAGTTAATGCAGGGGATGTTTCCCCCCTCTTTAAAAAATCGAGTAAATTTTCTCAGGCTCGTAGCCTTTGATGAGTAATACTAAACTTAATAAAATTTATATATTTAGAATCAGCATTATAAACACATTCTTTTGATACATTTATTGACATCAAATTCCGTTTTTAAAAGTTTCGATTACTATTGAGCCGTATCGCTTGTTTTTTTATTGTTTTTTTTATTACGTATATGTTATTACGTATATGAGGGGGTTCTCCCCTTAGTCAATACCACGCTCTTTACGTTAAAAGTTAAAAAAAAATTTGATTCACAAACCCCTGAATCACAAAGGCCTTTTAATTAGAATAGATAGCTCTTTTGAAAGCACTAAAAAAAAAAAACTGTAGCGTAAAGAGCGAGGTATTGACTTGGGGGAGAACCCCCTCACATACGTTATAATTTCTGTTCGTTTTAAGTTCTAATATTCCTTCTTACATTTCAGTTGAAAAAACTTGTTTTTTTTTTTTTTATTTAATTTCTGATCGTTTTTTAAATAATGCTTGGAAATCCGGCGCCCCCTTCATAGAAATGTCCCTTACCCCAAAGAAACATCCTCCACGGAAATATTCTCCAGATTAACCCCCTCGTCTAGCCCCCCCCCTCCAGAAAAAATCCTTCCTGAAAATGGTTGTATACTTCCCAATAACCAATAAATAATGCTGGCAAGTCCGGTGCCCCCTTAATGGCAATTTCCCTTCCCCCATGAAAACTTCCTTCATGAACAGATCCTCCAACATAACCACCGACCCACCCTTGCCTCCCACTACCAGAAAAAAAACCTCCTGAAAACTTCTGTCTGTATACTTCCCAATAACCAATACTATATGTTAACATTGGGTAAAGTTCATAACTTTTAGCCCTCCCTCTGGGAACTTCGGGGGATTAAGTCATCCTAAAAGACATATTTATCATATTTTCGACCATGCTGAACAAAATGGCTATCTCAAAATTTTGATCGGGTGACTTTGGGAAAAAATAAGCGTGGGGGGGGGCCTAGTTGCCCTCCATTTTTTTTTGGTCACTTAAAAAGGGCACTAGAACTTTTAATTTCCGTTCCAATGAGCCCTCGCACGATATTCTAGGACCACTGGGTCGATACGATCACCCCTGGAAAAAAAAAAAAAAAAAAAAAAAACAAACAAACAAACAAATAAAACACGCATCCGTGATCTTTCTTCTGGCAAAAAATGTAAAATTCCACATTTTTGTAGATAGGAGCTTGAAACCTCTACAGTAGGGTTCTCTGATACGCTGAATATGATGGTGTGATTTTCATTAAGGTTCTATAACTTTTAGGGGGTCTTTCCCCCTTTTTTGAAAATCAGCCAAATTTTCTCAGGCGCGTAACTTTTGATGGATAGCACTAAACTGGATGAAAATTATATATTTGAAATCAGCATTGAAATCTGATTCTTTTGATATATCTATTGGTATCAAAAACCCGTTTTCTAGAGTTTTGGTTACCATTGAGCCGGGTCGCTCCATACTTACAGTTCGTTACCACGAACTGTTTGATATTCTATCACTCAAATAATTCTTGTTCAAGCACCTCCTCTTCTCTATTAAATATTAGGCATTTTCACTAATTTTCCTGGCTGCAATCCTAACTTTCATCCCTAAGAGAGCATCAGTGACTTCTAAAACTATTTTCCTAAAATTACTCCTTACATCTTCTATATGGTCAAATTTTGAACTCTCCAGTTCAGTAATCAATTGATCCTGGAAAGTTTCTCTGAGAGTTTTATCCTGGAATCTACCAATGCCACAGCCTCCTGGAAGGTAGTTACTCTTCCTAAATTTCAGCTTTAGATTAATCCTAGACACAACTGGATGGTGATCTTTACTTTAAACATCAATAGCAGCAATCCTATATACCCTAGTATCTTGTATCAATCCTGCCAATCTTTGGCTTACAATAGCATATTCAATAGCGTATGACAAACAAGGAGTAACATATTATAATGAATAATAAAATTAAATAGCCAAAAAAGCGAGGGTAGTATCAGTCAGTTGACAAAAAAAAGAAAGTGAAAAAGGCAAGTGCTTCGGCAAGGACCCCTATCAAGCCGTCTTCAGTGCTAAAAAAAAGAAGAAAAACTAAGCCTTTTGAAGGAGACTTGAACAAAACAAAATAAATACCTTTCTGTCCAGTGGCTTTTTGTCCCTCGTGTTCTCGTCTATTTAATTTTATCATCAATTTATTATATTTTTACTTGTTTAATGCGTCATGTATAGCCAGTGTGGTCTTAGAATGTATTTATATAGTCAGTAAGGTTAGCTATCTTCCCATCATGCGAATACCATGTTAACTTATGGGCTGTATTGGAAATGACTAGATTGTTATAACTACAAAGTTGCAGCAGTCTGTAACCGTAACTGTTTTCTTTTCCTACGCCAAATTTACCTAGGTTAGGATGCAATTTAGCCCTATTTTTACCAACCTTGGCGTTAAACTATAAATGAAAATAAAAATGCCATATTTCTACCCGGGATCCTGTTGGCATCTTATCATTAGTACCTTCCCAACCTAAACAACACTTAGCAGCTTCCTTATTCATTATGACCCTTACTCAATGCCTATGTGCCCCACCCTTCCTGCCTGATTTAATAAATTCTGTATCACCTAATGTGAACGATATTCTTCCATTTGTAATAAGAACCAAATGGACTGCAAAGATACAGCAAAGTAGTTAAAGTATGTACACTTGCTACTGTAAATCATCTAGATCCAGG
Source organism: Artemia sinica (assembly GCA_027921565.1). NCBI lineage: Eukaryota > Metazoa > Arthropoda > Branchiopoda > Anostraca > Artemiidae > Artemia > Artemia sinica. The sequence continues at coordinate 36,213,386 of CM051263.1, read as the reverse complement.
CTAGTTCAGCTTCATTTTCTGCATAATTCTGCTTTCAACTTTTAATCTAGATAAAGAAAATCTAAATCTATTTGCTTGTTGCGACCATATTGATCTTTACAGATCAGTATTGAAAGAAAGGACAAGCGGGGACTTCCCCTATTGCGACAATGCAATTTGGAGAGTTGTAAGTGTCGGGATACATCCCTCGATACGAGTACACCATCGTGGTTATTCTTCTTTTCAGGCACTTTTTGTTTTACAAATCTTTCTCTTTCCCCTTATCTAGAGCAGCTATACGATAAGCATATGGCTATGGCTATGGGAGCTCTGGCTTTCTTAGTCATCGAGCTACTTTATTTTTAATCCGTCATGTGCTGCCTTGTTTTTGAAAGAAGTGGTAAGATTTTCTTCTATTGCGATGAAGCAATTCGAAGAACTGAAAGTGTTGGGGACACATCCCTCGATAGGAAGACGCTATCAGTGGTCATTCCCCTATTCAGGCACTTATTGTATAAAAATCTATGTTTTCCCCTTCACTAGAGCAGTAGTGCGATGAACTTAACGTGAGGTTTCTAAATCGTCGAGCTACTTAATTTTAAAGCCATCTTCTGCTGCCTTGGTTTTTTAAATAGGTGGCAAAAGTAAATATTCTTTATTATCCAACATAGCAAACACTAGCGTAGGCACATCATGTCTACAGTTAAATCAATGCCAAATATTTTTATTATTACAAAAATATTTCTATCCGTGTAATTTTTAACCAACTAATAGTTATAATCATATGTAACGATAAATATTCGGATTATAATTTAACTTTTATGTAATAGCATAGTAATAAATGAACCTAGTAACGACTTCACATACGAAACTCCATAAAAAGGAAACTGTATGTTAATAGGGTTGCTATTGCTATACTGAGTTGCTATTGCTAGTAAGTTTCTGGATTTCTCTATTTTTTTTTTTTTAATTATGTGCCTCCACCTTCTGTCGCGCCCGAATCAAAATCCTAAAATAACCGTGGAAAGTGACCTTGGTGAAAATCACACGACCAAATCCAAGATGTTTGGGAAACGTAGACGCGTATTTTTTGTTTTTAGTTTTTTTTTCTCTCTTTTTTTACAGCAATGATTGTGTCGAATCTAGAGTTCTAACATATGTGGAGAGGGCTCATTTGAATGAGAATTTACAGGTCTAGTGCCCGGATGATGCTACGACAGAGATCATGTCGTGACTTAGGGCTGATTTGAGCAATTGTTTGCACACAAATTTTTGGCTCAAATAAGGCCAAAATCTGATCCATCAAAAATTTTAAAGTGGTGGATTGGTTAGAACCATGGAAAATTTATTTAAGAACCTACCAATTTTAGAAGCCATACTGACGCACGGTGGCTCATTCGTTCCTAAACATAAATGCAATTTATTCAAGATCAACAGTTTCTTTGTATCTCTTATGCAACAATACCAACATTTGTATGTTTTACATGGCTGTATGTCAACTATTAGGGGGCAGGTTAGTGGACATGTTTGTTACGAGAAGTTGGATTGAGTGCCAAGGCTGAAGGCTCATTTTAGTATCAGTCTGTATTTTGAACAACAATATATTGCGACTAACCTCTCAATATAGGGGTGGAGGTGATGGAAAATAGTATTGTAGAAACGATGGTCCTTAAATACCGAATTGCCTTAACAGCCTTGCAATAATAAGATTGAACTTCAGTCTAGACAGTGGGAGACAAAAGGGTTGACACACTACTTTATATTTAGGAATCTCAGATTTTACTGTGTAAAACAAATATATTTGAAAACCATTCCCGAAGCAATGTTATACAAAGGGTAACAGGCTGAAGTTAACTCCTAAAACAATATTAAATCATAAAGAAATGAAGAGCTTTTTTCAGACATAAAGGAAAGTAAAGAGTGAATTTAGAACTTTAAATTTGTAATTTATGTTGTTATTTCAAATTATCTGAAAGGCAGTTGGTGAATAAAACACCTATCGTTTCAAGTTATAACGTTTTTTTTTTCCTTTGAATTTTTTTATTTGTTTTCTAATCAGCACAGTAGTGTTTCTTTAGTGAAGAGTTATGTGTTTTCCGCGTAATAAAATTATTATTTAGTTCAGATCTTGTCATTTTGATCTAATGTCTGTAGAAAATTGGGAAAGGGCTTTTTTGATTGTGAGTTAAAGATTAAGAGACTAGGGACTAAAATTGGTGAATATCGTAGTCAGAATCAACGTAATACGTTGACTTATTGAAGAGATTAATTTAAAAAACTGTTTCCACAAAATAAGTTTTTCAAAAAAAAAAGTAAAGAACTCCATAAACCAAAAATGAACAAAAATAGAATCAAATAATTTACCAAGCATACAACTACCACAAATAAGTATCAATAAACAAATGAAACTCAAAACAAACAGAAATTAAAATAAATAACAAAGTGAAACTCAAAACGAGCAGAAATTAATATGAGTAGGGTTCTAAACCCCTATGCTTTCTAAAAGCCAGAATATAATTTGTACTTTACTTAAAAAATTCAAATGAATTTACTGAAAAAAATGTGCATTGTCAGTTTAATTAATTTTTGATTTCTTAAAATTATATTTGAATATGATGGTGAAATAGCTAATGGCATTAAGAGGAGAATTGGACAGGCGACATCGGCTTTTAAAATTGAAACCAGTTCGGCGCATTAGTAAATACTCTCTGCGCTTAAAGCTCAGACTCCTAAATAGCAATGTGATGTCCATCCTCCTCTATGCTAGCGAATGCTGGAAATTAAACGTCCAACTGGAGAAACGTGTCCTAGCTTTTGAGAACATGTGCCTTAAAAGGATCCTGAACATATCATGGCAGGAAAAGGTCACAAACATAGAAGTCCGTCGGCGAACCGGTCAGCCATTAGTTGCTGACCTATTGATGCGTAGGAGATGGACGTATCTTGGTCACGTCCTTCGTATGCCAGAGGATCGACTCCCAAAAACAATATATGAGTGGCGCCCCGAGGGGAGGCGGAAAAGAGGTTGACAAAGACACCCTATGACGGCAGTACGACCGGGACCTGAGAAATGTGGAGCTGTCTCTCTTCAATCACAGTGGGAGGATGTCACGGCTGCAGCTCAGTTCCGAGATGTCTGGCGAGGCTTCGTAAACGCCCTATGAGCCATTCCTGGCTCTGGAGGATCTAAGGGTCTAAGGTAAGGTAAAATTATGTAAATGAAAACATTTAAAAGAATTTTTGCAGTAAAGTACAAATTATATTCCGGCTTTTAGAAAGCATAAGAACTTTCAACTACATTGAACAAAATTAATTGAATCTCAAAATTTTGATTGGATGTGTTTGGAGAAATGGTGGCCATGAGAGGGGGGCTAGGTGCCCTCTAATCACTTTTGACTATTAAAAAGGGCACTAGCCCTTTCAATTTCTTGTCGAATGAGCTCTTCTGAAGTTTCTAAGATAACAATCTATAAAAAACCCTTTCCCTGAGGGGTTGTGAGGGGGTTGTCATCCTCAAAGACCTAATTTCCGGAACTTTCAACTACGTTGAACAAAATGGCTATCTCAATATTTCGATTGGATGTGTTTAGGGAAATGGTGGGCGTAAGAGGTGGGCTAGTTGCCCTCCAATCACTTTCTACTATTAAGAAAGGCACTAGCCCTTTCAAATTCCAATTCAATGAGCCCTTTTTGAAGTTTCTACGACAACCCTTTGTATAAAAACCATATATGCCCCCAGGACATAACTTACAACCCATACCTGAGAGCTGTGGGGGGGGGGTCATCCCCAAAGACCTAATTTCTAGAACTTCCTACTGCGTTGAACAAAATGGCTATCTGAAAATTTTAGTTCGATGTGTTTGGGGAAATTATGTGCGTGAGAGGGGGGTTACTTGCCCTCCAATCACTTTCTACTGTTAAAAAGGGCACTAGCCCTTTCGATTTCCAATCAAATGAGCCCTTTTTGAAGTTTCTACGACAACGCTTTCTATAAAAAAAACTTTATGTGCCCCCAGGGCATAATTTACAACCCTTGTCTTGAGGGCTCTGAGGGGATTATCATCCTCAAAGACCTTATTTCCAGAACTTTCAACTACGTTGAACAAAATGTCTATCTCAAAATTTTGATTGGATGTGTTAGGAGAAATGGGGGGCGTGAGAGGGGGTTAGTTGCCCTCCCATCACTTTTGACTTTTAAAAAGGGCATTAGCCTTTTAATTTCCAATTGAATAAGCCCCCTTTTTGAAGTTTCTTTGGCAACACTATATAAAACCTTATATGCCCCCAGGGCATAACTTACAACCCTTGCCCTGAGGGCTCTGAGGGGGTTATCATCCTCAAAGACGAAAATAGCGACGAAGACCACACTGCCTTTCCAAAACAAACAACAAAAGCACGAAGAACAATAGGGAAATGTTTTTGTAAGACAGTGGAGATAATTTGAATGAATATTTCGGCCCTATGTCCAAGGCACCTTACTTTTTATCAGTCCTGGTTGAACTTCGCTGAAGTAAGGATGCTAAGACTGCTTTGAAATATTTTTTATTTTTGGTTTTATTGTTCGCATGTTGTTGTTAGTCTTTTTTCTTATATATATTTTTGTCTTGCTGAGGACGGCCCTTGGACATAGGGCCGAAATATTCATTCAAATTATTTCCACTGTCTTGCAAAAAGATTTCCCTATTGTTCTTCGTGCTTTTGTTGTTTATCCTCAAAGACCTAATTTCCAGCACTTCCAACTACGTTGAACAAAATGTCGATCTCACAATTTTGATTGGATGTGTTTGGGGAAATGGTGGGCGTGGGGGGGGGGGGGGTAGTTGCCCTCCAATCACTTTCGACTATTAAAAAGGGCACTAGCCCTTTGAACTTTCAATCGAATGAGCCCTTTTTGAAGTTTCTACGACAACGCTTTCTATAAAAAACCTTATATGCCCCAGGGCATAACTTACAACCCTTGCCCTGAGGGCTGTTGGGGGAGTGTCCTCCTCAAAGACATAATTTCCAGATCTTTTAACTACGTTGAACAAAATGGCTATCTCAAAATTTTGATTGGATGTGTTTGGGGAAATGGGGGACGTGGAAGGGGTGTTAGTCGCCTTCCAATCACTTTCGGCTATTAAAAAGGCGCTACCCCTTCCAATTTCCGATCGAATGTGTCCTTTTCGAGGTTTCTACGACAACTCTTTCGCTATGAAGTGCCCTGGTCTAAAACCAAAAACCAAAAAAAAAAAAAAAAAAAAAAAAAAAAAAAAAAAAAAAAAAAAAAAAACAAAAAAAAAAAAAAAAAAAAAAACAGTCAACATCGTTCTTTCCTTAAGCAGCGCGATTGTGCTTTCTATGATATGGGTGTCCCATGTACTATATATTTCTCTCTCATTGGTTATCACCGTGTAGAACGAATAGCCATAGTAAGTTGGGGAAGAATTCTTACAATTATGAATTCTAATTTCTAGTGCTTTTCAAAAACTGATTTGAGGAAAACTAACCTTCTTTTGTCACCCTCACAACCTCACTTGGCATTGTAACATAGTCTCAATAAAAAGAATGTTAAGCAAATCTGTCAAAAGATCTGAAAAATATGTCTCTGGGGTTGATATGATCCTTGTACTTACCGGGGCAACGGAGGTTTTATGGATATAAATCATCATGGATCGTGCTCGTGTGCGATCGTTATCGAATCAGGATCGTGCAAAGACTTTGCCTACTAGCCCTTCTCCCCTCCACCCAACTTTATAGCCATAAATAAGTTATACCATTTTTACTCTTGCTCGTTTAGGGTTCATTTAGGGGAATTGAATGAACAGGTAACTCTCCCACTTTCCACAACGGTTTCCAATTTCAACTACAGTTTATATCCAGGGTTTCTGAGTTCACTAACTACAAGGTTAAAATCTAAGCATGAAAATCTAATATGAAACACAGTAAATACATATTTCACAAATGTTTTTTTAATTTTCACTTAGAGATCTAAGAATAAAATACAGGTAAAACATCAAACAAAATTCTACTGACCAAGGTGGAGGAAATTATGATTTTGTCAATTTATATTTTATAATTATAAATGCAAAATTTTGTTTTACAACAAGACAGAGAATGTATCCTACATTGTTCAAAAATGGCATTCAATTTCCACCAAAGTTTGTATTCAAAGACTTCAAAATCTGTAAAAATTGCTTGATTTTAAATTTACCTATTAAAATTATGAGCGTAAGAATGTTTGCATACATGGCAAATATAGCCTCAGAGACAAGGGTCCAAAATTTTGCAAATAGACTATCCTTCGGATATACATTCTATTAGGGAAAGTTAGTTATCTTGTACCTTGTTAAAACCAGGTTCATGCAAGTAATTGAAATCTGTATATTTGAAGGTATAAATTGGGCCAGTGAGCCCTCCAACCCGCCTTCCTTTCGAGTTCTAACTTTTTTCGGAAGGTTATGGATTTTGCAGCTTGATTAAACTGGAATTCTGCAAGGATTTTCAGTATCAGTTTGAAAATGAGATAACTCCTGATTAGGAGAAAAAACGAAGTAAGTCCTTATTTACTTCCAAAAAGAGCCAAATCCAGATATGATCCAAAAATGAGCAAAGTCATAACTTGGCGCAGGAAGGAAATCAGGGCAGACTCAGTGCAAGAGCAAACTAAGCTCTGAGTTGGTGCAAAAGCAAGTTGGTGCTAAGTCCTAACTTGGTGTAAATACTAGCCAAGCTCATGGGCTAGGTCCAAGCTACGGACTAACTTGGAACAAAAACGAGCTCTATTCAAGTTTTAGAATTTTTGTTGACTTGCGCAATCTAAACTAAGTTGTGATCGGTGTAAAATAAGTTATGTCTAACCGTGTAAGGACTCGGTGCAAAAGCACAAAAGACATAGCTCAGTGCAAAAAACCTATATATGACTCGATGTAAAAACAAGCTATGTCTAGGCTGAGGAATTTGGGCGACTTGGTACCAAAACGATCTATATCCTGACTCAATGCAGAAACGTACTAGGCCAAAAGCTGTAAACAGAGTTGGTGGTGCAGAAACGAGTAAGTTTCGTGTGCTGGTAATATAGTTTCTGCTAAACATCAGTATTGTAAACCAGGGGTCTGATATTGGTGGAGGGGAGAGAAGGTAGGTGGAACTGTTTTGAAATTCAACCTAGAGGGATTTGCCTAATTCACCCTCTAATGAAAAAAGCTCCAAAGTCCTTCTTAAACCGGAGAATTCCAATCTCAGAGGTGAATATCTGCTGAAATGTATCTATCATGTGACACAGACAGCAAATGACAGACTTACTTATTATACATCTAATTTACCGAGCTATGCCGAAGGAGTGGTAAGCCAAAAAAAGATGCGGACTCTGACGTATTAAAGCAAAAAGTTTTTTTTTCAATGAGGGTGAAGTGATGCTAAAATTTGGGGCGCAGTAGTTCCCTCATATGCGCAAAATGAATAGTTTCCCTTCTTTAAGTTTTAAAGTTAGTCTTTACTTTGATTGAAAAAGCTTCATTTTGTTTATTTAAATTTGTTTTGCATGAAATATTTCTTTATTGTGTTGTCTTTTCTTTTCTTAATCAGTCTGTTTGCGTTTAACTAGGCTCCTTGAAGCATCTTACTCTAATGTTTTATTATTACTTTTATGTGTATTTTAGACTCTTCATTGTATGCCAGCCGCAACGACCAGCACTATTTATTCTAAAAGACGTATTTGGAAGATTTGGGAATCTAATAGACGTATACATGTTAAGTGGCAAGAACTGTGGTTATGCCAAATACGCTGTCAAGGAATCAGCCAATCGTGCCATTGAAGTAAGCTTCTGAATTTTGATTTGCCTAGCGTTTCGTTAAAATTGGGGGTATGATTTTCACAACTGGAACCTGTTACCTTAAACTATATTATCGGATTTTATTTTCTGGTTTCCGATTTTGAGGTGTGTTTTTTTTTTCACTTACCAATCTAAAGGCTTGTAAGGATGAAAGATGGTCCGCTCTACCGTATTGAGTCCTGTTGGGCTAACACGCTACCGCTACCATTTGTGATAAAGGGAGAAGGGTTCTTCGAAACTAGAAAAATAACAATTCTATAAAACACATTCATAGGGACCTTTTAAGAGCCTAAGGTTTTTGGAAGACAGTTTTCAAGCATATCGTTGAAAAATATGCATATAATTAAAAACCCGCTTGATTCATTGAGAAAAAGTATGTTCCTAGTTACAGAAGCACAAAATTATCTGTGTTATAGAAATGTATTCCTTGTTATTAGAAGATCTGATTTTTTTTTTCTTTTTCGCTTATTTGACATGATAGTCGTATTAATGGATTGCCTTATTGTTTTTTTTATAATTGATGATTGCGTTGCCAGTTAAATTTGTAATCATTTGTACTTGCTTCAAATTTATTACGAGTTAACTGTAAGACTGGAACATTTTATTAACTATTAGCTTTAGTCTCCATTGTTTTCCCCTATCTAATAATGATTGCGCAGAAGTTAATACACAAAAGACGTTTGGTGCCCATCTTTGATAAAATCTATTATTTAGTTACTATTTTGACTGTTCCAGGTCCAATAAGTATTAACTACGAAACAACTGGGATCGAAGTGACTAAATAATTACTATTTTTAAAGAATATGCCGGACCTGGAACATGCTAGTGGAACACACTTTTTCTGAACTTGTGAATATTCTTCATATGGTATATCGAGGGAAATAAAAGTATACTGATAGTAGTAGCAGTAACAAGTAAATTGCAGACCCAAGAGTCTAATTTAGCCTGAAGATTTTATAATTCTGAGAATTGATAGGGTCAATTAGAACAGCGAGAAAAAGCTGCTCCGGTTTGCCTGTTTAATAAAGTACATTTGAACAGGATAAAAAATATTTATTCATATTTTCTTCCTGTTTTTTTTACGTGAATATACCAAAATTTCTCATGTCATTAGAGACTTCATAGCCTCATGTTGAAGGGTATAGGCTACTTTCTACACGTTTACCTACTTCTTTGTCGGACAGTTCCTTGATTATAAAAATATATCCACTAATTCTATTATGTAGATGTGAGGAACCAGGTAACTATCTACTAACCAAGGCTAATCAAAAGTGCAAATCCAATTAGACGGGCCTAATGTTGGATTAAATTTTCACAGTGGCAAGTCTTCTTTTCAGAACATGTAAAGACAGTGCTCTTCGCTAGAGGACAAGTATTGCATATCCAATAATAGTCGCTAGACTGAGCTGCAATGCTATTCGCCATAAAAACACTGGAAATGAAGAAAAACGGGTATAAGAAAACAGACACGGTGGAAAAGGTAAGAAATATACGGAACAAAACATAAACAGTTCTGAAAAAGCAGGTGCCTGATTTCCGTTTTCTCAAAAAAAAAAATAAAAAAATAACAGAACAGAAAATGATAAGTATAAAACAACAGAAAATGGTGCCCGCCCCTATTATGAATACTTTTTTTTAAGGCTTTGCATGGTCAAGAGGTGTGTGGATCTCGATTAAAAGTAATGCTGGCGGAACCTCTAAATGCCAAGGAGACTGCCAGAAAAAGAGTTAGGACGGATGAAGGAATGATGGAATAAATGGTAAGTTTAAAGTTTTCAAAATTATACTAGCTAATGTATTGTCCATAATACCAGTGGCTATAGACACGTTTGCAATTTAAACTGTTTTTAAGTCTTGAACTGTAGTAAAAAATAATGAACTTTAAAAGCTTAGTGCCTTATTTTCCTTCTGTTTCATTCGAAAAGCTTAGTTTATTCGTATTTAATTATGCTCCGTTGTGTATCATCACTTGTAGAGATGAGCGAAGAGATAATAGCCTTAATTAAAGAAGAAGAGCTTCCTTTAAGTTGCAAAGAAAATGTCATTCTAAAACAATTTGGGGTATTGTATATTTATTCAAAACTTTTTTTTAAAACAAGATGCACTTATGAATACTAAAAAAAGGTAATAGTGTTGATGAAATTAGAGATCTAGTGGGAAATTTAAGGGTGGAGTTATCAAGTTTTCTTTTCATTTTTTTGGCTTAATTTTTTTCCATTAAAGTCTTTGTAAGTATGCCTAGAATGGACGTGCTGTCTGGTAGCAATGTCACGGGGCTCGTGTTTGGATCTCAAAAATGTATTTGGAAGCTTTTTGTCACTAATAGTGTATCGTCCGTCACACTGTATTGTTTTTCTAACACGATAGATTTTTTTTTTTTTTTGTTCTTTTTGCTCTGTAACTTAGCAAGGACGTGGGTTGGGATTTCATGAAGGGTTGATACCATTGCTTTGTTTTCGGCTATTTGAACTTTACAACCCTGTTCTTTTCTTTAAAAGGATATATTTATTCATAAAACAAATATTTCTATCTGTCTCACCACCCCTTGACCCGCATTTCGTCGAATTATTTTTTAACCTATGAACTTCTCGGTTGACTTTTGTAATCAATAAAGTAATATCTGTGCATAACACTGTGAGAACCTTTCGCCAATATTTCCCCTTATGATAGCTATTTTTTAAAAGCTTTGAAAACAGTCTAAAGAGGTGATCGCTGAAAACATTCACCGGTGTTTTTTAGTCCTCCATCATGGAAAAATAAACAAAATCATATGTTTTGCATGGGTAGCACTGACCTGCTCAATCGGTTTAAGTTAACTCATAAGCTCAAGTTGGGATGTCGGAGTACGGATTGATTTGGTTATATGTAGGAGGGTTAGATTCAAATCAATCAGTAAAATATTTAGGTCAAAGTGTTTTAGTGACAAAATCAACGAAAGAAACATGTTACCTTTCACAGCCCAGATCTCTAAAGATTGAAATTAAATGCCCACAAAACGGAAACTAGAGATTTAAATAAGATATTAGATATTGCTGGAGAGTTCATAAAATTTTAACTCAAAGGGAAAAGATCTTTGACGAGTTGAAGAAGAAAATCATTTGGGTTTTCATTCTTCATCTTAGGATTCATGGTAAAAATCATACTATAACTATTCTTGCAAAGGGTAAAGTAGCTATATTTGCATTATTCAAAAATGGCAGCTTCAGGGATAGCTATAGCAGTTGTATTCAGGTACCTACCAACTGTGTCATTAGAAGAAATTGGAGAGATTTTAGTTTTCCAAATAGGACTAACCCACTAAGTTTTGTTTTTGGGGAGAGCCTGGGACGCTTTTGCATTGGGTATAATGATCTTTTAGGTTTAAAGCTCTTAATTTCTGGGGAAATTTATTGACTCGTGGGAAAGATGAGCTGTTGCTAGGGATCTTCAGATCAACCAGATCAACTTGTTATGGATGTGTTGTGGCCAAAGGCATTTGTATTGTAAAAGCGTCTGAGGCCTGTAGATAGGACTCTCCTTTCAAATATATCATATTCTTTTGTTTTATTTTGTATATAGGTTTATTGGCATTGAAGCACGAATATACGTAACATATATATTGAAAAAAATAGATACATAAACTTTTCTTTCACATATTTAGTAGATCAGAGGTTACTGTCTAATTATTTCATTTTGCCAGTTCTCAGAAATGTATTGTTGATAATGCATCGATGAACCCTTTGCATCCTTATTTATATAACAAATAGAATTTTTACTTATAATGTTCGACTTAAGTGTAATCGTAGAAAATATTTAGCGAGGTCAGAAGTACATTTTTTATTTAATGCTATATTCTAACAAAACCCGTCTTTAAATTGTTTTCTTGTATTAATGCTGATGGTACGAAAGTATTTTTTTTTCTGTTTTCTGTTTTTTTTTTTTAAAAAGCACTAAAAACGAGAAAATATTAACTGAAAAAACAAGTTTTTCTGAGGAAACGATTGAGCGAAATCGAAACAAAACGAACAGAAATTTTGTATCTATTCAATACAATTGAATGATATGTGTTAACTTGACCCCTACAACCCAAAGCTACAAACGCCCTCCTATATTGGCTAAAATATTGCCAGATTTGAAATTCGTCATTTTAGTTTTCTATGGGGGAATGGACTGACTCCCTTTTTAGATGCTCATGCCTCAAAGTAGTCTTATTCTGGAAAAAAGAGACGAGATGACTGTGAGTTAGGAAGACAAATGAGGGATAAAAAGCAAAATCCATTATAAACTATTCCAAATCTATAATTTCTTATAGCCTCTTTAGTGCGTACTGACTCAATTTTATTTTTAGACTACTGCACACATTACGGTGAACCGGACTTGACTTCTACGGTGAACCTGCCAAGCTGAACTGTACTTACTTCAATCATAACAGGATTTAGAGACTATTTAGGTGACTGGGAATTCGACTTTTTTTCCTTTATTTGCTTGTAACTGTCAACACCGAAAAAATAGACAAGGTCCTCATAAAAACGTAGAAAGAAAAGTGGTTTTTACATTTCAAAAGAGCAATGAAGGCATGCGTATTGCGAAATTTTTTCTAACTATTCTAAGCCTTGGATAAATCACTGATAAAAATCAAATCTGGGATAGGTTTACTCTAGTGGTTATTTGAAAATATATTAGTTCATAAAATCTTCTATTTCTAAAATCTGAAAGTCTTCTGTTAAGGACCCTTATTTGCTCTAGGGGTAATTATAGAGAACCTTTTAACCATTTGTCGAACAGCAAAGTTCCTTATCATTCTTGAAATTTTAAAATTTAAAAATAACATTAATAGTTTCAAGCTTTATAGTACATATTATTTTTACAGAGATTAATTTGTTTAAAAAAAGAAAATTATTAAGAAACATTTGGGTCTCAAAAACTCCAGAATATTCCTTGGCGACATGATTTTTGTAATTAAATGTTAAATACCATATTCTTTGCCAAGTTTTATCGCAGGTATTGCAAATATTATTATGCAGTTGATATTGAATATTTTTCCTTGTATCATTAACAATTATATGTTGAGAAATGACGAGTGCAAGATAGAAGACTTTCCAAATTGAAAATTAGCATCGGGACTGATACTTTTTGCACAAGTTATGTATTAACTTTTGTTTTACCCAAAGATAACCAAAAGCTGTTTTATAGAGGAACACAGAAAGAAACTGTTTCCCCATGAATTCAGCCTTGGTATTTTAGAAAAAATCTGCACAGTCACATTTTGATCATTACAATATGAAAATACGCCAAAAAAAAAGAATTAAACCATTCAAAGAAGTCAATCAACCTTATGACTTAGCAGAAAAGCCAAATCTGACTTAGGAAGGACACTGAATTATGTACAACGCGTATCTTAAAGATATACTAATGTAAACTCTTATTATTGAAAAACTGGGCATATTGAAATTAACTTGTTTCTGTAAATTGGTTAGTATACACTGAAAATAAACTTTAAGACGTTTGACGGCTGAAATTCGAAACACAAAAAAGATGTTTGCTGTATTTTATATTTTCTTCTTTTTTTTATCAATGTTTGTAAGTGTTGTAATTTTTCTTAAGTGTACAGAACGATTTCGAAAGATTAAATTTTTTTCTTGTTTTATTTTTTTTCTAGTTTCTTTGAATGTTTTTTTTCTGTCAGTTTTAGTGCAAAATTTGCCGAAAAATTTCAGTTCTAAATTGACAAACTGTCACGCTTTTTAGACGGCCTTCATTTCTCCCTTGAAATTGTTCTTTTGTTATGTAGCATGTGTGAAAAATTTAGTTGATGAATTTAGTGTCATGTAATTGATGAAAAAATAAAATATTTACATGTGTCGAAGTCTTTGGTAAGTGTTCTGGTTAAATATCGGTCTGTGTAGAAGTTGAAAAGAACCATCTAGTGGAAAACGGGAAGCATCTTACATGTAGAAAATTCGAGTCGGAAATTCTTGACTGTAGTATGAGTTCGAGCTCAACAAAAGCAAGACAGTAAGACAAAGTTCAACACATCTACCCAAGGTAAATCTAAGTTCTTCGGATTGTCAATGTAAGTTTACCTGAATTCGATGGTTGTATTGGGGCCATATGGTGTTGGTTTGTGAGAGTTTTCTCTTTCATAGTGCGTTGTGTCCTTACGGGCATCGGGAGATGTAGCCCACAAAATAGCGTTGGCCATGTCATGATAAATATGCTAGAGCGTCCAGATTATGAAGCAATATTTATAGTCTGAACTGTTCGAGAAATCGCCACAACGAGCACTGTTGTTACCTTATGTGTCAGCTGGTATTGCAAAAACTAAGTCTAATTAAATAGTTGTACGTCTAGGAATACGAGATTTTTGTCGCAATACGTTGCAGAAAAATTGTTATGACTCCTAGTCTGCCTTTGCTCCTGTGGCTACATATAAAATTTATTGATTATAACGCGGGACTTAGGCTGAGAAAAAAAAGAGTATACCAAACCATTGATATTCGTGTCTTTTGTATCATAGTAATTAAAAAAAAAACTTTCCGAAAAAGAAGTTTTTTAAAGAAAAGTAAAGGCTATGTTATACTTAAGATCAGAAGAAATAGAAAAATACAATAACTCAAACTCAAAACGACCAGAAATTACTATCAAAGAAAAAATTAAACCCAAAACGAACAGAAATTGAATAGAGAAAAAATCATACAACAGGTACTAATATAAACACATAAATAAATCTTAAAACGAGGAAAGCTTAAATTGAATATGCAGATCAAGCTTAAACGAACAAAAATATTTTGCTTTTGAAGTATAAATCAAACCCAAAACGAACAGAAATTAAATAAACAATCATAGCAAACAAATATACAATAGGTACTAATATAAATGAGTAAATAAATCTTAAAACGAGCGAAACTTTTGAATTGAATATGCAAATCAAGCTTGAAACGAACAAAAATCACTACAAGCAAGAGTTTGGGTTTTGCCTCCTTCTCTCACTGTAAAAGTCTGAAACCTACTGTTATTTTTCTTTAAAAAACCTCTTTTTCAGAAAGTTGCTTTAAATTAATTCTGTTCGTTTTTATTGCCAAAGTTTTAAGTTTTCAAAATTCCCTATTTCAAAATTATTTTTTTATTCTAAAATAAATTAACAGCTTTGGCAAGAACTAATGAACTAACAAACTAAATAACATATAATGATGCTAATTGCTGAAAGCTCACCAGCTTAAGATTTTGTTCACACTAAGGGGGGGGGATTTAAAGCTCTGACGCTTCTAGGTTCAAGTGTTTTTGCCGCTCCGTTTTCGCAAGATTTTCGGGGAAATCCAAAAACTTCCGGGATAGTGAAAACCGCAGGACCTAGTGGGCCTATTATTAAATCCTGGCATGATAACACTGCAATTTTATTTTGTTTTCAATGTTGTAATAAGTACAAAAGGAAATATTTATAATATAATTTGTTCTAAAAAAGCACCTAATACGCAGTTAGTCTTATGCTTTTACTCTTAGGGAAACGGGAAGTAGCCAAACTCTTGTTTGTAGTGAAGAATATAGGTGTCGTGAACATTTTTGGAAAGAGCTAATAAAATTACACTGAATTCCCACGACCTTTGGAATATAATATCGTATTAATTTTTTGGGGGTGGGGGGGGGGGGGGGGGTTTGGGCCATGGATCAGCTTCCAAGATTTTTTATAGATATTTTTGGGGTGGAGGATAGGTATCAGGCCATGGAGGGCCAGGGGTGAGTTCCCATATATTTGGAATAAAATGTGATTAATAAGTTGTTTTTTTCAGGGGGAGGAGGGGGGGTCGGATCATGCAGGGAAGGCCAGGGGTCAGCTCCCTTATGATTTGGAATAAAATATCGTTAATTATTTTCTTGAGTGGGAGTAGGGGTCAGGCTTAACTGATATTTGAATTGCTCTAAAACCCTCGCATAAAACTTTTTATGCCCCCCGGACATAACATACAACAGTTGCCCCTAGGGTCTGGGGGGTTGTGTTGGCCCTGGAGGTATTGTTATCTGATCTTTTGACTTATTTTAACAAAATGGCTATCAAAAAAATCGATCGGATGTATTTTGGGTAAAGAGGGGAGGAGGCCAGTTGCCCTCCGGCCCATTTCTTCTCTTAAAAAAAGAACTAGAACTTTCAATTTTCAATAGAATGAGCCCCCTCCGAAGTTCATACGACCATTCCTTCCATAAAAACCTTATATACCCCGGGGCATAATTTACAACACTTGCCCCAGGGTTCCGGGGGATTGTGTAAACCCCTGAGTTTTTATTATATGACCTTTGGTCTGTTTTGGACAAAATGAATTTATCAAAAAATTTGATCGGGTGCATCTGGGGAAAAGAGGGTTGGTGGGGGGGGGGGCTAGTTGTCATCGGATCACTTTTGACTCTCAAAAAGGGAACAAGCACTTTCCATTTCAAGTGATTTGAGTCCCCTCCGAAGTTTAACTCTTTTATAAGAACCTTATAGGCCCCCATGGCATAAGTTACAACACTTCTCCCGAGCTCTGGTGGGGTTTATGATGACCCCAAAGTTTTTGATATCTGATATCTGACTATTTCAAACAAAATGGCTATCTAAAAATTTTTGATTGAATGCATTTGGGGAAAACAGGGTGTGTGTGAGAGAGGGGAGGGGTAGATGCCCTCCGATTACTTTTGACTCTTAAAAAGGTAACTAGAACTTTCAATTCTCAATCAAATGAGCCATCTCTGTAGTTTATAAGGCCACCCCTTACATAAAAACGTTATATACCCCCGGGGCATAACTTACAACACTTGTCACCGGGCTCTTGGGGGTTGTGTCGACCCTGTACTTATTTTTTATTAATCTATAAACTATTTTTTGAATAAAATTGGTATCTCAAATTTTAATTGGATGCCTTTGGGGAAAAGAGGGTGTGTGGGGGGGGGGGGTAGATGCCCTCCAATCACTTTTGACTCTTAAAAAGAGCACTAGAAATCCGATTTAAGATTAAATGAGCCCCCTCTGAAGTTTATACGACTATCCTTTCCATAAAATATTATATCCCCCCGGGGCACAACTTACAACACTTGCCCCGGGTTCTGGGGGGCTATGTTATCCCTGAGGTTTTTGTTATATGATCTTTGGACTATTTTAAACAAACTGGCTATCTCAGTATTTTCATTGGATGCATTTAGGGAAAAGAGGGTATGTGCGGGGGGGGTAGATGCCCTCCTATCACTTTTGACTCATAAAAAGTTACCTAGAACTTTCAATTTCCAATCAAATGATCCTCCTCTGAAGTATATACGACCACCTGTTACATAAAAACCTTATATGCCCCCATGGCATAACGTAAAACACTGTCAACACAGGAGTTTTTGTTATCTGATGCTTGAACTATTTTTAACAAAATGGCTATCTCAAAATTTTTATCGGATGGGCTTAGGGAACAGGGCGTGTGTGTGTGTGTGTGGGGGGGGGGTAGTTGCCCTACGATCTCTTGACTTTTAAGAACTGAACTAGAACTTTCAATTTACAATCAAATGAACCCCCTCCTGAAGTCTATACGAGCATCCCTTCCATAAGAACCATATTTGCCCCAAGGGCGTAACTGAAAATGCTTGCCCCCGGGCCCCCGGAGGGTGTGTGTTGATCCCGGAGTTATTGTTGTCTGATCTTTGGCCTATTTTTAAGAAATGGCTATCTTAAAATTTTTATTGGATGCATTTTGGTAAAAAAAAAAAAGGCATGGGGGGGGGGGGGGGTTGACTGCCCTCCAGTTACTTTTGACTCTTAAAAAGGGACTAGAACTTCCAATTTACAATCGAGTGAACCCCTATCGGGGTTTATATGACCACTCCTTCCATAAAAACTTATATGCCCCCGGGGCATAACTTAAAAGACTTGCCAAAAGGCTCTGGGGGGTTTTTTTGTCGTCCCAGGTGCTTTGTTATCTGTCTTTATACTATTTTTAACAAAAAGGTTATCTCAAAACTTTTATTGGATGGGTTTGGGCGGAAAAGAGCGCGGGGGGGGAGGGATAGTTGCCCTCAGATCTCTTCTACCTCTTAAAAAGTGAACTAGAATTTTTGATTTCCCATCAAATGAGCCCCCCTGAAGTTTATACGGGCACCCCTTCCATAAGAACCATATATGTCCCTAGGGCATAACTTACAACGCCTGTCCCCAGACCCGGGGGGGTTGTTTCGACCTCGGAGTTTTTTTTTTTTATCTTATTTTTGGAGTATTTTTAACAAAATGGCTATCTTAAAATTTTTTATCAGTTGCATTTGGGGAAAAAAAAGGCGTGGGAGGGGTTCTAGTTGCCCTCCGATCAATTTGACTCTTAAAATGGGCACTAGAACTCCGAATTTCCTATTGAAGCCGTATGAGCTTTACAATTTACAATCGAATGAACTCCTTCCAAAGTTTATACAAACCATGCCTTCCATAGAAAATTATATGCCCCCGGGACATAATATACAACACTTGCCCCCGGGTTCTGAGGGGCTTTGTTATCCCTGGAGTTTTTTTTATATGATCTTTGGTCTATTTTGAACAAAATTACCAAAAAAAAAATTCGATCGGGCGCATTTGGGGGAAAAGAGGTTTTTTTTTTGGGGGGGGGGAGATTTTTTTTTAGGGGGGGAGGGGGGGCGGGCTATTTGCCATTGGATCACTTTTGCCTATTAAAAAGGGAATTGGAACTATCAAATTCTAATCATTAGTCCCCTAGTCTCCTCCCCCAAGTTTTATACGATCACCTCTTCCATAAAAATCTTATATGCCCCTGGGGCTTAAGTAACAACCCTTCCCCGAGCTCTGGGGGGGGGGACATTTTGGTCCTGAAGTTTTGTTATCTGATTGTTGGACTATTTCAAACAAACCGGCTATCTCAATATTTTCAATCGGATGCATTTGGGGAAAAAAGGGTTTGTGGGGGGGGGCGTAGATGCCCTCCCATTATTTTTGACTCATGAAAAGGAAAGTAGAAATTTCAATTTCCAATCAAAGGAGCCTCTTCTAAAATTTATACGACCACACCTTTCATAAAAACCTTAAATGCCCCGGGCATATCAAAACAATTGGCACCCAGGCTCTGTGGGTTTGTGTCATCACTGGAGTTTTTGTTATCTGATGTTTGAACTATTTTTAACAAAATGTTTATCTCAAAATTGTTTTCGGTTTGGTTTGGGAATAAAGGGCGTGGGGGAGGGTTAGTTCCCCTACGATGCCCTTTGACTCTTAAAAAGCGAACTAGAACTTTCAATTTTCAATCAAATGAGCCCCCTCTGAAGTTTAGACGAGCACCCCTTACATAAAACCTTATATGCCCCCGGGGAATAACTTAACACTTGCCCCTGGGGTGTGGGGGGCAGGGGTTGTGTCAACACTGGAGTTTTTGTTATCTGATGTTTGAACTATTTTAAACAAAATAGCTATCTCAAATTTTTTGTTGGATGGGCTTAAGAACAAAGGGCATGGGAAGGGGGGGGGGCTAGTTGCCCTATGTCTTCTTTTGACTCTCAAAAAAGTGAGCTGGAACTTTCAATTTCCAGCCAAATGAGCCCCCTCTTAAGCCTGCCTATACGAGCATCCCTTCCATTTGAACCATATATGCCTCCAGGACATAACTTACAACGCCTGCCCCCAGCTGTGTCGTTCCGGAGTTATTGTTATCTGATCTTTGAGCTATTTTTAACAAAATGGCTATCTCAAAATTTTATCGGATGCATTTTGGGAAAAAGAAATGGGGGGGGGGGGGGGGGGGGGGGGTAGCTGCCCTCCGATAACTTTTGACTCTTAAAAAGGGGACTAGAACTTTTGATTTCCAATCTAATGAGCTCCCTCCGAAGTTTATACGACTACCCCTTTTATAAAAACATATGCCCCCGTGGCACAACTTAAAACACTTGCCCCAGGGCTCTGGGGGGAGCCTCGTCTCGGGAGTTTTTGTCATCTGAATTTTGAATTGTTTTTAACAAAATAGCTATCTAAAAACTTTTATCGGATCGGTTTGGAAAAAAAGGGCGTGTTGGGGGGGGGGATTTAGTTGCGCTCTGATCTCTTTTGACTCTTAAAAAGTGAACTAGAATTTTCAGTTTCCAATCAAATGAGCCCCCTCTGAAGTTTATACGAGCACCCCTTCAATAAGAACCATATTTGCCCCTCGGGCATAACTTACAAACACCTGTCACCGGGCCCTGGGGGGTTGTGTCGACCGCGGATTTTTTCTTATTTTATTTTTGAACTATTTTTTAACAAAATGGCTATCTCAAAGTTTTTATCGGATGCATTTGGGGATAAAAGGTGTGTGGGCGGGGCTAGTTGCCCTCCAATCAATTTGACTCTTATAAAGGGCACTAGAACTTCCAATTTCCAATTAAATGAGCCCATTCCGAAGTTTATACGACCACACCTTCCATATCAAGGGCCTCTGGAAAAAAATAAATTAATAATAAAACATTGAAGCCTTATGGCCTTTACTATAGGAATGCTATGGCGTTGCCTCTGACAAGTAAAGTTTCTTTTAAAGAGATTGTAAAATACATGTTTTTTTTAGAATCCTATCCTTTTTCGTGTTTGATTACTTTTTCCTCTTATTTTTTATTTTATCCGAATGTTAGTGGTTATAGTGAAAGTGAAATGAGCAGAGAAAGGTGTTGTCAGGCAGAAATTGTGAAGACTGAAGGCCTGTGCTGTTCTAGGAAATTAATCGTGATTCCAGCATAGAACGTCATTTTAATGAATAACTGTTATAGGGGTAATTTTTATAGAATTTGCAAATCTATGTTTCTAGTCCGTTCAGAATGTTAGTTCATGTAAACTCATTGTAAACCCATAACTCATAGGCAGTGCCAAGGGCGTTACTAGCCCGTCCCCCAATTTTTTTTTGGGGGGGGGGGGAGTGATTGATTTTACCAACTGGCTGATCATTTATACCGATTGTTTTCACCACTAAATAACATAATGTCCGTTTCTACTACGAAACTTGGGATCGCAATTCAGCTTAAAGCATGGGTCGGCAACCTTTTGTTGTAAAAGAGCCAAAAGTTTACGTTGGGATATTACGCGGACCGCACTTTGGTCACATGTCATTACACTGTAGTGTAGTATTGTAGGTTTATTATAATAAGTAGAGTGCATCAACAATATTTATATACAAATATTTTAGGTTTAAAAATAAAACGCTTAATGTATATTTTTACTACATTTATTGTAGTTAATACAATCAATGAGATTTTCGTTGTTGCATTTTGACTGGCAAGTTTTTATAAATTAGCTTGCATTTTTGTTGTTGAGACGTGTAACATTGAATCTAAATGTGTGTCCGATAACCGAGAACACTTTTTTTTTTTTTTTTTTTTTTTTTTGATAATTCAGAAATCAAAGAGTTTGCTCAGAAATATATTTACTACAAAACATAGTGATTATTTGCTCAGCAAACCTTTTTAATTCCTTGTAGTTTTCAGAAGGTAAACTTCCATAGAAATCATGTTAATTTTTTCCTTTATTAATTAAAAAAACTTGCCACAAAATAAGTTCTTCAAAAAGAAGTGAAGAACTGCATTACACCAAAAATGAACAAAAATAAAATCAAATAACCTACCAAGCGTGAAACTAACACAAATCAGCATCGATAAATAAATGAAACCCAAAACGAACAGAAATTACAATAAATAACCGAGTCAAACTCAAAACGAGCAGAAATTAACATATGTTGGGCTCAAAGTCAAATAATATTAACATTTTGATTACTAAATATCGGTATATGTGTATTAAACTGACAATGCACATTCATTTGTATTTTTTTTGTATTTATTATTTTTCAAAAATAGATCTAGGGCTCTGAGGACACCGCAGAGCTCCTTAGCATAGAACGATTTCCAGTCATCCAGTGGGTTGGCTCCAGAATTAGCAATTGCCTCTGAATAACGAGCAGGCGGACGTCTAGGACGGTGTTTTCAGTTGGAACTCGTCATTGGCTATTGAACTAAGTTTTTCCGCTACTGCTCTTTCTGCCTCAATTTACCTCCCTATCTGATCCGGGTCTTCGAGGAGAGAATCTAAGATATAGCGTATTGCCCTGAGTTCTTCCTCAGCAGTCATCAGATTGAGGTGTTCAGCCTGCATCTTTTCCGTAAGAACCATTGTCCTGAACATGACCTGGCGCATGAACATAAGGGTCAGAATAAAGTCGTATCAGGTTATGTGGCGGTGCAGTAGTTTGGCTCTTTCTTTTTTTTTTTCCTAATTTTGTTCTTTTAGCTCTTCGAGATCTTCCACGGTGATGTCTAAGCTGGTCCACAATGCTGTCAAACTCTCCGGTCTGGACACCCATCTTGTCATTGACAAATTCTTTTGCTTCAGTACTGATTCAGCCCTCTCCAGTGCTCGTTTGTAAGCATAACTCTTTTCAATCCACTCGTAAGAAAGACGTACAGTTCTTGTAAGATCTCAAAGATTTTCCAGACTGTCGGATTGTTGCTGCACGCGTGTTCCACGGTGAGGTTCTCTCTATGAGCCATGCATCAAATGTAGCGTACTTGTCTTCCAAGTTTGGTTGATATGTGTTCCTGGACACCCTGTCGGACACCAGACATATTACTTGCGTAATCTTAGCTCTGAAACATAAGTGCCACTTTGCTTACACATTCCTTTTCTAACACTTCTAGAATCTTGTGTGTAATTTCTTTACCTTTTTTGATTCAACTGGTGCCATGGATAAAAGTCTCTCCTGGATGGTGCCATTGCAGTAACGTACCTGCCACAAATCACAAGCCTTTATTCATGCACACAGTCTTGAGTGGTATCTGCGATAATTGAATGTGCTTTATTTTGTTACCTAGTATCTCAATGAATTCGTTTTGCGAAACAGTGCTAAGGTAGCTCACCGTATTCCTTTTCATCGTTCTTTCGCGCAAACCAGTTTCTAAGATGTGGATCGCAGCGAGCAACGAGATTAACAATTTGACGAAAATTCCCATCGCTGTCATCAGCCGCGCCACAAAGAGCTATCTGTTGTTTTCTTAGTGTTTTTGCTATATCCATAAGAACCTTGACCCCTCGTCGGTTTTCGATTAATTCTTGTTTTTGCTGTCTTTTCAAGGCCTTAGTCTTTTCATCCAACATGTTTTCAATGCCGAGCTCGAGTTGCTATAAAATGCCATATCAATTACTGCAGACTGATGAGCAGCGCTTTCAAAATGTTCTTTCATCTTGCCAGGCTTCTCCGTCCCTCGCTGATCATCTTGTTCCATGAGCACACTCCATTTTTAATCCACGCATCTTCTGTCTTTTTGCGTTTTGGTCCAGTTGGAATCAACTTGCATGCGAAGGAGTACACACGGTCCTTGACGGCGCTATTCTCAAGGTACCTGTATTTTTGTACCAACCAGCGTTCATTCTCTTTTGGTGTTTGTTGCTCGTCGATGTGTTATTCTGGCTCAGAAAAGCGGCAAGATACGGCTGATTAGGACCTATGTTAAGCAAATAACATTTTTGAAGCTCCTTAAGGGGGAATGGTCGCTGTCAAGGGTCGTGATCGACACGGCAATCAAGAGGCTGGTTTAAAAAATTCTGTTCTTTTGTGTGAAGTGTAAGTTCTTTTAGGTTTTCACCTAGACTTTCACACTTACTAGTATTATCAATTGTCAGAGTCTTTTTTGATTTTTCTTAGTTTTGCAACTTAAACTAGTTTTGGGTGAAGCTTTACCTCATAGGTCTTTCCTGCTTTGCTTTTTAATTTGTTTCAGCACTAAGATACAGTGAAGAATTTGGAATTGGAATCTTTGATCTTTGATTAAATTATTTGAACAAGACTTTGTACTTATGTTATACTTAGGCTGAAAGAGCAAAGCTATCTATGGACAAATTCTATACGATAAGCTTTACTAGATTCTATGTTCTTCGTTTAACCGAAATGAAAAATGGTGGTGCCATCCGTAAAATCAGGACATGCATTGGTAAAACCGCTGCATTAACCGACCAAGATTGAGATTTTGTTAGATGTCATGTCATTATTTTCATGTTCTTTATTTAACCGAATAGAGAACAGCGGCACCGTCCGTAAATTCACGATACAAGTCGATAAAACAGCTATATTTACTAACCTACATTGAGATTTTATTAGATGTCATATCCGTATTTTCATGTTCTTTAACCAAATGGAAAACTGTGGCACAAACCGTAAAATCACTGCACGAGTCGGTAAAACCGCTGCATTTACCGACCAAGATAGATATTTTGGTAAATGTCATGTCAGTACCTTCATGCTCTAAATTTAACCAAATGGAAAATTGTGGCACCATTCGTTTAAATCACGGCAGTAGTCGGTGTTACTGCTGCCTTTACCGACAAAGTTAAGATTTCTGTAGATGACATATCAGTTTTTTCCTTGTTTTTGTTTAACGGAACGAAAAATTTTGGCGGCGTTGGAAAATTGTGGCGCTTCGCGCCACAATTTTACCGACTCAATTTTTACTGAGTGGCTGAAAATACTTGGGGCATCCCCCCATACGTGACGACCCTGGGCAGCACAATAGCGCTGCCTAAGTGAAGAGCGATGTGGGCACAATGTATTTTTTTTTTTTTTTTTAGACCAGGGCACTTCGTATAGAAGGAGTTGTCGCAGAAACTTCAAAAGGGCTAATTCGATTAGAAATTGTACTAACACATCCAATCAAAATTTTGAAAAGGCCATTTTGTTCAGTGTAGTTGAAAGGTCCATAATTTTGTCTTTGAAGATGACCCCCCCCACAACCCTCAGGGCAAGGGTTATAAATTATGACTGTGGGATATTTTGGTCAATTGATCATCTCCTTTATCATGTCCTGAAAGTTCCAAATTAATATACTCAGTCATTCCTGAATTACGCCCTTTTGACAGCCCAAATCCACATAACGTGTTTTGATTTAGTTCAACATTCCTTGAAAGACTCATCTTAATGCCCTTCGTCTTTGGGAAAGTAGTTGTCAAACATGCATACTTTTTTTCAATAACATATACTGTATGTAAACAATGAACAAATTGCCTAACTTACAGCCCTTGCCCTGAGCCCTTGGGGGGAGGGGATTGACATCCCCAATCGCATAATTACTTAACTTTTCAACAGTGCTGAAAAAAATAGATGTCTCATAACTTTGTTTGGATGTTTGTTTTTTGGGAAATGATGGGCGTTGGGTGGGGGTGGGAGGGGGTGGTTGCTCTCAAGTCACTTTTGGCTCTTAAAAAGGGCACTATAACTTCCAATTTCAAATTAAATTAGCCCCATGTGAATTTTATACGACAACCCGTTCCATAAAAACCTTATATGCCCCCAGGGCACAACTTACAGCCCCTGCCCAAGGGCTCTGGGGGGTTGTGTCAACCCTGCAAGCGTTGTTATATGTTCTTTGGACTATTTTGTTTTAAAATGGACATCTCACTATCTCAATCAGACGTGTTTCATGAAAGAGGGGTAGTTAGGGGGGGGGGCTAGTTGACTTCTATCACTTTTGACTCTTAAAGGGGAACTAGAACTCCCAATTTTCAAACAAATAAGCCACCTCTGAAGTTTATACAACCGTCCCTTCCAGACAAACCTTAAATGACATCGGAGCATAACTTACAACCCTTGCTCCCATGCTCTGGTAGTTTATAACAACCCCTAAAGGCCTGTTATATGATCTTTAACCTATTTTGAATAAAATAGGTATCTCAAAATTTTTGTTGTCTGTTTTTCGGGAAAACACGACGTGTTTTTTTTTTTTTTTGGGGGGGGGGTAGCTGCCCTCTGACGACTTTAATTCTTAAACAGGGCACTAAAACGTCTGATTACCTTTCCAATGAGACCCCTCTGAAGTATATACGAACACAATTTCGATAAAAACCTTATACTCCCCCAGGGCATAACTTACAACCCTTACCCTGAGGGTTGTGGGGTGGTTGTCATCCTCAAAGACATAATATCCGGACCCTTCAACTGAGTTTAACAAAATTGCTATCTCAAAATTTTTAGTGGATGTGTTGGGGGAAATGATGGGTGAGGAGGGGGGCTGGTTGCTCTCGAATTACTTTTGACTCTTAAAAAGGGCACTATAACTTCCAGTTTCAAACCAAGTGAGCCCCAGCTGAAATTTGTACGACCAGCCATTCCATAAAAACCTTATATGCCCCCCAGGACATAACTTACAAACCTTGCCCCAGGACTCTGGGGGGTTGTGCCAACCCTAAAGGCATTATTATATATTTTTCGAACTATTTTAAACAAAATGGCTGTCTCCCAATTTCAATCAGATGCGTTTGGTGAAGAGGGGTAGTCTTGGTGGGGGGGGGGGCTAGTTGCCCTCTATCCTCCTGGGGACCTGGTGTCCACGTCTGTGGACGTCCCCATAAAAATATTTTTTGTGCAAAGGCCTCGCCATCTAGCAAAGATTTCGTTGTTTCAACGCGCTTTTTGGACCTGAAAAGCCATCTATGATTTTTTTTTCAGAAAGTTTCTGCGACTTTTAGTGGTGTTTTTACAAACTAGAAAAGGCTAAAATAAGGAGATGAAAAAAAGCAAAGGTAAGAAAAAAGAAAAAAAGAAAGTGGTGAGAACGAGTTCTGAGAAAAATCAGGTGTACTCTCTTGATTGTAGACAGTGCTTAGATAGTTTTAAAAGCAGTTAGTTTGATAAGTGCCATCTTTTGGAACTTTGAAAACCTCCATGTCCACGTCTGTGGACAGGCGGTTCCAATCGAGTAAAAAGCTAGGGTTGATTTTTCGTAGTTCAAATCTCGATTCTAATGGGGATAGCAGAGGCCAATGATTGTTTTTATTTACTAAATTGGCAACAACCTAGCCGCCACTCACCCATAAGAAATCGCCACCCCCGTATAGTGTCCCCACCCACCCCATCCTGTCTCCCATACCCTATTCTTTCTTACGTTAAAAAAAACTTTTATTCCCTTTTTTACAAATAAAATCAACCAAAACCACAACCCGTAAGTCTGCTAAAAATTAAACTATTTTGTATATATTATTTTTTCATTGTTGAATATTTGGTTATTTTATTTGTTTCCCTTTTTTATCTTTTTATATTATGACCTTTAAAATATTTTATAGTTATGACCTATATTTATGACTTTTGTATTTTGTATTTTCTGACTGTTACCTGTCGTGTTTTCGTTACAGTGGTAACTATGTGTTGTTATTGTATTATTTTGTTATTGTATTTTTTTTTTACTAAGAAATGTAAATTCGGTCCACTTGGGTTTGTGATAGTTCTTTTGCCAATCACTATCTATCTATCTATATATCTATCTACCTATTAGTTTCAAGCTTACTGAACCTGTTCCTTTATTGTAGTTTCCCTTGATGACGCCCTTGGAATGCTCGATGAGAGTGACCTGGACCTCTCTGATTTTGATGATGATGAGGAATGGATAAAAAACCACTCTTTGTCGTCTTCAGACTCTGACGGTGAACCAGCTGTTGCAGCCATTCCGTCATCAAGCAGTTATGCTGTTCTTCCAGATGTTGAAAGTGAAGAATCTGATGATAACGTACCCTTAGCAACCCGTGCCAAACGCTTGAAGGCTGACAAAGTAGCAGTAACCTTGTCCTGGAGGAAGTCTCGGTGGTTCGATAATTATCGT
Source organism: Artemia sinica (assembly GCA_027921565.1). Classification (NCBI taxonomy): domain Eukaryota; kingdom Metazoa; phylum Arthropoda; class Branchiopoda; order Anostraca; family Artemiidae; genus Artemia; species Artemia sinica. The sequence continues at coordinate 36,186,018 of CM051263.1, read as the reverse complement.
GGCCCGGACGTGGGCCCCGCTCATTTCCAGGACCACGACGATTGGAGTACAGAACAATTCTTTTTGCAATATTACCCGGAGAGCTTCCTCGAACGTACAGCTTTTTGCATGAACTACAACTATCAGTTGGCCCACCACAAAAGCTTGAATGTAACTTCAGGCGAGCTGAAAATTTTTGATGGCATTGTCATCCTGATGGGGAACCTCGAGGTTCCTCGGATCCGCATGTACTGGTCTGGGAAGTTTAGGGTGGAAGCCATATCGCAAAAGATGACTCGAGACAAATTCTTCACAATCCGGTCGAACCTGAAGTTCGTTGTTGATTCAGAAATCTCAGACGAAAAAAAAAAAAAAAAAAAAAAAAATAGGTTTTGGAAGGTGCAGCCGATCCTTGACAACTTCAGGAATATCTGTCTCCAGTTGCCACATGACAGGAACTGTTCAATTGACGAACAGATGATACCCTTCCAGGGTATGTTGACTCTCAAGCAATATGTCCCTAGCAAGCCCAATCCGGTTGGATTAAAGAATTTTGTCCTTGCCAGCGCCTCAGGGCTGATACTTGACTTCTAAATCTACCAGGGAGCCACCACCCTGGAAAAACAGCTGGTAGCACATGGCTTGTCAGCTGGGATCGTACTGCGCTTGTCTGAGACCCTACCAGAAGGTACATACCTCTATTTTGACCGATTCTTCTCGTCTGTTAAGCTCCGTCTGTTAGGGCAGAGGAACCTCTGTCATGTCTGTGCGCTCAGATAGAAAAGTAGCCGTGACCCAGTGGTATGATAACAAAGTAGTTCTCCTGTCTTCAAACTGCAAAGGTATAGAAGAGGAGACAGAGGTCAAACGGTATGACAAGCGCCAGGGGTCTTACGTGCAGGTCAAATGTCCACGAGCAGTCTCCGACTACAACACCTACATGGGTGGGGTCGACCTTGTGGACCGCATGGTCAGCTATTACCGGTTTGAGACGCGTACTAAAAAATGGACTGTGCGTCTGTTTCATCATTTTGTGGATGCTGCACTAGCCAATGCATTTCATGAGCTGAAGGGCCATGGCCCAGAAGTTTCTGGTGACCTCAAACAGCTCATTGATCTTCGTTTCAACGTGGCCGAGTTTTTGCTCAATTCTGGAAGCTCGGAGTCACGAGGTCAAGAAAATAGCAACGAAGAACTCTTGGTGAAACTCAACACCGTGTTTTGAGTGTGAAAAAGAGGCCAATCCCTCCACCATATGCCAGCACTGCACTGCATCTACCAGAATTTTATGACTTGGCGAATGCAGCCCGGTGCAGAAGGCCTGGATGCTGCAAAAGGTCAAGATGGATGTGCTCGCAGTCTAAAATCATTCTCTTCTTGACACGAGAAAACAACTGCTTCAAGAAATTTCATGAAGAGTAACGTTTCGTTTTCAACGTTTTGACAAATCTCTTTTAATAGACGAAACAGATTTTTACTATACTCTTAGCTCGATATGGACCCAATGTCCACACCTGTGGACATCCTCCAGAGGGAGGGAGGGGGGGTCAATTTTTTTTTTAGTTGATCAATGGTCAAAATGATTTTTTTTTTAAAGTCAACTACAAAGAAATGAACATAATCAGAAAAGTATTTCTATGGTCAGGTTTCAGGAGGCTATCACTTTTGACTCTTAAAGGGCAACTATAGCTTCCAGTTTTCAACGAAATGAGACTTCTAAAGTTTGTACAATCATTCCTTCCATAAAAACTTTAAATGCCCCAGGACATAACTTACAACCCTTGCCCGCAGGCTATGGTGGTTTGTTTCAACCCCAAAAGCCTTCTTATATGTTCTTTGGACTATTTTGAATAAAATTGTTATCTCAAAATTTCTGTTGGATTCATTTTGGGACATTACGAAGTGTGTGTGTGTGTGGGGGGGTGTAGCTGCCCTCCTATCACTGCTTCTCTCATAAAGGGCACTAGAACTTCTGATTAACAATCTAATGAGCCATCTCCGAAGTTTATACGACCACTCTATAAAAATCGTATATGCCCCCAGTGCATAACTTACAAACCCATGTCCTGTGGGCTAGAGGGGTGGGTGTCATCCTCAAAAACGTAATTTCTGGGACTTTCAACTACGCTGAACAAAATGGTTATCTCAAAATTTTAATTTGCCACAGATTAAAATTATCTGACACAATCAGCCCCAATTATGTTGGTAATCACCCTTTTTCTAGTGAAATTAGTCCTAAACATATCCAACGGGCCAAAGTTTTAAGGATAGCCCATCAAAAAAATGTCCTATTTCCTATAGCTGCAATGGAGCTTGCCAAGCTTTCCAAAGGACCATAATTTCCAAGAATTAATGAGACTAAGGATGTGATCTCGAGTGAACCCAACCCTTGGCCACGCGCTCTCAAAAATAACCAAAATCAGGCTCAGTTATCTCCAATTGAGATATCTATCCCCTCAGCTGGTTAATGAGCACACCCAATATAATCAAAGCAAGTCCACCCCTCCAAAATCCTAGATATAGTCAGAAATCATAGTCTGAAAGAGTGGCAGCCTCACCTAATCTATCCACTCAAGTCAACACTGTAGAAAATAGAGATGGTCCTAATATGTCAAAACTAATTAAATATGTTGCATCAGTGGACAAATCATCCAATCAAATTTGACCAAAGCCCTAAAAGCTACTATAACTAATAGTCCAGACGCCGAGACCTAAAAATGTGACACCCACATGACACATCTGTTTCACGCAATCTGAAAGCAGTTTCTCTAGTCATATCCTCCCCCCTGATTACGATTATACCTGGGAATAAATTCCTCCGAGGGTTGCTTGACCCTTAAAAATAATCTGAAATAGTAAGTAGTACTATCTAGCAAATTTTACTTGCAGCCCATTACATTTTGGTCCTTTTAGCTGCATCTCAACCTAACTGAGCAAAAAATGTAAGAAACTTAGTGATGAAAAAAAAATCCTGTTATCGACTGAATGTTATTTTTTATTTCGATAAATTTAATAGTATCAAATTGGTTTACTGAGAAATTGTTTATAATCATTTTTTTGTTTAATTATAACCTAAAAATGAACAGGAACAGTCCTGGCCAAGAGTAAAAATAAAACAGAGTAGAAACTCAAAAATGCCTATTTGAAATAATAGTTCCTGGGCCAAGTCAATAATACATCTATCCTCGTCTTCACTCACATCATAGAGTATGCACAGGTCATATGGGGGCTAATCAATGCTGCTTATTAGGAATTCTTGTGAGTTGTACAACATAGGTGATTTGCAAACAAGTGACTTGGCATACTCAAAGGTCACTGACATATCTCCTTTGTTCTGTGATTAATCAAAAAAAACTTTTTGCACAAGGTAAATTTTTCAAAAAAAGTAAAGAACTTCATTAAACCAAAATGAACAAAAATAGAACCAAATAATCTACCAAGGATACAACTACCACAAATCAGTATCAATGAATAAATGAAAAACCCAAAACAAACAGAAATTAAAATAAGTCAAACTCAAAAACGAGCAGAAATTAATCTGTATAGGGTTATAAAATCCTGTGCTTTCTAAAAGCTAGAACATAATTTGTGTGTTTTACTGAAAAAAATTCAAATGAAAAAATGAGCATATTTTGTTTAATATGCATATGCTCATAATTATTCCTTAAAATCTTAATTAAATTTTGATTTCTTAAAGTTATAAAAGTGAAAACATTTAAAAGAATTTTAATGTTGAATTTATAAAAACGTTATATGCCCCAAGGGCAAAACTTACGACCCTTGTCATGAGGGCTATTGGGGGAGGGTCGTCATCCTCAAAGACATGATTTCCAGACCTTTCAACTACGTTGAACAAAAATGGCTACAAAATGTTTGAGGAAATGATGGGGGTGAGGCGATTCTCCCTCTAATTACTTTCGACTATTAAAAAGGGCAATAGCCCTCTCAATTTCCAATCGAAAAAGCCCTTTTTTGAAGTTTTTACGACAACACTTTCTGTGTGACATTATATGCCCCCAGGGTATAAATTACAACCTTAGCCCTGAGGGCTGGGAGGATTGTCATACTCAAAAACATAATGTTCGGACCCTTCAACTACGTTCAAAAAAATTTTTCTATCAAAATAATGATTGGAAGTGTTTGGGGAAATAATGGGTATGGGGGAGGGGGGGGGGGTATTCGCCCTCCGATCGCTTTTGACTTAATAAGGGCATTAGCCCTCTCAGTTCCCAGTTGAAAGACTCCTTTTTGAAGTTTCTACGACAACGCTGGCAAAGACCTAATTTCCAGAACTTTCAACTACGTTGAATAAAATGTCTATCTCAAAATTTTGATCGGATGTGTTGTTTGGGGAAATGGTGGGCGTGGTGGAAATGGTGCCCTTCAATCACCTTCGACTATTAAATAGGGCAGTTACGCTTTCCATTTCGAAACGAATGAGCCCTTTTTGACGTTTCTACGACAACACTTTCTATAAAACCTTATATGCCCCCAGGGCATAACTTTCAACCCTTCTGTAAGTTATGCTGTGTCATCCTCAAATGAATAATTTCCGGACTTTTTAAACTACGTTGAACAAAATGGCCATCTCAAAAAATTTTTATTGGATATTTTTGGGGAAATGGTTTGGCGTGGGAGGGTGTTTTTTTTTCCTCCAATCACTTTTGACTATTAAATCGAAATTTTTGACATTTAAATTTCCAATCGAATGAGCCCTTTTGAAGTTTCTACGAAAAAAAATCTTTTTATAAAACCTTATATGCCCCCAGAGCATAACTTAAAACCCTTACCCTGAGGACTGTAGGGGGGGGTATCATCCTCAAAGACCTAATTTCCAAAACTTTTAGCTACGTTGAACAAAATGGATATCTAAAAATTTTGATTGGATGTGTTTGGGGAAATCGTGGGTGTGAGAGGGGGGTTAGTTGCCCTTCAATCACTTTCGACTATTAAATAGGGCACTGGCCCTTTCAATTTTCAATCGAATAAACCCTTTATGAAGTTTTTACAACATCACTATCTATAAAAATCTTGTATGCCCCCAGGGCATAACTTACAACCCTGGCTCTGAGGGCTCTGAGAGGGTTATCATCCTCACAGACCTAATATCCAGGACTTTTAACTACGTTGAACAAAATGACTATCTAAAAATTTTGATTGGATGTGTTTGGGGAAAAGGTGGGCATGAGAGGGGGGTTTGTTTGAATTTCCAATCAAATGAGCCCTTTTTCAAGTTTCTACGACAAAGCTTTCAATAAAAACCTTATATGCCCCCAGGGCGTAACTTACAATCCTTGCCCCGAGGGCTGTGGGGGAGTGTCATACTCAAAGATATAATTTCCGGACCTTTCAACTACTTTGAACAAAATGGCTATCTCGAAGTTTTGATTGGATGTGTTTGGATAAATGGTGAGCGTAGTAGAAGGGGTGTTAGTTGTCTTCTAAACACTTTCGACTATTAAAAAGGGCACTAGCCATTTCAATTTCCAATCGAATGAGCTCTTTTTGAAGTTTCTACGACAACGCTTTCTAGAAAAACATAATATGCCCCGGGGCATAACTTACAACCCTTGCCCTGAGGGCTGGGGGGGGGGGTTGTAATCCTCAAAGACCTTATTTCCCGAACTTCCAACTACGTTGAACAAAATGGCTATCTCAAAAGTTTGATTGGATGTGTTTGGGGGAAATGTGGGCTTGAGAGGGGGGTTAGTTGCCTCCCCTTTAGGGTTAGTCACTTTCGACTATTAAAAAGGGCCATAGCCCTTTGAATTTCCAATCGAATCAGCTCTTTTTGAAGTTTCTACGACAAAACTTTCTATAAAAACCTTATATGCCCCCAGGGCATAACTTACAACCCCTGCCATGAGGGATGTGGGGGAGTGTCCTCCTCAAAAACATAATTTCTGTCTGGAAATCAAATGCGCTAAACAAAATGGCTATCTCAAAAATTTTTGATTGGATGTGTTTGGGGAAATGGTTGGCGTGGAAGGGATGTTAGTTGCCTTCCAATTATTTTCGACTATTAAGAAGGGCAAAAGCCACTCCAATTTCTAATCGAATGAGCCCTTTTTTGGAGTTTCTACGACAATTCCTTCGATACGAAGTGACCTGGTCTAGAACGACAAAAAAAAATAGTACATTGTGCCAACATCGTTCTTTACTTAGGCAGTGCGATTTGCGCTGCCTATGATATACTATGGTATCTTTGATTTCAGATTTCAGCTGTTTCATGAAGCTTGAATCTGATCAACTTGGTGGGAAACTTGAGAGCCAAGCCGTGGCTAGTTAGAATAGGCATATAGTAAGGATAATTCACAGTGATAACTCCGTTGATTTTTGAATTTATTCAGCTTGGTGGAAGTGTCTAGAGCCAAGCCAAGGCTTGTTAGAATAAAACCGAGACAGAATGTCTTTGTGATAGGGAAAGCTGGCATAGCTTTTTCAGAATTGTATAAAAAATGATTCATTTCACTTGTTGATAGATAGTCTATCATCCATCCTAGGGAAGAAATAAGGCAGATAGGCATAGAGTAAGGATAGTTCAAATTGTCTATCAGTTCTGTAAGCTATTAGAAGGCTTTTGGAGCAATATTTTTAAAGTTATTGTTAGATCATCGTCCCTTTCAGAAAGGTCACATTTCCCAGCGCAAAGACAAAGCAAATCACACTTGCGGATTCCGGCACAGGAACACTTTACAATGCATTATATTTTTTTACATTTGCAGTAAACGGCGATACGGTTTACAGAAATTGGCCACTGTGACAATGGATTTGTCAGAGGAAAAACCAAAAAGTGTCACTGAATACCCACTCAAAATTTAGAAGGTCTGAAACTATTGGTTCACTTTCCGCAGCCTGTAAAATGATTTCCCAGTAATATACAACTCTAAGGATGTGGTATATAAAACTGTTTTTTGGGGGGCAGAAGGTTTTTCAACGATTTTTTTCTATGGAATTACTGCACTAGTAATTACTTGCCACCTTTATCACTTCTTCTACGTAATTCGATATATTTACGAGGTCAATCTTGACTTTTCTCGTCAATTGCGCCATTTTCACAATTAGGATTATATTTTAAAGCTGCTTTAAACAATTTTTTTCTTACTCATAGGATATATGAAGCTCGTCGTGTCAATGCCACTAAGGCAGTGCCGGAAGTCCAATACTGTCAACAAGGTCCTTTAGAAGCGAAAAAGCCAGTTCTTACACAGGAAAAATTCGGTCAGGAAATTGGAGGAATAGTTCCTTCAATTTATCCCTTTCTGTAGCTTACAGCGTAAACAAGTGTTGCAAAAGTATCCCTAGAATATTGGTGCCATTGGCCCAACCAATTACAGAAGAACTTTCATTTTAAAGCTGGAAGCAACATGAACTGCAATACGAATGTCTGCTTCTTTGTATGGGCCCTGTGTTGCCACTTATACCGCATTTTGCGGTATAATACCGCAATTTCAAGGAAGATACCGCACAATTTTTTTATGATACCGCATACCGCGGAATAGCTTCTGTCACCGCATTTATAGCAGTATAATACCGTCATTTCAAGGAAGATACCGCACAATTTTTTTTTATACTGTATACCGCAAAATAGCTTCTATTACCGCATCTATAGTAATAACATCCTCATTACTCACCATTAAAAGTCAAATAATCGCTCTTAATTTGAAATCATAGATGGCATTTCAACGCGGAATGTCGGCAAAATTAAAAATCTAGCAAGAAATACGGTTTAGACCTTTGAAGAAGCATAGCCAGTAAAGGAAGAAGCAAGTATTTGACGTCTCAGTCACCTGCCTGAACAAAAGTAATTACCAGACATTATTATTGTAAAGGTGTAGAGGTGCTGCCCAATAGAGTGAATAATATCCTGGAAAAAATAAATTATCTTATTACTTGCTTCTATTAGGCAGCACCTCTACACTTTTACTGCCCAATAGGCTGAATAATATATAGTATAAAATAGATTTTAATAAATCCGTGTGGTGTGCCATTGATCATAGCACTAAATCCAAAGCCTTCAGTTATTTTTTCGAGTCACCAATAAGTTGAGCTATCACTAATTTGCAGTAAGTGATATTAAGTGTTGCTGTGTTAAGTGAGGTTTTGTTGATAAAGGTGGACCCCTGATAAAAGCAACTTATTTCCTATTGTATATTATTCAGTTAATTGGGCCTTCTGTAAGTTGATTTCCAGATAGAAAATATGTTTTTAAAGAGGACACTCCTCCACAACCCCAGTCAGCGTAGTTGATTTCCAAATAGAAAATATGTTTTTGAGGAGCATACTCCCCCACAACCCTCAGGGCAAGGGTTTTAAGTTATGTCCTGGGGGCATATAAGGTTTTTATAGAAGGCGTTGTCGTAGAAACTTCAAAAGGGGCTCATTCGATTGGAAATTCAAAGGGCTAGTGCCCTTTTTAATAGTCGAAAGTGATTGAAGGGCAACTAGCCCCCCCCACGCCCATCATTCCCCCAAACACATCCAATCAAAATTTTGAGATAGCCATTTTGTTCAGCGTAGTTGATTTCCAGATAGAAAATATAATTTTGAGGAGGACACTCCCCCACAACCCTTAGGGCAAGGGTTTTAAGTTATGCCCTTGGGGGCATATAAGATTATATAGAAGGCGTTGTCCTAGAAACTTCAAAAACAGGCCCATCCGATTGGAAATTCAAAGGGCTAGTTCCCCATTTTAATAGTCGAAAGTGATTGGAGGGCAACTAGCCCTTCCCCCCCCCACGGCCATCAGTCCCCAAAACACATCAAATCAAAATTTTGAGATAGCCATTTTGTTCAGCGTAGTTGATTTCCAGATAGAAAATATCTTTTGAGGAGGACACTCTCCCACAATCCTTGGGGCAAGGGTTTTAAGTTATTCTCTGAGGGCATATAAGAACGATGTTGGAACAATGTATCAATTATTATTTTTTCCTTTAGAGCAGGGCACTTCATATAGAAGGGGACATCGTAGAAACTTCAAAAGGGGCTCATTCGATTAGAAATCGAGAGTTCTGGTGACCTTTTTAATAGTCAAGAGTGACTGGAGGGCAACTAGCCCCCCCCCCACGCCCCATTATTCCCCCAAACACATCCAATCAAAATTTTGAGATAGCCATTTTGTTCAGCGTAGTTGATTTCCAGTTAGAAAATATGTTTTTGAGGAGGATACTCCCCCAACACCTCAGGGCAAGGGTTTTTTAAGTTATGCCCTGGGGGTATATAAGGTTTTTATAGAAGGCGTTGTTGTGGAAACTTCAAAACAGGCTCATTCGATTTGAAATTCAAAGGGCTAGTGCCCTTTTTAATAGTCGAAAGTGATTGAAGGGCAACTAGACCCCCCCCCCACACCCAGCATTCCCACAAACACATCCAATCAAAATTTTGAGATAGCCATTTCGTTCAGTGTAGTTGATTTCCAGATAGAAAATATGTTTTTGAGGAGGACACTCCCCCGAAAATCCACAGGGCAAGGGTTTTAAGTTATGCCCTGGGGGCATATAAGGTTTTTATAGAAGGCGTTGTCATAGAAACTTCAAAAGGGGCTCATTCGATTGGAAATTCAAAGGGCTAGTGCCCTTTTTAATAGTCGAAAGTGATTAAAGGGCAACTAGCCCCCCACATGTCCATCATTCCCCCAAACACATCCAATCAAAAATTTTTGGATAGCCATTTTGTTCAGCGTAGTTGATTTCCAGATAGAAAATATGTTTTTAAATAGGACACTCCCCCACAAGCCTCAGGGCAAGGGTTTTAAGTTATGCCCTTGGGGGCATATAAAGTTTTTATAGAAGGCATTGTCGTAGAAACTTCAAAACAGGCTCATCCGATTGGAAATTCAAAGCGCTAGTACCCTTTTTAATAGTTGAAAGTGATTGGAGGGCAACTAGACCCCCCCACGCCCCATCATTCCCCCAAAAACATCAAATCAAAATTTTGAGATAGCAATTTTGTTTAGCGTAGTTGATTTACAGATAGAAAATATGTTTTTAGGAGGACACTCCCCCACAACCCTCAAGGCAAGGTTTTAAGTTATGCCCTGGGGGCATATAAGGTTTTTATAGAAGGCGTTGTCGTAGAAACTTCAAAAAAGGCTCTTTCGATTGGAAATTCAAAGGGCTAGTGCCCTTTTTAATAGTCAAAAGTGATTGGAGGGCAAGTAGCCCCCCCACGCCCGTCATTCCCCAAACACATGTTGGAACAATGTATCATTTATTATTTTTTCTTTAGAGCAGGGCACTTCATATGGAAGAAGTTGTCGTAGAAACTTCAAAAGGGGCTCATTCGATCGGAAATCGAGAGTTCTAGTGCCCTTTTTAATAGTTAAAAGTAATTGGAGGGCAACTAGCCCCTCGACGCCCATCACTCCCCCAAACACATCCAATAAAAATTTTGAGATAGCCATTTTGTTCAGCGTAGTTGATTTTCAGATAGAAAATATGTTTTTGAGGAGGATACTCCCCCAAAACCCTCAGGGCAAGGGTTTTAAGTTATGCCCTGGGGGCATATAAGGTTTTTCATAGAAAGCGTTGTCGTAGAAACTTCAAAATAGGCTCATTCGATTGTAAATTCAAAGGGCTAGTGCCCTTTTTAATAGTAGAAAGTGACTGGAGGGCAACTATCCCCCCCCGCGCCATCTTTCCCCCAAACATATCCAATCAAAATTTTGAGATAGCTATTTTGTTCAGCGTAGTTGATCTCCAGATAGGAAAATATGTTTTTGAGGAGGACACTCCCGCACAACCCTCAGGGCAAGGGTTTTAAGTTATGCCCTGGGGCATATAGGGTTTTTTATAGAAGGCGTTGTCGTGAAAACTTCAAAACAGGCTCGGGTAGACAAGTCAGACAAGTCAAGCTCGCGGGTAGACAAGTCAGATTTCTCTTGGACACGAAACAAGTGGAAACCCGCTATTACAAATAATGCACTTGGTAACCATTTCTCAGTTATTGACGATAACAGACTAATCCGCTAACGCAGAAACAAGTGGGAGGAGCTTTTTTCGCACCGAGGACCGAAGACCAGAAAATTATCTGCGATAAGCTTACTGTCTATAAACTGTGATTTTAATAGTCGAAAGTGATTGGAGGGCAACTAGCCTTATATGCCCTGGGGGCATATAAGGTTTTTATTTAAATCTTTGTCGTAGTAACTTGAAAAAGGGCTCATTCGATTTGAAATTCAAAGGGCTAGTGCCCTTTTTAATAGTCGAAAGTGATTGGAGGGCAACTAATCCCCCTTCCACTCCCACCCTCCCAGGCCCACCCTCCCATTTGCCAATTATGTTTAAAAACTAAATGTTGCTTTAAGATTAAATCAAAATGCACTGTGATATTGCTAATTCCCAATAAGGCATCTCAGCAGTATCCCAAGAACGACTGAGGGTATTATGTTCAAACTTTCGGAGCTACTTCTGCTCTTAAAATTTAACCAAATCAAAATAGCGTAAGTGTATCGAAGCTATCAAAAGAAAGAAAACAGAATTTTTTTTTGCGAATGGTATCAACTTTTCCATTTCAGGTCAACTAGTGGAGGTATGAAACTGAATTAAACAGTACTATTTGTGTCCAGATTGTTTAAAGGGTGTACGTTGTTAAAAATTGCTAAAAGTTTTTCTCCAGCATACAAATAGCAGGCCAAACTATAAAGTCTTAAAAAACGAAAAGATTTAAAGTATTATTTTCTTTTTCCCTGAAAAAACTATGCCAATATAAAACGAACAGAAATAAATTAAAAAAAACTTTTCCACAAAATAAGTTTTTCAAAGAAAAGTAAAGAACTCCATTAAACAAAAAAATGAGCAAAAATAAGATCAAGTAATCTACCAAGCGTGAAACTACCACAAATCAGCATCGATAAATAAATGAAACCCAAAACGAAGAGAAATTACAATAAATAACGAGTCAAACTCAAAACGAGCAGAAATTAACATAAGTTGGGCCAGAACAAAATTTGCACTTTACTGAAAAAAATACAAACGAATGTGCATTGTCAGTTTAATATACATATACTGATATTTAGTAATCAAAATGCTAATATTATTTGATTTATTAAACTTGGGATAATGCTAAAGTTAAATAGTAAAATAGTTATAAAAGTAAAAACATTTATATTTTTTTCAGTAAAGTGCAAATTTTGTTCTGGCCTTGGGAAGGCATAAGGGTTTTGCGTCCAATTTATGTTATTTTCTGCTCGTTTCGAGTTTGACTCGGTTATTTATTGTAATTTCTGTTTGTTTTGGGTTTCATTTATTTATCGATGCTGATTTGTGGTAGTTTCACGCTTGGTAGATTATTTGATTTTATTTTTGCTAATTTTTTGTTTAATGGTGTTCTTTACTTTTCTTTGAAAAACTTATTTTTGTGGAAAAAGTTTTTTTAATTAATTAAATTAAAGAATACTATTTGTGTCAGGATTAAAAAACTGTTGAAAAAGTCTCTAAAACGTACAAATAGCAAGGGATACTATGGATTCTTATAGAAAAAACACCAAAAGATATAAAATGTTATTATTTTCCTTCAAATGAACTATGTCAATAAAAAAAACTCACAAAAATTAATTTTAAAAACTTTTCCACATAAAAAGCTTTTCAAAGAAAAGTAAAGAGCTCCATTAAGGAATAAATGAGCATAAATAAAGTCAAGTAATCTTCCAAGGTTAAAACTACCAAAAATCACCGTCGATAAATAAATGAAACTCAAAACGAACAGATACTATTTAAAACGAGCAAAATTTAACATGATTCGGACTCACAACCCTCATTCCTTCCCAAGATTCATTAAAAAACTTTTTCCACAAATTAAGTTTTTCAAAAGGGTATATGTTGTTAAAAATTGCTGAAAATTTTTCTCCAGCATACAAATAGCAGGCCAAACTATAAAGTCTTAAAAAACGAAAAGATTTAAAGTATTATTTTCTTTTTCCTGGAAAGACTATGTCAATATAAAACGAACAGAAATTAACTAAAAAAACTTTTTCCACAAAATAAGTTCTTCAATGAAAAGTAAAGAACTCCATTAAACAAAATAATGAGCAAAATTAAAATCAAATAATCTACCAAGCGTGAAACTACCATAAATCAGCATCGATAAATAAATGAAACCCAAAACGAACAGAAATTACAATAAATAACCGAGTCAAATTCAAAACGAGCAGAAATTAACATAAGTTGGGCGCAAAACCCATATGCCTTCCCAAGGTCAGAGCAAAATTTGCACTTTACTGAAAAAAAATACAAACGAATGTGCATTGTCAGTTTAATATACATATACTGATATTTAGTAATCAAGATGTTAATATATTTGATTTATTAAAGTTATAAAAGTAAAAACATTTATATGTTTTTCAGTAAAGTGCAACTTTTGTTCTGGCCTTGGGAAGGCATAGGGGTTTTGCGCCCAACTCATGTTAATTTCTGCTCGTTTTGAGTTTGACTCGGTTATTTAATGTAAATTCTGTTCGTTTCGGGTTTCATTTATTTATCGATACTGATTTGTGGTAGTTTCACGCTTGGTAGATATTTGATTTTATTTTTGCTCAATTTTTGTTTAATGGAGTTCTTTACCTTTCTTTGAAAAACTTATTTTGTGGGAAAAGTTTTTTTAATTAATTAAATTAAAGAATAATATGTGTGTGTCAGGATTAAAAACTGTTGAAAAAGTCTCTAAAACGTACAAATAGCAAGGGAAACAATGGATTCTTATAGAAAAAAACACCAGAAGATGTAAAATGCTATTATTTTCCTTCAAATGGGACTATGTCAATAAAAAAAACCAACAGAAATTAATTTTAAAAACTTTTTCCACAAAACAATTTTTCAAAGAAAAGTAAAGAGCTCCATTAAGCAATAAATGAGCATAAATAAAGTCAAGTAATCTTCCAAGGTTAAAACTACCAAAAATCACCGTCAATAAATAAATGAAACTCAAAACGAACAGAAAAAACTATGCAAAATTTAACATGATTAGGACTGACAACCCTCATTCCTTCTCAAGATTCATTAAAAAACTTTTTCCACAAATCAAGTTTTTCAAAAAAAAATTAAAGAACTAAATTAAACCAAAAATGAACAAAAATAGAATCAAATATTTTACAAAGCATACAACTACCACAAATCAGTATAAATAAATATAAGAAACCCAAAAACAAACAGAAATTAAAATAAATAACAGAGTCAAACTCAAAAACGAGCAGGTTCTAAACCCCTATGCTTTCTAAAAGCCAGAATATAATTTGTACTTTACTGAAAAAATTCAAACGAATTTAGTGTAAAATGAATTATCGTATTTTCGTTCATTTTTGGTTTAATGAAGTTCTTTAGTTTGTTTTGAGAAACTCATTTCGTGGAAAAAGTTTTTCTAATTAATCCTTTGGAAAGATAGTTGGCTTTGGGAACCAACATATTCTAAATTGTTTAAGTTTTTACGGACACAAAAGCGTTGTCAAATTCTACGAGTTTGTTTTCTTATTTTCCAAGTGTAAAACTGCCACAAATCACCATTAACAAATAAATGAAACCGAAAAACTAACAGAAATTATAATAGATAGCCTAGTCAAACTCAAAACGAGCAAAAAGTAAAAGGAGTATGACTGACAACACCCATGTCTTCTTCAGACCAGAAAATAATTTGCACTTTACTTAAAAAAAAAAAAAAAAAAAAAAAAAAAAAAAACGTGTAGCCTATTGTCAGTTCAATATGCATATTGTGATATCTATTCCTTATAGTCTTAATGCTTCTTTATTTGTTGAAATCAAAAAAGTGAAAACATTTAAAATGTATTTTGTTTTCAGTAAAGTGCAAATTACTTTCTGGTCTTGAGGAGGTGTGGGGTTTGTCAGCCCTACTCGTGCTAATTGTTGCTATTTTGAGTTTGAACAGGTTATTTATTGTTATTTCTGTTCGTTCTGGGTTCAATTCATTTATTTATGGTGATTTGTGGTAGTTTTACGATTGGAAAATTATTTGAATTTATTTCTACTCATTTTTGGCTTAACGAGGCCATGGGCACCGGCAAGGGGGGCATGGGGGTCATGGCCCCCACCTGGAAATTTGGGAGTATATAGTAATTATAAGGAAACTAAAGGAAAAAAAGCAGAATAGGGAAAAACCATGGAAAAAATGTTTGTTGCCCCATTGTTGGCTGCCTGCCAATAGATTTTGACCCATAATAAGGAAAAATATAAGTTCTAATATGTGACTGACTGAGTAACACCTAACAAGTTTTCCACCAAAATTTTTTCAATATGAGTTGGTTGGAGCAAAAAAACAAAACAAAAAAACAAATTCTTCATAGTAATGAATGGTAAGTAATAACGATCCTTGTCAATAATGAAAGTATAAGAGCTTAACTATTGATATCATTCAGTCAAAGAATCAGCTTTTTATGGTGATCTTAAAATATATATTTGCTTATTAGTAATTAGTGTAGTTATTAGAACACAAGAAAGTTTGCATAATTATAGAAAACGCAAGAAAAAACAACATAATAAGAGGCGATTTCGGTAAAAATATGCTATCAACTTTTTAATTGCATTGCAAGAGTACCCATGAGCTGATGTATGAAGCCACAATAATCAGAAATGCTTTTCCTGGACGGAATGCTATATTTCTGTATTTCCCCCTTGAACGGATACGTTTTTTGTGTTTTATTATCAATTTTTTTCCAGGAGTGATGGTATTTATTTACTTGTCACTTGAAAAAATTTAAATTTTTTTAAGTTATGAAGTTTAAAGGTGTCAAATATACTGGCTTTTGGCATTCAAAATTAAATTAAAAATATTGAATTAAATATTTTATTTGATTTCCTTAATCTTAATTTTGATGTTTTACTTTGAACAAACTACTTTGATAATGCGTTACTTTTTATAAACACTGAGTTTTAAAGACATTAAATATTTTCGTGTTTGATAACCAAGTTCAAAACTGTCGATATGGTTGAAGAATATCCGTCCAACGCTTCGGCATTGCTCAACAGAACTTAATGCTGGGAGTTTGTATGTTAGTTTTGTAAGTAGGGCTATTGCTTTCTGTATTTTTTTGTAACTACTTACTTTTTTTCATTTTTAAATACTTTTACTTTAATTGACATCTATTGCCTTTAGAAAATTGTTTGCCTCTAATCTTCATTAAATAAAAGAAAATAAAACATTTTTTTTTTTCAACTGAAAGTAAGGAGCAACATTAAAACATAAAACGAAAAAAAATTATTACATATGTGAGGGCGGTTGCCCCCTCCTAAACACCTCACTCTTCAAGCTACTGGTTTTGGCACTTTGAAAAAAGTTGCTTATTGTTCTAATTAAACGACTGTTGGGTTTGGGAATCGTTTTTTAAAGAATTGGGACAAAATTTAAACTTTTAGCGCAAAGAGTGAGATGTGGAAGAGGGGGCAACCCCCCTCATATGCGTAATAATTTCTGTTTGTTTTCAGTTTTAATGTTGCTCCTTACTTTTAGTTGAACAAAACTTGTTTTTTTGTTCGGTATTGACTAGGGGGCGAACCCCCTAATATGCGTACTAAAAAATTCTTTAGTAATAATATTAACAAGGACTTTTCACCAAAATTACTATTCATCGCCAATTTTTTAAGTATATTCAAATTTTTATCCAAAATTGAAATTGCAAATTTAAACGTAGAATGGTACTTATCAACGTACAATTGTTGATTTACACATTTTTTAAAGCAATTGACCAGGGATTTAAGCGACCGGTACCTCAAATTATATTTTGGTTAGGCCTTGGTATGATTTGGAAAAACGATCAGAAATTAAATGAAAAAAGAGCTTTTCAACGGAAAGTAAGGAACAGATTTGAAACCTATTTGAACAGATTATTCTTTGTATGAAGGGGTTGTCTCCTCCTTATCTCCACTGTGAAGTTTTACTTTTTTCCAATTTTTTTTAGAAAATTTGCAATTGGAAAAAAAATATTTTTCAAAGCGCTAAAAAACTTTTTTATTGAGCAAGGTGTCGAAAAGGGGGCAGTCCCCCTTATATACAGAGTGATTTATATTCGTTTTAAGTTTTAAACTTGCTCCTTACTTTTAGTTGAAAAACCTTTTCTATTTGTTAAATTACATTTCATGAGACTGTGCGACTTGGCTCAATAATAACCAAAACTCTAAAAAACGGAATTGCGATACCAATAGAAGCATGAAAAGAATTGGCTTATAATGTTGAATCCAAATATATTAGCTTCATTAAGTTTAGTCTTTACCCATCAAAAGCTACGAGCCTGAGAAAATTTTGTCGGATTTTCAGAAAAAAGGGAAAAGACCCCCTTGAAGTCATAAAATTTTAATGAAAATAACGCCATCAGATTGAGTGAGCTCATTTGAACAGAAATTAAAAGTTCTAGTGCCCTTCCTAAGTGATAAAAAAAGCTATGAAATATCCCAGTGAGTGTATTGCATCCTGATTGCAGCAATACTATTGACCTAGATTATCTTGCATTTGAAATGGTCGCTTCCTAACAGATGCAAATATCCTAGTGTTGGGCCGACATGCTTGACCCAACGATTCGGCTTGTTTAGTCCCAGGTTGCATAAATTTCACCTTGGCAGAAACCGTAATGCTTCCGGGTCGGCACTGATGTTTGTTCAAAAAAACACTTAAATGAAGCATTACATTTACTTTATACTAGGATGTGTTTTTGTTTTTAGTTAACAAAATTTCCAGATACCTCGCTATTTCTTCTGTAATTTTTTAGTGGCCATACACCTAGAAAGAATTATTTTCTGGCTTCAAACTGTCCAAATACTTGACTCCCCCGGGAAAATACCCCCCCCCTCCCCATGGAAAAGAAGGCTTTCCAATTTGAGAATTTTATTTGAGTTTTATTTTTTTTTAATTTCCGTAGGGGGAAGGAGTTTTTTTGGTACTTGTGTGTTATGGGCAACTCACTCAAGTTTACGCTGTGTAAAACTCAAGAACAAAACCGGTTTCTTCGTTAGTTTTTTTTTCAGCTTAGCGCGAGGACAAGACAAAGAAAAGTGACAGAATATATGGGAAAATATAATTTGGGCTATATATTTGCATATAAGGGGGGGATTCGGTGGAGGGGGTTACGTGGGAGGATCTTTCCTTGGGGAAGGGACATTTCTATGAAGGGGCGCCGGATTTCCTAGCATTATTCAAAAAACGATCAGAAATTAAATAAAAAAAACAAGTTTTTTCAACTGAAAGTAAGGAGTAACATCAAAACTTAAAACGAACAGAAATTATTACGTATATTAGGGGGTTCGTCCCCTAGTCAATACCTCACTCTTTGCGCTAATTTTTTTAGTACTTTCAAAAGAGCTATCTAGTCTAATTAAACAGGCTTTGTGATTCGAACAAAATTTGAACTTTAGCGTATATTTGAACCCATAATACACAAGTAACAAAACTCCTTCCCCTACAGAAATTAAAAAATAAAACTCAAATAAAATTTCTCAAATTTGGAAAGCCTTCTTTTCTATGGGGGGGGGGAATTTTCCCCGGGGTAACAAAGTATTTGGACAGTTTGAATTCAGAAAATAATTCTATCTAGGTATATGGCCAATAAAAAATTACAGAAGAATAGCGAGGTATCTGGAAATTATTTTAACTAAAAAAAAAAAAGTAAATGCAAAGTTTTATTTAAGTGTTTTTTTCCAAGTATTTTTTTTTCAGTGACCGTTTTTTTTCCAGGTATTAAATACTATTATTAGGTTTATGTTATTGACAAGGATCGTTATTTACTTACCATTCATTACTATGAAGAATTTGTTTTTTTTTTGTTTTTTTTTTTTTTTGCTCCAACTAAATCATATAAAAAAAAATTTATGGAAAACTTGTTAGGGGTCACTCAGTCACAAATTAGAACTTATATTTTTCCTTATAATGGGTCAAAATCTATTGGCAGACAGCCAATAAAGGGGCAACAAACATTTTTTCCATGGTTTTTTCCCTATTCTGCCTTTTTCCTTTGGTTTCCTTATAATTACTATATAGTCCCAATTTTCCAGGTGGGGGTCATGCCCCCTGCCCCCCTTGCCGGTGCCCATGGCCTCGTTAAGCCAAAAATGAGTAGAAATATATTTAAATAATTTTCCAAGCGTAAAACTACCATAAATCACCATAAATAAATGAATTGAACCCAAAACGAACAAAAATAACAATAAATAACCTGGTTTTTCCCTATTCTGCTTTTTTTCCTTTGGTTTCCTTATAATTACTATATAGTCCCAAGTTTTCAGGTGGGGGTCATGCCCCCCTGCCGGTGCCCATGGCCTCGTTAAGCCAAAAATGAGTAGAAATAAATTCAAATAATTTTCCAAGCGTAAAACTACCATAAATCACCATAAATAAATGAATAACTTCAATTCATTTATTTATGGTGATTTATGGTAGTTTTACGCCTGGAAATTATTTGAATTTATTTCTACTCATTTTTGGCTTAACGAGGCCATGGGCACCGGCAGGGGCTTTGGTGGGGCAGGGGGGCATGACCCCACCTGGAAATTTGGGACTATATAGTAATTATAAGGAAAGCAAAGGAAAAAAGCAGAAATAGGAAAAAAAACCATGGAAAAAATGTTTGTTGCCCCATTATTGGCTGTCTGCCAATAGATTTTGACCCATAATAAGGAAAAAAATATAAGTTCTAATTTGTGACTGAGTGACCCCTAACAAGCTTTCCACAAATTTTTTTGTCTATATGATTTAGTTGGAGCAAAAAAAAAAAAAAAAAAAAAAAACTTCATAGTAATGAATGGTAAGTAAATAACGATCCTTGTCAATAACATAAACCTAATAATAGTATTTAATACTTGGAAAAACGGTCACTGAAAAAAAATACTTGGTAAAAAACACTTAAATAAAAACATTGCATTTACTTTTTTTTTGTAGGTTTGAAGTCAGAAAATAATTCTATCTAGATATATGGCCAATAAAAAATTACAGAAGAATAGCGAGGTATCTGGAAATTATTTTAACTAAAAAAAAAAAAAAAATAAATAATAATATAAATATTATGAAAAAATAAAAAAATAAAAAAATATTATATAATGGGTCAAAATCTATTGGCAGACAGCCAATAATGGGGCAACAAACATGTTTTTTTTTCAATGGTTTTTCCCTATTCTGCTTTTTTCCTTTGGTTTCCTTATAATTACTATATAGTTCCAAATTTCCAAGTGGGGGTCATGCCCCCCTGCCCCCCTGCCGGTGCCCATGGCCTCGTTAAGCCAAAAATTAGTAGAAATAAATTCAAATAATTTTCCAAGCGTGAAACTACCATAAATCACCATAAATAAGTGAATTGAATTCATTCATTTATTTATGGTGATTTATGGTAGTTTTTACGCTTGGAAAATTATTTGAATTTATTTCTACTCATTTTTGGCGTAACGTTTAAAATTTTTACTCATTTGGGACTATATAGTAATTATAAGGAAACCAAAGGAAAAAAGCAGAGTTGGGAAAAAACCCGGTTATTTTATTGTTATTTCTGTTCGTTTTGGGTTCAATTCATTTATTTATGGTGATTTATGGTAGTTTTACGCTTGGAATATTATTTGAATTTATTTCTACTCATTTTTGGCTTAACGAGGCCATGGGCACCGACAGGGGGGGTGGCAGGGGGGAGCAGGGGCATGCCCCCCACCTGGCAATTTGGGACTATATAGTAATTATAAGAAAACCAAAGGAAAAAAGCAGAATAGGGAAAAACCATGGAAAAAATGTTTGTTGCCCCTTTATTGGCTGTCTGCCAATAGATTTTGACCCATAATAAGGAAAAATATAAGTTCTAATTTGTGACTGAGTGACCCCTAACAAGTTTTCCACAAATTTTTTTCTATATGATTTAGTTGGAGCAAAAAAAAAACAACAAAAAAAAAATTCTTCATAGTAATGAATGGTAAGTAAATAACGATCCTTGTCAATAACATAAACCTAATAATAGTATTTAATACTTGGAAAAACGGTCACTGAAAAAAAATACTTGGAAAAAAACACTTAAATAAAACATTGCATTTACTTTTTTTTTCTCTAGTTAAAATAATTTCCAGATACCTCGCTATTCTTCTGTAATTTACGACTTCTTCCATGTGAAGTGCCCTGCTCTAAAGGAAAAAATAATAAATGATACATTGTTCCAACATGTGTTTGGGGGAATGACGGGTGTGGGGGGGGGGGCTATTTGCCCTTCAATTACTTTCGACTATTAAAAAGGGCACTAGCCCTTTGAATTTTCAATCGAATGAGCCCTTTTGAAGTTTCTACGACAACACCTTCTATAAAAACCTTATATGCCCCCAGGGAATAACTTATAACCCTTGCCCTGAAGGTTGTGGGGGGAGTGTCCTGCTCAAAGGTATAATTTCCTGAACTTTGAACGTCGTGCGACAAATTGGCTATCTCTAGTTGCCCTCCTATCACTTTTTGACTATTAATAAGGGTACTAGACCTTTGAATTTCCAGTCGGATGAGCCTGTTTTGAGGTTTCTACGACATTGCCTTCTATAAAAACCTTATATGCCCCCAAGGGCATAACTTAAAACCTTTGCCCTGAGGGTTGTGGGTGGAGTGTCCTCCTCAAAAACATATTTTCTATCTGGAAATCAACTAAGCTCAACAAAATGGCTATCTCAAAATTTTGATTGGATGTGTTTTGGGGGAATGATGGGCGTGGGGGGGGCTATTTTCCCTTCAATCACTTTCGACTATTAAAAAGTGAACTAGCCCTTTGAATTTCCAATGGAATTAGCCTGTTTTGAAGTTTCTACGACAACGCCCCTTTTGAAGTTTCTACGATGACCCCTTCCAAAATAAGTGCCCTGCTCTAAAGGAAAATATATTAAATAGTACATTGTGCCAACATCGTTCTTATATGTCCTCAGGGCATAACTTAGAACCCTTGCCCCGAGGGTTGTGGAGATCGTCCTCCTCAAAAAGATATTTTCTATCTGGAAATCAACTACGGTGTAACAAAATGGCTATCTCAAAATTTTGATTGGATGTGTTTTTGGGGGAATGATGGGCGGGGGGCGCTACTTGCCCTCCAATCACTTTCGAATTCTAAAAAGGGCACTAGCCCTTTGAGTTTTCAATCGAATGAGCCTGTTTTGAAGTTTCTACGACAACGCCTTCTATAAAAACCTTATATGCCCCCAGGGCATAACTTAAAACCCTTGCCCGGAGGTTTTTGGGGGAGTGTCCTCCTCAAAAAACATATTTTCTTTCTTTAAATCAACTACGCTGAACAAAATGACTCTCTCAAAATTTTCATTGATGTGTTTGGGGGGAATGATGGGCGTGGGGGGGGCTAGTTGCCCTCCAATCACTTTTGACTGTTAAAAAGGGCACTAGAACTCTCGATTTCCAATCGAATGAGCCCGTTTTGAAGTTTCTACGACGACCCCTTCCATACGAAGTGCCCTGCTTTAAAGGAAAAATAATAAATAAACGCTGAACAAAATGGCTATCTCAAAATTTTGATTGGATGTGTTTTGGGGAATGTTGGGCGTGGGGAGGGGGGGGCTAGTTGCCCTCCTATCACTTTTGACTATTAATAAGGGTACTAGCCCTTTGAATTTCCAGTCGGATGAGCCTGTTTTGAGGTTTCTACGACAACGCCTTCTATAAAAACCTTATATGCCCCCAAGGGCATAACTTAAAACCTTTGCCCTGAGGTTGTGGGGGAGTGTCCTCCTCAAAAAACATATTTTCTATCTGGAAATCACTACGCTGAACAAAAATGGCTATCTCAAAATTTCATTTGATCTGTTTGGGGGAATGATGGGCGTGGGGGGTCTAGTTGCCCTCCAATCACTTTTGACGATTAAAAAAGGGCACTAGAACTCTCGATTTCCAATCGAATGAGATTCTTTTGAAGTTCTACGACGACCCCTTCCATATGAAGTGCCCTGCTCTGAAGGAAAAATAATAAATGATACATTGTTCCAACATCGTTCTTATATGCCCTCAGAGCATAACTTTAAACCCTTGCCCCGAGGGTTGTGGGGGAGTGTTCTCCTCAAAAAGATATTTTCTATCTGGAAAACCAACTACGCTGAACAAAATTGCTATCTCAAAATTTGATTGGGACGTGTTTGGGGAATGATGGGCGTGGGAGGGGGGCTAGTTGCCCTCCAATCACTTTCGACTATTAAAAGGGAACTAGAACTCTCGATTTCCAATCGAATGAGCCCCTTTTTAAGTTTTTACGACGACCCCTTCCATACGAAGTGCCCTGCTCGAAAGGAAAAATAATAAATGATACATTGTTCCAACATCGTTCTTACATGCCCTCAGAGGATAACTTAAAACTCTTGCCCCGAGGGTTGTGGGGGAGTGTTCTCTTCATAAAGATACTTTCTATCTGGAAATCAACTACGCTGAACAAAATGGCTATCTCAAAATTTTGATTGGATGTGTTTTGGGGAATGTTGGGCGTGGGGGGGGGCTAGTTGCCCTCCTATCACTTTCGACTATTAATAAGGGTACTAGCCCTTTGAATTTCCAGTCGGATGAGCCTGTTTTGAGGTTTCTGCGACAACGCCTTCTATAAAAAAACCTTATATGCCCCCAAGGGCATACCTTAAAACCTTTGCCCTGACGGTTGGGGGGAGTTTCCTCCTCAAAACATATTTTCTATCTGGAAATCAACTACGCTCAACAAAATCGCTATCTCAAAATTTTGATTGGATGTGTTTGGGGAATGATGGGCGTGGGGGGGGTGCTAGTTTTCCTTCAATCACTTTCGACTATTAAAAAGGGCACTAGCCCTTTGAATTCCAATCGAATGAGCCGCTTTTGAAGTTTCTACGACAACGCCTTCTATAAAAACCTTCTATGCCCCCAGGGCATAATTTAAAACCTTGCCCTGAGGGTTGTGGGGGAGTGTCCTCCTCAAAAAATGGAAATCAACTATGCTGAACAAAATGGCTATCTCAAAATTTTGATTGGATGTGTTTGGGGTAATGATGGGCGTGGGGGGGCTAGTTGCCCTCCAATCATTTTCGACTATTAAAAAGGATTACTAGCCATTCCAATTTCCAATCGAATGAGCCTGTTTTGAAGTTTCTACGACAACGCCTTCTATAAAAAAACCTTATATGTCCCCAGGGCATAACTTAAAACCCTTGCCCTGAGGGTTTTGGGGGAGTGTCCTCCTCAAAAAAATATTTTCTATCTGGAAATCAACTACGCTGAACAAAATGGCTATCTCAAAATTTTTGATTGGATGTGTTTGGTGGAATGATGGGCGGGGGGGGGGGGGGGGCTAGTTGCCCTCCAATCACTTTCGACTATTAAAAAGGGCACTAGAACTCTCGATTTTCAATCGAATGAGCCCTTTTTGAAGTTTCTACGACGACCCCTTCCATATGAAGTGCCCTGCTCTAAAGGAAAAAATATTAAATAGTAAATTGTGCCAACATCGTTCTTATATGCCCTCAGGGCACAACTTCAAACCCTTGCCCCGAGGGCTGTGGGAAGTGTCCTCCTCAAAAGGTATTTTCTATCTGGAAATCGACTACGCTGAACAAAATGGCTATCTCAAAGTTTTGATTGGATGATTTTGGGGGAATTATGGGCATGGGGGGGGGTCTAGTTGCCCTCCAATCACTTTCGACTATTAAAAAGGGCACTAGCCACTCCAATTTCCAATCGAATGAGCCCTTTTCCAAGTTTCTACGACAAACTCCTTTGATACGATGTGCCCGGGTATGGAGAAAAAAATCACACATTGTGCCCACATCGTTCTTTACTTAGGCAGCGCTAGCGCGCTGCCTATGATAGCCACGCCTTTACTTAGGCAGTTAGCTCTTTACTTAGGCAGCGCTAGCGCGCTGCCTATGATAGCCACGCCTTCTTAAGCTTTTTGATGCCATATGTTTTAGCTTAATTTTGATGATTGTTTGCCTAAATTGTTTTCTTCCTTTGATTTTTTTTTTTTTTTTTAATTTGGCACCCGCTACTGCCAAAAACTGCAGAAAAACATATGCCTTTTTAACACAAATGGATTTGGTTTTTTTTCTAAGTTTTTAAGAAACTTCTGGGTTGTAAATTCCTCGTTTTTTCCCGTTTCCTTAGCACTTTTTGACGAAATAAAAAAAAAAACTCAAATAAAATTTTCAAATTTAGAAACCTTGCTTTCCCAAATGGGGTTCCATCCCGCAGGGATGGAACCAAAATTCCATCTCCCCTGCAGAAATTAAAAAAATAAAACTCGCAAAAAAAAATTTCAAATTTGGAAGGCCTTATTTTCCGCGTTACTTTTTTTTTTTTGGGCGGGGGTTTGGGTTTTGTTTGGGGGGGGGGTGTGGGGGATTGGGGGGGGGGGGGGTTCCCTGGGGAATTTTTTTCGGGGGGTATTTAAATCTTTATAGGAATGAAATTGACTTCATAGGTATATAACTTAACCTGGCTAATGGTAATCATCTTGTCATAAGATTATTGCATAATCCATGTGGAAGCAATGATATCGAAAATCTTTTGGAATCTGAATTCTTAGGGAACATTTATGTTTTTGGTGATTTTAATGCGCATAGCCCACTCTGTGAACAAATAGCCTGTAGTAACAAAGCAGGAAGAGGCATAAAGAATATTTTGTCCAATATTCCAGATACTTTTATTTCACTCCATTTAATTTCCAAACCCGGTATAATGTTTCATCTAATACTTTCTCTACTATTGACTTTCTACTTTGTCTATGTTCATATTATGATCAAGTTCAGATGGTAAAGGTCCCATGTCTGCAGCCTGATCACTCTGCAATTATAACATCAATTTGAAATATATGCCATTCTCCCAAACCCCACATACTAACTTTTAACAACTCTAAAGGCAATTGGCCCCTGTTTCGGGAGATATTAAAGGAAGCTGATTTTTGCTTTGTCTCAACTAATTCTTATATTAATGTTATTGAGTCCAACCTGAAAACCATCCTATTACAGTCAGCTAAATCTGCCATACCCATGACTAAGCTTAGTCATGGTGGCCGAATAAAAATTCGGTTGTGGGTCTTTTAATCATGGTGGGTCTCTTACTTCGGTGGCTGAAATAAGAAACCCAAGAATCGATGGAATGAGGAGTTTATGGTTGCAGTTTTGGGCAAAAATGAAGGCTCGTAATATGTTTCAAATAAACCATCTCCATCAACAGCAATTCCCTATGAGCAATTTTGTGCCTAAGTAAAATTGGTATGTAAGAAGGCTAAACAGTCCACATGGTCCAATTTTTTAGCTCAAGAATTAGCTTCAGACCCCAATTTCTAAGATTCATAACTTTATTAGCCAACTCAATAGTGGGAAGCAGTCCATGAAGACCGTAAATATGATACCATGCAGGATGGCTCTCCAATTGCTTGAGATAACAAGAAAGCGAAAAAAAAATCCGACATCTATAAAAATGACTGTTCTGATTCTCATTCCACTTGACCACCTTTTTGTACTCTGCCTCATACTTCTTTACATAAAAGGGCCCTGATGGAACCATTTTCCCAAGATTAAATTCAGTGCAGCACTTAATTTGCTTAGTTTCAAGTCTTCCCCAGGGCATGATGGTATTCATATTAAATGGATTTTTGAGTCCCTAGAGGTTTTCCATACTGCCCTCTTAAGTCTGTATAATCTTATTTGGACTAGCCAAAAGGTTCCCAGATGCTTGGACGAGTGGCCAGGTATTTTCAGCTTTAAAATCTTTTTTTACCCATCTAGTGACCCCCAGTCTTACCGACCTATATCTTTTTTACCCACCTTTCAGTAAAGCCCTTGAAAGGCTTATCGTATCAAGAATTGAATAGTTTGCTGAATTAATAATCTCTTTCCAAGTGAAAAAAACAGGCTTCAGAAAAAGGGCATGGCTCTGTGGATATTATTAAATAAAAAAAAACAAGTTTTTTAAACTGAAAGTAAGGAGCGTATTAAAACTTAAAACGAACAGAAATTTTCCGTATATGAAAGGGGCTGTCCCCTCCTCAACGCCTCGCTCTTTACGCTAAAGTTTTTTATTGTTTTAAAAATAAAGTTGTGAGACAGAGTCAAACTTTAGCGTAAAGAGCGAGGCGTTGAGGAGGGGGACAGCCCCTTTCATATATGGAATAATTTCTGTTCGTTTTAAGTTTTAATGTCGCTCCTTACTTTCAGTTTAAAAACTTGTTTTTTTTATTTAATTTCTGATCGTTTTTTAGTTAATGCAGCTTTATTTTGGCTCACCGTCATTGAATAAATAAACAAAATTTGCATAAAGATTTTACTTTTCTTTTGCTAATGGCTGTCTCTAAATTTGGTTCTGACGTATTTACAAATTACTTTACGTAACGAACTTCTATATTCGTATATTTTTCTTCTGGCAAAAAATACAAAGTTGCAGATTTTTGCAGATATGAGCTTGAAACCTATGTTATAGGGTTTTTCTGATACGCTGGATCTGACGGTGTGATTTTCATTAAAATTCTTTCACTTTTAGGGGATGTTTCCCCCCTCTTTAAAAAAAAATCAGGTAAATTTTCTCAGGCTCGTAGCCTTTGATGGAGTAATACTAAACTTAATAAAAATTCATATATTTAGAATCAGCATTATAAGCCCATTCTTTTGATACATTTATTGACATCAAAGTTCCGTTTTTAAAAGTTTTCGATTACTATTGAGCCGTATCGCTTGTTTTTTTTATTGTTTTTTTTTTTTATTACGTATATGTTATTACGTATATGATGGGGTTCATCTTAGTCAATACCACGCTCTTTACGTTAAAAGTTAAAAAAATTTTAATTCACAAACCCCTGAATCACAAAGGCCGTTTAATTAGAATAGATAGCTCTTTTGAAAGCACTAAAAAAAAACTCTAGCGTAAAGAGCGATGTATTGACTTGGGGGAGAACGCTCTCATATACGTAATAATTTCTGTTCATTTTAAGTTCTAATGTTGCTTCTTACTTTCAGTTGAAAAAACTTTTTTTTAATAATTTAATTTCTGATTGATTTTTAAATAATGCTTGGAAATCCGGCGCCCCTTCATAAAAATGTCCCTTACCCCAAAGAAACATCCTCCACGGAAAGATTCTCCCGAGTAACCCCCTCTTCCAGCCCCCCCACCAGAAAAAAAACTCTTCCTGAAAATGTCTGTATACTTCCCAATAACCAATACAATATGTAAGCAATGGGCAAAGTTCATAACTTCCAGCCCTTCCCCTGGGAACTGTGGGGGATTAAGTCATCGTAAAAGAACATATTTTATTAGATTTTCGACTATGCTGAACGAAATGGCTATCTCAAAATTTTAATTGGGTGACTTTGAGAAAAAAAAATGAGCGTGGGAGGGGGCCTAGTTGCCCTCCATTTTTTGGTCACTTAAAAAGGGCACTAGAACTTTTAATTTCCGTTCAATGAGCCCTCCTGCGATATTCTAGGACCACTGGTCAATCCGATTACCCCTGGGAAAAAGAAAAAAACAACAACAAACAAACAAATAAACACGCACCCGTGATCTTTCTTCTGGCAAAAAAAATGCAAAATTCCACATTTTTGTAGATAGGAGCTTGAAAACCTCTACAGTAGGGTTCTCTGATACGCTTAATATGATGGTGTGAATTTCATTAAGGTTCTGTAACTTTTAGGGGTCTTTCCCCCTTTTTTTGAAAATCAGCCAAAATTATACCAAACTCTTGTTTGTAGTTATTTTTATTCGATTCAAACTTGATTTGAATATTCAATTTAAGTTTCACTCGTTATAAGGTTTATTTATTCATTTACATTAATAAATATTGTATGTTTGTTTGCATTGATTGTTATTTAATTTCTGTTCGTTTTAAGTTTCATTTATACTTTAATAGCAAAATATTTGTTTTTCGTTTTAAGCTTGATTTTCATATTCAATCAAGCATTACTCGCTTTAAGATCTGTTTATTCATTTATATTATTACTTGTTGTATCTTTTTTGCTATGATTGTTTATTTAATTTCTGTTCGTTTTGGGTTTCATTTATTCTTTAATAGTAATTTCTGGTCGTTTTGAGTTTGAATTTTAACAGGTATTTGTATCTCCTGAGCTTAAGTTTAAAATGGCCTTTACTTTTCTTTGAAAAATTTATTTTCGGAAAGTTTTTTTAATTAATTTTTGTTCGTTTTTGATCGTTTTTTTTTGCTGACACAAAGGGATCACGACTGTTTGGAATTGACCTTAATAGGATTTTGTGTGCCAAAGCAATTTTACATCTATCTCAAAAGTATGTATTTTAACCTTATAATTGGATAATTATAATAGATTTCCTATGTGTTCTTCCCATACAAAACCCCTTCCCATAAGTTATAAACCCCCTTTAATAAGTTATACCCCACGGTTTAACTTACAGTGCCTACCCCCGGGCCCTGGTGGGCTGTGTCAACACCGGAGTTTTATGTTATCAGAACTTTGAAATATTTATCTCAAAATTTTTATTTGATGCATTTAGGGCGTGGAGGAGGGGGGAGATAGTTACCCTCAAATCTCTTTTGAATCTGAAAAAGTGAACAAGAACTTTCAATTTTCAGTCAAATGAGACCTCTCCAAAGTTTATACGAGCATCCCTTCCATGAGAAATAATGGGAAGGATTCGGAGAATCCTTAAATTACAACTCTAGCCCTGAGGGCTGTGTGGGGGAGTTGTCATCCTCAAAGACCTAATTTCCAGAACTTAAAACTACGTTTAATAAAATGGCTGTCTCAAAATTTTGATTGGATGTGTTTGGGGAAAAGGTGGGCGTGAGAGGGGGGTTAGTTGCCTTCAAATCACTTTCGACTATTAAAAAGGGCACTAGCCTTTGAATTTCCAGTCGAATGAGCCTTTATTGAAGTTTCTACGACACCGCTTTCTATGAAAACCTTATATATGCCCCCAGAGCATAACTTAAAACCCTTGCCCTGAGGGTTGTGGGGGATTGTCCTCCTCAAAAATATATTTTCTATCTGGAAATCAACTATGCTGAACGAAATGGCTATCTCAAAATTTGGTTGGATATGTTTGGGGGAATGATGGGCGGGGTGGGGGGGGGGTGCTAGTTGCCCTCCAATCACTTTCGACTATTAAAAAGGGCAGTATCCCTTTGAATTTCTAATCGAATGAGCCTTTTTTGAATTTTCTACGACAACGCCTTCTATAAAAACCTTATATGCCCCCAGGTCATATCTTAAAACCCTTGCCCTGAAGGTTGTGGGGGAGGTCCTCCTCAAAAACATATTTTCTATCTAGAAATCAACTACGCTGAACAAAATGGCTATCTCAAAATTTTGATTGGATGTGTTTGGGGAAATGATCGGCTTTGGGGGGAGGGGGCTAGTTATACTCCAATCACTTTCTACTATTAAAAAGGGCACTAGCCCTTTAATTTTTCCAATCGAATGAGCCTGTTTTGAAGTTTCTACGACAACGCCTTCTATAAAAACCTTATATGCCCCCAGGGCATAACTTAAAACCCTTGCCCTGAGGGCTCTGGGGAGTATCCTCCTCAAAAATATAATTTCTATCTGGAAATCAACTACGCTGAACAAAATGGGCTATCTCAAAATTTTGATTGGATGTGTTTCGGGGAATGATGGGCGTGGGGGGGGGCTAGTTGCCCTCCAATCATTTTTGACTTTTAAAAAGGGCACTAGCCCTTTAATTTCCAATCGAATGAGCCTGTTTTGAAGTTTTTACGACAACACCTTCTATAAAAACCTTATATGCCCCCAGGGCATAACTTAAAACCCTTTGCCCTGAGGGTTGTGGGGGATTGCCTCCTCAAAATATATTTTCTATCTGGAAATCAACTACGCCGAACAAAATGGCTATCTGAAAATTTGATTTGATGTGTTTGGGAAATGATGGGCGTGGGGGGGGGCTAGTTACACTCCAATCACTTTAGACTATGAAAAACGGCACTAGCTCTTTAATTTCCAATCGAATGAGCCTGTTTTTGAAGTTTCTACGACCATGCCTTCTATAAAAACCGTATATGCCCCCAGGGCATAACTTAAAACCTTGCCCTGAGGGTTTTGGGGGAGTATCCTCCTCAAAAAATATATTTTCTTTCTGGAAATCAACTACGCTGAACAAAATGGCTATCTGAAAATTTTGATTGGATGTGTTTGGGGAAATGATGGGCGGGGGGGGGGGGCTAGTTACACTCCAATCACTTCTGACTATTAAAAAGGGCACTAGCTCTTTAATTTTCAATCGAATGAGCCTGTTTTGAAGTTTCTACGACAACGCCTTCTATAAAAACCTTATATGCCCTCAGGTCGTATCTTAACCCTTGCCCTGAAGGTTGTGGGGGAGTGTCCTCCTCAAAAACATATTTTCTATCTGGAAATCAACTATGCTGAACAAAATGGCTCTCTCAAATTTTGATTGGATGTGTTTGGGGAAATGATCGGCGATGGGGGGGAGGGGGGCTAGTTACACTCGATCACTTTCGACTATTAAAAAGGGCACTAGCCCTTAATTTCCAATCGAATGAGCCTGTTTTGAAGTTTCTATATGACAACGCCTTCTATAAAAACCTTATATGCCCCAGGGCATAACTTAAAAACCTTGCCCTGAGGGTTTGGGGAGTATCCTCCTCAAAAAATATATTTTATATCTGGAATTTAACTACGCTGAACAAAATGGCTATCTCAAAATTTTGATTGGATGTGCTTGGGGGAATGATGGGCGTGGGAAGGGGCTAGTTGCCCTCCAATCATTTTCTGTTATTAAAAAAGGACACTAGCCCTTTAATTTCCAATCGAATGAGCCTGTTTTGAAGTTTTACGACAACGCCTTCTATAAAAACCTTATATGCCCCCAGGGCATAACTTAAAACCCTTGCCCTGAGGGTTTTGGGGGAGTGTCTTCAAAAATATATTTTCTATATGGAAATCAACTACGCTGAACAAAATAGCTATCTGAAAATTTTGATTTGATGTGTTTAGGGAAATGATGGGCGTGGGGGGGAGGGGGGTTAGTTACACTCCAATCACCTTCGACTATTAAAAAGGGCACTAGCTTTTTAATTTCCAATCGAATGAGCCTGTTTTGAAGTTTCTACGACAATGCTTCTATAAAAACCTTATATGCCCCCAGGGAATAACTTAAAACCCTTGCCCTGAGGGTTCTGGGGAGTGTCCTCCTCAAAAATATATTTTCTATCTGGAAATCAACTACGCTGAACAAAAATGGCTATCTCAAAATTTTGATTGGATTTGTTTGGGGGAATGATGGGCGTGGGGGGGGGGGGGCTAGTTTGCCCTCCAATCATTTTCGACTATTAAAAAGGGCACTAGCCCTTTAATTTCCAAATCGAATGAGCCTATTTTGAAGTTTCTACGACAACGCCTTCTATAAAAACCTTATATGCCCCCAGGGCATAACTTAAAACCCTTGCCCTGAGGGTTGTGGGGGAGTATCCTCCTCAAAATATATTTTCTATCTGGAAATCAACTACGCTGAACAAAATGGCTATCTCAAAATTTTGATTGGATGTGTTTGGGGGAATGATGGGCGTGGGGGGCTAGTTGCCCTCCAATCATTTTCGACTATTAAAAAGGGCACTAGAACTCTCGATTTCCAATTGAATAAGCCCCTTTGAAGCTTCTACGACGACCCCTTCCATATGCAGTGCCTCTGGGAAAAAAAAATAATAATAATAAAACATTGGAGCCGTATGGCCTTTACTATAGGCAACGCTACAGCGTTGCCTCTGACCTTGATTTTCCTTATTCTTTCATAAGTTTTATCAAGTCCTTTTTATGTGATAGAAGTTTTTGTGTCCAATTTAATGAGCCTAGAAGAGAGACTAGTCCAATTACCAGAGGTCTTCCTCAAGGAGCAATTTCGAGTATCATTCTGTTCAATTTGTATGTCTCAGAAGTTTAATTATCTCATTCATTGTTTGGCCCTTACGCAGATGATTTGATTATTTGGAAGTCTGGAAAGGATATTCTACTTCTTCAAAGTCTTATGCAACAGGATATGAGATTAGATCAGAGATTTCCTTCAGCTTTTTGTGTTCCCAGTTTTGTTTCGCAAAACCAAAGCCATTATATTTACTAATTGCTCGAGAGCCCCCCCCCCCCCAATCCACTTCAAATTTTCTCTAGTGAGATCCCATATTGTAACTCAGTGAAGCTACTTGGCCTATGGATAGATTCTAAAGTGTTATGGCATGTACATATTAATTCTTTGAAATCCATGATCATTCAGAGACTGCGTTCTAAAGAGGCTCTGGAAGTAAATGGGGATGCCACCCTAAAGTTATCTTGGATTTTTATAAATTATGTATCCGTTATAATCTATAATATGGTATCCAACTCTTCTCAATTCTCCCCCATCTGCATTTAAATCCCTGGAATCTTTATAAAATTCTGCTATTCGAACTGTTCTTGGTTTCCACAAGCATACTCCTCTGTCTAAATTAAACAATTGTCTGGTTTGGTCTCCCTAAGTGAAAGAGTATCCAGTCAAAGGAAGAAATACTTCTCGCGAATTCAAGCATATGGAATCAAGCATCTTGTGTATAAACATACCTTTGCTTTGAAGTCAGCTTGCACTAATGTCCATTCATCTTGGAATCAGTTTCAACTGGAGATCCCAAATTGGAGTCAGTACTCCCCTTATGCGTATCCCTTTACTGACACACCGCCTTGAGAAATTAGTCCACCTATTTGTCAAGCAGAACTTATTCCGATTAATATAAACCTAATTCCCAATTATAAGGTCCAGTCTATTTTGGCTCAATAGATTTTGAAGTTGTACCCTAATCACTGGAAAATCTATTCAGATGGATTTGTCTAGGATGAGAGAGCTGAAGCAGGAGTATGTATCCCATTACTGGACCTTAACCTTTATTCACCTCTTCCATTGTGATCTTCCATTTTGTCTGCTAAATTATTTGCCATTCGTTTCGCCCTGTATGTTCTTATAAATTATAGCATTTTAGATGAGAATATTCTTTGCCTTCTGACTCGAAGCCGACAATGCTGTTGCTCGGAAAAATTAATAGAATTACCAATGATTAGGACTTATTCAAAATTAGAAGACAGTTTCTGAGCCTTCAGACCAAAGGCAACCAGATTTATTTCAACATGTTCCAAGTCATAAAGGCATCAAATATAATGACACTGCTGATATACTAGCAGCCAAGGCTTCTTTGTTAAACCCAAGTCCCCTCTGACCTCAATTCACGAGACATTATTAGGCAAAGAACTAATGTTAATCACAGTAAATTGATTTTATCTCCCTTCATACTAGATTACATACAGTGCTATATTACTGTCTGAATTCAGCCGCCCTTCTTCTTAAAAGTTTGTTATTTAATTGGAAGTTACATATCTCCCCTCTGCGCCGTGTCTGATTCTCAAGCAATGAAACTATCCAGCATGTATTATATGATTGTCAGCCAAGCGCCTCTGCTACACGGCTAATATACCATATACCTACACAGCAATCCTGAATTCGAACCTGCTTTGGCACATTAATAGAAAGATATTTAATGCATCTATTTATATCTTAAAGAAGAGACAAATTAATTAGTAATCACTAAAGCACAATGAGACAATATAAAAGGGGTTGATCATCCATTGACTTGGAATGTGCAGGAGTGAGTGGGAAGAACCATAAATGCACCGGCCGGCCTTCGGGCCTTAAACTACTGGGGATAAGTAGCTCAAGTACACCGCACTTCCCACAATCCATCAATAGACTTATGAATGCTTGGGATTACTAGTTATTAACTGACAGGAAGACTTCTATTTCCAGGGGCTGGGTTTCAGACGAGGATGAAGAATTTCTGATTATCTGAAGATACTTTTTGGGGAGTCAAAAGGTGAAAGGTTGGTAGTTCATATACCCTGTATACAAATTTTGGAGCTGGAACTGGAACTAGTCGCTATTTAAAAAGAATTGCCAAAACTGCCATAAGAATTACTTTGGTACAAAACTACGAAGAAATACTTTGGTACATGTAATCTGTCTTCAGTTTGTAAATAAATTGTCTTGAAAACTCCTCTTGAAGTATGCATAACAAGACTTTTCTAGCGTTTTGGAAAGAAGTAAAAGTTGGGTTTTTCCTAGTATTTTTAGAACCGAAATTGGCGTTTCTAGGTTTTACTTTTACCATCTTTTTATCGATTTTGAAAATACGAAGTGAAAATATTGCTCTAAACAATCAAAGCCGCGTTTTCAGGCTCAGCGGGTTCAAACACGTGTTGTTCTCGTCTAGCTTCAACTTTCTAGTTTTTCGTCTAGTTTCAGCGGGTTCGAAGTTTCAACCCCGTTTTCTCCTCGAGAACCCGCTTTGTGAAAACGTTTGATGCACAAGACGAGAACAACCCGTGTTCAAAGACGGGTTGTTCACGGCTCAGCGGGCTCGAGCACGGGTTGTTCTCGTCTAGTGCATCAAGCGTTTTCACAAAGTGGGTTCTCGAGGAAAACACGGGGTTGAAACTTCTAACCCGCTAAAACTAGACGAGAGATAATCATGTTCGAACCCGCTGAGCCTGAAAACGCGGCTCAAGAGAAAAAAAACTATCCAATAACCATTAGCTGCGTTCGTTTTCACTGTTTGTCGTTCGTAGTTCTAAGAAGATGTTCTCGGTTTCACTCTTAAATTACGTTTTATTTCGCCGCTCTAGAGAACGTTGTTTTAGCTGATAAAACGGCTTTTAAGAGTTTCCTTAATTCCCAACCACAGATAGAATTTTAATCAGCCATATAGAATTTCAACCGCAACGAAAATGGAAAGGATAGCTCTGAATGCAGCAAAACAAGCATTAGAGTTGCTAGAGCAGGAAAGTGATTCTGACAAAGAAATCCAGCTTGAGACTGTAGCAGGGAATGTGACATCAGGAACCTCACAGCTATGTTTTGTACCTGCTGATGGGGAATTTTTTTAGAGCCGACATAGAATAAAACTAAAGCTGTGCATTTACTTTGTTGAAAATTTTTCTTAAAAAAAGTACTAAGTTTAGAAAAGGATATAAATATTCATATTACTTATTTATTAAACTTTATTTTTAAATCCCTGTTGTAGTAAAGCATTTTAGAAAGAGTCTATACCAACCATGGACAAATTTCTGATACGAATGATTTGTGAGACACTTTAATACCAACTTTAATTAAAATGAAGTTGCCATCAAGCCATGGCTAATTGGAGGGCAAATCTGGCATCAGCCTTTTTCAGGATTGTATAAAAATGATGTTATTTACTTGTATATAGATAGTCTATTATCCATCGATCCATCGTAGGGAAGAACTAAGGTAGATAGTCATAGAATTAAGGGATGATCAAGATTTGTAGGTTGACTCATGACAGACAATGTCCACTGGACTTGAATGCAAAATATTGGACAGAAATTGCTTCGACTGAGAGGGGAAAAAATTATTAAGCCTAATAATGTTTGGTTCTTTAGTTTCAGGCGTCCCTATTTTACCACCTTTAGGTTGCTCAAAGATGACAAAAATATTTAAGTAGTACTGACTTAGATAATTTCGGAGACCACACTTCCTTTCCATGGCGATAAATAAAAGTTCAAATAGGGATAAAATCCTTTTAACAGACAGTGTTAACTTTCACAAACAGCGATAAAATTTCACAAAAAAATACTAGATATTTCGCTTACATGTGCATATGACCGAAATATATAGTATTTGTTTGTGAACTTTACCACTGTTTGTGAAAGTTATTACTGTCTATTAAAAGGATTTTTATCATAAATGAACTTTTATTTAAAGTACTGACTTGGCCATAGAAGTCAATCCATTACCTAAATTACATTAAATGGCACTTGCTAGCGGTATGGACGAGTCCAGTGTACGCCAGTTAGTGATGATAGGGCCGCGGCACATCAGCTTCATCCCATTGCGTGAACCATAGTTTGGCTCCCATTCCTTATCGAGATTCGCTTTGAAACTGTCAACGGATGGTGAATTCACTGTCGTTTCACTCAGATCGTTCCGAAGGCTTTTGATGCGGTTGGAGAAGAAATGGTTCTTCTTTCTTGTATTAGCACGCTTCCGAAAAAGCTTCGCTGAATGACCCCCTGGCTCTTGATGATTGAGCAGGCTGGAATAAGTCTTTGTCATCAGACTGGAGTAGTTTGTAAGTCATTATCATATCGCCTCTTCGCTGACGGTATGTTAGAGTTGGTAGCTTGAGGCACTGCCGTCGGCATGCGTACTCTTTGTCTTTGAGCCCCTTTACGCATTTAGACGCCCGTCTTTGGACAGACTCG
This sequence comes from Artemia sinica, assembly GCA_027921565.1. Lineage (NCBI taxonomy): Eukaryota > Metazoa > Arthropoda > Branchiopoda > Anostraca > Artemiidae > Artemia > Artemia sinica. The sequence continues at coordinate 36,148,849 of CM051263.1, read as the reverse complement.
AGGGCTATCTGGTCTGTTTTATTAATTGGCGTGGCGACACACATTCCAAATTCTGATCTCGGTCTCACCAGGCTCTTGTAGAGTTTTGTGATTATTGCTGGGATCTACTTGTCATTGTGCGTTTGATGAAACCAAGAGTTTGGTTCGACTTTGCTACTGCAGCTCGGGTGTGGTAGTTGAAATTATGGTCTTCGTCTACAACGACCCCCAGATCTCTTTCAGAGGTACTCTGAGAAAGTGGTTGTCTCACACCGCCATTTGCTGACATAGAGCATTGCCATCGTGGATTGCATATCTCCTCAGTGGCTGGTCCCAAGTTCAGCAGAGCTCATTGCAATAGCTTCTCAAATCAGCGCGAGTATTGTACTTTGTCGAACGGGTTTTAATATCAAAATTAATTTCTTACACACACACATACACAAGACATACACACACATACACACCCACATACACATACACATCCACACACACATACACATACACACACATACACATACATACACACACATACAAACAGACACATACACATACACCACTGTATATATAATTAGCAGTATGATCTTTCCCTATCTCACCCATTTTGAAAACCCGGACCGAGGTGCGAGTGCTCCAGAGAACGTATAAAACATAAGCGACATTAGATCTTTTCACGGGTAGACAAGTCAGATTTCTCTTGAACTTGGTCTCAATTTATATTGAGGCCAATATAAAATTGGTCTCAATCAGGAACCCTTATCGCTATCTAAATTCACAAATTGCAAAGATTTTCAAACAGAGGTGTTTATTCTTAAAGTTCAGGAAAGGTCTGCCCATTTCATACGAAAAACATTGATTGAACACGAAACTAGTCTTATCTCGGCTCTCCGCCAAAACAGGTAATTAGCCTTTTCAAAGTTTCACAGGATCTACAATCCGAGAAAATAAATATCACGACGTGAAAAAAAATGATAAACCATCTAGTGGCGGATCCAGAGGGGGGCGAGGGGGCGCCCCCCTAACTTAGTCTAAAGTAGTGTAATTTACCTAATTAACGCAAGTTTCCATTAATTAAACTTGCTCCTAACATAAGTTTATCGGATCAACCTATTTTTGCGACCCCCCCCCCCCTAAAAAATCCACCAGTTATTAAAAGAAAAAAATTTCCTTATTTTCAAAAATTTCATCAACCCCCCGCCCCCTTTTTTTAGAAATTCTACATAGGCCAATCAGTTAAGTCCACTGTATATAAATAATAGATTAAGTCATAATGTGTATGTAAATTAAGTCATACTGTGAGATGGGACAGTTGCAAACCACTTGGCCGGGCTCACCAAGTTTTTTTCTGCTTTCGCAATTACGAATAATACAATTTCGAACCATTTCTCATTGATTGACGCATACACACTAACCCGCTAATGCATGAATAAGTGCGAGGAGCTTTTTGTTCGCACCGAGAATGAAGAGCCAGAAATCATCTGCGGTAAACTTACTGCCTAATTATATATATACAGTGACATACACATACACACACATACAAACTTCTGAAATGGACAACCTTGGACTTATCTACATTAAACTCGAGCTTCCATATCTTGGCTCATTCGCCAAAGCTGTCAAGATCTGACTGTATTGAGGTCACACCTTGCTGAGTTCCTACAGGACCGATGAGCTTTGAGTCGTCGGTGTACATGCTAAGATTGCCTGTAACCTTTCTTGGAGTGTCGTTAATGAATACGTTGAAGCGTGTAGTTGCTAAAAACTGTTCCTTGAGGAGCCCAGGTTAAGATATCAGCTATTTCTGAGTAGTAAGCTCTGCCACCTTCGCTAAAAAACTCTGACCTGCTGCTTTCTTGCCCCTTTAGGAAAGACATGATTCAGTCAAACCACGCCCTCTTCAATTCCAATTGCCTTCAGTTTCAAATGAAGCCTTCGATGGCAGACTTTATCGAAGGCTTTAGCAAAGTCTAGCAAGGCCATATCTACCGAGAGACCTAGGTCAGGAGCTCGGTTATGGGATTATACGAGTCAATCAGATTGGTTTCGACTGATCTGCCTGGTAGGAAACCATGCTTTTTTTGTTTCGATAGAAGATTATTTTGTGATCAAGTGTCTAAGAACAGCAGTGTTGACAATACCTTCGAGGATTTTCTCAACAGCAGACGTAATACTGATTGGCCGATAATTGCAAGCTTTGCTCTTGTCTCCTCCTTTATGTATTGGTGAGATAAGAGCAACTTTCCAGTCCATTGTTATGACTTCGGTGTCAATAGATTTCTGGAAGAGTCTTGAGAGGGGCATTGCTAGTTGGGAATGAGCTTCATTTAAGAGTCGTGGATGTATGCCATCCGGCCCAACAGACTTATTTGGATTAAGCTCTTTAAGCCAAGATTCGAGCTCAGCCTGATCCACTGTTATTACTGACATTTGAGTGATGATTTCGTAGCATGATGGGGTTGGCAGAAGGGCATTGTATGGGGTTGTGAAGACTGACGTAAACTGGTGGTTCAAGGCGTCAGCAATTTTACGTACTATGAACGAAGAACGGCATTTCAAAGAACGGCTTATAAGCGCAAAATAAAACCGAACGGCGAAAACGAACGGCTTATTTGTAAAACCGAGGATTAGATTTCGATAGAACGATGAAAATGAACGCAGCTAATAGCTGCGTTCATTTTCATCGTTCTATCGAAATCTAATCCTCCGTTTTACAAATAAGCCGTTCGTTTTCGCCGTTCGGTTTTATTTTGGGCTTATAAGCCGTTCTTTGAAATGCCGTTCTTCGTTCTTAGAACGACGAACTGAGCCTCATACTCCGTTTCACTACTTTGGTTTTATTTTTGAGCGTCATAATTTAAAATCCAAAACAATGCAAAAAAAAAACTACCAGCCAGTGAATTAATTTGTATAACTTTGTAGATTTCATGGTTAGGATGTTTCATCTAAAAATGGTAGGAATGTGTTTTTGTAGGTGTGTCAGAGGGTTAATATCTTTTAAACAAGTTTGTGGAAGCAGTTTTGGCATCAAATTGTTTCCAAACTTACCCAAAAAATTTCTGAGGTGTACTTTGGAAAATCTTAAGAGGAATTCTTCCATATCATAGATTACAATTAATTTCTAAAACATATGGGAGGTAACCCCTGGCCCTCCTTTGCCTAGCCCTCCCCCTCCAAAAAAACATTTGCAATACTTTATTCCAAAAACTTAAACAGAAAAAATATTTTATTATAAAACATACTATGCAGAATAATTCTAGCTAACACATTTTGCCTGTAACCCTGCTCTACTATGGTCATTTTTACCTGATGCTGTCCCTACTGCTTTTAATTAGATGGGAAAAAAATCCAAAGAAAGTCTCCCAGGGAAAAAAAAGAGCCTAAATGTGAGATTGAATGTGTCAAAGCTTGAAGGTTTATCCCTTCTGTCTGTTTAAGGAACACAGATGCAAAATTGAAGCTTTGTTCATTTTTATCTTAAGGTTGCCCTACATTTATGACCTTACATTCGATGGGTGAAAAGGGTACTTTTTCACCCATCATTTGTCTTGCTTATTTTCTACAAGAGTGTTATTTTTTACAAATGACTCGTTTTTATCAGAGGTTCATTTACAAGCTGATGACCTAATTTAGAATCCCTAGTCTCGAAATTACATTTGAATCTTTTGAAGCTAGGAGGCATTGAACTCCTGTCCGTTTAAAGAAAATAAATACACATAAGTAGTTTTTTATTGCACTAACACCCTATGGCCATGACAAAACAAAACAAACAGTGAAAAATAACTTTTAATTATTTTACATCGCAGAAACAAAGAAAAACGAGAACCAAAACGGAAACAAAGAACAAAAATTACAAAATTCTTCATCTGTGCTCCATTGCCAACTTGAGCAATTGTCCTAAGTTTTTAAATCTTGCAAAATATTCACTCCCTGAATACATTTACAAGCCATCTCCTATCAAACCTGTACTTTCAATAAACTTTATTTTTCAACTCACTCAATTATACACACACATACATCACATGACCCACACTCTCATTTATACTTTCACAGATCAGACTAAGGTAAGGACTATCTTACTTACAATTCAATCTTATATTTAATGGGTTTAAAAGAAGGTTTCTATGGTTAAGTCAGTACTTTAAAAAAAAGTTCAAATAGGGATAAAATCCTTCTAATAGACAGGGATACCTTTCACAAACAGTGATAAAATTTCACAAAAATACTAGATATTTCGGTCACATGCATGTGTAAGCGAAATATCGTGTATTTTTTTGTGAAATTTTATCTTTGTGAAAGTTATCACTGTCTATTCAAAGGAGTTTATCCCCATTTGAACTTTTATTTATCGTCATGGCAAGGAAGTGTGGTCTCCAAAATTATCTAAGTCAGTACTTAAACATTTTTATCATCTTTAGAAACCTAAAGGTGGTAAAATAGGGACGCTAGAGACTAAGGAACCAAGCTTATTAGGCTTAGTAATTCAGTCCCCTCTAAATCCAAGCAATTTATTCCAGCATTTTGAATACAAGTCCAGTGAACATTGTCTGTCATGAGTCAACCTACAAATCTTGATTATCCCTTAGTTCTGTGACTATCTACCTTAGTTTTGCCTTAGAATGGATCGATGGATAATAGGCTATCTATCAACAAGTAAAATGACATCATTTTTATACAATCCTGGAAAAGGCTGATGCCAGATTTGCCCTCAAATTAGCTCTGGCTTGATGGCAACTTCATTTTAATTAAAGTTGGTATTAAAGTATCTCCCAAATCATTCGTAACAGAAATTTGTCCATGGTTGATTTAGACTCTTTCTAAAATGTTTTAATGCAACAGGGATCTTAAAATCAAGTTTACTGAATCAGCAATGTGAATATTTACATCATTTTCTAAACGTAGTACTTTTTTAAGAAAAATTTCAGCAAAGCAAATGCACAGCTTTAATTTTATTTTATGTCAGCTGTAAAAAATTCCCTAGCAGCAGGTGCAAAACATAACTGTGAGTTTCCTGATTTCAAATTGTCTACTACAGTTTCTAGCTTGATTTCTTTGTCAGAATCACTTTCCTGCTCTAGCAACTCTAATGCTTGTTTTGCTGCATTCAGAACTATCGTTTCCATTTTCGTTTCAGTTGAAATTCTGTCAGGCTGATTGAAATTCTATCTGTGGTTTGAAATTAAGGAAGCTCTTATAAGCCGTTTTTTTCAGCTAAAACGACGTTCTTAGAACGGCAAAAGAAAACGCAATTTAAGAGTAAAACCAAGAACATATTCCTAGAACTAAAGAGCTTGGCACACAGCTGATATCGGGAATCGGTTTCAGCATCAGTGGACAAACGATAACGGTAAAAAAAATGTGTTGAAAGAAAAGTTTGTTGTACGACATTTTCGAAACAAAAAATCATGGACACAAATAGCCAACTGGAGTTTATTAATAATTGCATGATTGACCTCAGTTTAAATCTCAGTTTAGTTCTCAGCTCAGAAGTGGCGTCTTTCACCACAGACATCTCTGACTGACTATTTATTTGTATCAGCAACAACAAATCAGCAACAACAGCAACATTTTAAGAAATTTAAAATAAATTTTCTTGTGAAATTTATCTCAATTAATCAGCAGTTGTACCGAACCAATCCTGCTCAATTCATCCTCAGGGCTATACTGTGGTGTTTCTCCTCCCGATAGTATAGTGCAGGCGGTTTGATATCATTCTATTATCCCTTCTTGTTTTAGTTTTGTTTTTGTTTAAAGCTTTTTTCCAATAGGCAATAATAAGAAGTCCTCCAAAAAAAAGTCCCCCCAGATCCCACCTCAAATAACAGTGAAACTGATTCCCATCTTGGCTGGTCAAGCTCACTATCTCAAAGTTCAAATGATAGCTCAAATTCTGAGAATAGGACAATGATAAGTGTAGGGGCTAATGTCACCATAAATGATGATAATGGGTTTCAAGAGGTCCTTTCAAGAAGCTCTAAAAAAAGGAAAAAAATCTCCCCAATCAAAAGCATTTCCCCTCTCCCTGCCCAAGATCCTCCCTCCCAAAACTTATGAATTTACCTTAAAATTACTCTTACTACCCCCTTTGAAATAAAAAAGATTACTGCAATAAGAGTTGCAATTTTCAAATTGCTAAAATCAATGTTCTTTCTTAATATTAACCGTGATGGGCCGCTAATATCTGTCCAAGATCAGAAATCAGCAGACACAATAATTAACCTAAAATCCCTTCTGAATACCCCAATTAATGCATCTAAATGGAACCCAAAACAATCACCAACAAAAATAGTAGTTTATAATGTTCCCCCAGAAATATCCATTCAGGAGTTAAAAGAAGGGCTCTCAGATAGGGCTGGCAACACAATCCCAGTTGAAGATGTTACCCAACTTGGCAAACCTAACTCTAATGGCCTAAAAACAAGTAGATTCTTCTTATTTACACTGAAGAAAAAATTAATATCCCAGAAAAATTATTCCTATTTGGGCAAATCAAACCACACAAGGAATACAAACCTAAGCCTATCCAGTGTCAGAAGTGTCTCAAACTGGACACACACAACAAACAAATGCAATGAAATTCTCCTAGAGTGCAGTAATTGTAAAGGGTCCCATCCTAAAGAGTTGACAACTTGCAACAACACTCAGCCTACATGCATCAATTGCAAAGGCTCACATGAATCTACAAAATAAATCACTATGCCCTGCATATAAGAAAAGAGCTCTAACACTCCAAATAGCAACAGAGAAGGCCATCCCATACCCCTTTGCAGCAATGGAAGCAAATGCTTTCCAACAATACCAAATAAAGCCTGTAATGAAACCAACCAAAAACCCCAAGTCAAACGCCCCCAATGCATCAAGTGCCCCATATAAAACACTATCTTCTAAGCCCCCTAGCTCACATCCCTATCAGAAGGAATCACCAAGTCAACAAGCCTCCTTGTCTGGTGAGATGAGGTCAGCCTGGCCCCCCTCCCAAGAAGAAACAAACCAGAAACACTACCAGGAATTAATCCCTTAACCAACAAACAGGATGCACAACCAAACATGCAATCCCCAAATTATGCTTATTCATTCTAAACTGTAATGCAGTTCAGGCCATGAACATACATCAACTACAGAAAACAAAAATCATTGCAGAATTGGCAAAAACCTACATCCCTGATGATATGCTCATTCAAGCAAAAAAAGATCTTGCTTTACTTTTAACAAAGCTGAACATTGACACACAGACATATGAAAAATAAATCAACTACACAACACATATCAATACTCCAGTGGAATGTAAGATCACTCACAGAAAATAAGTTAAATGAACTAATATCTTTTATGAATAATAATTCCATTAATATTGCTTGCCTGCAGGAAACTCATTTAACCCAAAATCAACAAATTAAGTCTCTGGGATATACTATCCTGAGAAAGGATAGATCATCAGAGAGAAAAGGAGGTGGGGTAGCTTTATTAGTTAAAAATAATATAAAATTCTGTGGCATCAATTTTCCAGATTTTGCAAATGATGTTGATGCAATTGGTATCAGTGTTTGGCTGAATAATATAAAAATCTACATAATATAAAGCTTTTATAACCCTAATGGCCAAACTACAGATGCCATGGATTTCTTTAATTATATAAATAATTCTAATATGTTAAAAAATATCATTATTTGTGGAGATTTCAATGCCCACAGCCTTTTGTGGGGGAATAAAACAGCAAATAAAGCTGGTAAATTCATTGAGCTTATGACTTCAAATAATAATGAATTAGCTGTTTGCTACCCCTCCAAACCTGAATACATATTTCAACCCCAAAAGTGGCAGATTCTCCACAATTGACCTACAAATTGTGTCTCTAAATATTTTGAATAAAATTTATATAAATAAAATTGACAGTCTATGTACTGACCACTTTGCTATAGTTTGCTCCCTAAATGAACGTGCTGAAACTCTATCACATACCTCAAAATATCAGCACTAAAGCAAATTGGTCTATGTTCCAAAATAAGCTAAATGATGAAATTACAAGTTTCACCCAAAATTCATGCATTTCAAACACAACAGTTGACACACATGCTGAAGTCTTGCAATCTTTACTGATAAATACAGCTAATCATGCTATCCCCAGGACAACACCTAAGAAAACATTCCCTAAACACATTCCTAAAGCATGGTGGACAAATGAGTGCCTAAATAAATGGAGAATAAAAAAGGCAGCTAGGACAGAATTCATAAAAAAAAACCATCTCCTACTACATATTTTAAAAAATTACAAGCAGAATCTAATCTAAAAAGGACTACAATAGATGCTAAATATAAATACTGGAATAATTTTGCAAATAATCTCTCCAGAGAAACACATGAGCCAATTATACATAAAGTCATAAGCCCCATCTGTGGGAAAAAGACTTCCCCAACCCACTCCTGTATGAGCTTATACATAATAATACCCATTATGACAATGATAACGAAAAAGCTAAGCTATTTGCAACTCTTTTTGTTAATAAGCTAACATCAAATAATCAAAGCAAAATGTCCCCAATTCCTATGAACCCAAGTTACCAACCACGCCCAGGATCCGAGTATATAACTAGCCCATTTTCAATCCAGGAAATGAATAATGCAATACTAGGACCAAAACTAGTGGCAGCTATGACAATATACACCCAACATGGATAAAGAATCTCACCCCTTCTTACAAACAAGAACTGCTAAATTGTTATAATCACGCTTGGGCATCTTCTATGTTCCCCAATATATGGAAATGTTCGTCCCTCCTACCAATCCTAAAGAAAAATAAACCCAAAGATCACCCTGAGTCCTATAGGCCCATAATGATTACTCCTGTGATGGGGAAAATAATGGAGAAAATGATCTATCACAGACTCCTCTGGTTTGTTGAAAAAAATAATATGATCCCTCACACTCAAACTGGATTCAGGAAACACCACTCCTCAACAGATGCTTTCATTTTCCTAACAAATGCAATCAATGAATCTTTCTCAAAAAATAATGTCCTAGTTGCAGCTTTCCTAGATTTTGAAGGGGCATATGACAATGTGAACCACCAAATCCTTTTAAAAAAAACTTGCAAACCTTGGAGTACCCCCTAAGCTAGTGTCTTTTATTAAATCCTTCATAAAAGTGCGAAGTTTCATCGTTTGTGTTGGTTCAGCCTCTTCACCCCAAAAGACAACAACCAAAGGCCTACCTCAGGGAGCAGTCCTCAGTCGCCTCCTGTTTGCCCTATATCTCTGGGACATGAACCTACCCCACACAAATCTACAATATGCTAACGATATGGTGCTATGGTCATCTGGCAACACCTTTGAGATAGCACAGTCAAATCTGCAAAAGTCACTTTTCCAATTTGAAAAATTCTCTCAACATTCAGATTTACCCATTGCACCTACCAAGTCAAAAATAATCCAATTTCACCGAAAGCGAAACCATGTTAATGCAAAACTAACTCTAAATAAAACAACTATTCCAGAAGATAATCATATTAATTACCTAGGTCTCATGCTTGACCAAAAACTTAATTTCCACCTCCACATTTCAAACACAATAAAAAAATGCTATAGAAAAACAAATATACTAAAAAGACTTCTTTCCACACCCTGGGGCTGTAAGGAGAAAACCTTACTCCAGTTTTATAAATCACATATAAGACCCCATATTGACTATGGGCTCATCGTCTATGGTGCATGTGCAAAGACCCAGATGCAAAAAATTGAAACAACACAAAATGATATAATACGTCTCATATTTGGTCTTAGGAAACCCACAAGCACCAAGTTTCTGCTTATGGAGAGTAGATTAACAACACTAAGGAGAGACGTAGCTTTCTCTTGACAAAACATCTTACAAAAATTGAATCAAATAGCTCACACACACTACATAATTGGTTAAGAAAATCCAGCCATGTATAGAGGCATTGCAGATGAGTATGCCAATATTCAGAAGAAGTTCCCCATACCAGCAAAGTCTATTGCACCCACTTTCCCCCAATCCCCTCCATGGAATTGGTCAAGTCCCATAATAAATACTGACTTCTCAAAGTGGAATAAAGATTTAACCCCCTTGCTTTTGTCAAGAAAAAATTTGCAGAACTTAATACAATTACCTATAAAAATCATTTCCAAATATTTGTTGATGGGTCAAAAATGAATGAGAAGGTTGCAAGTGGTGCTTTCCTTCCTCACCTGAAAATTGTAATGGCCGAGAGATTATATAATAATTTATCTATAATGTGTGCTGAGTTAAATGCCATAATCATGGCATTAGAACACCTTAAGGAAAACCAACCGTTGATTGCAAATTCAAATAATATTATCATATACGCCGACTCTCTATCAAGCCTTGAGTTGCTGGCCTCAGCTCCTCAGCATAAGTTGGACATTGACACTTATCATTGTCTCAGTATTATAGAAAATCTTGCTTCAAGTGGCATAAAAACTTATTTTCAGTATATTCCTAGCCACTCTGGCATAAGTGGTAATCATCAGGTTGATGAAATAGCAAAAAATGCTATAAATATTCACCAGCCAGGTGGGAGACCAATCCCAATTAGAGATATTTACCGATGGAGGCTATCAGATATTAATTTTAATAAGATTAATCCTATCCTTTCCCCCTTTCCCAATAAGTATCTTTCTAAAATTTATCATAGAATTCGTTCTGGAACAAATGGACTAAATTTTCTTGCATTCTCATATATAAGTTTTCTAATTCAAGTGGTTCAATTCCCCTGTCCCCTCTTTGCAGGCATTGTAATATGAATAATGAAACAATTGATCATTGCCTATTTGAATGTAATATGCTGACGTCTGCACAACATACCTTGCTTTGTAAACTGTTAAAATGCTTCAAACACCACAAAATCTCACTATCAGCCAAGAGCCTAGCCAACTATACCTGTACACAGAGCACAGAAATTGATATCTATCATCTTATATTTGAACTCCTTGGGTCGAAAGATCTACTGAATGATTTCTGAGAATATCTAATAAATAAGAGACAACCAAACCAGTAGCTCTGTTGCCCACAGAGTGAAGCAAAAAGAAAAGGGCTAAATAGTATCAACTGAATAGCCCGCCTTGCTGTGAATTAGAATAAGTATCCTTATTTTTTTTGTGATGATCATGATGGAGATGGAAATCGGCGCTGATTTTGTAAATTGGTGCTGAAAACTAGAAAAAGCTCAAATCGACGCTGATTTCATTAGCTGCGTTCGTTTTCACCGTTCGTCGTTTCTTAGTACTTAAAAGATTTTCTCGGTTTTACTCTTAAATTGCGTTTTATTTCGCCGTTCTAAGAACTTCGTTTTAACTGAAAAAACGGCTTATAAGAGCTTTCCTTAGCCAGATAAAATTTCAAAGTCACAGATAAAATTTCAATCAACCAGCAGAACAAAAATGGAAAATATACTTGTGAATGTAGCAAAACAAGCAATAGAGTTACAAGAGGAAAGTGACTGTTGCACCGTTCTATAGAGTGCAAATGGGCACTCTTGCTTTTGAGTGCTTATGAATGGGCATAGACATTAGATTAGTTGAAATGGGGGTGCAATCCTAGATAGTGGACTCTACATAGGGACACATGTTAAGAAAATATTTTTTACTCCATAATAATGACAATACTCATAGTTGTGGCACTTAGCCTAACACTTAATCAGCCGAATTTCCTTTCTAAATTTTAAGCTTAAGACGTTTGAACAACTGAACATATTCCTAAGGGTATTGAAACCTGGGGTTAGCTGGAGTTTCTTAGTATTAGTTGTAATCTAAGATATCTAGAAATTCCTCTCATGACGTTTCCAAGTGACCCCTAAGGAATTTTTGTAAGTTTGGAAAGCAATTTTATCCCAAAAATGCTTCCAGAACTTTCTGAAGATTTCAAAACTGTGGCACATATACGAAAAACAAATCGCTACCATTTTTTAGATGAAAGACCCCATCAACAAAATCTACAAAATTAAATATCAATAAACTTGTTTTCTGTCATGTTTTTTTTATTTTAAAACTTGGCGCCCAAGAGTAAAACTAAAGTTGTTGAACGGAGTATGAGGCTCAGTTCGTCGTTCTAAGAACGTCGGTACTAAGAACCAAGAACGGCATTTCAAAGAACGGCTTATAAGCGAAACATTTCATAGAACGGCGAAAACGAACGGCTTAATTGTAAAACCGAGGATTTGATTTACATAGAACGACGAAAACGAACGCAGCTATTAGCTGCGTTCGTTTTCACCGTTCGTCGTTCTTAGTACTAAAAAGATTTTTCTCGGTTTTACTCTTAAATTGCGTTTTATTTCGCCGTTCTAAGAACTTCGTTTTAACTGAAAAAACGGCTTATAAGAGCTTTCCTTAGCCAGATAAAATTTCAAAGTCACAGATAAAATTTCAATCAACCAGCACAACAAAAATGGAAAATATACTTGCGAATGTAGCAAAACAAGCAATAGAGTTACTAGAGGAAAGTGACTGTTGCACCGTTCTATAGAGTGCAAATGGGCACTCTTGCTTTTGAATGCTTATGAATGGGCATAGACATTAGATTAGTTGAAATGGGGGTGCAATCCTAAATAGTGGACTCCACATTGGGACACATGTTAAGAAAATATTTTTTACTCCATAATATGGACAATACTCATAGTTGTGGCACTTAGCCTAACACTTAATCAGCCAAATGTCCTTTCTAAATTTTTTTTTAGCTTAAGACGTTTGAACAATTGAACATAGTCCTAAGGGTATTGAAACCTGGGGTTAGCTGGAGTTTCTTAGTATTAGTTGTAATCTAAGATATCTAGAAATTCCTTCCATGATTTTTCCAAGTGACCCCTAAGGAATTTTTGAAAGTTTGGAAAGCAATTTATCCCAAAAATGCTTCTAGAACTTTCTGAAGATTTCAAAACTGTGCCACTTATACGAAAAACAAATCACTACCATTTTTTAGATGAAAGACCCCATCAACAAAATCTACAAAATTAAATATCAATAAACTTGTTTTCTGTCATGTTTTTTTTTATTTTAAAACTTGGCTCCCAAAAGTAAAACTAAAGTTGTTGAACGGAGTATGAGGCTCAGTTCGTCGTTCTAAGAACGACGGTACTAAGAACGAAGAACGGCATTTCAAAGAACGGCTTATAAGCGAAACATTTCATAGAACGGCGAAAACGAACGGCTTAATTGTAAAACCGAGGATTTGATTTCCATAGAACGACGAAAACGAACGCAGCTATTGAAAATCAGTGCTGATTTGGAAATCAGCTAATTGTGCCCAGCCCTTAAGAACCACAAACGCAGCTATTTTGAAGAAAGAATTATCTGGTTAAGGTGAAATAAAGATCAAATATGAAAATGAAGAAATATCCTATGCTATTAGATCCGTCATTCTAAATACTTTTCAAATTTAGCATAGCCTAGGTCTACCAATGACTGGTGGCACAATTATGCTTCAACCCCTAAAGGGCTAGGCAGTCCTAGGTTATGTATAACCCCCCTAGTAAGCCCTAGACCATATACAAAATAGTTGTTATCATGGGTGTAGGCAGCATATTGTCTAGGGGGGGGGGCAGTTGATAGTGTGATGGAGGGCCTTTTATCAACTGTTTTTTCCAACTATCTGCTTTTTCAGCCATATCTAATGTAAATTTGAAGGTCTAGGGGGGGCAGCTGCCCCCCTCCCTATGCCCATGGTTGCTATATATTCAAAATGGTAATATAGGCTATATAAGATTCCATAAGTTACATAAGGACAAGGTGAACACACTAGAAGGCTCAATTACTTTTTATATGTTCTTTCTGGCCAAGCTCTAGGTAAATATAGCCTAGAGTAGTCCATCTTTCTGACCTACAAATAAAGTGAACATACCTCTTGGTAAAATTCTACTTTTGGTTATCTTTGAAAGGGATTGGGTTATTATTATTATTTATTGGAAAACCCATCATACAAAAAAAAAGGAAAAGACAGAGCAATAAACAAAAAAAGAAGAAGAAATACACATAGGCCTATACTAAACTTAGCAGTTAAGCTTCACATGATGGTTTTTAGTGACAAATGCTAGAGCTAAGATCTAAATGAGCAAAGTTGTGAAGCTAAAAACAATTAGCCTCATGTTTTGTATACTTCACTTAAGCAGAAGATCTATTTTGCAAGGTTTCACTATGAAACCTTCAGGGATGGGTCTACATACTAAAGAGGCTGTTTTCACAAGGACTTGAGTTGAACTCAAGTTCAACTCCCACATGGATTTATGTTTTCATGCTGGATGTATGTTTTTTCCATAAATCCTCCTCTAATTCATCTAAAGTTGAGGTCAAATCCATCATTTGTTCAACTCTGTGTTAATAGCAGAGTAGAACATCAACTGGTAAGTTGAAAATCCATCTCTAACCTGAACAAAAGATGGATTTTATCTATCTATCATTGTTTTCATGAGGATTTTAGTTGAACTCCAGTTCAACCTGAGTCCTTATGAAAACAGCCCCAAAGTATGTTCCAGGAGGCAGGGGCATTGTTTGGGGGTGGCAAGGGGGCAGTTGCACCCCCAATAATGTGGAGAAAAAATATTATACATCCCATGCCCTTGAATTTCCAGATAGGGACCCCTCCTTGCCTCCCCCCCCCCAATTAAAAATGTTAAAGATTTGCCCCTGCCGGGAAGGTAGGCTATTTTGAATTACCTACCTCCACTCCTCTCTCTAGAGGGTCCTGACCTTTGATGATCTTGAAAAATCTGTGTGTTATAAAAGTGAAACCTTACAAAATAGATTGTCTGCTTAAATGAAGGACAACAAAATCATTTTCAGCTTCACAACTTTGCTCAGTCCCAATTTATAAGGTTTTAAATATATGCAAATACATTTCCTAAATTTAGAAAAAAAAAACATGGATATGGCTTAAAATTCTATTCAAATAACAGGAATTGAACTTTCAGAACTAAAACCAGAGAAAAAGAAACTAATAACTGAAAATTAAGGTAAAATGTTGTTCTGTCAAAATTTCAATTGGTAATAGACCTGTCATGTAGGCAAATTTCAGGAGCCTCTAGAAGGAGTGGAGGTAGGTACCTCAAAATATCTTCCTGGACATACTTTAGCCTGTATGCCAATCCCTGAAAGTTTTCATATTATTAACCTAATCCCTTTCCAAGATAGCCAAAAGTGGGCCTAGCTAAAGTAGAATTTTACCAAACATCATATTTCTACCTGGGTCATAGTCTATTTGCTCCTGTAACTGTAAGTAAAAAACTCATATGAGTCACTAGTATCTCTGTCAGTCAGTTCTACAGAGGCATATATGCCTGTAACTGATACCCTGAACTTTTAAGTCATAAAATGAGCAACTAGTATTTTATTATTAATACCTTGCCAGCCTAAACAAGACTTAGCAGCTTCCTTATTCATCATGAGCCTTACTCCCTGTCTATGTACCCCTGTCCTTCCTGCCTGAGTAAATAAACTGTATGTCACCTACTTTCATGCTTCCTACCCCTGGGATGTGATGTCCCAAAATTCCTAATAAGTCCAGTTCTAATTGTCTGACTTTGTTAGTCAAAATGTTGATAAAATAGTTATTCCAAGTTCCAATTTGCATATTCTTTAAATCACGTAAATTATTTTGGCCTCAGGAAAAGCAGTTTGTTTCAGATACCAGTACAGGGCAGAAACCAACATATCTTCTCAATTCTACACCAAAGCACTTAAGCCAGCTTAGAACCATACAGCAAGATGTCCCTGCAACCTCCAGTATAAATGTAGGCTTTTTGCAATCCTGGGCCTATCTTGGTCACAACATGGTTTTCAGCCCTTGGCAATGAACTTCAATTAACAAGAGTCAAAATCCTGTACAGACAGTCTCAAGCCTATTATCTCTTACTCATTATATATTCATGACTACAAATATTATGCTACTATAGGGACGCAACCCTTAGTAGATAAATTAGCTAGGAAGAGGTTTTTCAACCTGCCAAAACAGACCAAGTCCAGAAGAATTATCTATTAATCAGAATCCCATGCAAATGCTGTGTTGTTTACAAGGCTATAATTTCCTCAAGGGGTGCCACTCCTCAAGTCAGGATAGAGTTGACCAGAACATTCCCAGTCTTGGAGGTACCCCAAAAGGGTTGAGGTAGCCCTTTGCAGAGGTCATTGTCCACATATTTGGATATACCCTGCTGCAGTTGTCCTCCTATAGAGGATCCCCCATGAGGGTGTTCTGCATTACCATGCAATTTAACCATAGGCCATCAAACAAAGACAAAGGCACTAATATGGCCAGGGCCAAAGACTATTGACAAACAAATTCTGATACAATCAATTTTCTTGGCATTTCCAAAAAGTTTCTCAATAAAGGTTCAAAGCACACTTTGGATTTTTTTTTTTTTTTTTTTTTGCTGCTGCTAATCTAATCTAACCCTCTACACACAATGTCCAAAATTAGGAGCCTCTTGTATATGAGAAAGATACTTTTCTAATCAGAATATCTAGCCAAGATTAGGCACTGGCTGAGTACTAGGGGTCTCACCCTCAGAAAAGGCATCAAGTAATGTATTTGCTTTCATCCTAGCTAAATTATGTTGAAAACTGCAAATTTAGGTAAATATCTAGATTAACAGATAGCTAAGAAACAAACTTACCTGTAAAAACAGAATTCTATCCTACATCCAATTATGACATTTGTTTCTGTCACAAATTCAATTTTAAGCCCTTTACCGACCCTCAATGATGAGATGCCCTTTTCTCTTATTTTTAATATAGCTTTTTACTACAGTTACAGGAGCAAATAGACAAGGTCCCAGGTAGAAATATGATGCTATTACTGGGAGATCTTAACACCCAGGCTGGTAGAAATAGGGATAGATGGTATCCCAGCCTAGGTAAATTTGGTGTAGGAAAAGAAAACAGTAATGGATACAGACTTTTGCAATTTTGTAGGTATAACAATCTAGTTATAACCAATACGGTGTTTGGTCATAAAATGGCTCATAAGTTAACATGGTATTCATGTGATGGTAAGACAGCATACCTTATTGATTATGTCATAGTAACAGTAACCAAAGACTGGCAGGATCAATACAAGATACTAGGGTATATAGGAGTGCTGTTATTGATGTTAAAAGTAAAGATCACCATCTAGTAGTGTCAAGAGTTAATTTAAAACTGAAATATTGGAAGGGTAACTGCCTCCCGGGAAGTTATGATGTTGGTAGACTCCAGGATGAGAATTTGAGAGAAACTTTCCAGGAACAGTTGAATGCTAAACTTGAGAGTTTAAAATTTGATAACGTGGAAGATGGTTGGAATAATTTTAGAAAAATAATTTGTGAAGTTGCTGAAGGTGTATTAGGGAAGAAAGCTAGAACTGCAGCTAAGAATATTAGTGAAAAAGCTTTATGTTTAATAGAAAGGAGAAAGGAAGTGTACAAGAATTATCTGAGTGATAGATTGTATGAAAACAAAAGAAATGTAAAGAAGGTGGAGAAAACATTAAAATATTAACTAAGGAGGTGTGAAGTGGAGGCCATGAATAAAATTGCCGAGGATCTGGAAGATGCAGCTAGACAGCATAATAGTAAAATATTGTACTGGCACATTAACAAATTGAGAGGGAGTAGTCAATCCGGACTTGTCCCAGTTAAAGATAGGAATGGGGTCACAATTAGCAATAAGGAAAAAACTAAAGAGAGATGGGCCAAACATTTTGAGAACTTGTTTAACCAAGATAGAGTTGCAGGAAAAAATATAGAGGAAAATGAAAAAGTTTTTGATACTTTGGATGTGAAGGAAGATTCGTTTTGTGAGAAGGAATTAGCAACAGTACTAAAAGGATTAAAGAATAATAAGGCTCCATGTGCTGATAGGGTGGTAAATGAGTTTTCTTAAATATGGTGGCTCTGAGGTTAGAAATAAGTTATTGAAGATTATGAATATGATTTTTGAAAAAGGGGAAGTACCTAACGATTTTAGGAAAACCTTAATTAACCCACTTTATAAGAAAGGTGACAAAAATGAGTGTGGTAATTATCGAGGGCATTAGTCTGGTCTCTGTAGGTAGTAAATTACTTAGTAGTATGATACTTTTTAGACTGAGAGATGCGGTAGACAAAGTTTTAAGAGAAGAGCAGTGCGGTTTTAGAAAAGGTAGAGGATGTGTTGACCAAATTTTCACTCTTAGGCTAATAATTGAGAAGTGCCTGAGTTTTCAAACACCTTTGGTTCTCAGTTTTATAGATTACAAGCAAGCGTTCGATTCTGTTGATAGAAGAGCTTTAGTAAAGGTTTTTATCCTTGTATGGTATACCAGACACATTAAAGTGATTAGTGCTATGTACAAGAATAACACTGCTGCGGTTAAGGTAGGAAATGAGGTTAGCAGCTGGTTTTGTATTAAATCAGGAGTTAAGCAGGCTGTGTTCTATCCCCCTTTATATGGATTATTTTGATGGACTTTGTTTTAAGGAGTGCAGGAAAGGCAATGGGAGACCACAGAATCAAATGGGGAGGGAAAAGTCTCCTGGACTTGGATTATGCTGATGATTTAAGCATCCTAGATTAAAATGTGAGCAAAATGAATGAAGTTTTAGAGGTTTTGCGAGTTCAGGGTGCTAGAAATTGGTTTGAAAATTAATGTTAGGAAGACTAAGTTACTAAGGCTAGGAATAAGTGAAGATGAAAAGGTGACTGGGTAATGAAAAGATTGATCAGGTGGGCAGCTTCACTTACCTTGGTAGTATTATTAGTAAAGATGGTGGGAGCAGTGAAGATGTTAAAAATAGAATATCCAAGGCTCAGGGTGTTTTTTTTCACAGTTAAAAAAAGTCTGGAAGAATAGGAAGATAAGTCTACAAACCAAGATTAGAATATTAGAAGCTACAGTGATGACAGTGGTCAAATATGGCTCTGAAGCATGGACACTCCGAAAAGCGGATGAAGATTTGCTAGATGTTTTCCAGAGAAATTGCTTAAGGATTGTTCTGGGTACCCGGCTGACTGACCATATTTCAAACAATAGGCTATACGAAAAATATGGTTCAATACCGCCCTCTAGGGCTATAATGAAAGAAAGGTTGAGGTGGTTAGGGCATGTTGTACAGATGAAGGATGACATATTGCCAAAGATTGTTCTTTTTGGCCAACCATCTGGGGCTAAACAGAAAGCAGGTCATCCCTGTCTGGGGTGGGAGGACGTCATAAAGAAAGATTTAAAGGAAATGGGAACTTCGTGGGTGGGTGTAAAAAGGGAGGCTTTGAATAGATTGGGGTGGAGAAGGATCGTGTGTATCTGTGTTGGCCTCAGGTGGCTTGGTGCTGTGGTGAGTTGTTAGTAGTAGTAGTAGTATATACCTGTGTTAGTGTGAGTCTTGTTAAAATCAGTTTACCCAAATTGAATTGACAGTGACAAAATTGAAAATCAATAAATGCATTGTAAATATATAATATGGGCTATTATATGTTTGGGTTAGGTTAGAAAGGATAGGTTTTGTTAGAATTGAGTTTGCAACACACACAAATATCATACTTGGATCCAGGAAAAAATTCT
Source organism: Artemia sinica (assembly GCA_027921565.1). NCBI lineage: Eukaryota > Metazoa > Arthropoda > Branchiopoda > Anostraca > Artemiidae > Artemia > Artemia sinica. The sequence continues at coordinate 36,129,337 of CM051263.1, read as the reverse complement.
GATTGTAGAGTTGACCTAACTTGATTTCTTAGCTATCTGAATAATCTGTTAATCTATATATTTACCCCATTTTCAAGGATAGCAAGAAACCCTTCAAATAGTGCTTGGTGCATATGGAGTAGTTCACATTTTTGGAGTAGGCCTAATGCAAATAAAGTTAACATAAAACTCAATGCCTTTTTTATGCTCTTTCTAAATATAATAATTGCTTTTGTTGCAAATTCACTTTTAAGCTCTTTATGGACCTTTGAAAATGATAATTTTAAAGGGCAGTGATAATTTTTCTGTATGTTTTGTGTATAGAAAAAGGATTAAAACATTGGTTTCACACTTGCTATTTGATTATAGATCCATGTTGTTGAAGTTATATAATCCACAAGTATTGATTTGTCACAATAAAGTTGGAAAAAAAAAATCAAAACAATTCCAGCATGTTTGTTCTTATTCTGTTAGGCTTCTTAAAGACTGCCCTTTACTAAGTAAGGTATGTTATCATCTCTTCCTAGGTTGCTGGCTACTTCTGCAACCTAGATTGTTATTATTCTGTTAGGCTGCTTAAAGACTGCCCTTTACTAAATTTCAAAAAAAAATATCAAAGCTGACAGAAGAAACATGGTGGATAGAAAAATGGCATAATAATTATTTTTTTTTTATTCAGTTTAATCATGACAAATCAGTGCTTGTGGATTATATAACCCTAACAAAATGGATTTATAATCAAATAGTAAGCAATACTAAGAAAGAAATCATCATTTTCAAGGGTCCAAAAGCAGCTTAAGATTGATATTTGCAACAAAAGCAATTATTATATTCAGAACAAGCTTAATAAAGGCATCAAGTGGTATGTTCACTTTATTTGTAGGTCAGAAATGTGGACTGCTCTATATTTCTGACCAACACATAAAGTGAACATACCACTCAATGCCTTTTTTATGCTTGTTAACCCAAACAGTATGAAAAATATAGGTGCTTTGTTTGCCACCAAGCCTAGGCGATGGCTTCCAAGGGTTTTCATCACTTCTGTCAGTTCGGTTTACAGGTAAACTGATTTCAATAAGATAGATACTAACAGAGGCATATAAGCAGTATATAAAATAAGAGGAAAGGGTATAAAAAAATATTGAGAGCCAAAAGATAGCCTTTCAAAGATATCCAAAAGTAGCTAAAGTAGAATTTTACCATGGTTGTTTTATTAGGAGATTTGGACAAGGTTTATATTGACAGACTAATCACATAGATAAAAAAAAACACTACTAGCATCATAATTTCATCCTGAATCCAAATATGACATTCCTTTCCATCACGAATTATTTTCAAAATTACTTCTAAGCTTCTTTAAGTTTCTTTAATTTTCTTGTTTTTTTTACAGAAATGTCATGGTGGTGATTTGATTTGAAAAATACTAAAAGCCGCGTTTTCAGGCTCAGCGGGTTTGAACACAGGTTGTCCTCGTCTAGTTTCAAGTTTTTAGTTTTTCGTCTAGTTTTGTCTAGTTTCAGCGAGTTCGAAGCTTCAACCCCGTGTTTGATACACTAGATGCACTGATGCACAACGCTTAATGCACTAGACGAGAACAACCCGTGTTCGAACCTGCTGATCCATGAACAACCCGTCTTTTAAACACGGGTTGTTCGCGTCTAGCGCATCAAGCGTTGTGCAGCAGTGCATCTAGTGCATCAAACACGGGGTTGAAGCTTCAAACCCACTGAAACTAGACGAAAAACTAGAAACTTGAAACTAGACGAGGACAACCCGTGTTCGAACCCGCTGAGCCTGAAAACGCGGCCAAAGTTTGTTCAAAGCTCTGATTTGAATTGAAAAATACTAAATCTTGTTGAGCAGTGATTCAATGTGAAAAATACTAAACAGTTTTGGATTATTCATTTTTTTTTTTTGGGGGGGGGGGGAAACTTACCACTAGCATCAGAATTTCACCCTGAATCCAAACATGACATTCATTTTCATTGCAAATTATTTTCAAAATTACTTCTAAGCTTCTTTAAAAACAGCAAAACAAACACTTTATGGCAGTATATATGCTATCCCCCCCCCCCCCCGCTACATATACAGTTTTATAAATATCAGAGGCAATGCTATAGTGTTGCCTATATTAAAGGCCATATGGCTCCAATGTTTTTTATTATTATTATTTATTTATTTATTTTTTTCCCAGAGGCACTTCATATGGAAGGGGTCGTCGTAGAAACTTCAAAGCCCACCTCTCACGCCCACCTTTTCCCCAAACACATCCAATCAAAATTTTGAGATAGCCATTTTATTAAACGTAGTTTTTAAGTTTTGGAAATTAGGTCTTTGAGGATGACAACTCCCCCCCCCCCCTAGCCCTCAGGGCAAGGGTTGTAAGTTATACCTCAGGGGCATATAAGGTTTTGTACAGACAGCGTTGTTGTAGAAACTTCAGAAAGGGCTCATTCGATTTGAAATTTAAATGGATAGTTCCTTTTTTAATAGTCAAAAGTGATTCTAAGGCAACTGACAACCCTTCCACGCCCACCGTTTCCCCCAACACATCCAATCAAAATTTTGATATACCCATTTTATTCAACATAGTTGAAAGTCCTGGAAATTATATGTTTGAACAGGACACTCCCCCCACAGTCTTCAGGGGCAGGGGTTATAAGTTATGCCCTGGGGGCATATATGGCTCTTATGGAAGGAATGCTCATATAAACTTCAGAGATGGCTCATTTGATTAGAAATTGAAAGTTCTAGTTCAATTTTTAAGCATCAAAAGATATTGGAGGGTAGCCAGCTTTTCCCCCTCCCCAACCTCTTTTCCCAAATGCAACCAATAAAAAATTTTAAGATATCTATTTTGTTAAAAATAGTTCAAAGATCATATAACAAAAATTCCAGTGTCAACACAACCCCCCAGGACCCAGGGGCAGGTGCTGTAAGTTATGCCCTGGGGGTATATATGGGTCTTATGGAAGGGATGCTTGTATTAACTTCAAAGGGGGCTCATTTGATTGGAAATTGAAAGTTCTAGTTCACTTTTTAAGAGTCAAAAGAGATTGGAGGGCACCTAGCCCCCCCCCCCCCCCACACACACTCTTTTTTTCCTCAAACCCATCCAATAAGAACTTGATATATCTCTTTTTTTTTAATAGTTCAAAGACATAACGAAAACTCTGGGGTTGACACAGCCCCCCAGGGCCTGATGGCAGGTGTTGTAAGTTATGCCCTGGGGGAATATATGGTTCTTATTGAAGGGATGCTCGTAAAAACTTCAGAGATGGCTCATTTGATTGGAAATTGAACGTTCTAGCCCAAATGCATCCAATAAAATTTTGAGTTAGCCATTAAGTTAAAAATTGCTCAAAAGTCAGATAACAAAAACTCAGGTGTCACCACAACCCCCCAGGGCCTGGGGGCAGGCGTTTTGAGTTTGCCGTGGGATATATATGGATCATATGAAAGGGATGCTTGTATAAACTTCAGAGAAGGCTCATTTGATTGGAAATTGAAAATTCGAGCTCACTTTTTAATAGTCAAAAGAGATCCGAGGGCGGCTAGCACCCCCCCCCCCACGCCTTCTTTTTCTAAACCCATCTGATGAAAATTTTGAGATAGACATTTTGTTAAAAATAGTTCAAAGGTTGGATAAGAAAAAATCCGGTGTCAATACAACCCCCCAAGGCTCAGGGGCAGGCGTTCTAAGTTGTGCCCTAAGGGCATTTATGGTTCTTATGAAAGGGATGCTCGTATAAACTTCATAGAGGGCTCATTTGATTGGAAATTGAAAGTTCTAGTACACTTTTTAAGAGTCAAGAGAGTAAAGGGCAACTAGCCCCCCACGCTCTTTTTCCCAAACCCCTCTGCTACAAATTTTAACAAAAGATAACAAAAACTCCCCCCAGGGCCCAGGGGATAGGCGTTGTAAGTGTTGTTCTGGGGGCGTATATGGTTTTTTATGAAAGGGATGCTTGTATAAACTTCAGAGGGGGCTGATTTGATTGGAAATTGAAAGTTCTAGTTCAATTTTTTAGGAGTCAAAATATATCCAAAGGCAACTAGCCTCCCCCCCACACCCTTTTTTCTCCAAGCCCATCCGATAAAGTTTTTATAATAGCCATTTCATTAAAAATAGTTCAAAAGGTCACATAAGAAAAATTCCTGTGTTGTCAGAACCCGCCAGGGCCCGGAGGCAGGCGTTATGAGTAATGCTGAAGGGGCATATATAGTTCTCATGGAAGGGATGCTCGTATAAACTTAGGAGATAGCTCATTTGATTGGAAATTGAAAATTCTTGTTCACTATTTGAGTCAAAAGAGATCAGAGGGCAACTTGCCCCCCCCCCCCCTCCACGCCCTAAATGCATCAGATAAAAATTTTGAGATAGATATTTTGTTAAAAATAGTTCAAAGTTCTGATAACAAAAAACTCTGGTGTCGACACAGCCCCCCAGGCCCAGGGGTAGGGGGTTGTAAGTTATGCCCTGGGGGCATATATGGTTGTTATGGGAGGGATGCTCGTATAAACTTCCTAGAGGGCGCATTTTATTGGAGATTGAAAGTTGTAATTCACTTTTTAAGAGTCAAAAGTGATTGGAGGGCAGCTACCCTCCCCCTACACTCCATTTATTTTTTTCCCAGTGGCACTTCATATAGAAGCGGTCGTTGTATAAACTTCAAAGGGGGCTCATTCGATTGGAAATCGAGAGTTCTAGTGCCCTTTTTAAGAGTCAAAAGTGATCGGAGGGCAACTGCCCCCTCCCCAAGCCCTTTTTCCCCAAATATATCTGATAAAAAATTTGAGGTAGCCATTTTGTTAAAAATAGTTCAAAGATCATATAACAAAAACTCCTTACGTTTGGCCATTTCGTTAAAAATAGTTCAAAGGTCAGATAAGAAAACCTCCTGTGTAGACACAACCCCCCCCCCCCAGGGACCGGGGAAGACGTTGTAAGTATTGCTCTGGGGGCATATATGGTTCTTATAGAAGGTATGCTCGTATAAACCTTGGAGGGCTCATATTATTGGAAATTGAAAGTTCTCGTTCACTTTTTTAAGAGTCAAAAGAGATCGGAGGGCAACTAGCCCCTCTCTTCACGCCCTATCTTCCTCACACCCATCCGATAAGAACTTTGAGAGAGCGATTTTTTCAAAATAGTTGAAAGGTCAGATAACAAAAACTCTGGTGTCAACACATCCCCCCAGGGCCCGAGGGGCAGGCATTGTAAGCTGTGTCCTGGGCCGTATGTGGTTCTTATGAAAGGGATGCTTGTATAAACCTCAGAGAGGGTTCATTTGGATGGAAATTAAATTTGTAGTTCATTTTCTCAGAGTGAAAAAGGATCGGAGGGCAACTAGCCCCTCCCACCCTCCACGGCTTTGGGTGTATTGGATGGATAAACCCTTCCGATAAAAATTTGAGGTGACCATTTTGTTTAAAAATAGTGCAACCATCAGATATTAAAACTCCAGGGTCAACACAACCCCCAAGGGCCCAGGGACAGGCATTGTAAGTTATACTCTGGGGATATATATGGTTCTTATAGAAGAGATACTCGTATAAATTTCAGAGAGGGCTCATTTGATTGAAAATAGAAAGTTCTAGTTCACTTTTAAAGAGTCAAAAGATACCGAAGCTTAATTAGTCCCCACACGCCCTTTTTCCCCAAACCCATCCGATAAAAATTTTGAGATAGCAATTTTGTTAAAAATAGTTCAAACATCAGATAATAAAAAATTCCAAGGTTGACACAAACCCATTTTTCCACTGTGATATTGCTACTTTGATACCAGCTTTGATACTTTGATGAATGTTTTTTTTTTTTTTAAGTTTGATTTTGAAATAAGGAATTTTTAAAAATTTAAATTTTTTTGCAATCAAAAACGAACAAAAATTGATTAAAAAAACTTTGAGAAAAATAAGTTTTTTCAAAGAAAAGTAAAGGCCATTTTAAACTTAAGCTCAGCAGATTCAAATACCTTTTAAAATTCAAACTCAAAACGACCAGAAATTACTATTAAGAATAAATGAAACCCAAAACGAACAGAAATTAAATAAACAATCATAGCAAAAACATACAACACGTAATAATATAAATGAGTAAATAGATCTTAAAGCGAGTACTGCTTAGATTGAATATGAAAATTAAGCTTAAAACGAAAAAAAAAATATTTTCTATTGAAGTATCAATGAAACTTAAACGAACAGAAATTAAATAAACATCAATGTAACAAACATACAATAGATAATAATGTAAATTAATAAATAAATCTTAAAACGAATGAAACTTAAATAGAATATGCAAATCAAGCTTGAAAAGGACAAAAATCACTACAAACAACAGTTTGGATATGACCTCCTTCTCTCACTGTAAAAGTCTAAAACCTACTGCATCATTGGCGCTTTACTGAAAAGCATATGCGTCTTGAACAGTCTTGGAAAGTATAAACAACATCAAATTGAATATTTGATGTATAATGATATTAATTGTTGGAAGATCCATCAGTTCAAGAATTTATTTCACTGTAATTGTATTTTTATTTTCAATGCTATAAAGACTGGAAAAGAAAATATTTGTAATATAATTTGTTTTCAGTTAAGCGCCAATGACGCAGTAGGCTTTTGGTTTTTATTTACAGTTAGGAAAGGAGGCAGTATCCAAACACTTGTTTGTAATGAAACTATGTTCGTCTTTAACAATTTTAAAAATAGCTAATAAATTAAACTGAATGTTTGATGTATAATGATATTAATTGCTGAAAGCTCATCAGTTCAAAATGTTACTATAATTTTAATGTTTATTTTCAATATTAAGTACAAAATAAAATATTTGTCATAAAATTGGTTTTCAGTAAAGGTTTTCAGTCGATTCTGGGGGATAGAGCTTTGCAGCTTCAATAAAAAACAGATGAAGTTTGACTTTTTGCTCTAAATTTTACAGAAATAAGAAGCAGGACGCATACTGCTCCATATATGCTGTTTGCATCCCTGCTCTTTTGGAGTGCTTTTTGAAGCATCTCCACAGACTTTCTATATTTTATGCATGAATGGAAACAGTCCTGTGGATCAACAAAATTGATTGAGTGATTCATTTGGTAATGAGTATATCCATGGCTGGACAATGTATTATAAGCTCCCATTTATCAAAGGCAGTACAATCGGGCTGCCTAAGTAAAGAACAATGTTGGCACAATGTATTTTTTGGGGGGTTAGACCAGGGCAGTTCGTATCAAAGGAGTTGTCATAGAAACTTTGAAAAGGGCTCATTTGATGGGAAAATGGAGTGGCTAGTGCCCTTTTTAATAGTCAAAAGTGATTGGAAGGCAACTAACACCCCTTCCACGCCCACCATTTCCCCAAACACATCCAATCAAAGTTTTGAGATAGCTATTTTGTTCAGCATAGTTGATTTCCAGATAGAAATTATGTATTTCAGGAGGACACTGCCACAACCCTCAGGGCAAGTGTTGTAAGTTTTGCCCTGGGGGCATATAAGATTTTTATAGAAAGTCGTAGAAACTTCAAAAAGGTTCATTTGATTGGAAATTCAAAGGGCTAGTGCCCTTTTTAATAGTCGGAAGTGATTGGAGGGCAACTAACCTCCCTCAAACACCCACCTTTTCCCCATACCACGTCCAATCAAAATTTTGAGATAGCTATTTTGTTCAATGTAGTTGAAAGTTCTGAAAATTAGGTCTTTGAGGATGACAACCCCCACAGCCCTCAAGGCAAGGGTTATAAGTTATTCCCTGGGTGCATATAAGGTTTTCATAGAAAGCGTTGTTGTAGAAACTTCAAAAGGGGCTTATTCAATTGGAAATTGAAATGGCTAATGCCCTTTTTAATAGTCGAAAGTGATTGGAAGACAACTAACACCCCTTCCACGCCCACCATTTATCCAAACACATCCAAGCAAAAATTTTGAGATAGCCATTTTGTTCAACGTAGTTGAAAGCTCTGGAAATTAAGTCTTTGAGGATGATAACCCCCTCAGAGCCCTCAGGGCAAGAGTCATAAGTTATACCCTGGGGGCATATAAGGTTTTTATTGAAAGCTTTGTCATGGAAACTTGAAAAAGGGCGCATTCGATTGGAAATTCAAAGGGCTAGTGCCCTTTTTTAATAGTCAAAAATGATTGAAGGGCAACTAACCCCCCTTTCACGCTCACCTTTTCCCCAAATATGTACAATCAAAATTTTTAGATAGCCATTTTGTTCAACGTAGTTGAAAGTTTTGGAAAATAGGTCTTTAAGGATGACACCCCCCCCCCCCCCACAGCCCTCAGGGCAAGGGTTGTAAGTTATGCCCTGGGGGAATATAAGGTTTTTATAGAAAACGTCATAGAAACTTCAATAAGGGCTCTTTCCACTGGAAATTGAAATGGCTAGTGACCTTTTTAATAGTCGAAAGTAATTGGAGGGCAAATAATACCCTTCTCAAACCCACCATTATCCCAAACACATATAATCAAAATTTTTAGATAGCTATTTTTTTTTTTCAACGTAGTTGAAAGTTATGGAAATTATGTCTTTGAGGATGACAACTACCTCAGGACAGGGGTTGTAAGTTGTGCCTTGGGGGCATATGAGGTTTTTATAGAAAGCGTTGTTTAAAACTTCAAAAAAGGGCTCATTCAATTGAGAATTGAAAGGGCTAGTGCCCTTTTTAATAGTGGAAAGTAATTGGATGGCAACTAAATCCCCTCTCACACACACCATTTCCCCAAACACATCCAATCAAAATTTTGAGATATTCATTTTGTTCAACGTAGTTAAAAGTTCTGGAAATTTGGTCTTTTAGGATGACAACCCCCTCAGAGCTCTCAGGGCAAGGGTTGTAAGTTATACCCTGGGAGCATATAAGGTTTTTATTGAAAGTTTTGTCATATAAACTTAAAAAGGGCTCATTTGATTGGAAATTGAAAGGGCTAGTGCCCTTTTTAATAGTCGAAAGTGAATGAAGATTAACTAATCCCCCTCTCACGCCCACTATTTCCCCAAACGCATTCAATTAAAATTTTGAGATAGCCATTCTGTTCAACGTAGTTGAAAGTTCTGGAAATTATGATTTTGAGGATGACAAACTCCCCAAGCCCCTCAGGGCACAAGTTGTAAGTTATGCTGTGGGGGCATAAAGGTTTTTATAGAAAGCATTTTTGTAGAGACTTCAAAAAGAGCTCATTCGATGGAAACTGAAAGGGCTAGTGCCCTTTTTAATAGTCGAAAGTGATTGGAGGGCAACTAGCCCCCTCTCAAGCTCACCATTTCCCCAAACACATCCAATTAAAATTTTGAGATAGCCATTTTGTATAACTTAGATGAAAAATCTGGAAATTAGGTCTTCGGGGATGAAACTCCCCCCAGAGCTCCAGGGCTAAGATTGTAAGCTATGCCCAGGGGCATATAAGTTTTTTTTTATAGAAAATGTTGTCATAGAAACTGCAAAAAGGCTCATTCAATTGGAAATTGAAAGGGCTAGTGCCCTTTTTAATAGGCTAGTCAAAACTGATTGGAGGGCAACTAACCTCCCTCTCCCACTCACCATTTCCCCAAACACATCCAATCAATTTTGAGATATCCATTTTTTTTTCAACGTAGTTGAAAGTTCTGGATATTATGTCTTTGAGGATGATCAACTCCACACCCCTCAGGACAAGGGTTGTAAGTTATGCCCTGGGGGCTTATAAGGTTTTTATAGAGCGTTGTAATTGAAACTTCGAAGGGCTAGTGCCCTTTTTAATAGTCAAAAGTAATTGGAGGAAAACTAACACCCCTCCCACTCCCACCATTTCCCCAAAAACATCCAATAAAAATTTTGAGGTGGCCATTTTGTTCAACGTAGTTGAAAAGTCCGGAAATAATGTTTTTGAGGATGGAACTTCCTCCACAGCCCTCAGTGCAAGGGTTGTAAGTTATGCCCTGGGCAAATAAGATTTTATAGAAAGCATTATTGTAGAAACTTCAAAAAGGGCTCATTCAATTGAAAATTGATAGCGCTAGTGCCCAATTTAATAGTCGAAAGTGATTGGAGGGCAACTAACGCCCCTTTCAAGCCTACCATTTCCCAAACACATACATCAAAATTTTGACATAGACATTTTGTTCAACGTAGTTGAAAGTTCTGTAAATTAGGTCTTTGCCAGCGTTGTCTTAAAAACTTCAAAAAGGACTCATTCAATTGGGAATTGAGGGGGCTAGTGCCCTTATTAATAGTCAAAAGCGATGGGGAGAGCGAATGCCCCCCCCCCACGTCCGTTATTTCCTCAAACACTTCCAATCAACATTTTGATATAACAATTTTGTTGGATGTAGTTGAAGGGTCTGGAAATTATGTTTTTAGTATGACAACCGCCAAAAGCCCTCAGGGCTAAGGTTGTAAGTTATGCTCTGGGGCGTGTAATCTCTTATAGAAAGTTTTGTCGTAAAAACTTCAAAAAGGGCTCTTTCGATTGGAAATTGAGAGGGCTATTGCCCTTTTTAATATTCGAAAGTAATCAGCTAAGGTTGTAAGTTATGCTCTGGGGCGTATTATGTCATATAGAAAGTTTTGTCGTAAAAACTTCAAAAAGGGCTCTTTCGATTGAAAATTGAGAGGGCTATTGCCCTTTTTAATATTCGAAAGTAATCAGAGGGAGAATTGCCCCCCCCCCCCCTCAACGCCCATCATTTCCCCAAACATTTTCCGATCAACATTTTGATATGGTCATTTTGTTCAGCGTAGTTGAAAGGTCTGGAAATTATGTCTTTGAGGATGCCAACCCTCCCCCATAGCCCTCATGACAAGGGTAGTAAGTTATTCCCTTGGGGCATATAATGTTTTTATAGAAAGTTTTGTTGTAGAAGCTTCAATAAGGGCTCATTTGATTGGAAATTGAGAGGATCAGTGCCTTTTTTATCAGTCAAAAGTGATCAGAGGGCAAATGTCTCCCTCCACGCCTATCATTTCCCCAAACACTTCCAATCAAAATTTTGATATAGCCATTTTGTTAAGCCTATCAGAAAGGTCTGGAAATTGTGTTTTTGAGGATAACAAATCCCCCAGCCCTCAGGGCAAGGGTTGTAAGTTGTGCCTTGGGGACATATAGGGTTTTTTATAGAAAGTGTGGTCAAATAAACTTCAAAGGGGACTCATTGGAATGGTAATCAGACGCTCTAGTGCTCTTTTTAAGAGTCAAAGTGATCAGAGGGCAGCTACCCTCTCACCCCTACACACACGCCATATTGTCCCGAAATGTGTCTAATAGAAATTTGAGGTAGCCATTCTATTCAAAATAGTCTAAATATCTCATAACATGGCTTTTGGGGTTGAAACAAACCCCAGAGTTTAGGGACAAGGGTTGTAAGTTATGCCCAGGGGGTATTAAAGGTTTTTATTGAAGGAATGGTTGTTAACTTCAGAAGAGGCTCAGTCTTTCTTCCTGAAGTCAACATAAAACGAACAGATTTTAATCAAAAAAATTTTTTGCACAAAACAAGTTTTTCAAAAAAAAAAGTAAAGAACTCCATTAAACCAAAAATGAACAAAAATAGAATCAAATAATCTACCAAGCATGCAACTACCACAAATCAGTATCAATAAATAAATGAAACCCAAAACAAACAGAAATTAAAATAAGTCAAAATCAAAATGAGCAGAAATTAATCTGAGTAGGGTTCTAAACCCTATGCTTTCTAAAAGCCAGAAAATAATTTGTATTTTACTGAAAAAATTTCTTTTTAAGTGTTTTCACTTATAACTTTAAGTAAACAAAAATTAATTAAGATTTTAAGGAATAAATAGCCCTATCAGCATATGTATATTAAACTGACAATGCACATTTTTTTTCAGTAAAGTACAAATTATATTCTGACTTTTAGAAAGCATAGGATTTAGAACCCTACTCAGATTAATTTCTGATCGTTTTTAAGTTTGTCTTATTTTAATTTCTGTTTGTTTTCGGTTTCATTTAGCAATTGATACTGATTTGTGGTAGTTATATCCTTGGTAGAATATTCGATTCTATTTTTGTTCATTTTTGGTTTCATTTTTGGAGTTCTTTACTTTTTTTTGAAAAACTTGTTTTTGTGGAAAGAGTTTTTTTTATCAATCACTGTAAATAACACTTCCAGGCTTAATATATTTAATAATAATAGGAATTAAAGATTTCTTGTTTCTTTGAAGACATTCTTGGCCATCAGTCTGGGGTACAATAATTTTTCTTTTGCTCTCTGTCTCTATTCCACCAAAAACCCAAACTTGCCATAAAATCCTCCCCCTCTGGTACTTTCTTTGTGCCATCAAAGTTTCATTGATTTCATCTTCAACACCTTGCCCTCCTATTGGTTCATGGTTTCCTTGTCAAGCCGTCAGAATTTCTGAGCATAAGGACCTCCAGTTAGGTTGCAGAACATGAGCAAAACTGAGCAAAAAAAAGAAGAAAATTAAAGAAACTTAAAAAAGCTTAGAAGTAATTTTGAAAATAATTTGAGACGGAAATGAATGCCATATTTGGATTCAGGATGAAATTCTGATGTTAGTGGTAAGATTTTTTTTATCTATCTGATTAGTCTGTTAATATAAATCTTATCCAGAGATTTTAACACCCCAGCTGTTAGAAATAGGGATAGATGGTATCCTAGCCTAGGTAAAGTTGTTTTAGGAAAAGAAAACAGTAATGACTACAGACTGGTACAGTTTGGTAGGTATAACAATCTAGTTATAACCAATACAGTGTTTGGTCATAAAATGACCCATAATTTAACATGATATTCATGTGATGGTAAGACAGCAAACCTCATTGATTATTTTTAGTGCAAACTGAAGACTGGCAATATCAATACAAGATACTAGGGTATATAGGAGTGTCGTTATTGATGTTAAAAGTAAAGATCGCCATCTAGTAGTGTCAAGGGTTAATTTAAAGCTGAAATTTTTGAAGGGTAACTACCTGTTGGGAAGTTATGATGTTGGTAGACTCCATGATAAGAATTTGAGAGAAACTTCCCAGGAACAGTTGAATGCTAAAATAGAGAGTTCAAAGTTTGACAATGTGGAAGATGGATTTTTAGGAAAACAATTTGTGAAGTTGCTGATGGTTTCTTATGGAAGAAGGTTAGGAGTGCAGCTAGGAATATTACTGAAAAAGCCTTATGTTTAATAGACAGGAGAAGGGGCTTTTACAAGAATTATCTGAGTGATAGATCATATGAAAACAAAAGGAATGTAAAGAAAGTGGAGAAAGCATTAAAATATGAACTAAGGCAGTGTAAAGTGGAGGCCATGGATGAAAATTGCCAAGAATCTGAAAGATGCAGCTAGACGGCATAGTAGTAAACTATTGTACTAACATGTTAATAAATTGAGAGTGGGAGTCAATCCAGACTTGTCCCAGTTAGAGATAGGAATGGAGCCACAATTAGTGATAATGAAAGAGTTAAAGAGAGATGGTCAGAACATTTTAAGAAGGTTTTAAACCAAGATAGAGATGCAGGAAAAGACATAGAAGAAAAGGGAAAAGTTTGTGATGCTTTGAATGTGCATGAAGATTTTTTTTGTAAGGAAGAATTAGCAACAGTAATAAAAGGAGCGAAAAATAATAAGGTTCCAAGTGCTGGTAGTGTGGTAAATGAGTGTCTTAAATATGGTGGTTCTGAGGTTCGAAATAAATTACTGAAGATTATGAATATGATTTTTGAAAAAGGAGAAGTACTTAGCAATTTTAGGAAACCTTAATTTAACTACTGTATAAGAAAGGTGATAAGAGTGAGTGTGGTAATTATCAAGGCATTATTCTGGTCTCTGTTGGTAGTGAATTACTTAGAAATATGATACTTTCTATACTGAGAGAAGCCATAGACAAAGTTATAAGAGAAGAACTTTGCAGTTTTAGAAAAGGTAGAACATGTGCCATCCAAATTTTTACTCTTAGATTAATAGTTTGAGAAGTGCCTGAGTTATCAAACACCTTTGGTCCTCAGTTTTATAGATTATGAGCAAGCGTTCGATTCTGTTGAAAGAAGAGCTTTAGCAAAGGTCTTATCCTTGTATGGTATACCGGACAAATACATTAAAGTGATTAGTGCTATATATGACAATAACACTGGTGCAGTCAAGGTAGGAAATCAGGTTAGCAGCTGGTTTTGTATTAAATCAGGAGTCAAGCAGAGTTCTATCCCCCTGCATATGGATCATTTTGATGGACTGTCTTAAGGAGCACAGGAAGGGCAATGGGAGACCACAGAATCAAATGGGAGGAAAAACTCTCCTGGACTTAAATTCTGCTGATAATTTAAGCATCCTGGATTAAAGTTTGAGTAAAATAAATGAACTTTTAGAGGTTTTGCGAGTTCAGTGTGCTAGAATAGATTTAAAAATTAATGCTAAGAAGACTAAGTCACTAAGGCTAGGAATAAGTGAAGATGAAAAGGTAACCAGTGATTGATCAGATGGTCAGCTTCAGTTACCTTGGTAGTATTATTAGTAAAGACGGTGGGAGCATTGAAGATATTAAAAGTAGAATAGCCAGGACTCAGGGTGGTTTTTCACAGTTAAAAACTTAGGAAGAATAGGAAGATAAGTCTGCAAACCAAGACTAGAATTTTGGAAGCTACAGTGATGACAGTGGTCAAATATGGCTCTGAAGCATGGGCGCTCCAAAAAAGTTGACGAAGATTTGCTTGATGTTTTCCAGTGAAATTACCCACAGATTGTTTTGGGTACCCGGCTGACTGTCTTTATTTGGTTCAATCCCGCTTTCTTGGGCTATAATGAGAGAAAGGTTGAGATGGGTAGGGCACATTCTGTGAAGGATGACAGATTGCTGAAGATTGTTCTTTTTGGCCAACCATCTAGGGCTAAATGGAAAGCAGGTCATCCATGGCTGGGGTGGGAGAATATCTTAAAGAAAGATTTAAAGGAAATGGGAACTTCCTGGAGGGTGTAAAGAGGGAGGTTTTTTGAATATATTGTGATGGAGGAGGAGCATGCACATGTGTGTTAGCACAGGCGGCTTAATGCTGCAGTGAGTTGTTAGCAGCAGTAGTTAGATAGTTTGTAATTGGCTGATGATTAGGGCTAGACCAATTGGGATCAGCATACATATTCTTGAAAATATCTGGTCTTTCAACATTTGAGTTTATACACAAGTTTCCTTTTCACCCTAGTCTATTTAAATACAATTATTCTGTTTCACAACACTTGTATTAAATTTATCCAACTTTGGGCTTGTCTGTTATTGGGATATGTTGTTCTAACTTAAAGATCATGTCCCAAAGATTAGACTGCATTTTCCAAGATTAGGCTCAAACTTCAAGTGCATGACCAAGATTAGGCTCTATTGTTGTCAATCAATATATTTGAAATTGTAATTGCTGTATATGGTTAAAATATTCAAGCTAATCATATACTTTTTAAGAAGATGTTGACACATCCAATTTTGAAACAATCTACTTTCTAAGTGTTATGATATTTAGGTGTTAATTAGTTGATTAGCTGACCCTATGATCTTCCACAGTTCAATAATTGTTTTTTTGGGGGAAATTCTATTTTGAGCTCTTAACGGGGCTCCAAAAGGTAAAACAGCCCATAGTAACCGAAACCGTAAAAACATGTTTCTAATAAAAACTGTCTAGTGAGGAAAAATTGTCATTTACTGCTCATTCAGGAATGGTTATTATTAGGGCCGTTCATTTACTCATCTTTGTGCTAAGATCTTACATCTTTTGAAAAAGAGTACTTAAAAGTGAAATCTTAGCACTAAGATCTTACATCTTATAGCGTTTTCTTTTGCAAACGTCTTTCATCATTCTGCTCTGATCTGCGGTCTAAGAACAATGATGAGTATATCATCAAAGTTCTCTCATCATTGTTCTATGTGGCAGAAAGATGACGTCTTTCACACTTTTTGCTAACATCAATGAGCTGTAAGATCTTAGAACAAAGATGAACAAATGAACGGAAATCTTTGCTGAAAGATGTGATATCTTAGATGTAAGATCTTAGTGCAAAGAACTGCCCTATTATTTCCCTTAGTCTTGATAATAAAATGTTATTTTGAAAATCACATCACAGTAAAACTGACCTAATTTTTGAAGTGGTTTTCTAGCCCTTATTTAAAATTCGTGCAAATTTGGTTTCAAGATAATATTTTAGTCTTAAGACTAAAGAAAATAATAATTACCACTCCTGAATCAGCAGCCAACGGCAATTTTCTCTTACTTACCATTTTTTTTTTTTTCAGAAACATGTTTTTTTAGCTTTTGGCTGCTATGGGCTGTTTTGAGCCCTTTAAGGGCTCGAAATCAAATTTCCCCAGATGAAATCTTTGAGTTGAGAAAGAGCATGAAAAAAGGCATCAAGTGATATATTCACTTTCATCCTAGCTAAATTATGTTGTTAACTGCAAATTTGCTGAAAATGGTTGTTAGGTGGACAAAAATTTTGGACACGAGTCCACAGTAAATTTTCTTATTAATTCACTAATGAGATAGCTAAGAAATGTACATAGCTACCTTTAGAATCAGAATTTTATTCTGATTCCGAATATAACATACATTTGGCTCCAATGTTTTTATTATTTACTATATTTTTTCCAGAGAGCACTTCATATAAAGGGGTCGTCATATAAAGTTCAGAGGAGGCTCATTTGATTGGAAATCAGACGTTCTAGTACGCCTTTTTTCCCCAAATACATCCAATAACAATTTTGATGTAGTCGGTTTTTTTTTAAATAGTTTAAAAATCATATAACAAAAACTCCAGGGTCCACACAACCCTCCAGGGCCCAGTGGCAGGCGTTGTAATTTATGTCCTGGGGGCATATATGGTTCTTATAGAACTGATGCTCGTATAAACTTCAGAGATTGCTCATTTTATTGGAAATTGAAAGTTCTAGTTCACTTTTAAGAGTCAAAAGAGATCGGGGGGCAACTAGCCCCCCGCCCTTTTTTCCCGAAATACGTCCGATAAAAATTTTAAGATCGCGATCTGTTCAAAGATTTTATAACAAAAACTCCGGGGTCAACACAACCCCCCAGGGCCTGGGGCAGGCGTTGTAACTTAGGCCCTTGGGGTATCTATTGTTCTTATAGAAGGGATGCTCGTATAAGTTCCAGAGTGGGCTCAATTGATTGGAAACTGAAAGTTCTAGTTTACTTTTTAAGAGTCAAAAGAGATCAGAGGTTAACTAGAACCTCCCCACCACACCCTTTTTCTCCAAACCCATCTGATAAAAATTTTAAGATACTCATTTTGTTAAAAATAATTCAAAAATCAGATAAGAAAACTCTGGGGATCGACACAACCCCCCAGAGCCCGGGGGCAGTTGTTTTAAGTTATGCCCCAGGGCATATAAGGTTTTTATGTAAGGGGAGGTCCCATAAACTTAAGAGGTGGCTCATTTGATTGGAAATTAAGGTTCTAGTTACCTTATTGAGTGAAAAGGGATTTGGAGGGCAACTAACCCTCACCCCCTCCCACACACACACCCTCTTCCCCAGATGCATCTAATCAAAGTTTTGCGATTGCCAGTTAGTTTGAAATAGTTCAACGATCAGATAACAAAAACATCAGGGTTAACATACCCCCCCTCCTCCCAGAGCCCGGGAAAGGGTTGGAACTTATGCCCTGGGGGCATATAAAGCTTTTATAGAAGAAGTGATTGTAAAAACCTCGGAAGGGACTCAAATGATTAGAAATCGGAAGTTCTAATTCTCTTTTTAATAGTCAAAAGTGATCCAATGGCAACTAGCCACCCCCCCCCCCCGCGAACCCTCTGTTCACCAAATGCATTCGATCGAATTTTTTTATTTGATTGGAAATTGAAATTTGTTTACCTTTTTAAGAGTCATCAAAAGTTTCCCCAAATGAATCCGATCAAAATTTCGAGATAGCCATTTTGTTTTAAAATAGTCCAACGATCAGATGACAAAGCTTCGGGGTCAACATAGCCCCCCCCCCCAAAAAAAAAAAGTGGGGGAAGGGTTTAGCTTATGACCAAGGGGCATATAAGGTTTCTACGTAAAAGGTGGTCACCCACGCCCTTTTTTTCCACAAATCCCACCCAATAAAATTCTTGAGATAGCCATTTTATTGAAAATTCTTCACACATCAGATTACAAAAACTCCGGGGATCGACACAACCCTCCAGATTCCGGGGGCAAGTGTTTTGAGATATGTCCGGGGGGCATATAAGGTTTCTATGTAAAAGGTGGTCATATAAAGTTCAGAGGTAGCTCATTTTATTGGAAATTGAAAGTTCCAATTACCTTATTAGGAGTCAAAAAGTGATCGTAGGACATCCCCCCTCCTACGCCCTCTTTTCCTTAACTGTATCCGATGGATTTGCGATAGCCGTTTCCTTTGAATTAGTCAAATGATCAAATAACAAAAACTTCGGGGTCAACATATCCCCCAGAGCGCGGAGAAACTAAGGTTTGTAACTTGTGCCCCGGGAGTCTATAAGGTTTTATGAGAGAGGTGGTCGTGTAAACTTCGGAGGGGACTCAAATGATTATATATTCAAAGTTCTAGATCCCTTTTTAACAGTTAAAAGTGATCCAATGGAAACTAGCCCCCCCCCCACCAACCCTTTTTTAGTCAGATGCATCCAATCAAAGTTTTGCGATTGCCAGTTAGTTTGAAATAGTCCAACGATCAGATAACAAAAACATCGGAGTTAAAATCCGATCCCCCCCCCCCCTCCCAGAATCCTGGGAAAGGGTTGTAACTTGTGCCCTGGTGGCATATAAAATTTGTATACAAGGAGTGATCGTAAAAACATCGGAAGGGACTCAAATGATTAGAAATCGAAAGTTCTAATTCTCTTTTTAAGAGTCAAAAGTGACCCGATGGCAACTAGCCCCCCCCCCTGCAAACCCTCTTTTCACCAAATGCATCCATTGAATTTTTTAATATAACGAATTTTTCACATAACAAAAACTCCAGGGATAACACAGTCCCCCAGAACCCAGGGGCAAGTGTTGTAAGTTATGCCCCTAAGGAATATAAGGTTTTATGGGAGAAGTAGCCAACCCTATTTTCCCCAAATGTGTCCAATCGAATTTTTTTATATAGCCATATTGTTCAAAATTGACCAGAAATCATATAATGGAAACTCCAGGGATAACACAGCCCATCCCAGAACCCAGGGGGCAAGTATGGTAAGATAAGCCTCCGGGGCATTTAAGGTTTTTATGGAAGGAGTGGTAGTATAAACTTCAGAGGAAGCTCATCCGATTGCAAATTGGAATTTCTAGTGTCATTTTTAGTCAAAAGTGATCGGAGGGCAACTAGCCCCCCCCCCCCCCAAGGCCCTTTTTTCCCCAAACGCATTAATCAAAATTTTGAGATAGCAAGTTTGTTCAAAATAATTTAAAGATAAAATAACAAAACTCTGGGTTTGACACAACCCCCCAGAGCCAGTTGACAAGTGTTGTGAGTTATGCACCGTGGGCATATAAGGTTTTTATGTAAGGGGTGGTCGTATAAACTTCAGAAGTGGCTCATTTGATGGGAAATTGAAAGTTTTAGTTACTTTTTTAAGAGTCAAAACAGAAAGTAGGGCATCTACCCCCTCCCCCCCCCTCACACCCACCCTCTTTTCTCCAAACGCACTCAATCAAAAAAATTTTGATAGCCATTTATTTAAAATATTTTAACAATCAGAGATAATAAAAACTTCAGGTTCAAAATACCCCCCCCCCCCTGAGCCCGGGGAAGGGGTTGTAAATTATGCCCTGGGGCATATAAGGCTTTTATGGAAGAGATAAACTTCGGAGGTTACTCAATTAACTAGAAATTTAAAGTTCTAGTTCCCTTTTTGAGAATCCAAAGTAATCTGATGGCAACTAGCCCCTCCCCCCACCAACTGTCTTTTTCCAAATGTTTTTAATCTGTTTTTAAGTGGCTCTAATATTTGAAATCCAATTCCTATTGTTTCATTGGGATTTTAAGCCATTTCAATGCTTTCCCCTATATTTAAGTAATAGATTTATAAATTTTTAAAATTCTATAAATTAGGATTGGGCAAAGGGATGTGTTCAAAAACCCTTTCTTTGAGCCACATTTGAGCAGTAAATTAACTTATCAACGCTATAAAATGTTAGTATCCTTCAGAGAGGGAAGGGATGGAGGTAGGTTTTCTACTGCCTTATTTCGCATCATGAAACTCAATTAGCAGCTATCCAACAACAACCTGAGTCAGAATTTGTAGGTGTATGCTTTGTTCAAGAGCTAATTAGCTCACTCTTGTACCAATAAATAAATACTTAAAAGGCCCAATGTACATCTGAAAACAGAGAATCTCTCAGCAGTATTGGATGAAAGGTAACAATATCCATTTGATGTTAGAGAGTTTTTTTGTCCCCTATTAGGTAAAAGTCGCCATTTACGTATCCTTTTACTCTAAATATGTAGGATTTAAAACTCCTGAATTGGGTTCAACATGAGACAAATATTCAGAAGGTGGCCACTAATTTCAAGGCCCCCTTTTGTATTGCAGTATTCTTTCACACTTGCAATATCAGACACTTTTTGACTCTCTAAAAGTTATTTGTCTGTTCAGATTTTGATTACTGCTTTTCAGTGTGATATCCACTGAACCAAATTTATCACTTGAAGATAGGATCAGTGCAGAAAAAGCCACTAGAGTTGTTCTATGCCCTTGTCATCTACTATATAGCTGATGTTAGTTGATAATCGTACTACCATTTCTTCAGTTCCAAAGAGACTGAGCCGATATGCAAAGTAATTACAGAATTATTATAGATTTTGACAACATGGACTACCTTAATTTTTTAGATGGCCACTTGCACTTAACAAGACAGCATCCTTTCAAGATCTTCCCCTAAGAACCATTAAAGAGAATTGGTTAGTGCTCCTCCCCATAACTGTGTGTCAACCATATTTTTTTTTACGTAATCATGCTTCCAGATGATCTGGGGGTTGATCTTAAGGATGCTGTGATGGCCTCCTCATATTCCTCCCCTATCCTCCATGTTCTCTAAACAGGGTTCAAACTCTGTTACTTACCACTTTAAATGTTTCTAGGCATTAAGTCATATTTATTTTTTTTATTTATAAGCCTCAACAATTTCTTCTTCTTCTTCCTTGCTGTTTTATGTCTATGGTTAGGAAGGGGAGAGTTTTCAGTCCAAAAGTAGATTTTTCATTTTCTGCCATATGCTTTCAACCTCTTTTGGTTCAACAAATGACCAATCCAATAGACTGAGATCATGCCCTATTTTGCTTTAATCTGTAGCCTATACACATGTAGCTCCAAGTTTGTGGGCTAAGAGGAACTTAAAAAAAAAGAATTAAGTTTGGGGCATGGTCCCCCTGAAAAGGGGGCCCAAAAATGGGAAAAACTGTGTACTCCGATCAGATTAAAAATGAATCGTTGAGTCTTTGGACTTGAGGATCCTATTGCACAAGTAAAACCAATAGAAAGAAAAATATTGCTTGTCCAAAAAAGCCCTAGAAAGCTTTTTTTTTTCCCAAAGGGCTTAAAACTTACACCTATAAGCTCCTAGATCAGTGGGCTTGATAAAGTATAGTAGGCTAGTAAAAATAGATTGGGTGCATGGGCCCCAAAAATGGGCCTCAATTTTATCTGGAGTAAATGTATAAGTAGGCAGTTTTTATGCATTTTTGTTACATTTAAATGAGTTGGAGAAGCATTTACGGGGTTCAAACCCCCTAACCCCTCCCTTCAGTACGGCCTTGGTGCCAGTCAGGTAATATTGACTCAATCACGACAAGGTGTGCTTTAATTTGCTATTGATTTTAACATTACTTAGCTAACTTTGCCAGAAATTGACAAATGAAGACACTGCTCATCTGTGCATTCCAGGTGCCATAATAATAGTAAAAATTAACATATAGCTTTTTCAGTTCATTTTTTCTTGAGAAAGTGAGTTTTCTGATTGAAGCAAAACACCATGAATGATAGAAGGATGAGATCTGACGGTTCAAATTCAGACTCAAGTAAGACAAAGTACGATGACCCTCCATACTCCAGACTATTTGTTGTTTGCAATAAAGGTGTCACAGAAGATGAGCTACGACCTGCCTTTGAAGAATTTGGGAAGGTAGAGGAAGTTTGGATTGTGAAAGATAAGTCAACTGGAGAAGCTAAAGGTAAATCTTTTGGGAAAATGTCATAGAAGCATAATTTTTAACAGCCAAATTTTAATGATAAAAAAGCAAAAGGCAACTTTTTGGACTAATAACATTAGAACAATTTTAAAAGGGTATTTTGACAACCTGAGTATTTTTGTGTTGCCGAAATCCATGTTGGGCCTAGATGGCGTGATGACTCTAAGGTATGTTAGATATTTTATGGAGCAGTTCCTAAAACATCACCGCTAAAGTAACCTCGTGGCTATCTTTGAAGCTTTTTCATCAAATTCAATTGTCGTTTTCTTAAAGCCAAGATTCAAAGATGTATCAACCTTGTCCACTATAAAGTTTGTCAAAACTGGAACATTAAACCTAGGTGCTCTATTAAACGTCTACCTACTTGCTGTTTATTCCAGTACAATATCTTAAAAAGTATTTTGTGAGCCTCAGCGTTGGCTGACCATCTCAAAGACCAAGGGTCTATCAGCAAATTCTCCCAGGAGACTAGCTTTTATCCAAAACTGTCCAGACTTTGTGGTTTGACAGCGAAGTTCAACTAAAAATGGTTGAAATCTTAGTTTCATTTTGTTGGTGAGTAAAGTCTATCAATCAGTGCGGGTGTTACCACAAGGAACTCCTAGAGTGACCAGAATGCTAAAATAATAATTCCTTTGAACATATTCTTAGCGTTTTCCAAGTAGGTATGCTGGAACATTTTTAGGGAATGCCCTTTCCGGAACTATAAAAGCCAGTTGTGCTCCGTTCGTTTCTGTCTCCAGCACAAAACGAGGGAATTTAAACGTTTTTTTTTTTTTCGAAGATTTCTGTGAAATAAGGTGTCGGTTTTTTTAGTTTTTTTTGTCATTTATTCTGGTCTCTTAAGCGGCGTTCACATGCGTGTCTTGCTAAAATCTCATGTCTAGACATGTGTCTGGCCAGAATCAATGTCTAGCAAACTCCCGTTCCCAAGAAGAATTCAGTGCTTACCTAAAACTACAAATTTAGTTTCAAATAGATTACAGTTGTCATTTATAGCCAATCAAGAGAGCTTATGCGGGTAAAACTTTCAAAATTGCAATCCCTGTTTTCACTGTTACAAGATAATGGATGAGACAAGCCCAACAATTGCCTTCGTATACCTTACTATTGTGTCTGGTATTGCATATTTGCCTAAAATGAAAAACCAATTATTGAGAAAACAAAAATTAAATTTCTGTTTAAAAATGTAAGCATAGATGATAAAAAATAGTGAAACTTGACACATTCTGGATGGCTGTAATCGAAAATTCTAGAATTTGAGTTCTAGAGTCTAGAACAGGATGCTTAGCTGTAACTTGTGTAGCCAATCACCAAATTTTACTTGTGAACGGTAGTTGTCTAGACATTGATGTCTTGCCAGACAAATGTCTAGACATGGGATTCTAGCTAGACACGCATGTGAACGCCACTTTATCCGAGCTCTAAAGTTATAGCAAGACAGCCCAATTAATTCTAAATAGCTTGGCCAAACAAACTAAAAATGGTCATAATGAACACACGAGAGTGATTCTTTAAGGTATCGAATCGTCTTAATTATTATTTACCCCACACTTCAATTACCGTACTAGATTAATTGGATGATTCCTACATCAGTTCGGATAATTACTATTAATTATTTTTCAAGCACTGCTGTGGCGTAATTCCTGTTTGCGTTCTTGTGATGCTTGTCAACTCGTGATACCTCGACAAAACATGCCATAAATTCATTTTCTCTATGGTTTGACCTAGTTCTGGTTCTTTGACCTATTCATCAAGATTTTAAATTACCAATTTTGTTTAAAATAAATGAAATATATAATGAATTTTTCTCTGGGGCGACCCCGACCCTGATGTTTGCCCCTGGTCTGTTCAAAAATTCCAGCTGTAAGTTTTTGAGCATGAGAAACATAGTCTACAAACACAAATTGTTTTTGAACATGCCCTTCCCTTCCCTTACCCTGAAAAGTGGGACCCTGAAAGTACCAGATTTTTTTTTGTTTTGTTTTGATTGCCTCGAAAATTCTATCTTTAAATCCTCGGGCTAAGGTAATCCCAATTCAGAAAAAAACAGTATATGGTTTCCCTAAAAACAGGACTAAAAAAGAAGTCGATATTTTTTTTGCAGCTACTTCTTATGGAAGCAGTGGTTAAAGAAACTTGAGATGGGGATGATTCAGTTGAGAATCAAAAATTCTAGTGCACCTAATAACGGCCAAAAGTGATTGCAGGGCAAACAACCTCCCTTTCATACCCCTTTTCTATCCCCCTTCCCCTCATAAGCCCCATACTATGACATCAAAATTTTGAGATAGTTATTTTGTTTAGAAACCACTTAAAGTTTGACGAGTATGCCTCCAGGTCCCAGATTACCCCCACAGTCCCTAGAATAACAACCCTAAATTACGTAATCTGATAGTTTAGTAAAAAAAAAAGGCAGCCCTGTTTGGTTGCCCAATCAACTAGGAGCTATTAGGGATCCTTTGCTAGGATAAGGTCCCCAGAGTTTTCCTAGGGTATAATTTTGGAAACGGTACGTGTATCTGAGTAAATCAAAGTACAATAACTGCAGCCGAGCTTTCGAATTATCTACGATGTCCGGGGAAAGTCCTGAAGATGGAGTTTGTACTCCATCTTACAGGTAGTACTGGGAGGGGAGGTCGAATGTACCTCAAATTTTTAATCTGTGAGGGGGGCTGAAGTAAATTGAAAGACACTGTGTCTATTCAGGTCATCGAATTAGTATGTCTAAATATCTCGAGAACAGCTTCGGGGGGGGGGGGCGAATTATAAATTTTCAGGTATTGTTTGATAAGGTAGGGAGAAGGAAATAAGGGCTTCCTTTTTTTCGAGAGGAAGGACAAAACATGTTTTTTCTCGGGTCTGTCTAAACCTTTTTGGCACTGTAATCTGCTATGGGACTTAAGGTATATTCTTGGAGCAAAGTGAATAAAAAAACAGCGTGTTGTCTGGTCATCAAACCAGTGTATCCGCAAAATCTTTATAGGTTAGTGGAGGGAAATTGGGATCACAAATTTTTAATTGGAGGAGGGGAAAGAGAAGCGCTAACATATTTTGTCTCTAATCTACCTAAACGTTTTGGCACTTTCAGTCTCTTTGGGACTAGAATATATTCATGGTAAAGCAGCGAATGTAAATAGAAAGACACTAAGTGTGCCCATGTTACCGAATTGGGGTGTCTACAATATATAAAATGACTCGGAAGATCGAGTCGAAAGTTTTTAAGGGCAAGGGGGGTGGGGGGCGAAATCAGGTGATCTCAAATTTTGTGTGGGAAGGAGCAAATTAAACTTAAGAGATATGTGCAAATTCAGCATTGGGAATGCAGCTGAAACTTCCAAATAATTTTTCTTCGTAATTATGAAGGGCAGTGGAAGGGGACTTCATCTTTTGGTGCAGGGAAGGGAGTGGCTGAAAATGCTATGTCTATATTTTTTTTTAGCGAGGGGGCCGGGTGTTGGCCGAAAATATTATATCCTCTAATCACCTAAACGTTTTTGCTATAATTTTTATTAGAATTGTATTCTGGGTAGCAGATATAGCTGGTGCAGTAGACAATCAGCAATGAGTACTTGAAAAACCGCAAGACATGGTCATGACACGACAAAGGTCAAGACATGGTCATGGTCGCGAGAAAATGCCTCGATTTCTTTCTCCAATCACACATTTAGATTCTTTGCAAGATTTTGCTCTTAACAGGATGTGACATGCTTACATTTTGTTCAAAAATGTATCCCCAAAGAACAAGTCTGCTTTATGATTTGAAGTCCTTGCTCTGCGGCTACAAAGGTCATTTCCCGCCTGGCACACATATTTTGGAACTTAAAATAATTCTGAGCGAAGGAATTAAATCCTCCAAAGCCACGGCGGTTATGTGTATGCTGGGGTATAAAAAGGCACTGAGGAGGGTTTTGTTGCCCTTCAGTTGCTCATTTTTGATGAAATGAGCCCAGTCAAGTTTTTACGACCCTCTTTTCTTTACAAACTGGCCAAAACAGAAGGGAGACATGTCGCTCTTTACTTAGTCAACGCTACTGCTAAGCACTCCGATGAATTGAATGAATTCAACTTGCAATAAGTAATTCAAATTTTGCTCGTAGAACAATAAATTAAATTTTTCAGATTTTTTTTTTCAAGAAAAAAAAACTGAATTTTTTTTTTTCGGTTTTCCCAATCTTCGCGAGGAACATATTTTGTCAAGACTTAAAACCGTAAAATATACCAAAAACTGTAAAATATAGCAAAACACATTCTTTTACTTTAAGCCTAATTGTATTCCCACAATAAGATTAACAGGAACTGCAAGACCTTATTGGCAACTATTAAATATCTGAGCTGAGTTGCTAGAGATTAAAAAACTCATCAAAGACTCACTTTTTTTCTAGGGATTGCATATGTAAAGTTCAGTAAAACATCTGAAGCAGCAGCTGCTATGGAAGCCTTAGATGGAAAACGTGTTGGAAAGGGTCCAAGGCCAATTAAAATTTTGATTGCTCACAGGTAAAATTGTGAAGTTTTTTCGTTTTTTTTTATCATGGTTGCAGTGTGGTGGCTACAACCTAGTAAAGAGCAAAACTCAGCCCACAGTAACCAAAAATTACAAAATGTGTTTTAAAAGAAACTGTCTTGTGAGAACTAGTTTCCCGATTGATACTGATTCCCAAATAGGAGCTTTCATCCAGATTCCACTTAATAGTAATTTTCAGTTACATATTAAGTTTCCAAGAAATTAGAAAAAAAACCTGAAACCCCACGAACCTGAAGTCAAGTCATAAAAAAAATCTAAAGTCGATAGGGGAGAATTAATATCACTGAGAATCTTATTTGTTTAAATCTTCATTTAAGGTTGAAAGTCCTCCATTTCAAAAACGAAGGAAATTTTTTTTCATGTTTGAGAAAATTTGTTAAGAGCCTTAATTTGGGAAAAGAAAATTCACGTGAGTAACGTCATAAGTCATATTTATGAATGCATTCGAAAAGCATATATACGCCATATTTGCCTCAGTAGGGTTTGTATTGTTTTTAGTGTCTATGATGCAGACAAAATTACACAAGAAAAATATTATTGAGAACAAATGTCATATGGCTGATGTGACGTTTATGAATACATTTCAAGAGAATAAATTACATCTTCCCCCTCCCCCCCCCCACAAGTGAACATATAGTTTTTATATCTATGACGCATATAATATTACAAAAGGAACATAGCTAAGTATAAAATACCAAGTGCAATTAGTCTATTTAAAGCAGGCGTTTTAAATAGTTTCATAATGCCTGGAGGACAAATGAACAGCCTAGACCATCAAACGTGAAAGACCAATCCGAGCAGCTAAGGTGAATCCAGGTGATGGGGTATCCGTGGGTGGAGGAGGGAAATTTTCCGAGGGGGAGGGGGGTAAACGCTTAGACCCGTAGAAAGTGACTGGGTGAAGGGAACCCCCGTTAACAGACATAAAAAAGAGAAATAAACCTGGATTTAAGAGTTTATGACGTCCGATTTTCTTTGTTTTTGCGACAACAAAACAGAGCATTTTTATAAATCATCTTGACAGTAATTTATATAAAGACTTAAAAAAGCAAACAATTCCAACAAGGTTGAACATGTAAAGATTCTAACTTGTGTTTTACCCAATGTAAGTACGGTGGTTGAGTTGCACGAGGGTTCAATTACACGAGGGTTCAGTTGCACGGTGGTTCAGTTACACGGTGGTTCAGTTGCACGGTGGTTCACTTGCACGGGGGTTCAGTAACATGGTGGTTCAGTTAGACGGGGTTTAGTTAAATGGGGTTGAGTTGCACGAGGGTTCAGTTAAAGGGGGTTCAGTTGCATGAGGGTTCAGTAGCACGAGGGTTCAGTTCCATGATGGTTTAATTACACGGTGGTTCAGTTGTACGGTGATTCAGTTTGCACGGTGGTTCAGTTACAGGGGTTCAGTTTCAATGGAACCGGTGCTGCGTATAGAAAATATGGTAGTGCGGTTGAATTATATAGTTTAGAGAGGATTATTCGGGTGAAACGTTTTTTATTTTGGAAAACTGAAGCATAAGAACGCACCACATTTTTTTTTCAAGGTGGGAGATTAGCAGCAAACGGGTTTGCTTTAGGGATAAGCCAATTGGTAGACCAAGATAAAACAAGTTTTTCAACTGGCTTTCCTAAAGAACGTCCCAGTTGGACTGACGGTGTGGGACCCGAGTTACCCCAATTAAATAGAAGAACCTCGGATTTCTCAGAATTAAATTCCAACCCCAATTTGGAATATTCACTCTCAAGTATGCTGAAGTTTTCTTCGATATGCTGTCATGTCATGACTGACTAAGATTAAGGACATCATCCGCATAACAGACAAGTTTCGCGTTTGTTGCTGCCTCAATGCAAGAGGATAAGCATTTTGATTGAGCTTCTAGGACACCGTTGTTACAAAGAGTAGGCGAAGTGATAGTACCTTGACGCGTACTTTTATAAACAGAAAGAAAACTATTCAGATCTTTCGGTGGGCTACTGTGGAGCACGTGTTAGATTAGATGAATTGGAAACCGGCAAGTTCAATGGATTTTCAATTTTAGTGTGTACCTTAGCCGTGAATATAAATTTTTCAAGGTACGAATAATAGAGGGGCGAAAACCTTTTTGCCGTATGAAGGAGCATGGTTCCGTGTACCAATGAATCAAATGCACGCCTAACATCATGTGCTACAAGAACAAGACTTTCCTGGGCTAGTTCAGCCTCTATTAGGACATTAGCTACTACACTAAGGGCGTCAACGCGTCCTATTTTATTCTGAAAACCAAACTGGTATGGCGGAACGCTACATTTCTCCTTTAACCCATCAACAAAAAACAGCACATACAGTTTAAAGGATGTAGTTGAGATTGTTATTGGCCTAAAGGTTAAACACTGAATATTAGATTTGCCTTTCTTGGGCATAGGAGTGAGATCGCCAATGCAAAAAAGAAAATGGTAATGTAAAAGTATCAAAAATTATCTGCATGGGCAGTCCTAGGTGTGACATAATCAAAGGGTTCCATGGATAACATGAAATGCACTAATATTATCTATACCAAACGAAGCTTTCCGTTTGAGCTTTGAGACTGTCGTAATTATCGATTGCATTGTAACAACATAGTGAGACTCCGGGAAAATAGATAGAAATTCATCAAGTTCGGATTCATATTTACTCTAAAGTTGGATCTGGTGCGGTGGATTCATTCGAAAAATGAGTTTTTCCACTCAGATGGGGGGATATCAGAAGCTTCGGGAGTATTCGAGGATGTTGTGTTTGGGGGAGCAAGGGATTTCCAAATGGAATTGGGCGAAGCAAAAACCATAAGTGAATACGAATCAACAATGCCTGCACGGTGACGAGCTAGCTCACTTGCGAAAATCTCCTTTGTATAAAGCCGAATATCATTCAAAATACCCGACCTAGGGCGATCATTATCTTTCCAAATAGAAAACCAAAGCTTCGCACGGGAGCACGCTTCGGAGTTTTTTTTTACCAATCGGGCACTTGAGTGCCCGATTGGCTTTTTTGCTTTTTTACACATCCTAGAGCGTGGAAAATCTCAGCACAATAAAAATCAAGAGCAATCTGTATTTCAGTTTCATAGATAGAGCAAGATTTCTGAGGAAGCTGGAAAGGGAAGTGATTTTTGCAAAATATAATTAAGAACTTCTTGATATAGGAGCAAATGAATCTTATCCCAGGTCAAGGCTGTATCCAGGGGGGCTTGGGGGTTTGACCCCCCCCCCCCCTCCGAAATATCCGAGAAAATTGGTTTTTTTCAATATTTTGACCTTTTTATGAAACTCGCATATTTTAAGCTTATCAAATCACAAGGTCACTATAATTACCGGCTTAGCTTCAACTAGTTGCCGTTGAGCGAACAATAGAGTCAATTATTAGGATTAGGCAGCATATCTTCTTCTTCAGCTCAGCCTTCTCGTAGCTTGTGCAATCCAATCTAAGGTCAGTTTGTATCTAACACTGAACAATGAGGAAGTGACAAGCGGATAACGGTTTGTTTCGATACTTTCAAGGGGAAAGGCCCGCAATAGCAAGTGTGGATACCCGGCAACCAGAGCCAGAATGCGAATCTCAGAACAGGTACGTTAGGGTAAAAGACCAGTATCCGATTGAGCAAAATTATGTAAAACTAAAACCCTCACATCTTGTTACCAAAGAGGAATTGAGAAGAATTGTATATATCAATGAATAGCTAAAAATCTAAGCTATGCATCAATATAGTTATTACTAAAATTATTCTAGATTAAACCCTTGAAATTATTAGTTTATTGACTTACCTTTAAGAACCTCTTTTCGGAAATACCAATTATCCTATTTTGATGCATATATCCTTTCAGTGTTTCAGTTTTTTTTTTTACATTTAACAGAATGCTGATTGTCTATTGATTCTAAAGATATAATTTTAGTTATTACTAAAATTATTCTAGATTAAACCCTTGAAATTATTAGTTATTGACTTACCTTTAAGAACCTCTTTTCGAAATACCAATTATCCTATTTTGATGCATATATCCTTTCAGTGTTTCAGGTTTTTTTTACATATTAACAGAAAGCTGATTGTCTATTGATTCTAAAGATATAACTTTTATTTCTTGATATTTGTTCTATAAATCACAAATCTTAAATATAAGTTTTCCTTTTCAATTGCTTGTCAAAGCTGAGACCACATTTTGAATTTATGACGACAAATTGCTCCCACTGGGATGAACCAAGAGGGTGGTTGGCTGTGTCTGCCCCCTGAGCGGGTGGTTGGCTGAGTCCGCCCTTAAGACGAAAAAGAATTTGGAAGGCACGATGCCGTTAACTGCCTTGTGAAGCTCTGTAAGCCAATTTTAGAAGCGCTGGAAGAGCTTCAAGAAAGAAACGCGAATGCTGAGACTTCCGCAAAGGCTTATCAGTTAGCAAGCTCAATGGAGCAAGGACTGTTTCTGACTTGTTTATTCGTAACAAAAGAACTCTTTGGTCTTACGTTGTCGCTGTGTAAAGTTCTTCAAGCTGTTGACTGTGACTTGGTGCTTGCATGCGACCATGTTGAAACTGTGGTGCAGACAGTTTTGGGCCTACGTGAAGACGCAGATTCTTCGTTTGACTCGTTGTATTCAAAATTGAAGATTTTGCCAGATATCTGAAGACAGAATTGACGTTTCCAAGAGTTAGTCGTCAAAACGACCACTATGACATCAGTTCGCCGAAAAAAACGTAAAGAGCCTCTATATACATTCCATTCATGAACTACTTCATGTCAGAACTCAAGGAGAGATTTACGGTGCATCGTACAATTTTGACAACTTTAAACGGCTTCATATCTGCGAACTTAGACAAAAGAAACTTGTCTGACACAGAAATCAGTGAGAATACTGATATTTACTCTGACCTTTTACCAGATCCAGATGCCCTAAGCCACGAACTGAAATTGTGGGAAACGAAGTGGCAGAACGTTAACAACAAGAAAGAACGTTCTCGGCTTTGGCTGCACTTGATACGTGCAGTGCTGATTTCTTTCCAAACATCAGCCGCCTTCTTACAATTGTAGCTTCTTGGCTGGTTTCAACTGCTACACTGGAAAGGACTTTCTTTACCTTGCGACCGCTTAAGACATGGCTACGAAATGAAACCGGTGAATAACGTTTGACAGGTCTAGCGTTACTGTCAGTGCACAGGGATGTTGCTATTGACACTGATACAGTTATTGACATGTTCGCAACTCAAAAAACACGTCGAATTGATTTTGTTCTGTGAATTCATTTTGTAACTACTAAGTTTCTGAACTTCAATATACAGTATTTTGTGTTCCTATCTATTGTCTTCTTTTACCATTAGACATGGATTAGGTCCGACCCAAGGAGACCCCCCCCCCCCCCCCCCGAAATAATTTACTGGATATGGCCTTATCCCAGGCAATCTTTGAAAACCACTTAGGCTGGGCATATCTTGGTTCATTGGTGCATATGTTAAATCTAGTTTAAAGACGCTGCTTTGGGAAGGTGGTTGTCCAATAATTGGTAATTAGATATTACGGTAACCACAGAAATTGGGAAATCAATCGAAGTAACCACATGGTCTAGGTTTGATGTATGAGATGAAGTGTGGATATATGTGACATTTTCAGTTTTGGCTGCACAATCGTCTCATCATAATAAATACCACGGAGAATATAAGCACGGAGTGATACGGCTGATTCAGAAAAATTGATATCACAAGTAAGGTCCCCAACAACAACACATGGTATATTAAGTTTTTGAACTTTCCTAATACATGCGTGTAATTTCTTACAGGCTTATGCAAATAATCGTTCCAATTAATAATTTTTGTAATTAGTGGGCAAATACAAATTTATCACTATGCAAGACCCTACCCTTACTGCTAGAAAAGTATCACTAGGACTAAAGAAACTTGATTGAATATTCGCTGAAACTAATGTCGCCAGGCCTCCATACGGATGACCTCGGGAATGAACACGCTGTGCGGGAACGGAAAAAGTACGAAAGTCTCTACTAATATCCAATAAACCAGGACTAGGACGTGTGAGGAAATGTTCCTGAATACACATTAAATCATTATTCAGAAGCATACCTTCCAATACTGATATTTTATTCAAGAAATTACCATTTTATTCCACGAAACAAATCTAAAATCCTGGTGCTGTTTAGTAGAGAGCCCTGGTGAGTGCATTACAAATTCTCTTTTTCACCATCTAGATTGGACGGACACTTTACGCTGTAACTGGTGTGATATATGAATATATATATATATATATATATATATATATATATATATATATATATATATATATATATATATATATATATATATATATATATATATATATATATATATATATATATATATATATATATATATATATATATATATATATATATATATATATATATATATATATATATATATATATATATATATATATATATATATATATATATATATATATATATATATATATTCATGTATGCTATGCATATATGTAGGTATGTAGGCTATGCATATATGTCTTTATATAATGTTTTGATCTCTTTCAGTCGTGACCAGAATTCTAAGAAAGACATGGGTGAAGATGAAAAACCTCTTAGATTGTTCGTGATGGTTCCAAAAAGCATGTCAGATGCTGATGTGAGGGACCATTTTTCAAAGTTTGGTAATCTGGATTATTCCTCTGTAGTTAAAGATAAACTACCAAAGAAAGTAAAGGATACGGATATATTAAGTATTACAGGCAAGTCTATTTCTATTAATAAAATTTATGTTTTAGTTTGAATCTTATGCACAAACACTACCTTTTCAGTGATTGTTTCTTTAAAGTTCCTAGGACATCAAAATGAAAACGATTGTTGCCCCCTGGATCCATCTTAGGTCTATCCATACCTGAAAACCACAATTTTTGGATTTTTCTTTTGGTTGTTAAAAGTCATTAAAGGTCAGTTTTCTTGTGGAAAAAGTTTCACTAGTTTTTCCAAACTGGGCCTAGTTTTTCACTAGTTTACTGCTAATTATGGCTGTGTTTTCCTTCTGCTATGACAATCGGGAAAGTTGCACTTCTAAAAATTATTGATGATAAATTTTTTCGCTCATTTTCAGCTGTTTTTTTAACGCACGTTCTTTTTTTGAATTCTGTCAAATCCAGAGGTAATTTAAGAATTTCGTTTTTCTCCTTAGCGTTTGATTGAATTATAGGTTATCGTTGAAATCGAAATAGAGTGGTAAGAGAATTTTTCGGAACACGACAATGGATACACAAAATCCAATAGCAGAAGAGGCCAGAAACAGTTGCAATACAATTTTCACTGTTGCTGTTTATCAGGAAGATGCTTAAACAGATTAATATAATCCATGATAAAAACTATACAACCAAAGCTCTTGGCCTACCTCAAGTAGGCACAAAAAGAATGGCAATGCGCTTTATGAATAGAATCACAGATGACCATATTGCCAGTGCTGGACTGGATGACAGGTGGACCTGTAAATAAACGAAAGATAAAAACCCCAAAACTACTGTTAGAGGAGGAATGAAAACTAAGCACGCTCTTAAACAGAATTTATAGAAGAAACAATGCAAAATGAACATCGGTTCTATACCGATAAAACAATAATACATGCTCTTCAAATAATGACACAAAATGCATAGATATAGTATGCAACCCATCCATAGGCTGCCAGCCAAAGGTATTGAATAAACATGTTGAAATAAAAAAATACTCAACTTTCTAAGCATTGTGTCCATTCACTTGTATAGTATACTGAAAAGATTGAAAATATAAGGTATGAATAATATTTTATTTATTTTATTTTGTTTAATTTTGATTCTGTCTTCATGTGTTTTTCTTATGTTTCTCGTTTTTTTTTTCAAGTTGCAATGTAATTTTGATTTTCCAGTATGTTAGATGCTGCTCGAGCCTTTGAACAATGTGATAGGATATATAAGCCAGTGTTTGCAGATCCTAAGCCCAGTAAAACTGCAGAAACATATGAGCCAAATGACCGTTATCATGGGCCATCATCTTCTTGCTTCTCTGTTGCAAGAGAAGAGTTTCGAGAACTGCGTGCTGGCAGTAGTAAGTCCTTTGCCGCTATGCTCTTCCAAGTTTGGTTCTTTTTTTCCATTTAGATACCACGATCCATGTGTTCTCCAAAAGTGATTCCAGTAACCCAAGATTTTTTTATACATAAATTCTAAACGATTAGGGATGCGTCTCCTCGCTTAGTGTATTTTTACAGATTTTCTAGTCTTATAGAAAACAAAATATTCCCTCTAAAAAATTAAGTGACTTATTATTGATCTTAAGTTCAATTATGAAAATGTTGGATTCTGTTTTTTTTGTTTTTGAGTATGGAGTACGGAAAAAATGCCTTTTTGTTTTGAATACGGAGGGAAGTAGTTTTTAACTAAAATTAATGGACCCTGAGGTAGGTTATTTTTGAAGACCACACTGCCTTTCCATGACATACAAATAGCAGTTGAAATAGGGATAAATCCTTTTATTAGACAGTTTTCATTGTCTAATAAAAGGATATATTTTTTTTTTAATTGAACTGTTATTTGTACGCACCGTGAGGTACATACAAATAGACAGTTTTCAAACTATCCGTTTGTCAACAACTGATGAACAAATTAGACAGTTTTCATTGTCTAATAAAAGGATATATTTTTTTTTTTTGTTGATCTGTTATTTGTAGGCACCGTGAGGTACATGCAAATAGACAGTTTTCAAATTATCCGTTTGTCAACAACTGTTGAACAAATTAGACAGTTTTCATTGTCTAATAAAAGGATATATTTTTTTTTAATTGAACTGTTATTTGTACGCACCGTGAGGTACATACAAATAGACAGTTTTCAAACTATCCGTTTGTCAACAACTGTTGAACAAATTAGACAGTTTTCATTGTCTAATAAAAGGATATATTTTTTTTTAATTGAACTGTTATTTGTACGCACCGTGAGGTACATACAAATAGACAGTTTTCAAACTATCCGTTTGTCAACAACTGATGAACAAATTAGACAGTTTTCATTGTCTAATAAAAGGATATATTTTTTTTTTGTTGATCTGTTATTTGTAGGCACCGTGAGGTACATGCAAATAGACAGTTTTCAAATTATCCGTTTGTCAACAACTGTTGAACAAATTAGACAGTTTTCATTGTCTAATAAAAGGATATATTTTTTTTTAATTGAACTGTTATTTGTACGCACCGTGAGGTACATACAAATAGACAGTTTTCAAACTATCCGTTTGTCAACAACTGTTGAACAAATTAGACAGTTTTCATTGTCTAATAAAAGGATATATTTTTTTTTTTTGTTGATCTGTTATTTGTAGGCACCGTGAGGTACATGCAAATAGACAGTTTTCAAATTATCTGTTTGTCAACAACTGTTGAACAAATTAGACAGTTTTTTCATTGTCTAATAAAAGGATATATTTTTTTTTATTTGAACTGTTATTTGTACGCACCGTGAGGTACATACAAAAAGACAGTTTTCAAACTATCTGTTTGTGAACAACTGTTGAACAAATTAGACAGTTTTCATTGTCTGATAAGAGGATTTTTTACTTTGAACTGTTATTTGCACATACCCTAAGGTATCCTAGTATATGAAGAAAAATCTAAAAAATTAAGTGACTTATTATTGATCTTAAGTTCAATTAT
The DNA here is from genome assembly GCA_027921565.1 of Artemia sinica. Lineage (NCBI taxonomy): Eukaryota > Metazoa > Arthropoda > Branchiopoda > Anostraca > Artemiidae > Artemia > Artemia sinica. The sequence goes on along the minus strand of CM051263.1, from coordinate 36,093,035 downwards.
GAAAATGTTGGATTCTGTTTTTTGTTTTCGAGTATGGAGTACGGAAAAAATGCCTTTTTGTTTTGAATACGGAGGGAAGTAGTTTTTAACTAAAATTAATGGACCCTGAGGTAGGTTATTTTTGAAGACCACACTGCCTTTCCATGACATACAAATAGCAGTTGAAATAGGGATAAATCCTTTTATTAGACAGTTTTCATTGTCTAATAAAAGGATATATTTTTTTTTAATTGAACTGTTATTTGTACGCACCGTGAGGTACATACAAATAGACAGTTTTCAAACTATCCGTTTGTCAACAACTGATGAACAAATTAGACAGTTTTCATTGTCTAATAAAAGGATATATTTTTTTTTTGTTGATCTGTTATTTGTAGGCACCGTGAGGTACATGCAAATAGACAGTTTTCAAATTATCCTTTTGTCAACAACTGTTGAACAAATTAGACAGTTTTCATTGTCTAATAAAAGGATATATTTTTTTTTAATTGAACTGTTATTTGTACGCACCGTGAGGTACATACAAATAGACAGTTTTCAAACTATCCGTTTGTCAACAACTGTTGAACAAATTAGACAGTTTTCATTGTCTAATAAAAGGATATATTTTTTTTTTTTGTTGATCTGTTATTTGTAGGCACCGTGAGGTACATGCAAATAGACAGTTTTCAAATTATCTGTTTGTCAACAACTGTTGAACAAATTAGACAGTTTTCATTGTCTAATAAAAGGATATATTTTTTTTTATTTGAACTGTTATTTGTACGCACCGTGAGGTACATACAAAAAGACAGTTTTCAAACTATCTGTTTGTGAACAACTGTTGAACAAATTAGACAGTTTTCATTGTCTGATAAGAGGATTTTTTACTTTGAACTGTTATTTGCACATACCCTAAGGTATCCTAGTATATGAAGAAAAAATCTAAAAATTAAGTGACTTATTATTGATCTTAAGTTCAATTATGAAATGTTGGATTCTGTTTTTTTTGTTTTCGAGTATGGAGTACGGAAAAAATGCCTTTTTGTTTTGAATACGGAGGGAAGTAGTTTTTAACTAAAATTAATGGACCCTGAGGTAGGTTATTTTTGAAGACCACACTGCCTTTCCATGACATACAAATAGCAGTTGAAATAGGGATAAATCCTTTTATTAGACAGTTTTCATTGTCTAATAAAAGGATATATTTTTTTTTTAATTGAACTGTGATTTGTACGCACCGTGAGGTACATACAAATAGACAGTTTTCAAACTATCCGTTTGTCAACAACTGTTGAACAAATTAGACAGTTTTTCATTGTCTAATAAAAGGATATATTTTTTTTTTTTTTTGATCTGTTATTTGTAGGCACCGTGAGGTACATGCAAATAGACAGTTTTTCAAATTATCCGTTTGTCAACAACAATTATCCGTTTATGAAAATGTTGGATTCTGTTTTTTTTTTTTTTTTTTTTCGAGTATGGAGTACGGAAAAAATGCCTTTTTGTTTTGAATACGGAGGGAAGTAGTTTTTAACTAAAATTAATGGACCCTGAGGTAGGTTATTTTTGAAGACCACACTGCCTTTCCATGACATACAAATAGCAGTTGAAATAGGGATATAAATCCTTTTATTAGACAGTTTTCATTGTCTAATAAAAGGATATATTTTTTTTTAATTGAACTGTTATTTGTACGCACCGTGAGGTACATACAAATAGACAGTTTTCAAACTATCCGTTTGTCAACAACTGTTGAACAAATTAGACAGTTTTTCATTGTCTAATAAAAGGATATTTTTTTTTTTGTTGATCTGTTATTTGTAGGCACCGTGAGGTACATGCAAATAGACAGTTTTCAAATTATCCGTTTGTCAACAACTGTTGAACAAATTAGACAGTTTTCATTGTCTAATAAAAGGATATATTTTTTTTTTAATTGAACTGTTATTTGTACGCACCGTGAGGTACATACAAATAGACAGTTTTCAAACTATCCGTTTGTCAACAACTGTTGAACAAATTAGACAGTTTTCATTGTCTAATAAAAGGATATATTTTTTTTTTGTTGATCTGTTATTTGTAGGCACCGTGAGGTACATGCAAATAGACAGTTTTCAAAATTATCCGTTTGTCAACAACTGTTGAACAAATTAGACAGTTTTCATTGTCTAATAAAAGGATATATTTTTTTTAATTGAACTGTTATTTGTACGCACCGTGAGGTACATACAAATAGACAGTTTTCAAACTATCCGTTTGTCAACAACTGTTGAACAAATTAGACAGTTTTCATTGTCTAATAAAAGGATATATTTTTTTTTTTGTTGATCTGTTATTTGTAGGCACCGTGAGGTACATGCAAATAGACAGTTTTTCAAATTATCTGTTTGTCAACAACTGTTGAACAAATTAGACAGTTTTCATTGTCTAATAAAAGGATATATTTTTTTTTATTTGAACTGTTATTTGTACGCACCGTGAGGTACATACAAAAAGACAGTTTTCAAACTATCTGTTTGTGAACAACTGTTGAACAAATTAGACAGTTTTCATTGTCTGATAAGAGGATTTTTTACTTTGAACTGTTATTTGCACATACCCTAAGGTATCCTAGTATATGAAGAAAAATCTAAAAAATTAAGTGACTTATTATTGATCTTAAGTTCAATTATGAAAATGTTGGATTCTGTTTTTTTTGTTTTCGAGTATGGAGTACGGAAAAAATGCCTTTTTGTTTTGAATACGGAGGGAAGTAGTTTTTAACTAAAATTAATGGACCCTGAGGTAGGTTATTTTTGAAGACCACACTGCCTTTCCATGACATACAAATAGCAGTTGAAATAGGGATAAATCCTTTTATTAGACAGTTTTCATTGTCTAATAAAAGGATATATTTTTTTTTAATTGAACTGTTATTTGTACGCACCGTGAGGTACATGCAAATAGACAGTTTTCAAATTATCTGTTTGTCAACAACTGTTGAACAAATTAGACAGTTTTTCATTGTCTAATAAAAGGATATATTTTTTTTTTTATTTGAACTGTTATTTGTACGCACCGTGAGGTACATGCAAAAAGACAGTTTTCAAACTATCTGTTTGTGAACAACTGTTGAACAAATTAGACAGTTTTCATTGTCTGATAAGAGGATTTTTTACTTTGAACTGTTATTTGCACATACCCTAAGGTATCCTAGTATATGAAGAAAAATAATTGTATCCAAAATGCTTTCAACTTTGTGAAAAAGTTCCCTTTCTTGTGAAATGTCAGAAAAACGTTATTGTTTCCTATGCTTTCCCAAGGTTGAGAGATCCAATATTAACTTATTTAAATACGGATTTGATTCCAACAAATGACTGTAAAGCTGGAACGGAGCTCAAGAAACGTCTTCAGTTGGCTTTTATCCAAAAATTAAAGCTGGCTCTTTCGTGAAAAAGGAAACACATTGAGCTCTGCCACTCTGTCTATCTTAGCTCAAAAGTTAATGTTCAGTATACTCTTGTTCAAAAGTTCAAAGCTCTACTTTAAAATTCTTATGGAAAATAAAGCATGTTGATTTTGAGGGATTTCTGAGGGGTTAACCTCGTTGACGTTTGATCATGAAAAGCCAGTACACAGAATATAAATTATAGGCAACAGAGTAGCGCTGCCCTAATAAAAGTGAACTGACCTCCGTGAATTATTTCTCATGGAAGGTACTTCATCCCTTTCATGCACTTCGCATGATAGGGATGGTCGTAAGAACTTTGGAGGATGCTCATTCGATTGGAAATTGAAAGTCCTATTGCCCTTTGAACAGTCCCATCCCGTGGTCTTTTTGATTTCTCCCCCCCCCCCAAGACATTTGGTCAATATTTTGAGATAGCTGTTTTTTTCAAATTAGTCGAAAGCCTCTACATATATGCTTTCAGAGGTGACATGACCACCCACAGCCCCTGGGGAAAATGCTGTAACTTATGCAAGTTGTCGGTTTTTTACGCATAGATTTTATGTTAGAAAAGAAAAGCAGGTTTTTATCTTGGGTGACTGATTAGGTTGAAACTACCGGAGTTCGTTCTTTGGGGTATCTAAATCTTGCATTTTGTTCGAAGTGGGGTTTGGGGGAGTGCCAGGGGACCCTAAAATGGGCGAAAAATGTTTTTTTACTGATTTGTTTATTTTTGGGTGAGTTCTTATGGATCGTTTGCTAGGCCAAGATTCCCAGAGTTTTCCAAGATGGTATTCGGAAAAGAGTTGATTTTCAAATTTCTGTGATCGAAGAGGCCCCCTACGATCGAGTTGATTTTAAATCTTGATTTGGAGGATCGGGGGTAAGTTGAAGCAGCTGTAAGTATCCGGGTCATCGAAACTGTTTGTTTGTTTGCAATGTCTTGAGAACAGCTTTGGGTATAGAGTTGAATCTTTCATATACTAAAACTGAACTTGTGGGTGGGTAGTACTGCCCCCCCCCCCCCTCTCTCTCTCTCTCTCTCTCTCTCTCTCTCTCTCTCTCTCTCTCTCTCTCTCTCTCTCTCTCTCTCTCTCTCTCTCTCTCTCTCTCTCTCTCTCTCTCTCTCTCTCTCTCTCTCTCTCTCTCTCTCTCTCTCTCTCTCTCTCTCTCTCGTCTCTCTCTCTCTCTCTCTCTCTCTCTCTCTCTCTCTCTCTCTCTCTCTCTCTCTCTCTCTCTCTCTCTCTCTCTCTCTCTCTCTCTCCTCTCTCTCTCTCTCTCTCTCTCTCTCTCTCTCTCTCTCTCTCTCTCTCTCTCTCTCTCTCTCTCTCTGCAATCACCTTAGAGATCTGATCAAGACTTAGAAAGCCATTTTGTTCAAAACAGTCGAAAGGCTTGACAAATATGCCTCGAGAATGACCTGACTCCCACAGCTCCTTGGACAAGGGCAGTAAACTATGGAAGCTGTCCATTTTTTATATATAGGCTATGTAATGGAATGGGAACATGTTTGATCATGTGTGTCTGATTGGATCGACGGTTTTGGAAACGTTTCTCTGGGCAAAAAAAAAAATACAACATTTTGGTGGGAGGAGGGGGCCTGGAAATAGTGAATTTTTTCTTGTTCCTGATTAGTTGTATTTCGAGCAAGCTCTTGCGGATCGTTCGTTGGGCCGAGATCCTACAGTTTTCCTAAGAGTAAATTTTGCAGCGACACGCATTCCTGGTAAATTAAAAAAAAAAAAAAACATATGTGCACCTGATTTTTCATATTACTTACAGTCTCTTCTAAATAGCTTAAAGAATCCAGTTGACACTTTAAGGGAGCATTTGCGGGTAGGGGGAATGAGTGAATTTTAGATTTTTACTTGGGGGAAGGTAAATAGAATTATCTTCTGTGTATTCAGGTCATTGAAATAGCATGTCAGCAATATCTTGGGAACGGCATGGAGGAAGGAATCGAAACTTTCTGGATCTGTTGAAGAAAGGAAGGGTGAAAGGAAAAGGGGAACTTGTGTATTATACGCTACTCACTCAAGTTTACGCTGTGTAAAACTTGAGAAAAAACTGGTTTCTTTGCTAGTTTCTTCGTTACTTTAGAAACAAATTTGGGCTATATATTTGCACATTAGGGGGGGGGGGGGTAAAGTATAGCGTGTCTGCATGCAATATGTGTTAGGTGAAGTTATTCTGCATATTATGAAGTGGGAATTGTTTTCTAACTTCAAACCGTCCATATATTCTACCCCCTCCCCCATCCCACCCCTAATGTGCATTCCCATCTATTTTGTCACTGGTCTTTGTCTTGTCTCACGCTAAGCTGAAATAAACTAACAAAGAAACCGGTTTGTTCTCGATTTTTAACTTGAGTGAGTGGCGTATAATACACAAGTACCAAAAAGGGATTCAAAATTGGTGTTGGGGTAGTGGAAGTAGCCAAAAAACTATTTTATCCATTCCAGATGAAAATAACGTTTTTTCACTCTAAGCTCCAATGGGTTTTATGCATAACTAAGTAGCAAAATAAATCAAAAGACACTATATGCATCCAGGCTATCAAAATACCGCGTGCACTTTATCCTGGGAATGAGGATAGGCCTTTCAAATTTGAAATTGAAAGTTCAAGTGCCCTTTTTTAGAACAAAACTGATTTGAGAACAGGGACCCCCCTCTCCCGCCCTTTCCCGCTACTCCCCTCGCAGCACCGGAGACATTTGTTTGAAATTTTTAGATGTTTTTTTTTTTTTTCAAATTAGTCGAACGGTTCAATAAAATGCATCTTTGAATGACGTGGTCCTACACCCCTTGGACAAGGGTCATAAATAGGGCTAATCAGGGAGTCTTATGGAAAAGAAGTAAATCGGGATGGAAAAGAAGTAAATCGGAAGACACTGTTTGTTGGCAGGTCATAAAAATAGCATATCTGCAATATCTGTAAAACGATTTGTCATTTGAAGTTAAACTTACGGAAACTCTTATTAGCCTAGATGAAGTAATTTATTAACTCTCTCAAAAAATCATTACATCACTTGGGAGCTAGATCGTACCCAAGGGAGGGAATGTTAGCTCCGCGAAATGTGAAACACTGCCAAATAAAAAATTCCTATTTGAACCCCCTTCCCCCTTGAATCAAAACATCATGTAGCAGCCTGCTAATAAGAAAAGAAAATTACTAGAAGAGAACCACTCGTGGGATGGGACTGCTTAGTGCCTTTGACTCTTTTTCATTCGCTTGCGGTTCGATTTTTCATTTCACTCTTTTTCAGATGACGTGCCATGCAGTCGTTTACTGGTCGTTGCTCCTCCCACAGTTAACCAAGATCAATTGTGGAAGCTCTTTGATTTGTTACCTGGTTTAGATTATTGTGATAATAGGACGGACTACTCAAAATCGCCGAGGGTAAGTTTTTCTTTCTTGTTTCTTTTTTTTTGTATATAAATATAATCAATAATGTGTAATCTATTCTACTATGAAAGGACGTTTTGTGTGGTACATCCTCAAATCAAGAAAAGTAGCTCCCAGTTTCTTTTTTGATCAAACCTATGAGCAGTGTTAAGTTCTTAACGGTATTCAAGTTTTTTGTATGTTGGCTATAAATTTAAACGTATTAATTTCTTCATTACTTTTGAAAATTATAGCATTTTCTGAAAAAAAAAAACCATGTAGATTTACTGGGAGTGTGTTTAACGTAAAATCAACAGTATTTTGCTCATAGTTGGCACAATAGGAAAAATTAAGCCGACTGGGTGGGGGGGGGGGGGGAGGGGGAGGGTATCCAAAGAATTTTTGACACCCTATTTGCACAGGTGTGTCTCATCCCTCAATAGAGTCTGTATATTTGGTAGGTTTGACTATTCTATTGGATCTTTTGTAGGATTATCTGCATCAAAGACAATGTACAGCTTTGATCTAAGAAAGGATGTTCAGTTTCCGTCACAAAATGTACCTCCATGGATCTGGGGGGGAGAGAACTTGTCTCACAAAGGATCTTACTGGGGCAATATCTCCCGGAAAGCTTACCAGCAGTCAAAACAACACAAAATGTTTGAAAATCGCGATATTTAGCTTCAGAATGTGTTTTTTACCAAATTAATAAAAGAATTCCTACTGTCTTCTAAAGTTTAAGACTTTTTTATCATTAAAAAATCCAGAATATCCAGCTGTTAAAATGAATAAATACGTCACATAGCATGCCAAATGACTTTAGCTTGGTGAAATATGAGTCTAGCTTATGCCAAATTTACATTTAGCTGCATTGTGTAAAGACTGGCTCGGAGAGGCCGCTTTTTGGAACTGGGGCTGATATTGGGAAGATAAATAATTGTATTGAAAAACAATGTTTGGATTCGATATGTTCAATGTATTTAACTCATCAACATAAATGGTTTGACATAATATAGACTATTCGATAACATTCAGTTCAGTTTTGTCAGGTAATTTGTTGGCATTTTAATCCGAAAAAGCTTTATCGACTTTCAGAAAGGGCAAAATTACAGTAGTCAATCTTTAGGGTTATAATTTGCAGGTATAAATCTGGAAAATTGCCTTTGTGAAAATTTTGATAACAACTCTTATAAGAAATCATTCGATAAGAGATAAGCTATATCAAGAATGTATATTATGCAGGTAGGTGCTAAAGTTATTTTTTAGAGGATGAAGGAGGGGATGGGGTTGTAATTTTGCGTGGAAACAAAATTCTAGTAAACTACGTGAAAATTGAGAAAAATCTGTTCTTGAGCTATGGTCGCATACCTCCAATGCACAGATATTTAAATATACATTAGATCATTTGCAGTTAAAATAATTAAGAAGTAATCTACTTCACATAGAAAACTTTTGATGTTTTAAGAATTTTTCCTGCTAAATGATGGATTATCAAGGTACCCCAATTTTATGGGTTAGATATCACTTTATAATCCCCAAATCTGAGAATTTTGTTGTATTTTAAAGCCAAAACTATGTTTATAAGATTAGAGTTATTTAAAAAAATTTAAAAGGATTTGATCCCAATATGCTATATTTCAAACAGGGGAAAAAACCAGGAGGCATTGTCATGGATCATGGTATTAGCGTGCATGGGTCATAGGTAGCATTAAATGTAGCGTGGGTTATTTTATTTGTCATTTTGGTAAAAAGATGTCAATCAGAGGAATAGCTCTTATTATAATAAAGTATTTATGAGACATTTGCATGCGCCGTATGGCGTTCATTAAAGTCCTAATATATCTTTAGTATTTAAATTAATAACAAGTTATTATTTCCTTTTTTTAAACAAATAAATACGTACGAAGGATTTTTTATTGATCATATTAAATAGAAAAGAGGTAAAATTAGTTTGTTTTTCTCCCCTTGAACCTTTTTCTTTCCTTTTCAGGATCAAAGAATGGTAGTAGTAGCAGTGTACACTTCAGTAAGCGCAGCAACATATGCTAAAGAAAAGTTGCATGGTTTTGAATACCCCCCTGGTCATAGACTCATTGTCAAAATACGATGCTCTTCTTCCCGGAGAAAAATTCAGGCAAGTAGAATGTTGCAATTTAACTAATTGGTTTCTAACCAGAATAATTTTTTTTGGTTATTTTCTTTTACACTTCAAATGGAGGATTTTGAAAAGATTTGCTCACAGTCAGAAACATTTTATTGGGTCGTATCCAAACTGACGAAAAAAATGGGGTATATCCCATTAAGAAAATAGGTTGGGAAGTCTTTCATGTTCCTAAAGAAATATTTGACCTTCCACACCTATTGTTAGTTTTTAACCATCATCTCTGCGACACTCTTTGTTTTCTTTCCGCTATATGAGCGTTGGGATTTACCGTGTTTTTATTTAATGAAAACATCAATATCTTCTGAAACTTTTCTGGAATTCTTCATCAGAATTCACAATTGCAAACAACAAATGCTTAGATTTGAAGAGGTTAGCCTGGATTTCAAAAACCTGTTTCCTAGATTATCTACTCCGGTAGCTTTGTTATGTTTGCCATTTTGGGTCGTAGCTATCATCATCTCTCTGCTTACAAGCCTGAGACATCTGAGTTATTCTTCCCTCCCTCGTGTCCTAAAGCTTTTCACTTCATATCTTGTAACATCTAAGTATAGGGGATTGAAATATCGTTCTTAATAACCTTAATAAGCATGATAGGAAGCTAGGTCTAATGATCAGCGTAAAAATTGGCAACTATTTTATAGTTTGGGATATCGCTCAATGTGTTTTGAAGGTAGGGAATGACAGAGTTGAAGAAGAAGGTAGTTCTCTGCGTTTTTTTTACGTAGCTTTATAAATATTCTTATAAATTTTCTTGTGTTTGATTGAGGTGATTGTCGGTATATGAAAGGAAGCATGATGAATCATAGAGTATGAGTGTTGAATTCCTTTAAGTTCCCTGTAAAAAAAAGGATTATCCTTAGAATGTTTATTAATTGTTTAGTAGGGGTGGGGGAGGAGTCAGAGTATTATTTCCCCGAGGAAGTGTATTAGTGTATAAGTAGTTGAAGTGTTCCTTTTTTTGGGTCATCCCAAACACGCTAATATGCGTCGGGACCTATTTTGATATTGTTGGTATTATATACAGTTTTGTTTTGTTAGCATTTTATGGAGATTTGTATGTTGTTTTTTTGTGACCCATTTGTTAATAATAAAAAAAAAAAAAAAAATATTGATGGGAAGATTTTAAGGACTTAGATCTGGTAATAGAATTTGGAAGTGTCAAGATCAGTCTTAAGCAAATCAGATTTAGGATTTTTTTTTTTTTTTTTTTTTTTTTTTACCATAGATATTGTTTACTTGGTTGTATTCAGATATTCTGTTGATAAATAAATGTAACGTATTTTGGGTTCTTTATCAATTCTTTATCAACCTATAAATAAACTGGAATTTGGATATATGCATACTCAGGTTATACCAATTAAGTGTCTAGAAAGGATTAAGTCATTAGTTTAATTATGGCTTTAGCGTTAATGATTATTTTTAAGGAACCATTTATCGAAATTTTAGGATAATAGTATGAATGTCAGAACTATTAAGATACATTGTTCGGAATACGTACTTTGGAATCAATAAAGGAAAGAAGGGGCTCCCAACTACCATTGACTGTACTTGTGCCACGTATGATTTAAAGTGTCATAAACTCATTATTAAAGGGAAAAAATAATTGTTTTACATGGCCATTGTAATATATTATTAGGCTGGAATAGATAATTAAATTTCAGGTCTTGGATAGACGTTTTTTTTTTCGGATAAGGGTTTAGAAAAAAGTTGAATCAAAATATAAAGAAGAAACGCTTTACTTTATGTATTTCAAAAACCATCGTACAAAAAAAAAGGAAAAAAAAAACGACAAACGCTTTAATGGAAAACTCACTGATATATGTGAACGAAGATACAACTTAATATTCCTTGGATAGATGCATTATTCATCTATCTATGAAGTGTTTCTCCTTATTTCTTATCAAAAAATAATTTGTATTACCTTTTAGGAAACCTGAGTGGGAGTCAGCTATAGCTCCGTCATCAATGGATTCAGTAGCGGCAGCTCAATCACTCATATCACGTCTAACGTCTAGTAACCCCGGAGGTAACCAAGTACTTCCAGGTCGGACCACTGATCTAGCTCAGATAGCTGAATCTTTTATTCAAGCCGCTACCGTGCTGCAATCAGCTGGGATCTCAACTAAAGGACCACTAATATCATTACCTGGTACGTAATAAGTGCATATAGGCTGAAGTCTTTGGGCTGTGGCTTTCAACAAGTAGCGTTTGTATCCCTAGTATTACGCGGCCTGATAATTAGGAGTATCCTAAAAAATATCGTTGGCGATGAAAGCTTAACCTGTCCTTGCTGGTCGTATTTTCAGTATGTGTCGATAAACTTAAATTAGTGTAAGAAAGTGAAATTGACCTTTTTTTTATATTTTTTTGGGTTTTTTCCTTTTGCTTCGTGGTGACAGTCATCATGAGTCTATCATATGCAGTAAATGGCTAGAGCAGGGGTCTTCAAATTTTATTTTTCTCATCCTTGAACGCTCTTAAGATTACCCATTGAGAGGCAGGCAGCTGTAAGTTTGCAAATTTTGTAATAGCATGTGCGCATGAATCCAATCAAATAACCAACTTCTCAAAGAAGGAAGTTTTGTACAATTCACTAAGGAAGCTTTTTTCAATGTTCATATATAAGAAATTATTAATATGTACCAAAGACATTTTGTGTGCCCATATAAAAGATTTGACAAATGTTTGCCAATCTAGTCTGCATATTTTTCCAACAAATTTATTATCTTTTAGATTATGAAATATATTAAATTTATCCCACCGTAATTTTAGAGATGGTAGCAAGCGCTCAGCAGCTGGTTTGCACCCATGTCTAGTTTAGCTTGTTAGTGCTAGTGTCCCTAGTGTCTTGCCCTGGCAATGTAAGTAGTCACAAGCTTGACCCTTTTGACTTTGTTTAATGCAGTATTCATGCCAGTCATAATCGAAAAATCGATTATTTCCGAACTTTATTCACTTCGACACGTAGTGGTGCCATCTACATTCTTCAGTTTATGGCAATTAGGACTCCTAAAAAGGCCAATAGATGGCAATTTTGTGGCAATGGTTTGCCGAAAACCACCTACAGACGCACACGCAGATTCAAACGTGGAGGCAGGAGGAATAAGTGGCATTTTTTATCCCAGTGCATGTTTCAGAGCTGTCGACCAGATTAAAGACTAAATAGAAAGTTAGACTACGGACGCTTGTAAAAATAAACTGTCAGACGCACTATGAAATCCCACGGGCTCTTACGCCGGGGTACGCTGATGTGACTCTTTTCTGCTGATTCCAGCGAAACTCCCCCTGTTTTATGTCCTGAACTCCTGTCTGCCAAATCGCAACTTCCCTCTGTTCTCAGGACCAACGCCCGCTCTGTGACTAACAAGATGGACGAACTAGAAGTCTCCTTACGAGAATCCAGTGTACCAATAGTAATCGTGACTGAATGTTGGGATATCACAAACGATATCGGATATATCAAAGTTACGTGTGTTTTTAAACACCTGCCGTGATAGAGGCCTAAGCCGCAGAGGCGATGGTGTTGGACTGTATTTTCGTAACGACCTCCCATCCAAACTGCTAAGTGCCCCAGTGACTCTTGCCATGAAGTAGTCTGGGCTGAATGTAAGCCTTCCCAAGTGCCGAAGAAGTTTTCGTGCCTGATAGTGTCTATTATCGTGAAAGTGCCAAAAACAGAAAGGAGCTTGTGATTTACTTGCAATCCTACCTTGATAAGTTTCGACGTGCATATGCGGCTCTTGCCTTTATTGTTGGAGGTGTCTTCAACCATGCCAACAAATAGCTGCTATCCAATATGCTTGATCTGATACAAGTAGTGAAACATTCCCACCCATCAAAGTGGCAGTACCTTAGACCTGATATTTACCAACGTCAGTGAACTTTACCGTCCTCCCTCTCAATGGGCCCATTGCATACCGCTGGTCATTTTGTAATCTTGTTACAAGCGAAGAACAACATGCCGAAACTTGAAAAGGAGCAAAGTGACAGTTCGTCCACTGAACCGGGACTCTATATGTGCCTTTGGTCAGTGGATTGGTTATTACTCATTTGAAGAAATATGCTCAATCACTTACTTGAATCTTAAGGTTGAAACGTTCAGCTCCCTGTTACTCGAAAAGTTCCATGAATTTTTCCCGACTAAAGTAGTGCCAGTTTTTTAATCTGACAAGCCGTGGATTACGAAAGATCTGAAGTGATTGATCAAACTTAGATGCTTACTACATAGTTCAGGGTGTATTTCAGCTGCCAAAAAATTACGAATGCGCATTGTCAGTGTCAGTAGACGTGCTAAAAAGAAGTATGTTATTGAGAAAATTGCCCCCTTGCTTGATAGTGATTTGCGTAAGTGGTATTCGGCAGTCAAAAAGATGACCGGAAAATCTGTTAGTAGTGAGCCACGAATGCTGAAAACAAATGGGACTTTGATATCAGCACAAGAAGGCAAGTCTTTCTTTACCAAAATCTGTGCCACATATCCATCATTGAGTGAAGTTGAGTTGAATACTCTGATAGAAGACTGCAAATGCGATGAAATCAAGCAAGTTTCTGAGTACGAAGCTTACGGGGAGATACGGAAACTGCGAAATAATTGCGCTTCCTATCCTGGCGAGTTGCCAGTAAAACTGTTGCTTGAATACGCTATATTTCTTGCGAAACCTCTAACTTTGGTCATTAATCAGTGCTTCAATGATCAGTCCTTTCCCCAGCCTTGGCAAAAGCTGTGATCAGTTAAGACACATTTCAATCACGCCGAACCTTGCCAAAGTCACATAATCCTTTATTTACCGTGAACTTATGTCTGAAGTCGCAGATTCACTTGACCCGTACCAATATAGTTGTTTAAAAGGGTGTATACCACATTGTATTTGCTTAGGCTTTATCAGTTGATCGTACAATGGCTCGAATCTGGAGACGCTTTTGTTAATTTGCTACTCGTTGATTACAGGAAAGCATTTTATTTGATTAAGCACCTCGTGGCTGCTACGAATCTTAAAAGAATGGGCGCACGTAAACATATCTTACTGCTTGTTATTAATTTCCTGCGTTCCCGGTACCAGCGAGTCTACGCCCTCTTTCCCGGTGATCTCGACTCTGACTGGGAAGGGATTACATGTGGAGCCCCTCAAGGCACCAAATTGGCTGCTCTACTTTTCCTCGCGGTAATTAATTATATTATGGACAACATGGATGACCGATTTAAATACGTAGACGATCTAACTGCGCTTATAAGTTCAAATTAGATACAACCCAAGCTATGCCCCAATTCAGCCCTGATCTTTTAACAGAATTCAAGGAAGAATGTAGTACAAATAATTTGCAGATCAACGAAAGCAAAAGCAAAATCGTAAGAATTAATCCGCTGAAGCTAGATCTTATTAGCCCAACTCCCTGGTTTCCGTTTGTATCGTCAGCTACAGTCCTGGGAATTAATTTCAGCGCAGATTGCACATTTAGTGCTCGTGTTCAAGGGTTAGTCCAGAAACCTTTGGCAACTGTGCACTACGTTCTTTGATTTCAAATGCGCCGCTTGAGTTTCCAAGTAAATCAGCTGAAAACGGCATATCTAACATACATGTGTCCCATATTAGAAAATGCATGTCCCGTTTTGGGGCCTCAGATTCATAATATTGAATATCTAAGTGATGATGGAGAAGGAGTCTAAAAAGAGCAGTTTAAAATTATCCTTGGAGAAAAATTTGTCGATTATAAGTCTGCCCTCGAGTCTTAAAGATTGAAACTCTTAGAGATCGCTGGTTTTCAGTTGATAATGTGTTTCGGGCAATTTCTCCTTGCTAGCCCCAAGCACCAACATTTTACATCTTCTGCTTCCAACTCAGTAGTAAATACCAGAAAGAAGAACAAATTAGTGCCAGTGCCTTGCAGAACTAATCGATTTAACAATTCATTCGTGCCGTTTTTTACCAGTGCCTATAACCAAATGCCTTAGGACTAGGTTTGTAAATGACTACGACATTTAGTTTGTGATTTTTATCTATGATTATGAAAGCTGTCTTTAATAAATGATTTCTGTTCTCTGATTCTTCTTTCTAATGTCACCTCCTGCTTCAATACTTCCGCAATCACCGATTCTGATAGATTTGTAACTCAGACTAATGTGGAAATGCACAGCAATCAGCATTATCAGCAACACCAGTACCAACCCTGATACCTGTTCCATCGCTTCCATTTCTTGTTAGACAACTGTGTTTTATTTATTTAAATTGAATTTGGTATTTAGTTTGGTGTTTAGACTTTACTCCTAGAACACGGAAAGGAGGGTTAGGCACTTCCACAATCAAAGGAAAATCGTTTTTCACAAGCCTCATCACCATTGTCAGTACTACCAACATCTTTTACAGTGATTTGACTGTCACAGTCTTCTTAGACAGCGATCCTTCACCCCTTTCATTGAATTGTTTTTATTTCTAGGATCAAGTGATGGCAGGGTAGCAACTCCCACTATGACAGAAACATATGATCCTTCCTATTGTTCAGCGCGCCTTCCTCCACCCCAGCCTTTAGCTTCTGTTGATGCTGAAGTTGCTGAAAGGTACGTTTTTTTTCCTAAATTCTCTTCACATTAGGCGGTGCATCGAGAGTGTTCCGCTTAGTATAATTAGTTTTGTTCAAAAAGTGTTCTGTTGAAAGCTCTTCTTCAATTATTTAAGCATTTACTTAGCGTTAATTTAATTAGCGTTGAAATCTAATGAAAGTGATAAGCGAAAAACTAGGTAAAATATGAGCTAAATCTAAAAATTGTTTGACCATATATGACTTTTTCAAAAGATCAATGCTCTAGATGGTCAAAATTTTATCAATTTTTTCGTCGTTTAAGGGTATGAGCATTTTTTTCCTCATTGGACAATGCGAAAACTTTAATGAAGCCCCTTACAAAATTGGAGAAATATGGATTTTTACACAGAAAAACAAGTAGCTTTTATCTGAAAGAGCCAAAGAATTTTGAACCATTAGATGCTTTGTAAGAGATTTGTTAGAACCATTAGAGGTTTGTCAAGTATGTGTTTCATATAAAATTTTGGAGTAATTTTCTGGTTTTTCCCCCAAGGTGTGTGCCTTCATAGGTTGAAGAGTTATTGTGCTTTCGCATTTTTGTGTCAGGCCTCTAACACTGCATCACCGAAGCAGAGTTGCCAACTTGCACCCTTTTATAGTTTTTGTACTCTTTTTAACCTCATTGCACTCTTTCCCTCGACGGACGGGAATTTCACCCCTTTTGCCAATTTTTAGCTAAAATCACTCTTTTTTTTTTGCACTTTTTTACGAAATGATGATAGAAAAAGTTCTAGCAAAATGAAAAACTTCAAAATAAATTATTTGGAAAAGATACAACTGCAAGCCTGTATGATCTGTGTTATCTCTGCCTCTGTCTGTGCCTTTCCCTAGTTCTCCAGTCGATTTTCCAGCATTTCCAACCATTTAAGAAAAAGTAGGTCAAATCAAAGTCAAGTTAACAAGTGGAAATGTGGAAAAAAGGAAATTTGAATTTAATAAAAGCAGTCAAAAGCTTTTAGTGCGACCGTTTTTCTTGGAAATGAAAAGTGAGTATGGAGTTAGGTGAAGGACAAGCAACGACCAAAACAAACCATTTGAAAGTCTACTCTCAAACTGATAAAAGTCTGCACAGACTTTAGGCCTTCGCACCATTTTAAAGTGCGAATGGCCCATCTCGGCTAGTGATGGTCATTTTTTCTGAAATAAAAATGGTATCTTACCGGTCTGGGACCCAAGAATTGGTTTTGGATGGGGATCCTCCTAGGTTTTTTGAAAATGCTTTAAGATAGTATATCTTAATGTTTTGCATATGTTTTGGCCATACATTTCACTGGAATTTTTTGGCATAGAAATAAAACTTTTTTTTTGTGACAAGAAAAATATTCAGATCCCCTTGAAGTTCTAAATGTGCATGTTAATCCTTGTCCTACTACAAAGGGCTGGAAGTAAATAATGATTTATTGTTGTTTTTGTGCTGGGATATTTCCTTTGGAGATAATAAAGAGTTTGGTTTATTAACTTTATTATTGTATTAATGAAATTCTGCGTAGTTAATGGTAAATTCCAACTACTCCTCGATCTACGTTGCAGATGCATCGAAATGAAATGGTATGTCACTTGTATCATTGAACGTTTTCGCAAGCTATTTTTTTTTTTTTTTTTTTTTTTTTTTTTTTTTTTTTTCGCAAAGCTATTGATGCTATTTTAACACAGTAGCAAATTTAAATTTGCACTTTTGTTTTGTTTTGATCAGTTTCCCGGAGAGACAACTCTGATTCATATGATCCAAAATTCTCCTTTCTCAGAACTCTTGTCTCATTCGCATTTATTCATGTTCATTAATGTACTCAAAGTATAGCAGTAAATTTGCTGAACAAGCAACTATCCATTTTCCTGGGAAATTCTCCGAAAACTACTCCTTTCATATAAAAATTGAAAAGAAATTTACAAGAAAGGAAAGAAGGGGAAAATCCAGTAAAGGAAGAAGGAAAATCATTTTGTGTGACTAAGAATGTGTTCACCATTTTTTTTTTTTTTTTTTTATATATTTTTTTTTTTTTTGCTGCTACAGTACTTGGTTTTACTATAGTGAAGTCAGCTATAGTTCATGACTAGTTACTTGAACTTTTAATATTTCTTTCAAAACATTTGACAAATTGGAGACAAAACCTTACCTGAATATTCTATAAAGTCAACTATAGTTCGGAAATTCAAAATTAACACAATTAAATAACGCATGATCAAAATTATCACATGTAAATTTATTGTAGTTTTACCTTTTAGCTATAAAAAAAAAACGAGAATTCTTATCTAACTCATAATTTAGAGGTTCATTTAAGTAGGTAGCCCTCATGACTTCATTTTCAATACATTTTAAAATTTAAGGGCAATATGTTTAATCATCGCAGGATAACTTATAATTATTTCTTAATGACATAAGAATGATCAGAACAGTGATAGGGGCTAAGCGCGTCAATTTTTTTGGCTTGCACTCTTTTTTAGAAAAAATCTCTTTTTGGACCTTGATTTGCACTCTTTTGAGACGTCGACAGTTGGTAACCCTGCATCAGAGACAAAGCTACTAGACATTTTGACTCTTGAGCGAAATTGCTTTTTCAAAATTTGGATCAGTGATGTGAGAAGGGAGTCTCTAAAAAAGGCCATGTGGGCTGGCTGCCCCCTGAAAGCTCTGCAACATACCCCTCAACATCCTCAGAAATTTTCAACTTAGTACCCTCAGCCATCGCTTATATATTGCTGATACG
This sequence comes from Artemia sinica, assembly GCA_027921565.1. NCBI lineage: Eukaryota > Metazoa > Arthropoda > Branchiopoda > Anostraca > Artemiidae > Artemia > Artemia sinica. The sequence goes on along the minus strand of CM051263.1, from coordinate 36,074,796 downwards.
CCCATCTGACAACCAGCACCCACACAGTGCGTTTTATTGTTTTTGGAATCCCTCTTAAAGGGTTATGCCATCCTCATAGGAGTAGTTATTTGATCTTAGACTATTTTGAAAAAGATGGATATTTGAAAATTTGAATCGAATGTTCCTGAATGAACCACAACTACAAAGGACATGGGAGGGGGCTGGTAGCCCTTGAGTCACTTTTCAACATCCTCCCTCACATGTTCTGTAAGTTTCAACTTAATAACCTCAGCTGTTCGTAAAATATTGCAGATCCTCCTTTTTGGTAAACTGGATGGCCGCGGTGCCTTTTGATTTAGTAAATATACCCCTCAGCATTCTCCAGGGCTTCACCTAGTGCATTTAGTCTTTTTGGATACACCCATAATTAAATATTCCCTTTTTTCTAATGATAAATCCTGCATATAAACAATGGAAAAATGATATAATTCACAATCCTTATTACGGGGCTATGGGGGCGATGGCATCCATGGAGGTGTAGCAATTAGGCTTTTTGACTAGCTTGAAAAAAAAATAGTAGTTTCGAAATTTCGATCAATATTGAGCAGAGGGGGCACCTTGAAAGAGAAGGGGTGGGGTGGGATGGGGTTGCCCTCCAGTCTCTCTTCAACATCATGTCAACATGACTTGGAAGTTTCGACTTAATACCCTCAGTCGTTTTTTAGACATTGCTGATAGTCCCTTTTCAAAACCAGCAAGCACATAGTGGGTTTTGATTCTGTTCGGCGTCCCTCTATAAATTTCCTTAAAGTTTCACCTTCATACCTTGAGCCTTTTTGGACACCCAGGATGAAACGTATCATATTTCCCGTTAAAAATCCTTTTATCTAAACAATAGGCAAATTGCGTAACTTACAGCCCTTGCCTGGGGGACTAGGAGGGTGTTATATCCGGGGCGTAATTATTTGATCTTCAGGCTATTTTAAATAGAATGGCTATGTCAAAAATTTTGATCGGATACATTTGGGGTGAAAAGGGTGGGGTCTGGTTGCCCTTCGATCACTTTTGACTCTTTAAAGGTGTAATAGAACTTTCAGTTATTCCAACGAATGAGCCCCATCCCAAGTTTATGCAACCACCCCTTCCATGTGAAGTGCCTCTGGGAAAAAGTAAAAATAAATAATAATACGTTGAAGTCCTATGGCTCTGATCTATTTAATTTATGGCGATAGGCTGAAGGAGTGGTAAGACATAAAGCTATGAAATATGACGTCAAAAGTTTTTTTTTGTAATAAAAGCACGAAGAGCGGGATAGATTTAAATTGGGGTGCAAAGAGTGGACCCATCCCCTCAAATATAGGATAGTTTCCTTTTTTTTTTAAGTTTCCAAGTCTTTACTTTCATTTTAAAAAGAAACTTCGTTTTGTTTATTTAAATTTGGGTTCCATTAAAATAATCTTTTAATCGTATTGTCTCTCCTTCTCCTAGTCTAGTCAGTTCCTTTGCGTTTAAATGACCCCTCTTGAAGTATCATATTCAAATATTCTTTTATTGCTTTTATTCATTTTTAGACTCTTCATTGTATGCCAACCGCCTCGGCCAGCACTTTTTGCTCTGAAAGACGTATTCGGAAGATTTGGGAATCTAATAGACGTATACATGTTAAGCGGTAAGAACTATGGTTATGCCAAATTCGCGGTCAGAGAATCAGCAAGCCGTGCCATTAAAGTAAGCTATTGAATTTTTATTTATTTGTGTTTTTTCAATTATATCAGGGGAGGATTTTGACTGCTGGAACTATCGCCATTGACTGATGACCAGCAACTTTTTCTGGTCAAAGAGTCAAATCACCGTTTACGAGTGCAAAAAAAAATCCCATTAAGAGTCGCAGTTAATGTAAAATATTATCCATAAATAACTTTCATTTAAAAATTCAATCGAAATAAAATATCAATTATCAAATCAATAATTTATCATAACCCTGTTATTTTTCAGCTGAACCTGATCACAACCCTGTGAGAAACATTTATAAAGGTTATATTATCTGCGTTCAACAGCTCACAGCAGGCTATGAAACAAACGTCCAAATTTTAAACATGATTCAGCAAGTTTTTGAGTTAACATTAAATAGTTACAATCGATAATATTTGATTACTGGCAGATAAAATGTTCACCTCAAAGTTCAATTTTATTTATCAAACTTCGTCCTCGAGCTACTTTCTCTCATTTGGCAGCAAACCAAGGGAAAAGAGAGAGCAGAATAGGGGAAAAACAGGGAAAAAATGTGTTGTGCCATTGTTGGCTGCTTGCCAAGAGATTTTGACCCTTAATAAGGAAAATATAAGTTCTAATTTGTGATTGAGTGACCCGTTTCCAGTTTTCAACAGACATTTTTTCTATATGATTTCGTTGGAATAACAAAAAAAAAAAAAAAAAATCAAATTCTTCATAGTATTGAATGGTAAGTAAATAAAGATCCTTGTCAATAACGAAAGCACAAGAGCCTAACTATTGATAACATTCTATCAAAGAATCAGTTTTTTTATGGTGATCCTAAATATGTATTTGTTTATTAGTAACTAGTGCAGCTATTAGTACACAAGAAAGTTCGTTTAATTATAGAAAACACAAGGGAAACAACTTAATAAGGCGCAATCATAGGCAGCGCAATCGTGCTGCCTAAGTAAAGAACGATGTTGGCAGGTTCCATTATAACTGAACCACCGTGTAACTGAACCCCAAGCAACTGAACCACTGTAACTGAACCACCGTGCAACTGAACCACCGTGCAACTGAACCACCGTGCAACTGAACCACCGTGCAACTGAACCCTCGTGCTACTGAACCCTCATGCGACTGAACTCCCTTTAACTGAACCCTCGTGCTACTCAACCCCCGTGCAACTCAACCCCATTTAACTAAGCCCCCGTGTAACTGAACCACCATGTAACTGAACCACCGTGCAACTGAACCCTCATGCAACTCAACCACCGTACTTACATTGGGTGAAACACAAGTTAGAATCTTTACATGTTCAACCTTGTTGGAATTGTTTGATTTTTTTAAGTCTTTCTATAAATTACTGTCAAGATGATTTTTAAAAATGCTCCGTTTTTTGTTGTCACAAAAACAAAGAAAATCGGACGCCATAAGCTCTTAAATCCAGATTTATTTCTCTTTTTTATGTCTGTTAATGGGGTTTCCCTTCAACCTGTCACTTTCTACGGGTCTAAGCTTTTACCCCTCTCCCCCGTGGAACATTTCCCCTTCTCCACCCACGGAAACCCCTCACCTGCAAAATACCCCTCTCGCGGAAATTATGGTTTTCAAAATTGAAAAATCTTCTGTGAGTCGTGTTATATTTTGAGTTTAATTGAGAAGTTCTAAGGGAAGTGAAAAAGAGGAATTTATGTGTAAATCTCCCCCCCCCTCCGTGTAAAAACTTTCTTCTCGTGAAAAATCCTCCAGAAAACCCCCCCGCCAAAAAAATTCCGTATGTTTCCCAATGACAAATACTATCTGTAAGCACTAGGCAAATCAAAAACTTAAAAAGGAACTGAAACTTCTACAATGGGGTTATCTGATTGTTTTGTAGCTAGTTAGAGAGGGAGATACCTCAAAGGGTGTATTTTGATGCCGAAACATCTCAGTTCTTATTGAGCCTTCAAATAAATACAGAATTAGCTCTAATGGAGAGACGGCAGGAGGATGGAGGAAGAAACTGTTTGATAATCCCCCGTCATTTCTAGTTTGACCCCGGTGCCGCGCCGGTGGATCGACCGAACGCTGCCGACGAGAGGCCCGGTTGACCGCCACCGAAGTGTCGCTACGCCACCGGCAGAGGCGGTGGCGTTCGACTGACTGAATTAATTTTGCGGCATTTCTTTTTTGCGTCAACCGCAAAGTCAGAGCTTTTCTTTCTCGTGTGGTATAGTATTTCAATTTTCCTGATTAGAAATCAAGCAGGGCTTCCACTATCCCCGAATTTTCGGGTGTTTCCCCGAAAATCTGCGTCACCCCGAAAAAAAATTTGGTTCCCCGAAAATCACCCAATCACGGTGCCACCCCTAGCGATTTATCACCAGTGACTTCCCCTGCCAAATATTACTTTGCATACCATAATTCTTCACTACTCTCTTGTTCGTTAATTTTCGTCACTTTTGTTACTTTGCTTAAAAAACCAGACAGATGCAATTGCAATATACACAGTTCTTCATATGTTGACAAATAGTATCGTCTTTATGAAATGAGATTAAATCATTTCGAATGCAGTTTCCCAATTGCTATTTCTCACATCGTTTGTAGCCAAGAATTTTATTTTGAAGTTGAATAGAACGCATTCACTGTTCTACAGCTTCAGTTGGATTTTGAAATTGATAGTCGACAGATTGTTTCTACAGCTGAATCGCAAGTTTGCAGAATTTTGTCTTCTTTTGCTGTTTTTAGATAAGATTTTCTTAATGTTTAATCCATAATTGTTGAACGCCTGATTGATTAAAGAAAATACAATCTTCTTTCTAAAAAAAATTTATCCCCTCCCCCCAAAAAAAACAAACAAACAACCTTCTATTGAGAAAAAATTTAGCTATAAACTAAGCTATGTACAAGGTTGGGGAATTAAAGATTGAAACGGAAGTTACCCCAAAAATATGATTCACTAAAAAATTGTAAATTATTGCCTATAGGGCGGTGATAGAGGGCTATCATTTTTCTGATAATACCTCATTTTTTTTTTTTTTTTTTTTTTATTGAAAGCAGGGATGCCAAAAACATAATTATTTTTTTCATTTAAAGTGGAGACGGAAGAAAATGATATCAAATTGCCTGGGAAACCACTGAAATATTTTGATAGACCCAGGCCCCCCCCCATTGTGACTTGTTCATTGTCTTGGGTATTTTGCAATTTCTCATAGGCTACTGGCCTAATTTGGCTTTTGTGTGTGCTCCCTTTTAATTAGATTCTTTGGATCTTATTGAATGCCGTGGCGAATCTATGACTCAGTTTTCTAATAATTTGAGGTATATCTGAATAATTTCGACATTTTTGTTGTTGTCATTGTACTCATACCCTCTGTTTTTTTTTGTTTTTTTTTTTTTTTTTTTCAAGGAACACTAAGCTCTTTAACGTTATTTCGCGTGTTTTTTTGAACCATATACTGACCTAGTTAATTATTAAGTAAATTATTTTTTTAATGTTAAGCTGAGACGGTATCCTATCAAGGTGGTATCCAGAGGGGGGGGGGCAGGGAGGTATTACATTTAAATGATAATATTTCGAATTTTTTTTTTATTGAAAGCAGAGATGCCAAAAAGTTATTTTTTTTTAATTTAAAGCAGAGACGGTATCCTATCAGGGGGGTATCCAGAGGGAGGAGGGGGGTAGGGAGCTATCATATTTGAATGATAATACCTCAAATTTTTTTTGAAAGCAGGGATGCCAATAAGTTAATTATTTTTATAAATTTAAAGCAGAGACGGTATCCTATCAAGATGGAATCCAGAGGGGCGGGGGCATAGGGAGTTATTATATTTAAGTGATAGTACCTTGAATTTTTTATTGAAAGCAGGGATGCCAAAAAGTTAATTTTTTTTTAAATTTAAAGCAGAGACGGTATCCTATCAGGGTGGTATCCAGAGGGGGGGGGGTGTAGGGAGCTATCATATTTAAATGATAATACCTCAATTTTTTTTGAAAGCAGGGATGCCAATAAGTTAATTATTTTTATAAATTTAAAGTAGAGACGGTATCCTATCAAGATGGTATCCAGAGGGGGGGGCATAGGGAGTTATTATATTTAAGTGATAGTACCTTGATTTTTTTTTATTGAAGCAGGGATGCCAAAAAGTTTTTTTTTTTCTTTAAAGTAGAGACGGTATTCTATCAAGGTGGTATCCAGAGGGGGGGGGGGAGGTAGGGAGGTATTATATTTAAATGATAATATCTTAAATTTATTTATTTTTTAAAGAAGGGATGCCAAAAAGTTAATTATATTTTTCAATTTAAAGCAGAAACGGGTTTCCTATCAATGTGGTATCCAGAGGGGGGGGGGGGGGGGTTAGGGAAGTATTGTATTTAAATAATAATATCTTATATTTTTTTATTGAAAGCAGGGAAGCCAAAAAGTTAATTATTTTTTTAAAATTTAAAGCAGAGACGGATCTTGTAGAACATTATACGGCTGCTTAAGAAAAAAAAAAAAAAATACAAAAGGGTGTGTGAAGGGAGGTGAGAGACTTTTACAAGAATATGACAGTTTGGTTGCTACCAGTAGCTACTAGGTGGAGTATCCTATGAAAGTGTCAATGAGTAGAGAAAGTAAATTTGTAAATTTAAGCTGTGATTTGAGAAAGACTGATGAAAATATTAATATTTGTGGTCAACATTGATCGCGCCGGCGGCGCGCCGCCGACATCTTACCGGTAGCGCGTCGACGGCGCGCCGCCGCTGCTGTTTTTGGCCCCGCCGCCGCCGTTCTTCCCTCATCGGCGCGTTGCCGGGGTCTGTTTCTAGTCTTTTTTTTTATAAGCCGAAAGTGATTGGAGACTAACCAACCGCAAGAGGTATTTTTTTTTGGGGGGGTGGGGGGAGGGAGGTTTTCCACGGGTAAGTTTTTTCTGGGGGGGGGGGTATTTTCCGTGAGGTCTGATTTTCCGCAGGGTATTTTCCCCAAAGGATGTTTTTCACGAGGGGGGAGGGTAAACGGCGGCTCTCACTGTCTACATACTGTAATGTTTTTTTACCACTTTGCTTATTTTGTTGTTTTCATTTTATGGTATTCTCTACGCTCGTAGTTGGTTATCGTTTGGTTTGAAAAAGTTTAATTACCTGCTTCGGTCGAGCCAACACAAAAGCTACTTTATCTTTGTGTTTGGAAACTTTTGGTTTGATTTTTTTTTTTTTTTTTTTTTTTTTTTCTTAGATGAATCAGGCCTTTCCTGAACGTTGAGTAATAAAAATCTTTACTGAAGATATCGGAACTTTGAGAATTTAGATAACAAAAAAGTCGCTTTTGGTTGCGCTTTCTTTAAATTAATTAAAAAGATTCTTTCGAAAAATAATTTTTCAAAGAAAAGTAAATAGCCATATTAAACCAAAGACTAGCATAAATAAATTCCTATAATAATTCAAACCCAAAATGATCAGAAAATTACTACAAAAAAAGAAACCCAAGACGAACAGAAGTTAAAACAAACGATCATAGAAAACATGGGGTTTTGGGGAAAACAATAAAAAAAGGGGCTATAGAGTTACATGTTAAACCCCCGTTCTAAAAAAAAAACCATTTTTACTCAAGCCTCCTTTAATCAACCCTCATTTAAATCAAATCCTGAACCTAAGTCAAAACTATTTCTCGTTTCATTTGCGGTTTCAACTTGTATTACTCATCAATGTAGCCCCTAAACCCTCTAAATTGAATGAAACTTTGCCCAATCCGGATTGGGCAAACTTTGAACTTTTCATTAGTTCGAAGTCCCCCACCCACAACTTATCCTGAAAGGTCTAACTTATTAAAGGAAGCCGTTCTTGAGATATTGCTGTGTAAATCCTTTTGAGAATGTGCATAATCATAGTCAATTTGATTCAGTTCAAAATCCACCGAAATATTCCTTGAGAGCTTCAGCTTAATACCCTTAGCTTGCGTAGCAGCAGTAGTAGAATTATTAGCAGTATGCACATAACACCTTTATTTTCTTCAACATTTTTTTCAAACACACCAAACTGTCCCTAGGATATTGCTGATGCGCCCTTTTGACAACCTGTATACACATGGCGTGATGTAATTCAGTTCACCTTCCACCCTCAATATTCCCTGAAAATTCCATTCTTCATACCGTTCATTACCGTTAGGTACAGCTGTAATGGTAGTCCCAGTAATAGTATTAGTAGTAGTATTAATAGTAATAGCACTAGTGCTAGTAGGAGCAGTAGTTATAACATATTGCCTTTTAGTCAAATGAAGATTCCTCTCATCAAGTTCTAGAGGCTTCAAATTAATACAATTAGCTGTTGCTATCCAATTGCCGATATATCCTTTTGATAACCTATATGTTCATGTAATTCCTTAATTTTCATCTTAATACTTTTTAGCTTACAAGTGGTTGCAATAGACGTAGCAGTCGAACTAGTAGTAGTAGTAGATGTTGTAGTAGCAGTAGTAGTAAATTTAATTAAAATAGTAATAGCAGTAGCGTGCACAGGGCCGGATTTAAAGCTTTGGCGCTTAAGAACCAAGCGTTTTTTGCCGCTCCATTTTTGCAAGATTTTCGGGGTAATTCCCAAAAATTCGGGGCTAATGGAAGCCATTAAGAGAACACAACTGATGAGCGAAAAGGGCTAATTGAAGCAATTAACAGAACACAACTGATGAGCGAAAACTGATGAAAGAGAGGGGTAATACTGAACTCTCAGCTTCCATTATTGGGAGACACTTGACAGTTTATAAGTGACCATGGAATTCCTCTGTTGTTTTAAAATCACTTTTCTGTGAATAGGCTGCGTGGCGGCAGAGTGCACCTGGCGACGACAAATCACATCAGTCCAGTTTTTGTCGAGAAAAAATTAATCAGTGATAAACTATTGCTCCCCCTGGCATTATGTGCCCCTAGGTCCGGGCCTAGGGACCTAGTGGTAAATCCAGGCCTGAGCGTGCACATATTTCCTTTTGGTGAATTGACTTTCCCTTTAAGCACTCACTGAAAGTTCCAACTTAATACACAAATCCCTTTTTGAGATACGCCATTTTGAAAATCTGCGTGCATATAGTGTCTTTTGATTTAGTTCAAGTTCCCCCTCAAATACCCCATTCTGTCAAAAGTTTCAACTTGATATGCATAGCCTTAATAGTGCTAGTTCAATAGTGCAGAGGTCGTAGTAGAAGGGAGTAGTAGTAATACTAGTGTTGAATTAATAGTAGTAGCAACAGTAGTAGGAGCAGTATTAACAGCAGTAGTAGCAGGTAGATGCCCCAGAAGTTTCACCTTGATATGCTAAGCCGTTCCAAAAAAAATTGCTGATACACCTGTATCAGGAATCTGTATGTTATTGCAAGTTACCAATAGTTAAAATTTAAGGTTTTCATAGAAGGGATGGTCGTAAAAACTTTGAAGGAGGCTCATTCGATTGGAAATTGAAAGTTCAAGTTCAATTTTGAAGAATCAAGGGTAATCAGAGGACAATCAGCCTTTCTCTCTTAACCGACATCCCCCCCCCCCCCAAATACATCCGATCAAAATAAAAATAAACATTTTGTTCAAAATAGTCTTAAGGTCAAATAACCATGCCTTTGGTGTTAACAACATCACCACCAGCATCTGGAGCAAGGGCTGTAAGTTAAGCTAGTTCCTCATTGCTAACACAAGGTTTTTGTAGAAAAAAATTATGTGTGAACTTTTGGGGAAGGGGGCTCATTCGATTGGAAATCAAAATTTCCAGTGCACTTTTTCAGATTTAGAAGTGTTCGGAGGGTTTCCACCCCACCCTATTTTTTTTCCCAAAATACATCCGATCTAAATTTTGAGACGTCATTTTATTTAAAACAGTTCAAAGGTTAAATAACTGTGCCATAGTTAAATAACTATGGGTTCACAACCCTCAGCCTCTGGTGCAAGGGCTGTAAGTTATACAAGTTGCCTATTGTTAACATATAAGTTTTTTTTTATCAAGAAAAGATGGCATGTTTGATCCTATAAATAAAAAAATAAAAACATGCAACATTAAGGTCAAACCCTAGGGAAATGTTTAGAAGAATGCCAAACACAATCAAAAAGCATTTATTCCTTTATTGGATATGAAAAGGAAATACCAGAAACACTTACAATGGCTGATGTTATCAGCTGTCACATTGTTCGGAAAATATTTAGGAGCATCTTCAACTAAATCAAGTGGTACTATGTGCATCCAGTTTTAAAAGACGTTGTATCTGCCCATGTGTCGAGAACAGCTAAGGGTATAAACCTGAGGGCATGAAATTAAAACTTTCAGGGCAAGTAGAAGGAATGTTAAAAAAAAAGGCTGGAGTGCAACCAGTCCCCCTCCCATGTCCTTTTTAGCTGCAATCTCCTGAAAGACATTTGATCAAAATTCGTTGAAGGTAAAATATTTTCAACACATAAGTTTATTATTTAACGTCCAGAAAGGTCTGATTCATCTGAAAAAAAAAAGAGTAATAAATCAGCTTTAATGGTTTGTGAGATCGGATCTTCTTTTCCTTTTGCAAAAATAAAACAAAGCTTTTTCGTGAATGCTTTTGACAGGCGTTTATATCATGAATTTAAGAAACAAACATTTTCAACAAGGTTGAACATGTAAAAATTCTAACTTGTGTTTTACCCAATGATATTGCCTAACATTTTTAGAGAACTGAAAATCAGTGGTTCAGTTACACTATGGTTTAGTTACACGGTGGTTCAGTTGTACGGTGGTTCAATTGCACGGTGGTTCAGTTGCACGGTGGTTCAGTTGCATGGTGGTTCAGTTGCAAAGTGGTTTCAGTTGTACGGGGGTTCAGTTAAATGGGGTTGAGTTGCACGGGGGTTTAGTTACACGAGGGTTTAGTTAAATGGGGTTCAGTTGCCCAGTGGTTCAGTTACACGAGGGTTCATTTGCACGGGGGTTTGGTTATACGGGGATTCAGTTGCACGGTGGTTCAGTTGCACGGTGGTTCAGTTGCACGGTGGTTCAGTTGCACGGTGGTTCAGTTGTACGGTGGTTCAGTTGTATGGTGGTTCAGTTGCACGGAGGCTCAGTTACACGGGGGTTTAGTTACATGGGGGTTGATTTGCACGGGGGTTCAGTTACACGCACACCATGCTAGCACAATGATTTGTTTTTTTTTCATACCAGGGCACTTCGTATTGAAGGAGTTATCGTAGAAACTTCGAAGAGAACTCATTCAAATGGAAATTGGAGTGGCTTGTGCCCTTTTTAATAGTCGAAAGTGATTGGAAGGCAACTAACACCCCTTCTACGCCCACCATTTCCCGAAACACATCCAATCAAAATTTTGAGATAACCATTTTGTTCGGTGTAGTTGATTTGCAGATATAAATTATATTTTTGAGGAGGACACTCCCCCATAACTCTCAGGGCAAGGGTTTTAAGTTCTGCCCTGGGGCATATAAGAACGATATTGGCACAGTGTATTATTTTTTTTTTCCTTTAGACCAGGGCACTTCGTATCGAAGGAGTTGTCGTAGAAACTTCGAAAATGGCTCATTCGATTGGAAATTGGAGTGGCTTGTGCCCTTTTTAATAGTCGAAAGTGATTGGAAGGCAACTAACACCCCTTCTACGCCCACCATTTCCCGAAACACATCCAATCAAAATTTTGAGATAACCATTTTGTTCGGTGTAGTTGATTTCCAGATAGAAGTTATATTTTTGAGGAGGACACTCCCCCATAACTCTCAGGGCAAGGGTTTTAAGTTCTGCCCTGGGGGCATATAAGAACGATATTAGCACAGTGTATTATTTTTTTTTTTTTCCTTTAGACCAGGGCACTTCGTATCGAAGGAGTTGTCGTAGAAACTTCGAAAATGGCTCATTCGATTGGAAATTGGAGTGGCTTGTGCCCTTTTTAATAGTCGAAAGTGATTGGAAGGCAACTAAAACCCCTTCCACGCCCACCATTCCCCAAACACACCCAATCAAAATTTTGAGATAACCATTTTGTTAAGCGTAGGTGATCTCCAGATAGAAAATATGCTTTGAGGAGTACACTCCCCCACAACCTTGAGGGCAAGGGTTTAAGTTGTGCCCTGGGGGATATAACAACGATGTTGGCATAATGTATTATTTATTATTATTTTCCTTTAGACCAGGGCACTTCATATCGAAGATGTTGTCCTAGAAACTTCGAAAAGGGCTTATTCAATTGGAAATTGGAGTGGCTTGTGCCCTTTTTAATAGTCGAAAGTGATTGGAAGGCAACTAACACCCCTTCTACGCCCACCATTTCCCGAAACACATCCAATCAAAATTTTGAGATAGCCATTTTGTTCGGTGTAGTTGATTTCCAGATAGAAACTATGTTTTTTGACACTCCCCCACAGCCCTCAGGGCAAGGGTTGTAAGTTACGCCCTGGGGGCATATAAGGTTTTTATAGAAAGTGTTGTCGTAGAAACTTCAAAAAAGCCCATTCGATTGGAAATTCAAAGGGCTAGTGCCCTTTTTAATAGTCGAAAGTGATTCGAGGGCAACTAACCCCTCTCCCACGCCCACCTTTTCCCCAAACACATCCAATCGAAACTTTGAGATAGCCATTTTGTTCCACGCAGTTTAAAGTTCAGGAGATTATACCTTTGAGCAGGACACTCCCCCAACAGTCTTCAGGGCAAGGGTTATAAGTTATGCCCGTGGGGCATATAAGGTTTTTATTGAAATCTTTGTCGTAGAAACGTGAAAAAGGGTTTATTCGATTGGAATTCAAAGGGATGGTGCCCTTTTTAATAGTCGAAAGGGATTTGAGGGCAACTAACCCCCTCTCACACCCACCTTTTCCCCAAACACATCCAATCAAAATGTTAGATAGCCATTTTATTAGTTGAAAGTTTTTGGATATTAGATCTTCAAGGATGAAACCAGTCCTCCTCCCCCCACAGCCCTCAGGGCAAGGGTTGTAAGTTATGCCCTGGGGCATATAAGGGTTTTATAGAAAGCGATGTTGTAGAAACTTCAAAAAGGGCTCATTCAATGGGAAATTGAAAGGGCTAGTGCCCTTTTTAATAGTCGAAAGTGATTGAAGGGCAACGAACCCCCCTCTCACGCGCACCATTTCCACGAACGCATCCAACCAAAATTTTGGAGATTTCAATTTTGTTCTACGTAGTTGAAAGTTCTGGAAATTAGGTCTTTTAGGATGATAACCCCCTCAGAGCCCTCAGTGCAAGGGTTGTAAGTTATGCCCTAGGGGCATATAAGGTTTATATAGAATGTTGTAGAAATTTCAAAAAGGGCTCATTTGACTGGAAATTGAAATTGCCCTTTTTAATAGTCGAAACCTGAGTGGAGAGTAATTAACCCCCCTCTCACGTTCACCACTTCCCCAAACACATTCAATAAAAGTTTAGAGACAGCCATTTTGTTCAACGTAGTTGAAAGTTCTGGAAATTATGGATATAAGGATGACAAACCCCCCAGAGTCCCCAGGGCAAAGGTTGTAAGTTATGCCCTGGGGGCATATAAGGTTTTTATAGATGGAGTTGTCGTAAAAGCTTCAAAAGGGGCTCATTGAATTGGAAATTGAGAGGGCTAGTGCCCTTTTTAATAGTCGAAAGCAATTGGAGGGTAACTAACCCCCTCTCACGCCCACTATTCCCCCAAACACATCCAATCAAAATTTTCAGATAGTCATTTTGTTCAACGTAGTAGAAATTTCTGGAAATTTTTGGTCTTTGAGGTCGTCTGGTCTTTGAGGATGACAACCCCCCCCCCCCAGCCTTCAGGGCAGGGTTGTAAGTTATGCCCTGGGGGTATAGAAGGTTTTTATTGAAAGCTTTGTCGTAGAAACTTCAAAAGTGCTCATTTGATTGGAAATCGAAAGGGCTAGTGCCTTTTTAATAGTTGAAAGTGGTTGAAGAGCGACTAACGCCCCTTTAAGAAAATACTAATGAATGTGCATTGTCAGTTTAATATGCATATACTGATATTTAGTAATCAACATTTTAATATTATTTGATTTATTAAAGTTATAAAAGTAAAAACCTTTATATTTTTTCAGTAAAGTGCAAATTATGTTCTGGTCTTGGGAAGGCATAGAGGTTTTTGGGCCCAACTTATGTTAATTTTTGCTCGTTTTGAGTTTGACTAGGTTATTTATTGTAATTTCTGTTCGTTTGGGTTTCATTTATTTATCGATGCTGGTTTGTGGTAGTTTCACGCTTGGTAGATTAGTTGATTTTAATTTTTGCTCGTTTTTTGTTTAATGGAGTTCTTTACTTTTTTTTGAAATACTTATTTTGTGGAAAAAGTTTTTTATTATTAATTTCAGTAAAAATATGCCGCCAGCTTTTGCTTGCATTGCAGCTGATATATGAAGCCTCTATAATAATCAGAAATGTTTCCCCTGAATAGAATGCTGAGAATTTTTGTATTTTCCCCCTGAACGGATACGTTTTTTTTTGTGTTTTATTATCATTTTTTTTTTTCCAGGAGTGATTGTATTTATCTAGCTGTCACTTTGAAAAATAGTTAATTTTTTACACTTCTGAAGTATAAAGGTGTCAAATATATTGGTTTTCGGTATTCTAAAAATGTTTTAATGTTTACTTTGGACAAACTACTTTGATAATGCGTTACTTTTTATGAATAATTGAGTGTAAAGGCATTAAATATTTTTGGTGTTTGATAACCAAGTTCAAAACTGTCGATGTTGTTAAAAAATTTCCGTCCAACGCTTCGGCATTGCTCAAAAGAACTGAATGCTGGGAGTTTACATCTTAGTTTTTGTAAGTAGGCTATTGTTTTGTGTATTTTTTTGTAATTAATTATTTTTTTTTCCATTTTTATATACTTTCACTTTAATTGACATACTTTTTCCATTGCCTTTAGGAAAATGTTTGTCTCTAAGCTTAATTAAATAAAAAAAACAAGTTTTTTCAACTGAAAGTGAGGAGCAACATTAAAAATTAAAACAAAGAGAAATTATTACGTATATTAAGGGGTTGCCCCCCTCCTCAACGCCTCGCTATTCACGCTACAGTTTTTCGGTTCTTTAAAAAAAGCTACCTATTGTTCTAATCAAACTACCCTTGTGTTTCAGTTGTTTTTAAAGAATTGGGACAAAAATTAAGCGTCAAGAGCGAGGTGCTGAGTAGGAGCAATTCCCCTCATATATGTAATAATTTCTGTTCGTTCTAAGTTTTAATGTTGCTCCTTACTTCCTTTTGAAAAAAACTGATTTTTATTTCATTTCTGACCGTTTTTTAAATAACGCCAGGATACTTGACTCCCACTCCACGGAAAAATCCTCCTTCCCATAGAAATATCCTCTGGGTAAGTCAATCCTGGCGAAAATTTGCCCCGGACAATTACCCTTAACATCTCCACGGCTAAAATTGAATCGGTAAAGAAAAAGCAAGACATATAAAGAAATTTCGTATAGGAATTCTGGTAAATTCACCCAGTTTAAAATTTCCCCTGGAAATTTCACCCCCTGGGAACTTCCCTCTCCATGGAAAATTCTTCCCGTGCAAAATCCTTCCAGCAGAAAATTCGTCCTCCCCGGGGGTATAGGGCGTCATTTTATCTCTAACTTCTTTATCTCTTAAAAGACATAGTTATTGGGCCTTTCAACTATGCTGAAGAAAAAGTCTATCTCATAGTGTTCATTGGATGACTTTGGGAAAAAGTGGCGTGGGAGGGAGCCTAGTGTAAACACTTTCTAAGACCACACTGGCTATACATGACGTATGAAGCTAAGAGAGGAAAGGAAATAATAAATGATAAATAAAACCAAAAAAGGGTGAGAAAACGAGGATTTTATCAGCCAGTGGTAAAATATGAAGACGAAAAACCAGCAAATATTTCGACTAGGACCTCCGCCAAGTCGTCCTCAGTGCTAAAAAAAAAAAAAAAAAAAAAAAAAAAAAGTCCTAGTCGAAATATTTGCTGGTTTTTCGTTTATTATTTCCTTTCCTCTCTTAGCTTCATACGAGGGGGCCTAGTTGCCCTTAAATTTTTTGGTCACTTGAAAAGGGTACTAGAACTTCATTTCCGTTAGATTCAGCCCTCTCTTGACGTTTTAAGCCCACTGGATCGATACGATCCCCCATGGGAAAAAAAAAACAACAAATAAACACGCATCCGCGATCTTTCTTCTGGCAAAAATTACAAAATACACATTTTTGATGATATGAGCTTGAAGCCTTTACAGTAGGGTTCTGTGATACGCTGAATCCGATGGTGTTATTTTCATAAAAATTATATGACTTCGATGGAGTCTTTCTCCCTTTTTTTCAAAAATCAGACAAATTTTCTCGGGCACATAGCTTTTGATGGGTAAAGCTAAGCTTAATGAAACTTATATATTTGGAATCAGCATAATAAGCCAATTCTTTTGATATATCTATTGGTATCAAAATTCCGTTTTTTTTTAGTTTTAGTTACTGTTGAGCCGGGTCGCTCCTTACTTACAGTTCGTTACCACGAACTGTTTGATTACCACTCAAAATCCAAACAGAGATCATGGAAATATTGGCCATTTTTTTTGTGTCACCAAAATTATTGTATTCATAAAACTTCACAGTTACCACGAACTGTTTGATTACCAGTCAAAATCCAAACAGAGATCATTGAAATATTGGTCGTTTTTTCTGTGTTACCAAAAGTATTCTTAATCCAAAGTATTACCAAAAGTATAATCAGCATAATAAGCCAATTCTTTTGATATATCTATTGGTATCAAAATTCCGTTTTTTTTTAGTTTTAGTTACTATTGAGCCGGGTCGCTCCTTACTTACAGTTCGTTACCACGAACTGTTTGATTACCACTCAAAATCCAAACAGAGATCATGGAAATATTGGTCATTTTTTTGTGTCACCAAAATTATTGTATTCATAAAACTTCACAGTTACCGCGAACTGTTTGATTACCAGTCAAAATCCAAACAGAGATCATTGAAATATTGGTCGTTTTTTCTGTGTTACCAAAAGTATTCTATTCATAAGACTTCACAGTTTCGTGAAATGTAATTAAACAAATAGAAAAGGTTTTTTCGACTAAAGTAAGGTACTTTGAAGTATTTCGTATAAATAGAAACAGAAAATAACACCATTGCTGAAAACTAAGTTGCTAGCTGTATTTGCCATCACGAAGAAATTTCCTGGCGGGGCTGATGATGACCTGCCTTGCATATTCCACCTCTTTGCTGGTAGACATGGGAATGTAACATATTAGCTGAATAGAGAAACAATCTAATTATTTCCTACTCCCTCCTACCTCTTTCAACATTTATCTGAAGCCTCATGAAGAGGAAGCAGTTTGTCCGTTAGAATGTACTTTTTAGGAATCCACCCTACTCCCACCTAAACAGTGACTCACCCACCCACCCTCATTACAGCTGATACGCAATTACAGATCACCAAACGTAGCCTATTTTCATTACAAATAAAACGAATCAAACTTGGTTGAATCCAGTACTGAAAAAGTATTGCCAAGTATTGCAACCGTGTGGCAATACTTCTTTTGCAACTGGGAAGCCTAAAATATAGTTATTGATGCTTTTAAATCAATTAGGTTCTCAGAATTTTATATTGATTGCAAATTCGTCCTCTTCGGGGTAAAGTCGTAGTTAGGTGCCCTAGAATTCCAAGAAAACAAGAATTTCCCCTGGCCCAATCTGTATGGTCATAGGCAGCGCGATAACGCTGCCTAAGTAAAGAACGATGTGGGCGCAATGTTTTATTTTATTTTATTTTATTTTTTTTTTTTTAGACCAGGGCACTTCGTATTGAAGGAGTTGTCGTGGAAACTTCGAAAAGGGCTTATTCATGGAAATTGGAAGGGCTTGCGCCCTTTTTAATAGCCGAAAGTGATTCGAGGGCAACTAACGCCCCTTCCACGCCCACCATTTCCCCAAACACAACCAATCAAAACTTTGAGATAGCCATTTTGTTGAACATAGTTTAAAGATATGGAAATTATGTCTTTGAGGAGGACACTCCCCCACAGCGCTCAGGGTAAGGGTTGTAAGTTATGCCCTGGGGCATATAAGGTTTTTATAGAAAGCGCTGTCGTAGAAACTTCAGAAATGGATCATTCGGTTGGAAACTCAAATGGCTAGTGCCCTTTTTAATAGTTGAAAGTGATTGGAGATGGGGCAGCTAACCCCCCTCTCACGCCCACCATTTCCCGAAACACATGCAATCAAAATTTCGATATATCCATGTTTTTCAACGTAGTTGAAAGTTCTAGAAATTAGGTCTTTGGAGATGACAACCCCCCCCCCCCACAGCCCTTAGGGCAAGGTTTGTAAGTTATACCCCGGGGGCGTATAAGGTTTTTATAGAAAGTGTTGTCGTAAAAACTTCAAAAAGGACTCATTCGATTGGAAATTTAGATGGCTATTGCCCTTTTTAATAGTCGAAAGTGATTTGAGGGCAACTAAACCCCCCTCTCACGCCCACCATTTCCCCAAACAAATGCAATAACAATTTTGAGATATCCATTTTGTTCAACGTAGTTGAAAGTTCTGGAAGTTAGGTCTTTCAGAATGATAACCCCCCAAGAGCTCTCAGGGCAAGGGTTGCAAGCTTTTTTAGAAATTTTCAAAAAGGGCTCATTCGATTGGAAATTGAAAGGGCTAGTGCCCCTTTTTCATAGTCAAAAGTAATTAGAGGGCAACTAACCCCCCCTCTCACGCCCACCATTTCCCCAAACGCATTCCAATCAAAATTTTGAGATAGCCATTTTGTTCAACGTAGTTTAAAGTTCTGGAAATTAGGTCTTTGTGGGTGACAACCCCCCCCCCCACAACCTTCAGGCAAGGGTTGTAAGTTATGCCTTGGGGGCATATAAGGTTTTTGTAGAAAGTGTTGTCGTAGAAACTTTAAAAAGGGCTCATTTGATTGGAAATTGAAAGGGCTAGTGCCCTTTGTAATAGTAGAAAGTGATTGGAGGGCAACTAACCCCCCTCTTACGCCCAACAGATCCCAAACACATCCAATAAAAAATTTTGAGATGGCCATTTTTTCAACATAGTTGAAAGTTCTGGATATAACGTCTTTGGGACGAACCCCCCCCCCCCCCCTCCACAGACCTCAGGGTAAGAGTTTTAAGTTATGCCCTGGGGCATATAGCGTTCCCTCTCCATGGAAAATTCCAGACAATAGAGCAAGTCGCAGATTTCAAGTACTTAGGAAGTACCTTCCGCAATCAGGATCGTGTCAGCGAGAAGTCAAGCTAAGAATCGGCCAGGCTAATGCATCTTTCAGGAAACTGTTTCAAATTTGGCGTAGCCAGAAGTACTCTCTCTGATTCAAGCTTATGCTATTCAACAGCAACGTCCTCTCAATTATTTGCTATGGTTCTGAAACTTGGCACATAGATCAAATACTTGAAAAGAAACTTCTCACGTTCGAAAACATGTGTTTAAGGCGCACTCTAAATATCTACTGGTCCCAAAAATAACAAACCTGACTATACGACATCTCAGCCACTCGTAACCAAAGTGATCAAATGTAGGAAGTGGAGATACCTCGGTCATGAAACTTCAGAAACTTCAAAAAGGGCTCATTCAATTGGAAATTGAAATGGCTAGTGCCGTTTTTAATAGTCGAAAGTAATTCAAGGGGAACCAGCCCCCCTCTCACGCCCACCGTTTTTTCCAAACACATCCAATCAAAATTTTTGGATAGTCATTTTGTTTAACGTAGTTTAAAGTTCTGGAAATTATATCTTTGACGATGACACCCCCCCTCACAACCCACAGGACAAGGGTTGTAAGCTATGCCCTGGGGGCATATAAGATTTTTTATAGAGAGTGTTGTCGTAGAAACTTCATAAAGGGCTCATTCGATTGGAAATTGGAAGGGCTAGTGCCCTTTTTAATAGTCGAAAGTGATTGGAGAGCAACTAACCCCCCTCTCACGCCCCACCATTTGCCAGAACATATTCAATAAACATTTTGAGATAGTCATTTTGTTCAACGTAGTTGAAAGGTCTGGAAATTATGTCTTTGAGGATGACAAACCCCCCACAGCCCCCAAGGCAAAGGTTGTAAGTTATGCCCTTGGAGCATATAAGGTTTTTATAGAAAGCGTTGTCGTAGAAACTTCAAAAAGTGCCCATTCAAATGGGAATTGAGAGGGCTAGTGCCCTTATTAATAGTCAAAAGCGTCTGAGGACGAATGCCCCCCCCCCACGCCCGTCATTTTCCCAAACACTTCCAATCAACATTGTGATATAGCCATATTGTTGAACATAGTTGAATGGTCTGGAAATTATGTCTTTGAGTATGACACCCCCCCCCCCCACACACACACACAAAAAACACATACGCGCGTCTATTGTCCCAAAATGTATCTAATACAAATTTTGAGATAGCCATTCTGTTCAAGATAGTCTAAATATCATTTAACAAGGCTTTTTGGGCTGAAACAAACCCCAGAGATTAGGGGCAAGGGTTGTAAGTTATGCCCAGGGGGTATATTTAAGGTTTTTATGGAAGGGATGGTTGTTTAACTTTAGAAGAGGCTCATAATATCAAACAGTTTCGTGGTAACGAACTGTAAGGAGCGACCCGGCTCAATGGTAACCGAAAGTCTAAAAAAATGAATTTTGATACCAATAGATACATCAAAAGAATCAGATTTTAATGCTGATTTCAAATATATAAGTTTCATCAAGTTTAACCTTACCCATCAAAAGTTACGCGTAAATTTGGCTATTTTAGAAAAAGGGGGAAAGACCCTCTAAAAGTTATAGAACCTTAATAAAAATCACACCGTCATATTCAGCGTATCAGAGAACCCTACTGTAGATGCTTCAAGCACCTATCTAAAAAAAAATGTGGAATTTTCCATTTTTTTTTGCCAGAAGAAAGATCAAGGATGCGTGTTTATATTTTTTTTTTTCCCCAGGGGTGATCGTATTGACCCAATGGTCCTAGAATATCGTGGAAGGGCTCATTGGAACGGAAATTAAAAGTTCTAGTGCCCTTTTTAAGTGACCAAAAAAATGGGGGGCAACTAGGCCCCTCCCACGCTCATTTTTTCCAAAAGTCACCCGATCAAAATTTTGAGATAGCCATTTTGTTCAGCATGGTCAAAAATATGATAACAATGTCTTTTAGGATGACTTAATCCCCCGAAGTCCCCGGCGGGAGGGCTGAAAGTTATGAACTTTACCCAATGTTAACATATAGTCTTGGTTATTGGGAAGTATACAGACGTTTTCAGGGGGATTTTTTCTGGTAGGTGGGGGGATGGTTCGGGGGTTATATGGGAGGATCTCTCTATGAAGGAAGTTTTCATGGGGGGAGGGAGAGGGACATTACTATGAAGGGGTGCCGGATTTCCCAGCATTATTAAAGAAAAAGATCAAAAATTAAGTAAAAAAAAAAACAACAAGCTTTTCAACTGATTTCAACTGACCAACTGATTGTGATTAAGGGGCCATTTTTAAAGAATTGGAAAAAAATTCGAACTTTAGCTTAAAGAGCAAGGTATTGACTAGGGGGCGAACACCCTAATATACGTATTAAATATCTATGAATATAGAAGTTCGTTACGTAAGTTAATTCTTAAGTTACGTATATTTATTACTTATAAAAAACCTTCGTAAATAAAATTAAACAAATTTCGAGAAAGCCATTTAACCAAATAAAAGTAAAATTAATGTGCAAATTTTGTTTTAATTATTCATGTACGGCGAGCAAAAATCAAAACCTGCATTAATTCAAAAATGTTCAAAAATTAAATTTGAAAAAAAAAGTTTTTTTAACTGAAAGTAAGGAACGACGTTAAAACTTAAAACGAACAGAAATTATTCCGTATATGAAAGGGGCTGTACCCTCCTCAATACCTCGCTCTTTACGCTAAAGTTTGAATCTGTCACACAATTTTATTTTTAAAACAATAAAAAACTTTAGTGTAAAGAGCGAGGTATTGAGGGGGGGACAGCCCCTTTCATATACGGAATAATTTCTGTTCGTTTTAAGTTGTAACGTCGTTCCTTACTTTCAATTAAAAAGACTTGTTTTTTTTCATTTAATGTCAATATAAAACGAATAGAAATTAATTTTTAAAACTTTTCCCACAAAATAAGTTTTTCAAAAAAAAAAGTAAAGAACTCCATTAAACCTAAAATGAACAAAAATAGAATCAAATTATCTACCAAGCATACAACATTGATAAATCAGTATCAATAAATAAATGAAACCCAAAACAAACAAAAATTAAAAAGAAATAACAGAGTCAAACTCAAAACGAGCAGAAATTAATATGAGTAGGGTTCTAAAACCATATGCTTTCTAAAAGTCAGAATATAATTTTTACTTTACTGAAAAAAATTCTTTTAAATGTTTTCATTTTTATAACTTTAAGAAATCAAAAATTAATTAAGAATTTAAGGAATAAGTATCAGCATATGTATAATAAACTGACAATGCAAATTTTTTTCAGTAAATTCATTTGAATTTTTTTCAGTAAAGTACAAATTACATTCTGGCTTGTAGAAAGCATAGGGTTTTAGAACCCTACTCATATTAATTTCTGCTCGTTTTGGGTTTGACTCTTATTATTTATTTCAATTTTAGTTTGTTTTGGGTTTCATTTATTTATTGATACTGATTTGTGGTAGTTATATGCTTGGTAGGTTATTTGATTCTATTTTTATTTATTTTTGGTTTAATGGAGTTCTTTACTTTTTTTTGAAAACTTGTTTTGTCGATTTTTTTTTAATCATCACTTAAAACAGAGGTTTAAATTCACGTTTGAATGAGCTCCCTTCCAATTATCTTGGACCTTCGGTTTGATACAATCACCCCAGTGAAAAAACAAAACAAATAAACATGCATCGACGATGTTTCTTCTGAAAAAAAAGCGAAATTCCACATTTTGAAAATTGGAGCTTGAAACCTCAATGGTAGGGTTCTCTGATATGATGTATCTAATAAAGGGATTTTCAATAAGATTGCTTACTTTTTTGGGGGTGTTTCACCTTTTTTCAAAAATCAGGCAAATTTTCTCAGATTTTTTGTTTTGGGTGGGTAACAATAAACTGAAAGAATTTGATATATTTTGAAGCAGCATAAAAAGCCAATACTGCCGGTGTAGCAATTGTCATGAGAATTCCGTTTTTAGTTTTCGGTGAATATTTGTCCAAGTCACTTTTTACTTCCAGTTTTTTTTTAGCACAAACTCTTTGATAAGATTCTATTGTGACGAAATTTTTTTAACCTGTTGATTTTATTTAGTTGAATAGAACACTAAAAAGAAAGAGGGTTAACTTGACGGCTGGATAGTAAGTTTAAATTTAGTTTTTCTTTCGCTATGCTATTTTTTTTTTTTTTTTTTTTTTTTTTTTTTTTTTTTTTTTTTTTTTTTTTTTTTTTTTTTTTTTTTTAATGTCTGAATATGTAAAAGATTGAAGAATTTGAGGGAGGAAGAATTGTCCTCTTATGAAAGAGGTACATTTTACATGGTCGTTATAAAATCAAAACGTGGTATATATGCAGGCAGGTTGATTTTTTAACATCTCTACTCCTTCTGTAAACTATTCTAGGGCGTAGGAAATTACATAAAGACAAGTTCTGTTATAATCTACGGAAGCAATAAATCTTTCTGTAAATTTGGTTCGAGTTTGATTTTCTTTTAAGATTAAATGCATAATAATTAAATATATTATTGATTAAATAAATTGAAGTCAATTGAACCCTTTGCCAGGAATCCTTGTCGTTTAAAATTCACTGTATTTTTTCACTTTGCATGCAATTTAATTGCTCTTTTTATTTGAGAGTTTTTTTTCCTAAAACTATTTAAAAATGAACCTATTCCGACGAAAAAAAAATCCTGAAACATATTCCCTGTGACCCAACCATCAATGATATTTTGGCGTTGCCTCCCCCCCCCTGGAAAATTCTCTGCCGGCGCCCTTGTCCATGCCTACCACCAGTGTCCCTTCTGAGTGGGTTCTCCAAGGTTGATCAGTTAATCAAAACATTTTGTGGTAACGACCTGTAAGTAAGGAGCGACTCGGCCCAATAATCACCGAAACTCCAAAAATGTGATTTTGATAACAATATATACATGAAAAGAATTGTGCTGATTCCAAATATATAAAATTCATTAAGTTTTAATTACCCATCAAAAGCTACGGGCCTAAGAAAACTTGTGTGATTTTTTAGAAAGGGGAAAAACACCCAATCTGCAACCTCCCAACCTCCCATCTGTAAAAATGTGGAATTTTGTATTTTTGTCACAAGAAAGATCACGGACGCGTGTTTATTTATTATTTATTTTTTATTTTTGTTTCGCCAGGGTGATCGTATCAAACCAGTGTTCCAAAAATATCAGGAGAGGGCTCTTTCGAAAGAATTTTAAAAGTTCTAGTGCACTTTTAAAGTGAGCAAAAATGTTAGAGGGCAACTAGCCCCCCTCCCACGCCCTTTTTTACTCGAAGTAATCCGAAAAAAAATTGAGATATCAATTTTATTTACCTTAGCTGAAAGATCAAATGAGTGTGCATCCAGACAGGGTCGTATCCAGGATTTTTGTTGTGGGGGTGGGGAGGGGATTGCAAAGGGATTTTTTCCGGGGGAGGGTTTACAAAAAAAAACTTTAAAAACACATCAAAACTTCTTTGTATTCATTTTTGTTACGTTTTCACGAGTCGGGCAAACATTTGAAAGGGGGGTTCAAACCTCCTGGATACGGCCTTGCCTCTGGAGATGACATGACCCCCCTATAACCTGTGAGAATGGATGTAAGTTATGAATTTTACCTGTTGTTTACGCATGGTATTTTTATTTGTTAGCAAATAGCCATTTTTGGGGAGGGAAATTTCTGTTGGGGTATTTTCCATGGGCAGGGAAGTTTCCGGGGATGAACTTACAAGGGAGAATTTTACGTGGGAGAATTTTTCAGAACTCCTATACGAAATTTGTCCTACTTTGTCTTTGCCGATTCAATTTTTCATAAAGAGATGTCCGTGGAAATTGTTTTGACCCCCCCCCCCCCCGCGCAGACCTGGAGAACGGCATAAGTTATGGTTTTTGCCTATTGTTTACAAACAGTATTTGTTATTTGGAAGTAAACTGAAGTTTTTTAAGGAGGGGGAACTTTCCGTGGGGGAGAATTTTAAACGGACAGGGAAGTTTCTGGATATGAACTTACAAGAAAGAGTTTTACACGGGAGAATTTGCCAGAACTCCTACATAAAATTTATCTTACTTTCTCTTTGCCGATTCATTTTTATATATACAGATGTTCCGGGGAAATTGTCCAGGGGAAATTTCCCGGGAGGCTAAAATTGTCTGTTTTTTTTCATGGGAGGGAGGGATTTCCCACGGGATAAATTCTCCACGAGGAAATTTTCTGTGGGAGAAATTCTTCATGACGGAATTTTCCGCCGGAGAAATTCTTCATGGGGAATTTTCCGCGGGAGGAATTCTTCATGGGAAAATGTTCTGCGGTAGAACATTTCTATTTGAAGGATAAAATTTCCAGGAAAATTTCCCGTCGAGGGTTTTTTTTTCCGGCGTGATTTGAAAAAAATTTTAGGAATTAAATGAAAAACAAGTTTTTTTTCCAATGAAAGTAGGATAAAGAGAATTTTCTGGGCGAAACTGTCCACAAAAAAATTTCTGGGTTGAATTTTCAGCAGGGGCGACAACGGTCAGAAATTAAATAAAAAAAAACAAGTTTTTTTTCAACTGAAACTAGGGAGGAACATAGAAACTTAAAACGAGAAGAAATCCTACCGCATGTGACGGGAAATATCCCCTCCTCAATACCTCACTCTATACGGTAAAGTTTGACTTTTCAATGAGAAGCTTTTTTAAAATACTAAAAAAAAAAAAAAAATGTATATGAATTGCATCCCTCTCAAGTAAGGAATAATTTCTGTTCGTTTTAAGTTTTTAATGCTGAATGCTGTTGATTTTGGATACCCAAAAGTAGCCAATGCCAATACGCTATCTTTCTTTATCTTTCAAATCTGGATTTCTATGATGTTCGTTTATGTAGTCGAAGTTTTTTTTTTTACTGCTTGAATTTATGCTATTCTAAGTTTCAAAAAAAAAAATGAGTAAAATACACTTAATTACATTTTTTATTTAACTTTGACAAAGCAAAGAGTTAATCTGAATAAAAAACTGATCATAAATATTGAAATGAATATATCGATTATCGAACATCGAAAGTAAAAATATCGACATATCATTTAATCAAAATCGCCCAACACTACACATCCGAGCAAGATTCAGCCACATAATAGTCAAAAGTTTGGCTAGAAAATAATAAATTTAACCATAATTAAAGAACTGCAAGGATAATAAACATAGGAAAATATTAAAGTAAACTAGGATTCGACCAGCTGGACCACAGAACCTGGTGTCCCAAAGCTGCCATCAATTTAATTAGCCAAAATTTGACCAACTTCAGTCCGAGGTGAACCCACTCTCAGGTCGAACAGCCCTGGCCTATTGCTAAGCTGTTCGATTGATAAAATATAATTACTTTACTGTGTAATTAAAGAACCAAAATAATGCTCTGCGTTACTCAGCTTCCAATGATAATCCAAATTACATTCTATTTATTCTAATGCCAATATGCAAACCGAATCTCTTTCAATGAATCTCACCCTCAGTTATTTCATTTGCAAACGAAGGACGAATCAACCACGCTGCGAGCTATCCGTCCCGTCATTCGTTTGCAAGTGGGGAATATAAAAACAGAATCTTGACGGAAAAACAAATTCATAAAAAGAGAAATCGAACTCATTACGTTCGCGAAAAGATGCTTTAACGTGTTTGTACTTCTTTTTTCTTTTTGCTCAGTTTGGTTTTTTAACATGTATAATTAGAATGGTGAGTTTCTCAAGAGCTGAACTTTGAAGACGAACCGCAAGCAACCCGCTAGTCGCAGGTTGCCGACCGCTGCCATAGACTATGTTGTGTAAACTTGTTTCTGAAAAAAAAAAATCGTGTACTAGAAAGCCAGTATTTCTTTTAAAGGGCCGTTGACAAACCAAATGGAAACTGAATTTATAAATAAAACAAGCACTTTGAGGCACATTAGCTAAACTCTATTTCTATCAGAATTCTTTTTTAGAAATAGGGGACGGGTTGGTCCTTCGAAAGTGTAAAAATGCAATTTATAAAACACTTTCTTTGGAACCTATATAAGACCCTAAGATTTTTGAAATACTGTGTTCAGGGGCGGATGTGTTTCCGCAATTACTTATATTGAAAACTGCAAACTTCCCACGGTAAAGAAATAAAATATTGTAGTTTCAATGTTTTCTGTTATTTATGAATATGACAAATACCGATAAATGAAACCGAAAATTTTTAAACTTTACTGTCAACGTAAGCTTACCATAGACATTCAGTTGAACTCTTTTACGTCCCAGTCGTTGTTTGCATATTCTATATGCTGAATTTTTCACAAAAAAAAATTAGGAATATATTAATCAATGTCGGTGGTCTAAGGAAAAAAAAAGTTAACCAGGCTTAATTCTTGTGATAAAGGAAATTTAGGACCTCTCCCCATAGAGGTCAGGAAAGACATGGACCTTCGAAGGACACAACTAGGGAACTTAGTCGTATTTCTGATAGAGTTTGCTTAAGATCTGACATTTTCTTCTGCTAGATGTCTTGACAAAAATAACTTAGACCGTCTCGCCAAAGAGGTCAGAATGGCTACTGATTTCTAAATGGCCTAACAAGGATGCTTAATCTTACTTTCAGCCAAGTTTGGTCGAGGTCTGATAATCCTCTGCTAGGTTATCTGGTCATAATAATTTAACAAATACTTCTTTAGTGGTCTAATGGTGCACAGACACCTTAAAGGTCCAATTAGGACACCACCATAACACTATCTGACAACCCTTTCAGGTAGCTGCACAGGTGGTAAAATTTGGAACCCACCCCACCCCCTCCCTCTTAGCTACGACTCAGCTCGCAGTTTGGCTCAGGCTACAGACTTGAAATGTTCTCTTTTGTGCTTCACGATTCATATACCCAAAAAAGTTTTGACTTTCCAGCTCTTACCATTACTGAGCTGCAGAATGTTGGTTATCTTTAAAAGACGTGTAAGCAGTCTAATGTTCTTTTTATGTGCTTTGAATCTCTAGAGGTGTTTCTTTTCTGCTTTAAGTGGTTTAAATGTTAAGAAAAATTGAAAAACAAAGTTGAAAATTGATCATGAAAGTAATAGCATATTTAGGATCCAGTTTTATTCTTAAAGTACCAAGGACACCAAAATGAAAACATATTTAGCCCTCTTAATCTATTTTAGGTCTATTCATACCGGAAAATCCGGGTTTCCTACGAGTTTTTGTTTAGCTGCTATTAGCATTTTTAGTTTGAATAAATTCGCAAAACAGTGTTGTCAATAATAAAACAACGATAAACTTCGGAGCTGAATAATATTAGCGAATACTATTTCCTGCAAATCGGACACTGTTTTTCATTTGTGAAAATTCAAATTTACAAAATCTGTTGATTATTATATATATATTAGTGAAAATACATTTTGTGAAAAAATATGACCTCAAGTTCAGAAAGTGACTATTCTGATGTGTCAGAAAATATTTTGATGATGACCAAGCGCTAGATGGTATGCAAGATACCATTTCAGGATACTTGTTCCAGCTAGACCCCGACGCCCGCGCCGGCGGATCGACCAAACGCCGCCGACGAGAGGCCTGGCGCCACCGAAGTGTCGTAACGCCGCCGGCGCGCCGCAGGCACGCCGCCGCCGACAGAGGCGGCGGCGTTTGGTCGATTTCAAATTAATTTTGCGGCAATTCTTTATTGCGTCAACCGCAAATTCGGAGCTTTTCCTCTTGTGTGGTTTAGTATTTCGATTTTCCTGATTAGAAATCAAGCAGGGCTTGCACTATCCCCAAATTTTCGGGTATTTCCCCGAAAATCTATGCGTCACCCCGAAAAAAAATTTGGTTCCCCGAATCCCCGAAAACCACGCAATCACAGTGCCACCCCTAGCGATTTATCAACAGTGACTTTCCCTGCCAAATATTACTTGGCATACCATAATTCTTCACTACTCTCTTGTTCATTAACTTTCGTCTCTTTTGTTACTTTGCATAAAAAAGAGACAGATGCAATTGCAAATATTGCAATATACACAGTTCTTCATATGTTGACAAAAAACAGGATCGTCTTTATGAAATGAGTTCAAATCATTTCGAATGCAGTTTCCCAATCGCTATTTCTTACATCGTTTGTAGTCAAGAATTTTATTTTCAAGTTGAATCCCCCCAAAAAAAAACCTTCTATTGTGACAAATTTAGCTATAGACTAAGCTATGTACAAGGTTTTGGAATTAAAGATTGAACTGGAAGTTACCTAAAAAATATGATTCAAAAATAAATTGTAAATTATTGCCTATAGGAGGGGGGATAGGGGGCTATCATTTTTAAATGATAATACCTCATTTTTTTTTTATTGAAAGCGGGGATGCCAAAAGGTTAATTATTTTTTTCATTTAAAATGGAGACAGAAGAAAATGATATAAAATTCACTAGGAAACCATTGAAATATTTTGATAGACCCAAGGCCACCCCTCATTAGGACTTGTTCATTGTCTTGGGTATTTTGCGATTTCTCATAGGCTACTGGCCTAATTTGGATTTTGTGTGTGCTCCCTTTTAATTGTATTCTTTGGATCTTATTGAATGCCACGGCAAATCTATGCCTCAGTTTTCCAATAATTTGAGGTATATCTGAGTAAATTCGACATTTTTGTTATTGTCTTTGTACCCCCTTACTCATACCCTCAATTTTTTTCAAGGAACACTAAGCTTTTTAACGTTATTTTGCGTGTTTGTTTGAACCATATAGTGACCTAGTTAATTATTAAGTAACTTATTTTTCTAATGAAAGCTAAGACAGTATCCTATCAATGTGGTATCCAGAGGAGGGGGGGGAGGGAAGTATTACATTTAAATGATAATATCTCGAAATTGTTTTTTATTGAAAGGAGGGATCCCCCATTTTTTTTTCTAATTTAAAGCAGAGACGGTATTTTATCAAGGTGGTATCCAGAGAGGGGGGGGGAGTAGTGAGCTATAATATTTAAATCATAATACCTCGATTTTTTTTTAAAGAAGGGGTGCCAATAAGTTAAATATTTTTTGTTATCTAAAGCACAGACGGTATCCTATCAAGATAGTATCCAGAGAGGGGGGGGCATAGGGAGCTATTATATTTAAGTGATAGTACCTTGATAGTACCTGTTTTTAATACAAGATATCTTTTTAAGAAGCCAAAAGAGCAAAAAAAAACAATCAATATCAAAGTCACCCATTTCAACTGTTTTAAATGTGATAGGCAAAGGGCATTATAAAAAAATTAAGCTTCTAAGTTCAAAGCTATATTCAAAGTTTTCTGATTAGCCTAATTTAATATTAAGATGGTCTGGCCTAAAAAATAAGACACACGTATAGTCAGAACTCCATTGCAAATCCATATATAGCTAAATTTATCAAGACTCCCCCCTCCCTCCCTCCATAATGGTGAAAAATATACCCTGAATTATAAATCAACACCATATTTTTGGTACATAGCCTAGACTGCAGTTTTCAACAAAATTTAGCGTTTCAGCACAATTCAAAATAATGAGTATTTTTCATGCTCTTTTATAATTAAATAATCACTTTACAGGGACTATTAATTTTGAGCCCTGAAGGGACTAGAAGGTTTCAGAACAGCCCATAGAAAACCTAGTAACCCTATGCTCAAAAATTTGCTTCTTTAAATAACTGGCTAAGGAGAAAAATAGGTCATATGTAGCTGACTAATGATTGAAGCTGACTTAGGCTATATATTTCCATATTAGGGGGGGGGGGAGTAAAGCATAGGCTCGTGGTATCAACTTCAAAGTCTAATAACCATAATAATTTATGTATTATGAAGTAACTAAGTAAGAGTCTTTTATTCAGGCTCATCACTAAACAAAATATAACCCAGTTGTGCTGATGATTTGTATCTGGTAATTATGTCAGTGATTCCAATCCTCAAAATGTAAATGGGGCAAAAATAACCAGTTAGCCATGATAAAATAAAAAGTAGCAAAATAGAAATAAGAAGGTATTTCTCAAAGTCTAACTGAGGCAAATGCTACCCCCTCACATAATTGGTACCCCAAAATTATGTGGCCTAATGCTGAATTAGAATAAACAGTGTACAATGGCAAGTACAAACAATACAATAATATATTGTATATGATTCATAATACAATAATATATATTACATAATAACAATGACAGATAATGATCTAATAGTATTGTTTTATTTAATCAACATTTGTTATTCAGAGAAACCATGACTCTCTAATTTTGTTCTTAATATAATTCCTGTTTTGTTCCACTAAATTTTTTTGGTACTGTTCTAATATATGGGCAACATGCAAGAATGCAACTTGAAAAAAGCCAAGAACAGATAACATTACCCAGTAATTTCCTATTTTATGCTCTATAAACAAGGGGTTTCTCACTCCAGGAACTATATTCAAGCTTTAGTTTTTTTGGGGTTTAGGAGGAAAAAAGGTACCTAGGTTAGTTTAGGTTATGTATTTATTATATGCTATGCTTTACCCCCACCGTCCTAATGTGCAAATATACAGCCAAAATTTGTTTCTAAAACTATTATATTTTTTATCCTATTTTGTTTTATTTCACTAGCATTAACCAAACTTCACTTCTCGCATGTTCCCCAGATATTAGAACAGTACCTTTTTTTCCTGCATTGCTTTAGTATAACAGTGTGACATCCTTTTCACCAATAAATACCCATAATTTTTTGAAGGCCTATAGGATATATGTTCTGAAAATTCAATCAATTATTATTATTGTTGCTGGTTTGCCTGTGAGTCCAGGCAATTTGATGTTCATATGTTAGTCCTAAAACTCAGCTGCCCTTGCCTGAGACTATAGGCAGGCAGACCTTATGTCACTTGTTCACCTGCAATCCAGGCAACTTGTTGGGTCACCAATTTTGAATGAATTTTGTGTTAGTGTAACTGTCTGAGCTTATAAACTGGGTTGCCTGTCTAAGACTTTAGGCAGGTAGACCCTATGCCACTTGTTTGCACACAAGGCCAGGCAACTTTTCAGTCAACCAATTTTCAATTAATTCTGTTTTAGTGTAACTGTCTTGGCTTATAGATTGGGTTTTCTGACTGAGGACTGCAAGTCAGGTGACTTAGTGGTCATGTTAATCCTAAAACTTGGTCAAAATGCCTTAGACTCTAGGCGGACAGGCCTACTTGGAAAGTCTACTTGAATTACAATAGAGATGACTAAGATTTTTGGGCTGACTTACAACAGACAATGTCTATGGAACTTGCTGATGAAGAAGCATCCTAAGCCTAATTTTCCTGGGCCACATAAATTCTCAGGTAGGTTGACTAAGTTTTAGGATTGATATGTGACCACCAAGTTGCCTGAACTGCAATTGGAACTATGAAAAGCCATCTGTATGACTTTTCTGTTTTCTCTATGTATCAGTGGGGTAATGTAATTTCTTTTGTATGACATTTTAGTGGATCATATATTAAACAAGAAAACCAAAAAGCATTCTGTATAACTTTATTCTTGTTTCTCTATAATAATTTGATGTTTAAAAAGTCATACAGAAGACTTTATATCATTCTCCATGTTTAAAGGAAACACAATATTGCCTATTGTTTTGATTTTATAGTGCTTTGTATATAAGAGTAAATGACAATATTTGTTGCTTAGAGTATAAAGAACCAATGACTTTAATAGGCCTAGTCAAACAGTGCTCACCCAAGTAATTTGTATTTCTAATATAAAAAAAGCATAAAAGGTATATACTACTATTATATAGTAACTATGAGGTAGATTTATATCAAAATATTCAAGCAAATCACACAGCCTACTAGGTGTCTTACCTTAGCCTACATAAGGTAGGCTATCAGTGGAAGTCATTAGGTCTGCAAAACTACCAATAGGGTAGCCTATATATTGATACTTTCTTTTAGAATCATTAATGTTTACCTTTACACTGCTTCATGGTTAAAAGATCCTGGAATGCCAAAAAATCCTAGTAACATCAAGACTAGGCCTAGTCTAGCCAAGCTCTTTTCAAGAAGCATTCCTTAAAAGTACTTTTCAAAGAAAAGAGCTTTGCTGAACTAGTTTCCGATTTCTGTTTTACCAGAACATACAAGAAAACAACACTTTCTAAGGCTATATGCTGATTTATTTATTTTTTGGTCATTTTCTGCTGTTTAACAGCACACGTTCTTTATTTTTGAAATTGGCCACGAACTTTCGTATTGGAATACATTATGTAAACAGGCGATCTTTCTCCTTAAAAAATGAATTATCGGTTTTTCACACTAATTTAAGACGTATATGGCTGTGTAAAATTGCACTTGACCAATCTAATGAATTAGTTTTCATTTTAGGTGTCCTTGGTACTTTAAGGCCAAATAAAAGGATGAAAGAGATCCAAATAAAAGAAGTGATGTAAATGGTCACATGCTATTTTACGTTAGGTTCTTTTTGTCTAAATTCTCTAGATTTTACTATATTTAAACGGTGTTAAAGCGATTAAATGAAAATAGAGGAAATTACAGATATTTTGGACCGTTATTACCAATTTTTACCTCTCGCCTTCATAAAGCTAAAGACAGCTCTATTATCATAAGAATTTCCTGGAATATTTATAAGCCTAAATGTGGTTACATTTTAACCAGTGTGTATACCATCTTTCTTTGTCTTTTTAAGCATTGTTTTATATTTAGAATTATATTAGAATGATCTAACAGGAGTTCGGGACACGTGCACGAATACAGGAACAGGCATACCACACACCAGCCAACTAGGAAACAAATCTGGTTGAATTTATTCTTTGCGTTCTATTGTTATTTTTAAAAAGGAAAGAAACAAACTGTATAAATAATTGTACTGTTACGAAAACTACGAATTCATGAACGGGGTTTTAGTCAGTTTTGTCTTTCTGGTCATCTTAGAAAGGTGATCAATTCTGTTCATTCGCGGTTAATATGTCCCCTGGTATTCTTCGGTTTAAAACAAATAAAAGGAGAAAGAAAAGAGGAAAATGCTTAAGGACCCAATATTATGATATAAATAACATGAAAAACCTGAGGTGAAATATGAAGAATTAAAATAAACACCAGAATAAACTAAAAACCGTGACAATTCTTAAAAAACTAATATCTTTGAAAGGAGTATTATTTGTATAATATGTTTTCTTATGTCCCCCTATCTTTTGTCAAAAGCTTTTTTATCTAAGGCTTTGGATGATCACGAAGTGTGTGGATCTCGGTTAAAAGTAATGCTGGCGGAACCCTTGAATGCCAAAAGAGGGTGGCAGAAAAAGAGCTAAGACTGAAGAGACAAGCAAGACGAAAGAAGAGACAGAAGATCAAAATATAATGGAATAAATGGTAAGTTAGAAATTTTCAATAATATCCTAACTAATGTATTTTGCTTAATGACAGTGATTTTAGACTTGTTAACAATTTAAGCCTTATGTCTTGTAGTGACTATTAAAATAAGCATTTCCTCCTGAAGACCTTGGCACCTTACTTCTCTTCGGTTTCATCTGAAGAGTTTAATTTAGTCGTACTTATCAAAGATGGTCCGTTATGTATCAGTACAGAAAGAGATCTGCTAAGAAAATATAGTCTATTTAAAGAAAAAAATAATTTGCTTTACGTTGCAGAATCCTCCTGTTAAAAAAAATTTCACACCAAAGAAAAATTTTTTAATTGAAATAAAAAGTACTGCGTTGAAATTGCCATTGCCAGAAACCCTTACCCGATTATTTATAGTCCTCTGTGACGGAAAATGAACACAATCACATTTGTTTTGCATGGATAGCACTGGTTTGTTTAATCAATTTAAGTTAACCCATAAGCTGTAGCGGGGATGCTGGAGCATAGACTGATTATATGTAATAGAGTATCTAATAACTAATAGCTAATAGACCAACTCAGTATAATATGTAGATAGTATTGTTTTTAGTGGTAAAATCAGTCGAAGAAATATATGCGAGTTACATACATTACTTTGCACAGCCTGGATTTTAAAAGATTGAAATTAAATGTTCATGAAACGGAAACTAGGAATTTTAGTAAGCTATTAAATAATACTGGAGAGTTCGTCATTCCTTAAAAAGAAAAAGATCTCGACTAGTCAAAGAAGCAAATTATTTACGTTATATTTGTCATCAAATAAATTATGAAAAACATACTATAGTCGCTGCTGAAAAGCGTGAACTACCTATGTTTACATTGCCCAAAAACTGCAATTTAAGGGATGGCAATTGAATTTGTAGTCAGGTGCATGCCAACTGTCTACTATTGAGAAAAAATAGGAGTGATTTTTGTTTTCCAAAACTTGCCCACTATGCGTTATGGACGGGAAACTTTCTTTTTATGTGTGATAATCTTTTAGGTGTAATTGTCTAAATGTAAGGGAAATGTCTGGACCGGTTTTAAAGATGAGTTGTTTAAGAATACTTAGATCAACCTCTCGTGGATATGTTTTGGAAAAACACAATTTTGTCACAAAAGGATCTGAGGCATGTTGATAGAACCATCCATTCAAAATGCTCCGGTGTATTCCACCCAGCGGAAAACTCTCCCTCCCCTTCAATATCCCCACGGAAAATTCTCACAACAAGTAAAATTGAGCAGCCAGAGGGAAATTAAGACAAATGAAAAGAATGGAGAGAGGAAGGGATTCTGGAATATTCTTCCTGTATTCCAAAATACATGTAGAATATATAATGTAGAATCAATCAGTTGTGGTAACAATTTGTAAGTAATGAGCGACTCGGGCCAATACTAACCAAAACTCTAAAAAGGAATTTTTATAACTATTAAATACCGCAAAAGCCTTGTTTTTTATACTGATTCCATCTATATTAAGTTCATGAAGTCTAATGTTGCACATCAAACGATACGACCCTGAGAAAATTTGCCTGCTTTTTGAAGAATTTGGAAAATACTGCAAGGGATCGTAATGAAAACAATAGCATTAGATTTAGCATATTAGAGAATCATACTCTGGAGGTTTCAAGCTCCTATCTATAAAAATGTGGAATTTTTTCGTAGGAGAAAGATCAAGGATGAATATTTTTTTTTTTGTTCTTTTTCTTCTTTTTCCAGGGATGATCGTATCGAAACAATCGTCCTAGAAAATCGGTAGAGGGCTCATTGGAACCGAAATTGTAAGGGCCTTTTTAATATGGCCAAAAAGATATTGAGCTTCTTGGTTGCAGAGGAAGTAATGCAGTGGCAGAGGAGGTTATGCATTTGTTCCTGAAAAGTCACACAATCCATACAAGTAAAAACTAATTCAGATAGGAAAACCTTCTGATGTACTTCCTCTGAACTTATGCCCTTATGAATTTTTGGAAAAAAAATTATTGGAACTTTCATTTGCTTATTTGGTATAAGGGGCTCTGTCAATTGTAAATTTGCTTGGTTTTAACTTAGATTTTGACTTTTCTTATTTAAATTAGATAAGAAAAAATTCCTCTTAAAGGTGGTTTAGACGGGAAAGTTCTTATGTACGCCAAGTGGACGTGTTCTCAATCGCAAAAGGTTTGACTGGTATCATGTGCTATAGTTGTCGGCAGACTCATCACGTATGGCGAGTGGGATACCCTCCCCCCAATGTGGTCAGCCAGTTGGAGAACAAATTTTTATTTCGTAGAGTATTTGCGCGAAGTGCCACTATTTTACTGGCGTTATATATATATATATATATATATATATATATATATATATATATATATATATATATATATATATATATATATATATATATATATATGCTTGCAAGCCTGCTGAGTACCATTAATGTGCCTTATAACCTCCTCTGTTGTGGAGTTAGCTCACCTAGTGCTCGTTTGCAATTGAATACGTATTATCATCAAATCATTTTATGTTTGAAAAAAACCGAACAAGTAGCTGTCCCAATTGAACGTATTCGGTCCAACACGCGAAAGTTTGTTTGGAATTATGACCCTCTTTTGAAAAAAGTGAAAAATCAGGCCAAGCTATGGTTACGTATTTGGATTGCTTGTGGGCGTCCCTCTCGTGGTACTGTTTTTGGTATTAAACGTAAAACGAAAACGGCTTATAAAAGACAACTGCGGTCCGTTCGTGAAGCTGGAGTTAATTTTCCAAACAGTTCGAAAGAGTGGAAGTTTGTGACGAATTCTTCTAAGTTTACTGATTATAAGAGTGATAATATTCCGCAATCAGCTTGGATCCAACATTATTCTAATATTTTTTTCCCGTGTTAATTTCGCTGTACATAGCCAATATTCCCAACTCCTTGCTAAGTGCCTTCCCGGAAAAATGCAACAAAAGCACGTCCTTCCTGTGTCAGCTGATATAATTACTGAATCGATCAGGCGGCTGAAGTCTCAGTCTATTGATATTGATGGTATAAGCGTTTTTCATTTACGGAAAGATTCTCGGGAACTAGTAAAACATTTGCAGCTACTTTTTCAAATGTGTCTTTGTTGTTCTTTAGTGCCTGATAGTTTCCTATGTGGTACTGTTACCTCAATTGTAAAGAGAGGAAAAGACGTAAATAAATGTGATTCTTATAGGCCTATTACTGTCGCCTGCAATATTAGCAAACTTTTTGAATATGTGCTTCTTCCTTATATTATTGATTTTGTGAATTATGATGCTAATCAGTTTGGATTTAGAAAGGGGATTTCTTGTCATTATGCACATCGGGTGCTTGCTCTCCTTTTTAAGGATGCACAAACGAAAGGTCAATCATTACATATATGTGCTTTAGACATATCTAAAGCTTTCGACAGTGTTGTGCACCCTCAGGCTTTTTATTCTTTACATCAGCTTGGTATAAACCCATCGATTATTTCTCTGCTACGTTTTTGGTATTCGAATTCATATGTTAGATTGAAATCGAATGGATGTGTTTTTGGAAATATTCCTGTTAAAAGCGGGGGTTAGGCAAGGAGGAGTTCTTTCGCCTTATATTTTTAATGCTTGTATTTCGAGTGTGATTAATAAGATTCCCTCCAGTTGTTTTTTTGGTTTTTCGGAAGTGTCTTATTTAGCATATGCTGATGACCTCCTCCTGATTAGTCGTTCCAAAAGGAGGCTTGAATGGAATGTTAGCATGGTGGGATCTATGCTTAGTGAAATAGGCCTATCATTAAATACTTTGAAATGTGAATATTTACTCTTTAACGCTGTTAATCCCCCTGCTACTCCCCTTCTTGCAATACCTTTACGGTACCTAGGGTCCCTGTTATTAAATGGCTTGGTATTTCCATTTGTGAGTCCGTAGGAAGTATCCGACGTAAATTTATTTGTGATTTGAAGGATAAGCTTAAAGCTGGTTATGGGAAAATTGTTGCAAACCGTGGACGTTTTAATAGGCATGGTCTTGCTAAACTCTACTGTAGTTTCTGTGACCATGCGATTTTATCCGCTTCTGGGCTGTATCCGCTTTTTACTAAGCATGATCTGAAACAAATGAAGGTTAATTATTTTAGATATTGTAAGTTCCTATTATATTTGCCGCTTGCTGTGCGCAATAGGCGCCTTGTTGGTCGTTATGGTGCAACAGAAATTCTGTCCTCGCTTGAAATGGTGCAAGCGAAGATCAGTCAGGATGCTAGTTTTCGGTTGGGCCCACATCACAGTCTTATCCGTTTTTTTTTATTAGTGTTTATATTTGTGGTTAGATTGTCGCTGTTCTTTTTTTTTTTGTGTTTGTATTACTCCACTATTTTACATTTATTGTACAGTGGGTTATAAATAAAATAAATAATAAATAATAAATATATATATATATATATATATATATATATATATATATATATATATATATATATATATATATATATATATATATATATATATATATATATATATATATATATATATATATATATATATATATATATATATATATATATATATATATATATATATATATATATATATATATATATATATATATATATATATATATATATATATATATATATATATATATATATATATATATATATATATATATATATATATAAGGGCAAATGAGCAGATGAAAATATATGACGTAAAGTCAGTCAAAGAACATCTCAGTATCAGTCCGTAAAACAAAAAATTAAGTAATTTTAACCGCAATATCCCCAAGATCAGTTGGTAAGAATAATCTGCCAGATGGTAAAATTCATTGCTTCCATCCCCAAACATTTTATCTAGTGGTGTCCCTGTTCAGTACCAGAAAAAGTCCACGGAAAGTATTTGCTCATACTTCTTAGTCCCAGCCTTCTATCTCTTTGCACTTCAATCACAATGCAGCTCTTCTACAGTTGCCAATTATTATACATACTCAATGTTTTTTTTTTTTCTTTTCTTTATCTTACCCGGCCATTATAACTTAACCCCCAAAAACGCGAGTATATAATGAAAACAAATGATAATGTACAAATAAATGCTATATTATATTCTACAACATACATTCTGTCTATATTTTGGAATATAGGTATAATGTTCCGAAATTCCATCTTTCCTTCATTATTTTATTTTTCATACTTAATCTTTGACTGCTAAATTTTGCATGTTTGGGGAATTTTCCGCTGGCCGAATTTTCTGGGGTGGGGAGGAATACGATATCCATGATATCAGAGGCTACTGTCTAATTCTTACCATTTATAGCTTAATGGTATTAGAAAGATACCATTTATAATAAACTGATGAACCCTTGGGATTCTTATTTATATACTATTTTTACATATAATAGGTGACCAAAGTATTATCGTTGAAAAGTTTGAGCGAGGTCAGAAGTACAATTTTATATTTAATGCTTTATTTGACAAAAAACTAATCCATGAATTTTATTTTTTTATTATTAATGCTGAAGCTACACAAGTAATTATTTTTAGCTTTTTGTTTATATAAAAAGAACTAAAAACGAGCAAGTAATAACTTAAAGACAAGTTTTTCCGAGGAAAGGACAGAGCGAAACTGAAACAAAACGAACAGAAATTTTCTGCCCAGCCAACACATTTGAATGATATGTATTAACTCGGCCCCTAAAATCCAAGGCTACAGACTTAACCTAAGTAAGTGGATAGTTTATATTTCACTGTAGCCAGTTAGTCCTTTACTGAAAACACAGAATAGTTATTGGTTTATCCAAGGGGACATTGGTTCGAATTTTGCTAGATTTAAAAGTCATGCATTTTAGTTGTCTAGGAAAAGGGCATTGATTAATTTTTTATAATCTAATGCTTCAAAGCAGTCTAATTCTGGGAAAACGCACGAAGTTACTGAGAGTTGGGAAAACAAAGGAGAGACAAAGACCAAAAACAAGCAAAAATCCAGTGTAAACTTTTCTAAGCTTTTTTATTTTCTATTCCCTTTTTATTGTATTCTGAATCAATTTTATTTTTAGACTACTGCACACATAACGGTGGACCGGACTTAACTTCTACCGTGAACCTGCCAAGCTGTACTGTACTTACTTCAATAATAACAGGATTTAGAGACTGTTTAGGTGACTGGGAATTCGACTTTTTTTGTTTTTTGCTTTTAACTGTTAACACCGAAAAATAGACAATGCTCTCGAAAGAATAGCTTTTTTAATTTCAAAAGAACAATGAAGGTATGTGTGCTGCGATAAGATGTGAGCATTGGAGAAATGACGAATAAAATTCAAATTTGGGATAGGTTGCTTTCAGCGTAATTGAAAAATCTATAAAGTCTAAAAATCTTCTATTTCCAAAGTCGAAAAATCTTTGATTACGGACTCTCATTACCATAAGCACCTTTTAACCATTAATCAAACAATAAGGCTTCATATTGTTCTTGAAGTTTTTTAAAATTCGAAAATAAATTTAATAGTTTTAAGCTTTAGAATACATTTTATTTTTACAGAAATTTATTTGTTTAAAAAAAATACTTTAAGAATTACTTGGGTCTGAAAGACTAAAGAATATGCAGTTGTGACTTGTGCTATTTTTGTAATGAAGCGTAAAAAACTACTTTCTTTCCCAAGTTTATCGCAGGGATTGCGTATGTTAGCACGCAGTTGATGTGTCGAAAAATAACGAATGCAAGATAGAAAACTTGCTATATTAAAAGTGGAAATCTGGACTAAAACTGTTTGCATAAGTTATGCATTAGCTTTTGTTGTACTCAACGAGGCCCAAAAACCGTAGACAGTGGTACACAAAAAGACCCCTTTCCCCGTGAAACCAGTATTGATGTTTTGTTTTAAAGCTGTAAAGGCGTATTTTGATCATTAAAATGAGAAAGGATACATGAAAAGACGAGAGAGCTAAACCATAAACGAAGTTAATCAACCTCATGACTTAACAGAATAGCCATATTTGCCTTAGAAAGGACATAGAATTACCGAAAACGTG
Source organism: Artemia sinica (assembly GCA_027921565.1). Taxonomy (NCBI): domain Eukaryota; kingdom Metazoa; phylum Arthropoda; class Branchiopoda; order Anostraca; family Artemiidae; genus Artemia; species Artemia sinica. Next base: position 36,033,722 of record CM051263.1, on the reverse strand, counting down.
TATGCTGAAATTAACTTTAAGACGTTTGATGTCTAAGATTTAAAACTTAAAAAAGATATTTGTGTCGTATTCTATGTTGTTGTTTTTTTTTTTTATCAACATTTTTAATTGTTGTAATTTTTCTGTCATGTACATTCGTTTATCATGTTGTTAGTATGAAAAATGTAGTGGATGGAAAATAAAATATTATCCCACTTCTTTCGATGTCTTTGGTAAGTGTTTTGATTGCATTATCAGTCTGTGCAAATGTTGCAAAGAACGACCGAATGGAACATAGAACACATCTCAAATGTGAAAATTTTCAACTTCATTATGAGTTCCAGATCAACAATAGGAAGACATTAAGACATGGGGGTCATATGATGTGGGTCTTTGAGAGTTTCCGCTCTCGTGAGTTGTGTTGGGTTCTTCTGGGTATTGGGTGATGCAGCCCCATTAAAAGCAGCACTCTTGCTATGTCATGGGAAGTATGCTGGACTGTTACAATTGTTCCTGTAAGATCTTTAATTTGCAGTACTTGAGAGGTCTTCATGGGGGAATACTGTTTCTCCATATACGCCAGCTGGTGTTGGGAGATTTAAGTCTAAGTAAGTAATTCGCAGTCCAGGAATATGGGGTTTTAGTCGTAAGTCAGTGCAGAAAAATTGTTGCACCTCCTAGACTGCCTATGGTCTTGTGCCCCCGTATAAAATTTAAAGGCTGTAACCCGGGACTAACTGAGAAATAAAAAGAGTACAATTGACCAGTATAATTTCACTTCTTTGTGTCGTATAGGTAAAGTTACTCTTGGGAACTTATAAATTACATTTTCAGTTGTACATTCTCCTCTTTTTTTTATCTTTTATTACATTTTCTTCTTATTTTTATTTAATTTTAGATCATTGTTATAATCTGGTTTTGTCAATTGAACAAGTGAGAACTCTAGGTGAGCCCCTTTGTAAAAACTAAAATGATGTTCAAAATCGAATATAAATCATATTTGCCTCAAGGGTCATCCATTCAAATGTTTACTTTCACTATGCAAGGAGTTTAATATGGATCAGAGAGACTGCGAGCAGGGAATACTACTACTACTACTAACAACTCACCGCAGCACCAAGCCGCCTGAGGCCAACACAGCTACGCACGCTCCTCCTCCACCCCAATCTATTCAAAGTCTCCCTTTTTACACCCGCCCACGAAGTTCCCATTTCCTTTAAATCTTTCTTTATGACGTCCTCCCACCCCAGATGGGGACGACCTGCTTTCCGTTTAGCCGTAGATGGTTGGCCGAAAAGGACAATCTTCGGCAATCTGTCATCCTTCATCCGCACAACGTGCCCTAGCCACCTTAACCTTTCTTTCATTATAGCCCTAGAAAGCGGTATTAAACCACATTTTTCGTATAGCCTATTGTTTGAAATACGGTCAGTCAGCCTGGTACCCAGAACAATCCTTAAGTAATTTCTCTGGAAAACATCTAGCAGATCTTCATCCACTTTTCGGAGCGTCCATGCTTCAGAGCCATATTTGACCACTGTCATCACTGTAGCTTCTAATATTCTAATCTTGGTTTGCAGACTTATCTTCCTATTCTTCCAGACTTTTTTTAACTGTGAAAAAAACACCCTGAGCCTTGGCTATTCTATATTTAACATCTTCACTGCTCCCACCATCTTTACTAATAATACTACCAAGGTAAGTGAAGCTGCCCACCTGATCAATCTTTTCATTACCCAACGTCACCTTTTCATCTTCACTTATTCCTAGACTTAGTGACTTAGTCTTCCTAACATTAATTTTCAAACCAATTCTAGCACCCTGAACTCGCAAAACCTCTATAACTTCATTCATTTTGCTCACACTTTCATCTAGGATGCTTAAATCATCAGCATAATCCAAGTCAGGAGACTTTTTCCTCCCCATTTGATTCCGTGGTCTCCCATTGCCTTTCCTGTGCTCCTTAAAACAAAGTCCATCAAAATAATCCATACAAAGGGAGATAGAACACAACCCTGCTTAACTCCTGATTTAATACAAAACCAGCTGCTAACCTCATTGCCTACCTTAACCGCAGCAGTGTTATTCTCGTACATAGCACTAATCACTTTAATGTATTTGTCTGGTATACCATACAAGGATAAAACCTTTACTAAAGCTCTTCTATCAACAGAATCGAACGCTTACTCATCATAATCTATAAAACTGAGGACCAAAGGTGTTTGAAAGCTCAGGCACTTCTCAATTATTAGCCTAAGAGTGAAAATTTGGTCGACATATCCTCTACCTTTTCTAAAACCGCACTGCTCTTCTCTTAAAACTTTGTGTACAGCATCTCTCAGTCTAAAAAGTATCATATTACTAAGTAATTTACTACCTACAGAGACCAGACTAATGCCTCGATAATTACCACACTCACTTTTATCACCTTTCTTATAAAGTGGCTTAATTAAGGTTTTTCTAAAATCGTTAGGTACTTCCCCTTTTTCGAAAATCATATTCATAATCTTCAGTAACTTATTTCTAACCTCAGAGCCACCATATTTAAGAAACTCATTTACCACCCTATCAGCACCTGGAGCCTTATTATTCTTTAATCCTTTTAGTACTGTTGCTAATTCCTCCTCACAAAACAAATCTTCCTTCACATCCAAGGTATCACAAACTTTTTCATTTTCCTCTATATTTTTTCCTGCAACTCTATCTCGGTTTAGCAAATTCTCAAAATGTTCGGCCCATCTCTCTTTAGTTTTTTCCTTATCGCTAATTGTGACCCCATTCCTATCTTTAACTGGGCCAAGTCCGGATTGACTACTACCTCTCAATTTGTTAACGTGCCAGTACAATATTTTACTGTTATGCCGTCTAGCTGCATCTTCCAGATCCTCGGCAATTTTATCCATGGCCTCCACTTCACACCTCCTTAGTTCATATTTTAATGCTTTCTCCACTTTTCTTTACATTTCTTTTGTTTTCATACGATCTATCACTCAGATAATTCTTGTACAAGTCCTTTCTCCTTTCTATTAAACATAAAGCTTTTTCACTAATATTCTTAGCTGCAGTTCTAGCTTTCTTCCCTAATACGCCTTCAGCAACTTCACAAATTATTCTTCTAAAATCATTCCAACCATCTTCCACATTATCAAATTTTAAACTCTTAAGTTTAGTATTCAACTGTTCCTGGAAAGTTTCTCTTAAATTCTCATCCTGGAGTCTACCAACATCATAACTATTCCCTCTGATAGAGTATGGTTTTGGATAAAGATGTTTGATCCTACTATAACATTTTTTACTCGTTTTAATGCAAAACAAATAATCTCAAAATTAAAAATTAGACACGAGTTAAAAGTACTTAAACGTAGAGTCATTTCTTGTGAAATTGTTGAAAGCAGCTGCTGGAATCTGCCAGACACTTAATAACTATATATTTGAGATGTTAGAAACGGGTCTGCAGATACAAGGTTTGCATCGACTCATTGCTTGTGTACCTTTCCTGCTCAGTGGTCAAATGAAACATGTTTCTTTATTGATTATGATCTCATGTACCTTAACTTCCGTTTATCACGTACGAAATCAAAATTCAACTTTTTTCAAACCTTTAATATCGGAAATGAATTTAGTCGTCCACATCGCTTTAGAGTCGACTCTTGTGAAGCATTCAAACACTCACATTTTCGTGGTGGAACAGACTTAAGTCTTAATATTGAATTCTCCCAGCACTTGTCGATAGTCGATTTGCTCCAGCTAGCTGTCGCACACCGCTAAGTCCACCATATGCAAGATACGGTTCCATTGCAATGAACTCTTGTGCACCTGACCCCAGGTACAACTCAACCTCCGTGCAACTGAACCTCTATGCAACTCAATCCCATTTAATGGAACACTCATTCAATGCAACCCTCGTGTAACTGAACCCTAATTTAACAGAATCTTGTGTAACTCAACCTCTGTTTAACTGAACCCTCATGCAACTCACCAACGTTTAACTCCACTCTTGTGCAATTCAACCCCATTCAATTTAACCCTTGTGCAATTCAACCCTTTTTTTTAAGAAAAGCTTACCGCTAATGGGGATTCAGGAATGAAGCCTATTTAATTTCATCTTAATATTAAAAGTTCTTAACGGAAAACAAATATATTGAAATTTTTAAAAAGAGCTGGAAGCGCTTATAAGTCTCCCCTTGTCTGTTTTGTTTCCCTAGTACTAACAAGGCACCGGAACATCGTAGAGAGCTGTTTAAGGTCATTTGAAAGTTACTTCAAAAATCAAATCGATAGAGCTTAGGGAGCCGGGTATAAAATCAGAGTTTTCACTTGCCCCTTAGTAAATCCTTACCCGAGTAGGCCATACTAATTGAGAAGCTCATAGTTTGCAATAAAATCAAATAACACTATCTGGCCATGATTCTGGCGATAGACAGATTCCTGAAAGTTTCTTTCAATTTGGGAATGCTCTCGAGATTACCCAAATGGATAATATAATTTACAAACTGCGGACGAAGCCAGAAGCAAATTCTGAGCTTCTAATCAGCGCAAGTTCAAACTCATTCTTAGGCTTTGGGTTGAGTTGAGTCACATAGAGCTTGATTTAAATGGGGGTTGAGTCAAACGGGGGTTCAGTTGAATGGGCTTGAATCGCAAGGGGGCTCAGCTGAAACAGGGTTCGGCTGAATGGGGTTGAGTCGTACGGGGGTCCAGTTCAGTTAAATGGGGTTCAGTTAAATGGGCTTGAGTTGCATTGGAGTCCATTTAAACGAGGGTTCAGTTACACACACACACCGCTAGATATGGCACAAAGTCAATTTTCTTGAGCGGATAAAAGTACGGTGATACAGGGATCGACCACAGTCACTTTTTGTCACTTTTTTTGGGGACCTGTCACTTTTTGTCACTATTTCTGTCATTTTGTCACTAAAGTCACTTTTTTCGACGTTTTGGACCTTTTTTCGTGAAACAGTATCTTATAGTTGGCTGTTGACTGTGGCATAATTCATAAAAAAGGTAAGTCTTTTTTTGATGGTTTGGACTGTATTCCAAGACGCACAATGTATATGGCTGTGATAGACGTGGTTAGTGTGTGTGTTAAGATCTAGGCTTTTGCAGATAAGATGATAGATTGAATTAGTTCTACCGTACCATAACTGCCTATGGTTCTTTTCAGGCCCTTGGTGTACTTAGCATCCTTTCTTGCCTGGCTGCTTAGCAAATGGACAGTTAGGCCGAGATTCCTTCTGTATGTTTTCAGTATTAGCCAGTTTCTTTGGTTTTAGACCATTTCCTGTTAAAGGCATGCATGCCCGCAGGTCTGAGGACATAAAAGTGTAAGATTAAACTCGTGTTTTCATTGGTTTTATCAGTTTGTATTTGTATTAGCTTTATATGTTTTCGAATACCGTCCTAAAACCCATTCTTATTTCAGGTCGCTGTAAAATAATGGGTAAGACAAAATTTTTGGAGAGTAGGGAAGACGTAGGGAATTAGGGAAGACTCAGTAAGGAAGACGGTGCTGGGCATAAAGTGAAAGAGTGGTGCACAAAAGGGAGTGACAGCTCGTTCTATTGTAAAGTTTGTAAAAAAAAAAAAAAAAAAAAAAAAACTCAGCTGCCAGAAAGGGCTCCAGGCCCTTCTTCAACATGCAGCCACACAAGATCACAAAAAGAATGCTTCTGTCATGTTAAACTAGCGTCAGTTGAGACTCGCTGCATCAACTCCAACCGGAAACCACCCAAACTCACAGAGTGACGATAGTGTACCATAACAGAATCTGGAAATACTCCGCGAGCAGGATGCAGTGTCAAGGGCTAAGATAGTTAGGGTTTTAAAGACTATTGCTAATTCTTTTGCTGCAGCTTCATGTGATCATATTGCCGAGGTGTTCCGAACAATGTTCTCTGATGCTGTACCAGAAGGCTTGTCGTTAAATGCTAAAAAAATTACATGCTTATTGACAGAGGCTATTTATCCGTACTTTCGAGAAATTTTTTGTCGAAGACATCCTGAAATCTGACTTTGTGCTGAAACATGATGAAACAACGAACAATGGTTGGGTAGAGGAGCTCCAAATAAGAGTTCAATGCTGGTCAAAAGAACGGAAACAAGTGGCTAGTTGGCATCTTCGGGCATATTATATGGGACATGCAACCAGTTAAGATCTGAGTAAGGAAATCCTGCAGAGTGTTGAAGATGAAGAAGTTTCACTTGAGAGATTGCTGATGCTTGCAATTGATGGCCAAGCTGTCAATAAGAAAGTGTGGCCCATCGTAGACTCAGAAAAGAGAAAAAAGGTATTCAAAAGGCATATTGAATATGGGAACCTGCTACATTCGTGCAGTGCATAATGCATTCCTGAAAGGGCTGCAAGAACTCGGGGAGGAGTGCTCTGATATGATCATTGCTGTTTACCACTTTTTCACGGGATGACCAGCTAGTTCTGACGATTTCAACCAGTGCCAACGGTAAGTTGAAGTTCCTCAGCATAAGTTTATGAAACACGTCCCCACGAAATGGCTCACCATAGGGGAAGCAGCAAGCCGCTTGATGGAACAGGGGCCTGCATTGATAGAATGCAGGCCTGATGTCAAATGCAAAATATTTAAAAATTGTAAAATGACTAAAAAAGCAAACAATGAAAGACGAAATTGATTTTATTGTAAGCTCTGCAGCAACTTTCACCGCTTTTACTGGTGTATTTCAACGACAGGAGCCATTAATTCATGTGGTACACTTTGAGCTGAGACGGTTATGCACAGTTCTTTTGGGGCAGATTGTGCCGGCTGATGATGTCAATCTCCGGATCCTCAGTGGTTTTGAAGGCTTAGTTAGTATTGCAGATCTTTACCTTCAGCAACCCTTGTGTAATGAAAGGGTCCTGGCTGCCCTGGATTCTTAGATTGGATTCGTTATTCTGAAAGACAGGAATTTTTTTTTTTTCTGAGAATTAGAAAGCATATCAAAGCTGCTGTACAGTACCTGCTGACAAAATGCCCTGTGAACAACGAGTTTTTCTGAAGCCTTGCCTGCCTAAGGCCTCCCAGTCCAGATTGCCAAAAAAACGAGCTGCAGTGTTATCTTCCACATCGCGAAAGAACTTCCATTTGAGATGGACATTGAGCATGTCCAGGGAGAATGATTGTTATTACAGTCAGATCCTGTGCCGCCACCCACGGAGAGTACTCGAATCGACAGCTATAGGCAAAAGTTCCTGGAACTGAAGACGCCATCTGGTGAAACCAAATATCAGACCTTAAGTCGGATTGTCCGGGCAACTCTGTTGCTCTGTCATGGAAGTTCAGACGTAGAGAGAGGATTATCTCGGTCAGCTCTGCTGATGACTAGCCTTCAAGTATGTACAGAAGAGCAGACACTGAATGCTGAGGCTTTTGCTGCGGATGCGCTCTGCAACTATGAGAACAGACCAGAGCGTATGCTGATCACAAAGAAGCTGCTTTCTCTGGCTAGATCAGCTAGAGCCAGCTATGAACTATTCCTTATTGAACGAAGACAGGAAGAACCAGAGAGAAAGAAGCTTGAAGCTGAGAATGAAGATACTGAACAAGAAATCCAGGAGATGGCGTGGAAGAAGCAGAAAATAGCGGCCATACAGTCAGACATTGTATGAAAAAAAAGAGATTGTTTAGCAGAAGGAAATAGGCGATACCCTTCTGAGAGAGGCAGGGGAACGGTTGAAGAAAGCTGTGGAAGAGAAGGACTTCCTGAACATTGGTGTTGCTCAAAGTATGCTGGAAGCAGCATTAAAAGCTCGCTCCAAAGAAAGGGAAAAGGTGGATGCTGCTGAATCGGTTGAAGTACTTGTTCTGAAGAGGAAATCCGAACTAATTGATCGCCTTTCGAAAAAGTCAAAGAAGTGATGACATAATATCCAGTGATTGGTTATACCTAGTCGTGGCGGACGCTTGTTTTTCAATAAATCAGTTTTCGTTCCTAGTGCCATAATCGAAGTCGTACATTTACCGAAGTTATCGTTTTGTATAAGTAAATAAAATCAGTTGAAGAAAAAAATAAGGATTTCAGCCCTTCTGTCTGTAACTTCTTGGGCTCTCATAGGCCTGTGATGGTCTTACGGTAGTAATTTTGATCCTTGTTATCCATCTGACTATGCTCTGGTGGCTTCTGAGCAGTCACTTTTGTCACTTTTGGTGTCCTCAAGTAACTAAAGTCACTTTTTTCGTGCACCTCGTCGCGGCCGACCCCTGGATATGATATTGTATCGTCCGAAGACTTCCCATATACTGGTTGTAAATGCTGGACATAAACATATTCTTTGCTACCTTGCACAACTTGCTTATGACTTCGGCTTGTCTACTTGTGACTATGCAGTACCTCTAATTCTCCTGATCTCCTTGCCATAAGTATATAATTGACACCAGCTAACCTTTTGTTTTGCACTGATACAAGCCTTTTGAATAAAGTTCGTCGATTAAAGTTAATAAAGCAAAGAAGCTGTTAGAGCATTGTTGGAGCAAAATTCTTTCGACAAAGGCCGCCACTCAAGCCAAAATATTTATGTTTTCACAGATCCGTTTGTGCTTGCCCTAGTATGATTCAAGAGCGAGAGCTCTACCATCAGTGCAGCACAGAGTAAATATTTTTACGTTTTGAATTTTCTTCTTATACCCATAGTTCTCACATACTGTGTTTTGTGGAAAACAACAATTTTGTGGATTTCGAACGATTTTTTTATAAACTTTTTTTTTGGGGGGGGGGGGATGCAAATTTTTACACATTAGAAAAACTCGAAAAGTAAAATTTGGAATTAAGAAAAATTCAGGAGCTTTGAAATTTTCCAAGATACATCAAGCAAGTCTCCGAGGGAAAAAGCTGTATATTCAAAACAGGTTGTAAATTACAGCCCCTAGACGGTAGGCTATTTAATTACGATCTCTATTTGTGTGAAAGATTTAGTCTCCTGCGGAAAAAACATGAAAAGTAAAATCTAGATAGTCGGAAAACAAAATCAAGAGATAATGAACCGGTAGATAATCAAGTTACTGAAAGTATTCTGGAAATAGGTTCTTTTTTAAGGCTTTTTGGGATCGTGTACAAGAGTTCTGAGAGCGAAGGGTTCATTATGACCTATTGGCGTCCCTAGAAGGTCTTCAAAAGCTTTGAAAAAAAAAACTGAAAAGAGAGTTGGGAAAGTGTGGGAAGTTATTAGCCCAGAGAACCCCCATCGGAACAATATTTGTAATGCTGTAAGAAGGAAGTCAAGCTTATTTTATTTAAGAAAAGAGTCTCGGCCAGGTTTTCAACTAGTTAGAAAGTCAGGAAGTCAAAATTTCTCTTCGCGGCTGTTTCTTCAAATAATTAGGCTACTATAAACTTTCATTCCACTCAGTGGTACATGGTTCTTGTCATTTTACCTTCCTGTACTGGATGGGGCTTAGCAAAGTGATTGGGGACATTATGGTCATGTTCACACTGTGCGTACAGTTACGTGGAACATTCAAGGTCTAAAGAATAAGGTTAACCAAGTATTAGAGAGATTCCGTGGTGTAGACGCTATTGCTTTAGTTAAGTATTGGAACAATGAAGATGTGGGGCCAGCTTTCCAGGATTATTCGAAAGTAAGGCCGATCTAATACGAAACATTTTAAGACTCGTAGAAGCACCAAAGACAGTAAAAATAAGATAATTTTTTATAGTCGGAAGCTACTGAAGATTAACTCGGATAATGCACTATTGATTTGCATTGGGAGATTTGAAAGGGTACATAGGTGGGGGAGTTTAGCTGTGTCAGGAAATATCCTGGCATAATTGGTTATGTTCTCAACAGCCTAGAGCTAATGAAGCAAACAGTTGTCTTTGAGGTATTACGAATGGAGGAATCTGATCACTTCCCAATTGAGATTAAATTAAGCTTTAGAATATGAATTTTAGGGGGAAGCAGAGTAGATATTTAGAGAAATTATAGAATAGAATATTTTGATGCGTATCAGAAACCTTTGAAGACAAACTGGAATAGTAATGAATAAGAGTTAATGAAGAATGAATTTTTAAGCACTGAGGTTATTCGGGCTTTGGAAGATACATATGGATCTGGTGGATGGTTTGTTGATGACGTCTTCCACGAATTTGGTATAGTACAGCTATTTATTGGTGTGGCAAAAGGTCTTAAAAGTTGAATAAGAATGAAGAATGTTCAGTTGCAACCAAGGCCCTATCCGGGGGGAGAGGTAAACTGGGTTTGACCCCCCCCCCTCCCCTGAAGTTTTTCAGACTCGTAAAAACGGTATTTCGAATGGCTGCTGAATCAGATCGTTTCCCAGTTGAGATTAAAATAAGAACTTCAGAATAGGATCTTTAGAATAAAAATTTTTCCGGGAAAAAAAGAGTTGACAGTAAGAGAAGCTACAGAACATAATATTTTGGTTCATATTGGAAACCTTTAAAGACAGACTGGAATAGCAATGAATAAGAGTTAATGAAGATTAAAATTTTAAGGCCTGGGGTCATTCAGGCACTGGAAGATATATCAAACAGTTCGTGGTAACGAACTGTAAGTAAAGAGCGACCCGGCTCAATAGTAACTGAAACTCGAAAAAAACAGAATTTTGATACTAATAGATACATCAAAAGAATCAGATTTTTATGCTTATTTCAAATATATAAGTTTGACTCTTTCTCACAACTCTATTTTTTAAAACGATAAAAAAAAAACTTTAGTGTAAAGAGCGAGGTGTTAAGGAGGGGATAGCCCCTTTAATATACGGAATAATTTCTGTTCGTTTTAAGTTTTAATGTCGCTCCTTACTTTCAGTTAAAAAAAAAACTTGTTTTTTTTTTTATTTAGTTCAAACAAGAGTTATAATGGTTATGATAGCATTATTTAAAAATCGAGCAGAAATTAAATAAAAAAAATTCAACTGAAAGTAAGGAGCAACATTAAAACTTAAAACGAACAGAAATTATTGCGTATATCCCTGAAAAATTCGGGGATAGTGGAAGCCCCACCACAGCAAGCTCAAGGAACTCCGCAGCCAAATAACTGGGATTCGTAAGAAATTGAATGGAAAATGGGTTCAATTGAACCCATTGGTTCAATTTTCCGAACATAAAAAAAAAAAAATACTAAAACCGAACGAAAGACAGTTCTTTTCAATGTATCCTATAATAGGAGGGTAGGAAAGTTTGAACCTGACTGCTTTGGCGTGTGACGGCGTGTGGGCACGGCCAGATCCACTGTACTATCGTACGATATTCTTACGTTAAATTTGTCTAAGACTCTGCTCACATTCTTTTCATATAAGAGTTATAATAGTTATAATTAGACCCCGGTGCATCAACCGAACGCCGCCAATGAAAGGCCCGGTTGACTGCCGCCGAAAGGTCGCAACGCCGCCGGCAGAGGCGGCGGCCCTCGGTTGACTTTGAATTAATTTTACGGCAATTATATATTGCGTCAACCGCAAAATCGGAGCTTTTCTTTTCTCGTGTGGCTAAGGATTTCAATTTTCCTGATTAGAACTCAAGGAGGGCTTGCACTATCCCCGAATGTTCGGGGATTTCCACAAAAATCTATGTGTCACCCCGAAAAAAATCTGGCTCCCCGAATCCTCGAAAATCACCCAATCACGGTGCCGCCCCTAGTGATTTATCACTAGTGACTATCCCTGCAAATATTTCTTTGTATACACTACTCTCTTGTTCGTTAATTTTAGTCTCTTGTGTTACTTTGCATATAAACCAGACAGATACAATTGCAATATACACGGTTCTTCATATGTTGACAAAAGTGTTGTCTCCTTTATGAAATTAAATTAAAAAGAAGTTTTTTAACTGTAAGTAAAGAGCGACATTAAAACTTAAAACGAGCAGTAATTATTCCGTATATAAAAGGGGCTGTCCCCTCCTCAACGCCTCGCTCTGTACGCTAATGTTTTTTTTATTGTTTTAAAAAGTAGAGTGGTGAAAAGAAGTCAACCTTTAGCTTAAAGAGCGAGGCGTTGAGGAGGGGACAGCCTCTTTCATATACGGAATAATTTCTGTTCGTTTTAGGTTTTAATGTCGCTCCTTACTTTGCGTTAAAAAAAAACTTGTTTTTATTTAATTTCTGAACGTTTTTCAACTAATGCAGGTTCGATTTTGGCTAACCGTGCATGAAAAATTAAAACACAATTTGAATATTAGTTTTGGCAGATTTATTCCGGATATGAAGGGTCGCCCCTCCTCAATACCTTGCTCTTTACCCTAAAGCTGCTAGCACTTTTAAAAAAGCTTCCTATTCTAATTAAATAGCCCTTGTGTTTCAATCAGAGGCAACGTTATAGTGTTGCCTATAGTAAAGGCCATACGGCTCCAATGTTTTATTATTTATTAATTTTTTATTTTTTTCCCCAGAGGCACTTCATATGGAAAGGGGTCGTCGTAGAAACTTCACAGGGGGCTCATTCGATTGGAAATCGAGAGTTCATGTGCCTTTTTTAAGGGTCAAAAGTGATTAGAAGGCTAAAAACTAACACCCTTTCCACGCCCACCAATTTCCCACAAACATCCTAAAAAAAATTTGAGATAGCCATTTTGTTCAGTGTAGTCGATATCCAGATAGAAATTATGTTTTTGAGGAGGACACTCCCCCACAGCCCTCAGGGGCAATGGTTGTAATTTATGTCCTGGGGGCATATAAGGTTATTGAAAGCTTTGTCGTAGAAACTTTAAAAAGGACTCATTCGATTGGAAATCCAAAGGGCTAATGCCCTTTTCAATAGTCAAAAGTGATTGGAGGGCAACTAACCCCCCTCTCACGCCCACCTTTTCCCCAAACACATCCAATCAAAATTTTGAGATAGCCATTTTGTTCACCGTAGTTGAAAATTCAGGAAATTAGGTCTTTAAGGATAACACCCAAAACAGCCCTCAGGACAAGGGTTGTAAGTTATGCCCTTGGGGCATATAAGGTTTTTATAGAAAGCGTTGTCGTAGAAACTTCAGAAAGGGCTCACTCGATTGGAAATTTAAATGGATAGTTCCCTTTTTAATAGTCGAAAGTAATTGGAAGGCAACTACACCCCTCCCCTTCCACGCCCACCATTCCCCAAACAGATCCAATCAAAATTTTGATATAGCCATTTTGTTCAACGTAGTTGAAAGTTCTGGAAATTATATGTTTGAGCAGGACACTCCCCCCACAGTCTTCAGGGCAAGGGTTATAAGTCATGCCCTGGGGGCATATATGGTTCTTATGCAAGGAATGCTCGTATAAACTTCAGAAAGGGCTCATTTGATTGGAAATTGAAAGTTCTAGTTCTTTTTAAGCGTCAAAAGATATCGGAGGGTAACCAGCTTCCCCAAACCCCTTTTTCCCAAATGCATCCGATGAAAATTTTGAGACAGTTATTTTGTTAAAATAGTTCAAAGAGCATATAACAATAATTCCAGTGTTGACACAACCCCCCAGGGCCCAGGGGCAGGCGGTTTAAGTTATGTCCTGCTCTTATTAACTTTAAAGAAGGCTCATTTGAAAGGAAATTGAAAGTTCTAGTTCAATTTTCTAGAGTCAAAAGAGATTGGAGGGCACCTAGCCCCCCCCCCCCTCGAACCCATCCGATAAGAACTTTGAGATAGCATTTTTTTTAAATAGTTCAAAGACCATATAACGAAAAATCCGGGGAAGACACAGCCCCCAGGGCAACGAGGGCAGGCGTTGTAAGTTATGCCCTGGGGGAATATATGGTTCTTATTGAAGGGATGCTCATAAAAACTTCAGAGGTCTCCTTTGATTGGAAACTGAAAGTTCTAGTTCAGTTTTTTAGAGTCAACAGAGATTGGAGGGCAACTAGCCCCCCCTCCCCACGCCCCTTTTTCCCCAAATAAATCCAATAAACATTTTGAGATAGCCATTAAGTTAAAAATTGCTCAAAACTCAGACAACAAAAACTCAGGTGTCGTCACAACCCCCCAGGGTCCTGGGGCAGGCGTTGTAAGTTATTCCCTGGGGCATATATGATTTTTATCAAAGGGATGCTCATATAAACTTCAGAGAGGGCTCATTTGATTGGAATTTGAAAGTTCGAGCTCAATTTTTAATAATCAAAAGGGATGCTCGTATAAACTTCAGAGAGGGTTCATTTGAATGAAAATTGAAAGTTCTCGTTCGTTTTTTAAGATTCAAAAGATATCGGAGAGCAACTAGCCCCCGCCCCTCCACGCCCTAAATGCATCAGATGAAAATTTTGAGATAGACATTTTGTTAAAAATAGTTCAAAGTTCAGATATCAAAAACTCCGGTGTCTACACAGCCCCCCAGGACGGGGGGTAGGCGTTGTAAGTTAAGCCCTGGGGGCATATATGGCTGTTATGGAAGGGATACTCGTATAAACTTCACAGAGGGCTCATTTGGTTGGAAATTGAAAGCTGTAATTCACTTTTTATGAGTAAAATTTGATCGGAGGGCAGCTAGCCTCCCCCCACACTCCATTTATTTTTTCCCAGGGGTACTTCATATTGAAGGGGTCGTCGTATAAACTTCAAAGGGGGCTTATTCGATTTGAAATTGAGAGTTCTAAGGCCCTTTTTAAGAGTCAAAGGTGATCGAAGGGCAAATAGCCCCCCCCCCTCCCAAGCCCTTTTTACACAAATATATCTGATAGAAAATTTGACTTAGCCATTGCATCAGATCAAATTATTATGGAACGGATGCTCGTGTAAACTTCAAAGAGGGCTCATTTGATTGGAAATTGAAAGTTCTAGTTCACTTTTTATAAATCAAAAGTGATTGAGGGGGAGCTAGCCTCCTCCCCCACCTCTCTTTTTCCCCAAATGCATCAGATAAAAATTTTGAGATAGACATTTTGTTAGAAATAGTTCAAAGTTCAGATTAAAAAGAAACACCAGTGTCGACACAGTCCCACAGGGCCTGGGGGCTTGCGTTGTAAGTTGTGCCCTGGGAGTATATATGGTTCTTATGGAAGGGTTGCTCGTATAAACTTCAGAGAGGGCTCATTTGTTTGAAACGTGAAAGTTCTAGTTCACTTATTAAGAGTCAAAAGAGATCGGAGGACAACTACCCTCCACCCCCCCCCCTCCCGTCCACGCCATTTTTCCCAAATGCATCATATAAAAATTTTGAGACAGCCCTTTCGTTAAAAACAGTTAAAAGGCTAGATAACAAAAACTCTGGTATCGACAAAACCCCAGGGCCCATGGGGCAGGCGTTCTTAGTTATGCCCTGGAGGCATTTATGGCTCTTATGGAAAGGATGGTTGTATAAACTTCAAAGAGGCTCATTCGTTCAAAAAGTGAAAGTTCTAGTTCACTTATTAAGATTCAAAAGAGATCGGAGGGCAACTACCCTCCCCCCCCCCCCCTCCACGCCATTTTTTTCCCCAAAAGCATCAAATAAAAATTTTGAGATAGCCCATTTCTTAAAAATAGTTAAAAGGCGAGATAACAAAAAACTCTGGTATCGACAAAACCCCCCAGGGCCCTGGGACAGGCGTTCTTAGTTACACCCTGGGGGCATTTATGGCTCTTATGGAAGGGATGGTCGTAAAAACTTCAAAGAGGGCTCATTTGTTTGGAAAGTGTAAGGTTTAGTTCACTTTTTCAGAGTCAAAAGAGATCGGAGGGCAACTAGCCCCCCCCCCCTTCCACGCCCTGTTTCCCCAAATGCATCAAATAAAAAATGTAATGCATAAATAAAATCAAATCAAATAAAAAATAGTTCAAACATCAGATATTAAAACTTCTGGGTTGACACAACTCCCCAGGCCTGGGGACAGGCGTTGTAAGTTATGCCCTAGGGGGGATATATGGTTCATCTAGAAGGAATCACCGTATAAACTTCAGAGAAGGCTCATTTGCTTTAAAATTGAAAGTTCTAGTTCACTTTTATAGAGTCAAAAGAGATCGAAGGGCAATTAGCCCAGGGACAGGCGTTGTAACTTATACTCTGGGGATATATATAATTCTTGTAGAAGGGATGCTCGTATAAACTTCAGAGAGGGCTCATTTGATTGAAAATAGAAAGTTTTAATTCACTTTTAAGGAGTCAAAAGAGACCGAAGGTTAATTAGCCCCCCACCCTCCCCCTATGCCCTTTTCCCCAAACCCATCCGATAAAAATTTTGAGATAGCCATTTTGTTGAAAATAGTTCAAACTACAGATAATAAAAACCCCGAGGTTGACACAAGCCCATTTTTCCCTTTGATATTTTTACTCTGATACCAGTTTTGATGCTTTGATGAATTTGATTTTTTCTAGAAAAGTTTGATTTTGAAATAAGGCATTTTTTAAAAACTTGAAACTTTTTGCAATCAAAAACGAACAAAAATTAATTAAAAAAAAATTCCGAAAAATAAGTTTTTCAAAGAAAAGAAAAGGCCATTTTAAACTTAAGCTCAGCAGATACAAATACATGTTAAAATTCAAACTCAAAACGACCAAAAATTACTATTAAAGAATAAATGAAACCCAAAACCAACCGAAATTAAATAAACAATCATAGCAAAAAACATAAACAAGTAATAATATAAATGAATAAACAGATCTTAAAGCGAGTAATGATTACATTAAATATCGAAATCAAGCTTAAAACGAAAAAAAATATTTTCCTATTGAAGTATAAATGAAACTTAAAACGAACAGAAATTAAATAAACAATCATAGCAAAAAACATACGACAAGTAATAATATAAATGAATAAGCAGATCTTAAAGCGAGTAATGCTTAGATTGAATATCAAAATCAAGCTTAAAAAAAAAAAAAAAATAGTTTTCCTATTGAAGTATAGATGAAACTTAAAACGAACATAAATTAAATAAACAATCAATGCAAACAAACATACAACAGATATTAATGTAAATTAATAAATAAATCTTAAAGCGAGTGAAACTTAAATTGAATACGCAAATTAAGCTTGAAACGAACAAAAATCACTACAAACAAAAGTTTGGATATCACCTCCTTCTCTCACTGTAAAAGTCTAAAACCTACTGCGTCATTGGCGCTTTACTGAAAACTATATGCGTCTTGAACAGTCTTGGAAAGTATAAACAACATCAAATTGAATATTTGATGTATAATGATATTAATTCTTGAAAAATTCGTTCAAGAATTCATTTCACTATAGCTTTATTTTTGTTTTCAATGCTGTAAGAACTAGAAAAGAAAATATTTGTAATATAAATCGTTTTTCAGTTAAGCGCCAATGACGCAGTAGGCTTTTGGTTTTTATCTACAGTTAAGGAAGGAGGCAGTATACAAACACTTGCTTGTAGTGAAACTATATTCGTCTTGAACAACTTTAAAAAGAGCTAATAAATGAAACTGAATATTTGATGTATAATGATATTAATTGCTGAAAGCTCATCAGTTCAAAATATTACTATAATTTTAATGTTTATTTTCAATATTAAGTACAAAAGAAAATATTTGCCATAAAATTGGTTTTCAGCAAAGCGCCAATGACACAGTAGGTTGTAGACTTTTACAGTGAGAGAAGGAGCTGATGCCGAAACTCTTGTTTATTGTAATTTTTGTTCGTTTCAAGTTTGATTTGCATGTTCAATTTAAGTTTCACTCGTTTTAAGATTTATTTATTAATTTACATTAATATCTATTGTATGTTTGTTTGCATTGATTGTTTATTTAATTTCTGTTTGTTTTAAGTTTCATTTGTACTTCAATAGGAAAATATTTTTTTTTTTTTTTTTTAAGCTTGATTTTGGTATTCAATCTAAGCATTACTCTCTTTAAGATCTGTTTATTCATTTATATTATTACTTGTTGTATGTGTTTTTGATATGATTGTTTATTTAATTTCTGTTTGTTTTTAAGTTTCATTTATACTTCAAAAGGAATTTTTTTTTCGTTTTAAGCTTTATTTTGATATTTAATCTAAGCATTACTCGCTTTAAGATCTGTTTATTCATTTATATTATTACTTGTTGTATGTTTTTTGCTATGATTGTTTATTTAATTTCTGTTCGTTTTGGGTTTCATTTATTCTTTAATAATAATTAATTAAAAAAAACTTTTTCCACAAAATAAGTTTTTCAAAGAAAAGTAAAGAACTCCATTAAACAAAAAATGAACAAAAATAAAATCAAATAATCTACCAAGCTCGAAACTACCACAAATCAGCATCGATAAATAAATGAAATCCAAAACGAACAGAAATTACAATAAATAACCAAGTCAAACTCAAAACGAGCAGAAATTAGCATAAGTTGGGCGCAAAACCCTTATGCCTTCCCAAGGCCAGAACAAAATTTGCACTTTACTGAAAAAAATATAAATATTTTTTTACTTTTATAACGTTAATAAATCAAATAATTTTAACATTTTGATTACTAAATATCAGTATATGTATATTAAACTGATAATGCACATTCATTTGTATTTTTCAGTGAAGTGCAAATTTTCGACTAATCACTTTCGACTATTAAAAAGGGCACTAGCCCTTTGAATTTCCAATCAAATGAGCCTGTTTTGAAATTTCTAAGACAACGCCTTCTATAAAAAACCTTATATGCCCCCAGGGCATAACTTAAAACCCTTGCCCTGAGGGTTGTGGGGGAGTCTCCTCCTCGAAAACACATTTTCTATCTGGAAATCAACTACGCTGAACAAAATCGCTATCTCAAAATTTCGATTAGATGTGTTTGGGGGAATGATTGGCGTGAGGGGGGCTAGTTGCCCTCCAATCACTTTCGACTATTAAAAGGGCACTAGAACTCTCGATTTCCAATCAAATGAGTCCCTTTTGAAGTCTCTACGACGACCCCTTCTATATGAAGTTCCCTGCTTTAAAGAAAAAAAAATAATAACTGGTACATTGTGTCAACATTGATGATTTTATATGCCCTCAGGGCATAACTTAAAACACTTGCCCCGAGGTTTGTGGGGAGTTTCCTCCTCAAAAAGATATTTTTTTATCTGGAAATCAACTACGCTGAACAAAATGGGTATCTCAAAATTTTGATTGGATGTGTTCGGGGGAATGATGGGCGTGGGGGGGGGGGCTAGTTGCCCTCCAACCACTTTCGACTATTACAAAGGGCACTAGCTACTCCAATTTTCCCATCAAATGAGCCCTTTTCGATGTTTCTACGACAACTTCTTCGATACGAAGTGCCCGGGTATGGAGAAAAAAAAAAAAAAAACACATTGTGCCCACATCGTTATGATTTCTGGTCGTTTTGAGTTTGAATTTTAACAGGTATTTGTATCTGCTGAGCTTAAGTTTAAAATGGCCTTTACTTTTCTTTGAAAAACTTATTTTTCGGAAAGTTTTTTTTAATTAATTTTAGTAAACAGTCAAACTTTAGGGTAAAGAATAAGGTATTGAGGAGGGGGCAACCTTTACATATGGCAAAATTTCTGTAAAAACTCATAATTTCATATTTTCTGTTCGTTTTTCAAATAATGTCGTTAAATCCGGCTTACCCTAGTTGAAATATATCCCTCCCCCCTCACGGAACTCCTCCGTTTAAATTTAATCCAACGTAAAGTGCCCCCCCCCCTCCGTCAAATTCCCTCCAGACAGTTCCTTCCTCGCTGAAAATCCCCCCCCCCCCTGCCCTGTAAAACTGCGTGTGGACGATTCATCGTGAAAAATTCTCTTTAGCATTTTTTCATTGAAATAAGACTAATCTATAATCGGTTTCTCAGTCACTCCAGAAATGCCGCTTTCTGTGGAAATTTTTCCCAGAAAAAAAAAACGTGCGGAAAAAAGTCCCCGGATAATCCCCCCCCGGAACATCTCCATATTAAAAGTTTGGCAAAGAGAATGTAATAAATTAAAAAGGATTTCGTATAGTAATTCTGTCAAAACCCCCCAGTGGAACATTTCTCCTAGAATATTCACTCATCAGAAATCCACCCCAAGCACACCCCCTCCCCTACAAAAATGGCTGTATACTTCCCAATAATAAATACTATATGTAAACAATGTGGGCAAAGTTCACAACTTGCAGCCTTCCCCGTGGGACTGTGGCGGGTCATTTTACACCTAAACACATAGTTATTAGATTTTTCGACTATGCTGAAGAAAATAGCTATCTCAAAATTTCGATCCGGAGACTTTTGGGAAAAAATAAGCGTAGGAGGGGACCTAGCTGCCCTCCAATTTTTTTGGTCGCTTAAGAAGGGCTCTAGAACTTTTGATTTCCGTCGAATGAGCCCTCTCGCGATATTTTAGGACCACTGGGTCGATACGATCGCCCTGGGAAGAAAAAAAAATAAATAAAAACGCATCCGGGATCTTTCTTCTGGCAGAAAAAAAAAACAAAATTCCACAGTTTTGCATATAGGAACTTTAAATCTATACAATAGGGTTACCTGATACGCTGAATCTGTTGCTGTAATTTTCATTAAGATTCTATGACTTTGTGGGGTGTTTTCCCCCTTTTTCGAAAATGCAGCAAATATTCTCGGGCTCGTAATTTTTGATGGGTAACACTAAACTTGTTACCCATCAGCATAAAATCCGATCCGATTTGTGTGTGATCCCTTTTAATTAGATTCCCTGGATCTTATTGAATGCCACGGCGAATCTGTTATCTATTATTTCAACTATTATGCAAGGGTTCTGAAACGGCACAGCCATTTCGTTTCTTCCAGATTTCTACTTCTCTTGATGGATAACGAAGACCAGCGTTCAGCCAGCGACTTGTGAAGTTTTTAACTCTTGAGTAGGCCCGACTCTCTTGTAAATTTCAAGCTCGGATTTGAGAAAGACTGATGAAAACATTACGACAACTCACCGGCGACGGCGCTAAAAAATCATCGGCGGCGCTTCTCCGTTGCTATTTTTGGCCCCGCCACCGCCACTCTTCCCTTATCCGCGCGGCGCCGGGTCTAGTTATAATATAATGGTTATGATAGCATAATTTTAAAAACGAGCAGAAATTAAATTGAAAAAAAAAATCAACTGAAGGTAAGGAGAAACATTAAGACTTAAAACGAACAGAAATTATTGCGCATATCCCCGAAAATTTGGGGATAGTGGAAGCCCCAGTTATAATGTTTATAATAGCATTATCATAGGCAGTGCGCTAACGCAGCCTAAGTAAAGAACGACGTGGGCACAATGTGTTTTTTTTTTTTTTTCTCCATACCCGGGCACTTCGTATCGAAGGAGTTGTCGTAGAAACTTCGAAAAGGGTTCATTCGATTGGAAATAGGAGTGGCTAGTGCTCTTTTTAATAGTTGAAAGTGATTGGAGGGCAACTAGCCCCTCCCCACGCCCATAATTCCCCCAAACACATCCAATCAAAATTTTGAGATAGCTATTTTGTTCAGCGTAGTTGATTTCCAGATAGAAAATATGTTTTGAAGAGGACACTCCCCCACAACCCTCAGGGCAAGGGTTTTAAGCTATGCCCTAGGGGCATGTAAGGTTTTTTATAGAAGGCGTTGTAGTAGAAACTTCAAAACAGGCTCATTCGATTGGAAATTCAAAGGACTAGTACCCTTTTGAATAGTCGAAAGAGATTGGAAGGCAACTAGCCCTCCTTCCCACGCCCATCATTCCCCAAAACACATCCAATCAAAATTTTGAGATAGCCATTTTGTTCAGCGTAGTTGATTTCCAGATAGAAAATATCTTTTTGAGGAGAACACTCCCCCACCATCCTCGGGGCAAGGGTTTTAAGTTATGGCCTGAGGGGATATAAGAACGAAGTTGGCACATATGTATCATTTGTTATTTTTTCCTTTAGAGCAGGGCACTTCACATGGAATGGGTGTCGCAGAAACTTCAAAAGGGGCTCATTCGATTGGAAATCGAGAGTTCTAGTGCCCTTTTTAATAGTCGATAGTGATTGGAGGGCAACTAGCCCCCTCCCACGCCCATCATTCCCCAAAACACGTCCAATCAAAATTTTGAGATAGCCATTTTGTTCAGCGTAGTTGATTTCTCGATTGAAAATATGTTTTTGAGGAGGACACTCCCCCACAGCCTTCAGGGCAAGGGTTTTAAGTTATGCCCTGGGGGCATATAAGGCTTCATAGAAGGCGTTGTCGTAGAAACTTCAAAACAGGCTCATTCGGATGGAAATTCAAAGGGATAGTGCCCTTTTTAATAGTCGAAAGTGATTGGAGGGCACCTAGGCCCCCCACACCCATCATTCCCCCAACCACATCCAATCAAAATTTTGAGATAGCCATTTTGTTCAGCGTAGGCTAGTTGATTTCCAGATAGAAAATACGTTTTTGAGGAGGAAACTCCCCCGTAACCCTCAGGGCCAAGGTTTTAAGTTACGCCCTGGGGCATATAAGGTTTTCATAGAAGGTGTTGTCGTAGAAACTTCAAAACAGGCTCATTCGATTGGAAATTCAAAGGTCTAGGGCCATTTTTTAACGGTCGGAAGTGATTGGAGGGCACCTTGCCCCCCAAGCCCATCATTCCCCCAAACACATCCAATCAAAATTTTGAGATAGCCATTTAGTTCAGCGGAGTTTATTCCAGATAAAAAATATGTTTTTGAGGAGGACACTCTCCCACAACCCTTAGGGCAAGGGTTTTAAGCTATGCCCTGGGGGCATATAAGATTTTTATAGAAGGTGTTGTCGTAGAAACTTCAAAAGGGGCTCATTTGATTGGAAATTTAAAGGGCTAGTGCCCTTTTTAATAGTCGAAAGTGTTTGGAGGGCAACTAGCCCCCCTCCTCCCCTGCGCCCATCATTCTCCCAAACACATCCAATCAATTTTTGAGAATGCTATTTTGTTCAGCTTAGTTGATTTCCAGATGAAAATATGTTTTTGAGGAGGACACTCCCCCCACAACCCTCAGGGTAAGGGTTTTAAGTCATGCCCTGGGGGCATTTAAGGTTTTTTATAGAAGGTGTTGGAAATTGGAAATTAAATGGGCTATTGTCCTTTTTGATAGTCGAAAGTGATTGGAGGGCACCTCCCCCCCCCACGCCCATCATTTCCCAAACACACCCAATCAAAATTTGAGATAGCAATTTTGTTCAGCGTAGGCTAGTTGATTTCCAGAAAGAAAATATGTTTTTGAGGAGGACACTCTCCCAAAACCCTCAGGGTAAGGGCTTTAAGTTATGCCCTTGGGGCAAATAAGGTTTTTATAGAAGGCGTTGTCGTAGAAACTTCAAAACAGGCTCATTTGATTTGAAATTCAAAGGGATAGTGCCCTTTTTAATAGTTCAAAGTGATTGGAGGACAACTAGACCCCCCAAACGCCCATCATTCCCCCAAACACATCCAATCAAATTTTGAGATAGCCATTTTGTTCAGCGTAGTTGATTTCCACATAAAAAAATATGTTTTTGAGGAGGACACTCCCCCATAACCCTCAGGGCAAGGGTTTTAAGTTATGCCCTGAGTGCATATAAGAACGATGTTGGCACATATGTATCATTTTTTTTTTTCCTTTAGTGCAGGGCACTTCACATGGAATGGGTCGTCGTAGAACCCTCAGGGCAAAGGTTTTAAGCTATGCCCTGGGGGCATTTTAGGTTTTTATAGAAGGTGTTGTCGTAGAAACTTCAAAATAGGCTCATTCGACTGTAAACTCAAAGGGCTAGTGCCCTTTTTAATAGTCGAAAGTGATTGGAGGGCAACTAGCCCCCCCCCCACGCCCATCATTCCCCCAAACACATCCAATCAAAATTTTGAGATAGCCATTTTGTTCAGCGTAGGCTAGTGATTTCCAGATAGAAAATATGTTTTTGAGGAGGACACTCCCCCACAACCCTCAGAGCAAGGGTTTTAAGTTATGCCCTGGGGGCATATAAGGTTTTTAAAGAAGCCGTTGTTGTAGTAACTTCAAAAGGGGCTCATTCGATTGGAAATTTAAGGGCTAGTGCCCTTTTTAATAGTCGAAAGTGATTTGAAGGCAACTAACCCCCCTCTCACACGCCCATCTTTTCTCCAAACACATCCAATCAATATCTAGTGTTGCCAAAGTAGAGAACGATGTGGGCACAATGTTTTTTTTTTCTCCATACCCGGGCACTTCGTATTGACAAGTTGTCGTAGAAACTTCGAAAAGGGCTCATTCGATTGGAAATTGGAATGGCTAGTGCCTTTTTAATAGTCGAAAGTGATAGGATGGCAACTAGCCCCCCCCCTTCCCACGCCCATCATTCCCCAAACACATCCAATCAAAATTTTGAGATAGCCATTTTGTTCAGCGTAGTTGATTTCCAGATAGAAAATATCTTTTTTGAGGAGAACCCTTAGGGCAAGGGTTTTAGTTATGCCCTGGGGGCATATAAGGTTTTTATAGAAGGCGTTGTCGTAGAAACTTCAAAAGGGGCTCATTTGATTGGAAATTCAAAGGGCTAGTGTCCTTTCTAATAGTCGAAAGTGTTTGGAGGGCAACTAGCCCCCCCCTCCCCTGCGCCCATCATTCCCCCAAACACATCCAATCAAATTTTGAGATAGCTATTTTGTTCAGCATAGTTGATTTCCAGATAGAAAATATGTTTTTGAGGAGGACACTCCCCCACAACCCTCAGGGTAAGGGTTTTAAGTTATGCCCTGGGGGCATATAAGGTTTTTATAGAAGGTGTTGTCGTAGAAACTTCAAAACAGGCTCATTGAATTTGAAATTCAATGGGCTATTGCCCTTTTTGATAGTCGAAAGTGATTGGAGGGCACCTTCCCCCCCCCCCCACGCCCATCATTCCCCCAAACACACCCAATCAAAATTTTGAGATAGCAATTTTGTTCAGCGTAGGCTAGTTGATTTCCAGATAGAAAATATGTTTTTGAGGAGGACACTCTCCCAAAACCCTCAGGGTAAGGGTTTTGAGCAAAAATAAAATCAAATAATCTACCAAGCGTGAAACTACCACAAATCAGCCTCGATAAATAAATGAAACCCAAAACGAACAGAAATTACAATAAATAACCGAGTCAAGCTCAAAAGGAGCAGAAATTAGCATAAGTTGGGCGCAAAAAACCCTATGCCTTCCCAAGGCCAGACCAAAATTTGCACTTTACTGAAAAAATACAAATGAATTCGCATTGTCAGTTTAATATAGATATACTGATATTTAGTAATCAAAATGTTAATATTATTTGATTTATTTAAGTTATAAAAGTGAAAACATTAAATTTTTTTCAGTAAAGTGCAAATAAAGTGTAAACAGCAAGGCGATGAGGAGGGGACAGCCCCTTTCACATACGGAATAATTTCTGTTTTAAGTTTTAATGTCGCTCCTTACTTTCAGTTAAAAAAAAAACTTGTTTTTTATATTATTTAATATGAATCAGCAATAGATGTTGACGATGTCTTACACAAATTTCGTACAATTATTAATCGGTGTGCCCAAGTGTCTTTTAGCTGAACAAAAATGAAGAATGTTGAGTTGCAACCAAGGCTGTATATAGGGGGTAGGGGTTTTACAAAACCCCCCTCCCCCGAAATTTTTGTCCGACCTGTAAATACATAACAAAATGCTTATAAACAAATTTGTGATACATTTTTAGAAGTTTGTTTGTACCCCCCCCCCCCCCCGAACAAAAAATATAGAATACTTAGGTTGCAACAAGGGAATTGGAAGGTCGATTAGATTTAGTTTTCTTAGAACAAGAAAGGCAAGAATTCTGGTGTGGTTTAGGAGAAAAAGAACAATATAATTGGCTGAAAGCGAGGAAAAAGCGTACGTAACTTAACAAATATGCCATTCCGCTGCAGTATGGTCTTGAAATCATGAAGTTTTGTAAATAGTAGTTTGATAGTCCTAATTCAATTGGCGGTTTTGGAATTTTTGCTAAACGGTATTTTGGCTCTATGTTGGCCTAAATTGTTGTTACGCGACACACAAAGCTTACAACTAGAAAGTTACTACTTTTTTTACAATTTGTACTAGAATGAACCCAATTTCAAAATTTTGATGCTTCGATATAATTCGGCCAAAAGAAAATAATAAAGACACATTCGTAGTGCTGATTTCAAGCTCTTTTTTTGGGTTGCCACCAAATTTGCTGAAGATATGTGGAATTCTGTATTACGCACTTATTTGGTAATTACTTAGTTAAGCAGTAATTGTCGATCAGTGCCAGCATAATTCCCCAGCACCTCTTTAGGGTTACCACCATATTTGCTGAATATATGTAGAGTTTAATATTAAGCACTCATGGCACTCGTCATGGGCTCCACCAAGAAATTCCTCAGGAGAGAAGGGGGCAACCCCTGCTAGGAATATTATTTACCTGTATTTAATTGGGAACATCTTTCATTTCACTTATTCATTTCTTTAATGTTTCCTGGTTTCCATCGTCCCCCTTTGGGCCCTCCCAGCTGTTGCCCATGGCAATCATCAGGTAATTATTTAATTCAGCAATGATGACTCCTTATTTCCAGCAGTTATCATTAATATTGATGTCGGTGCAGATCTTTCTTTTAACATTACCACACAAATATATAAAACTGTCAAAAGCCAACCAGAAAAAAGGAGTCACTCATTAACTAAAGCAAGACGGAGCCAGGAGTTTAAGAAGTGGACCGGGGGAACCTTCAGGATTTCTTTTCTTTTGCTCGACATATATATATATATATATATATATATATATATATATATATATATATATATATATATATATATATATATATATATATATATATAATATTTCTTTAATTTTAATCCTTTGTGTCTCCTGTCGTCACCACACACTTGCTAGTCTCGTTTATGTATATAAGACTTGCAAATATGCTCAAACCGTTTAATTTCCATTTGATTGATTCTCTAAACTCTTTTCAAGATCTTTTCCCGAGCCTAATATATAGTTGGTTTTCCACTCCATTCTGCTCAGCACAATTGGCCTGACACGTGTCTTACAGGGAAACCGTGGGATTCAAGGGATACCGCAAAAGGGATACCGTAATTATTTGTTTGCGGAACATAATTGACGTTGACATAAGTTGTTGAGGGGTGACAAATCTCTCTGATGATTATTAGCTAAATAATTTTATGGTTGGTGAAGTGTGAAGTAGTTTGTAAGCAAACGGAAATATATCTTACCATAGAGGCTATAAAGGACAAAAAGCTTATAGTTAAACTACTTCCCATGCGTTTGTATGTTTTCTTAGTCTTTTTAGTTGAGGGTGGATTTTTCTGTGATTTAAAAAATGTGTCAAATTCAAGACGTCTATAGGAAAGAAAATAATATTCAGCTTATTAAATGTTTTAATAAAACTGTGGGCTTCGAACTTTATTGGCCGAAGTTTTCGAAGGAAATACGAACTTCTTTTGTTAGAAATGATAATAACAATGATAAATAAAAATCATATTTCCAAGAGTGCTAAATCCGAGTGAGAAACTGCATTTTGTTTTGAATTTTTTGCAGCCCAATAACTCAAGACGATTGAAAAATTTCTTTGAAAACCCATTATTTCATCAGCCATAGGTTGAAGGTCAACTTATCATAATGAGCCCAGGGCCGGATCTAAAGCTTCGACGCTTCTAGGCCTGAGCGGTTTTTGCGCTCTGTTTTAGCGAGATTTATGGGGAAATCTCGAAAATTCGGGGATAGTGGAAGCACTGAACAGAACGCAACTGATGAACCAAAAGCAATGAAAGAGAGAGGTGATACCGAACTCTCAGCTGCCATTCTTGGGAGACATCTTACAGTTTATAAGTGGCCACGGAATTCATGTGTTGTTTTAAAATCATTTTTCTTTGAATAGGCAATGCGGCGGCGGAGTGCATCTGGCACTTTGACGATAAATCACAACAGTTTCAGTTTTTGTTAAGAAAAGAATCACTCAGTGATATATTATTGCGTCCCCTGGCACTATGCGCTCCTAGGCCCAGGCCTAGTGGGCCTATTGGTAAATCCTGGCCTGTATGAGCCGGTCGTGAATTGAAAAGAAAATCTTTTCGTTGAGAAAAATGAAAACCTCGATAGATGTCAGTAAACCAACGATATAACGACTAATGAATGGATTATCAGTCAGGCCATTCTAATTTTTGCATTCTGTTGTCAGTCATTTAGTTTGTTTTATGCTAATTATGCTTTTTCTTTGTCCTGTTTTTATTATGGTACTGACTCTGAAATCCGAATTCGGCCCTATAGGGTCTGTAATAAATTTTTTTTAGTTGTCGTAGAAATCTCGAATGGGGCTCATTGGATTGTAAATTGCAAGTTCTGGTTTCCCTGTTTAATAGTCAAAAGTGATTGGAGGACTGCAAGCCCCTCACGCCCATCATTTCCCCAAATGCATCCAATCAACATTTTGAGATAGCCATTTTGTTCAGCGTAGTTAAAAGGTCGAGTAATTATGTCTGAGGATGACAACCCCCCTCCCCCCTCGAAGCCCTCAGGGCCCTTCAATCACGCCCCTTCCTTAGAACTAATTGTGTATTTACTTGAAGGCTCAATAAGAGTAAGGATGTTTTGGCATTAAAATGCATCCTTTGATGGATCTGCCCCCTCCCTAACAACAGAAAAATCAGAGAACCCTAGTATAGAGGTTCGAAGCGCTGATCTTCAAAAGCTCTCATATTGCCTATTATAAATTAAACAATAAAATGAGATTTTTAAAATTGAAATCGTAAAACTTAAACAGTCTCAAGTTTGTTGTTTTAATGATAGAAAGGCAGTGGGGTCTTCGTTGTTATTTAGTGATCATGGATATATGTTGCTTTTTTCGGGGATCATCATATCAAACGAAGGGACCTAGAAGATCGGAGGAGGGCTCATCCATACAAACATTAAAGGTTTAGTACCCTTTTAAGTGACAAATTAGCAGGGAGGGCGACTAAGCCACCTTTCCCTGCTCCTTTTCACCCAAAAAAACATCCGAATAAAATTCTCAGATAGCTATTTGGTTAATTATAATTGAAAGGTCCAATAAATATACCTCTGGAGATAACAAGGCCCCTCGCAGCCCTTAGTGAGAGGGCTATAAGTTTTACAATTTTTTCATTGTTTTACAGATAGTGTTTGTTATTGGGAAACATACGATAAATTTTCATGGGGGAGTTTTCTGTGGGGGGGAGGGGAATTTTCCGGGAAGAGTTTTCCTGAATTCATCAACATGAATCTTTTTATTTGTCTTTTTTCTCTTTGGATGTACAATTTTACATATGGAGAGAATGCTACGATGGAATTGTCCGGAGGAAATGTTCAGCAGGGATTAAATTGTCTGGCAAGATTTTTCCGTGGAAAAATTATTAGTGAGGAGTGATAGGTCTTTTTGTGGGATGGGTGGGGGTAATATGCCAAAAGAAGCACGTTTCAATGGCCTAAATTTCTAAGCCTCGTTGGGGCTTAAGATGAAAATTAAATGAGTTTATGAGACTTGTTGTCTTAATCCATATGTGATTTCGGTCTACGCCTTTATTATTGGTGTTGAGGTGGGGGATGGGAGTAGTACTGTCCTAAGTGAGACCAAGTTGATTCATGTTATGTTTGATGAAATTGTGTACAGTGGTGTGTAATTTTGCATCAGCTATTATCAAGAAGTGTCGGTGGTCGTTACAGACCAAGTTGGTGTCGATTGAGAATTCTGTAAATGCAAATCGATTTGAATATATAAAAAAAACTATATATTTTGCGTCCAGCTTCAGAGGAAATAATGCCACAGGGTGGAAAATTCGTCAGTGAAAAGTCACATATTCCATACAAGACAAATTGTTAACGGGGACATTCATCTTATTTCTAGGTTTAGCTCAGTTGATTCAGATGATTTATCATGAAATTGTGTTTTTGTGATATATAATTGAGCATCAGGTACTATAAAGGAGGGATGGTGGGTCATTGTGTAGGCAGGGAGGGCAGATTTCTAAAAGAGCACATTTAAATGCCCAAATTGTCTAATTCGCCATGAACCTTCAGATAAATATAAAAAAGGGTCTATGGGGGGATAGGAGTGAATCTGTCATCTCCCTTGATTTAAACTAAGCCTGGATAAGGGTTCTGAGAGGAGATGCCTCCCTTTTCATTACATAAAACGTTTCTTATATTTATTTTAAAGTTTCATTTAACCAAACTGATTTGCCTCATATTTCTTAAAAATTATATGAAGTGATGTGTAAGTACATATTAGCTATTATACAAAGGAGTGGCGAGAGGCAGATCCCTTAAAGAGTGCATTTAATATAAATATAGAATGAGTTTAGGGGAAGGAGGGGGCGGTAGAAATTACTATCCAATGTCTCTTGATTCCCGACAATATTTTTGGTCTACGCCTTTATTTTTGAAAGGCTACTAGTAGGTGGGGCAATGGTATCCCTTTCATTGCCACAATATTTTTTCTATGTAGTATAAATATTGCATTCGCATGCCTACCGGCACAGAAGGGGAAAGACGACGCATGGCATCAGAGGCCTTGTCAGGAAATTATTTGAGGGGTGGGGGTGACAAGTACTACCAGGAGCTTTGTTTTTTTACTGATTTAGGTTTAGGTTTATTTCATCAAATATACAAAAAATCAAGCCAATATAATTAGAAATCAC
This sequence comes from Artemia sinica, assembly GCA_027921565.1. Lineage (NCBI taxonomy): Eukaryota > Metazoa > Arthropoda > Branchiopoda > Anostraca > Artemiidae > Artemia > Artemia sinica. Next base: position 36,003,346 of record CM051263.1, on the reverse strand, counting down.
TATGCTAGGGGGGAAAAAAATTTTTGCAAACGCGTAGCGATTGCATACATAACTCCTTCCTAAATCAACCTACATTAATAAATCAATTCCACAAACAAATAATAAGGAAAAACAAATAAAACGAAAAGCAATAAAAAAAAAAACTAAGTCAATCCCCTTCACTCACACACTTCCAGAGCAATAACCATCATCAAATACAACTCCCAGCCTCCCCCAGCCCATCCACCCACTCCTACCCCAGCCCTTCCACCCACTCCTCCCCGCAGACCATCCACCCACTCCTCCCCCAGCCCATCAACCCACTCCTCCGCCCAGCCCTTCCACTTACTCCCCCCCAAAAAAAAAACCTTAAACAACTAATAAAAACAATAAACTACTAATTCCCCCAAAAATACTCATTTAATCTATTTTTAAATTGAAGAAGATGCTCAGCCGTGCTAACGCTCACAGGAAGTGAATTCCAAACAGAAGGACCAAGATACTTTAAAGTAAAACTTGATCTCGAAAATCGAAAAGTAAAACTATTTTTAAGCTCCACAACCAAATTATCACAGCTTCTCGTATCGTAATCATGAAAATCACTGTTGAAACGGTAGAACTCCTGAGAAATTGGCGGGACTAGATTATTCACACAATTATAAACGAATATCGCGTCTTGGTGGTCTCTTATCTGCCCGATGGTAAGCAGCCTTAGAGATTTAAAACATGCAATGTTGTCTTTCAAATTTGTATATTCTTCCCAATTGTTTTTTGCTGCTTTATTCTGTAACACTTGCACACGCTTGTAGTTCACATAAAAGTTGCTGCTCCACACGACACATCCATATGATATATACGGCTAAATGATTGCATAATATATCGTACGAAGAGTACTCTGCGGCAGAACATGCTTCACTCTTCTAAGTATTCCTACTCCACGTGCAATTTTTGCTGAAATGGTATCACTGTGAAGTTTTCCACGTAAAATAAGAATCAATGAAGAAACCAAGATACCGCAGTGAATTTACTTGAACAACAGGCTTTCCACACAGCAAAAACTTTACCGCTTACGTCAACAGACTCACCCACTCTACAGAACGTCAGTAAAAACTTCTTCTTTACATTAACACATAGCAAACTTAAACTCATAAACACCTCCAGTCTTTTCAGGGCATTATTATCTTTTTCTATTAAATCATCAACTGATTTTGCAAATACTGTTAGCGCAGTGTCATCAGCAAAGGAAGTAATACATACATCTTGCAGATAAAAGCGTATCATATCCACATAAACTAGATAAAGTAAGGCCTCTAAGCCTAGCACAGAGCCCTGTGGCACACCACACTTCACTGGAAAAGAAGATGAGACTACATCATTTAAAACAACTTTGAAGGACCTACCATAAAGATAACTCTCAAACCATCTTAGACAAATTCCTTTGATTCCAATAAATGGTATTTTCCTCTTTTTCTATATATAATGTTTAAATGTATTTAAACTTATGTATACAATGTATTTCAACATCAGAGAACATTGTTGTGGAGGTTGTGATGGCTTCAGTCATGTAGAAGACCAAATTACGCAGAACTTCCATCCATGTGAACAATAATGCCTGTCTGCGTCCACCCAAATTTCCTTAGTAAAATTATTATTAAGAACTTATTCAACAAATTTACTCTTCATCGAAAATTTTGACTAAATAATCAAATCAGGTTCAAAATTTTACTTGTAATCTAATATTTGAATTTTCAAGCAGAAAACGGAAAAAGTGGGAAGCTACCAACCAATCTACAATTATTGGTACATAAACTTTAACACCAATAAATCGTGTGTTTATTGGGCTGGTAGCCCACATCCGTTAAGCCTGGGCATGATTTAAAAAAAAATCAGAAATTAAATTTAAAAATAGCTTTTTTCAACTGAAAGGTAGAGTAACATTAAAACTTAAAACAATCAGAAAGATTCCATTTTTGATGGGGTCTACTACCCCTCCTCAAAACCTCACTCTTTATGCTAAAGTTGGACTTTTAGTCGCAATTATTTGAAAATGACTGCTGAAACACAATTACTGCTGAACTGGAATAAGATAATTTCTTAAACAAAATTGGCCTGCCATAACGTAAAAAAAGAAACGATCAAGAATGGGGTTTTTAAAGACCAAACAAAAACACTGAAGAAACACACAAAGTGAATATTTCGAGAAAACAACTGCCTCTCTTCTTCAGCGCGAACAAAATAATATAAACAAGGAAAATGTCGAAGAAAAACGAACGCGGACAGTCAACAAAAACAATGAAAAAAAAAAAAACAGTCAAAAACTAAAAGATAAACAAAATTCAATAAAAGACAAAATTATAAGAATTAAAGTCAAATACCTAACAACCATTAAGTGAGTCATTCGCCAATATCCGCGATTTGCACAAAATCCAAAAATTATGAACTGCCATCGGTGGACACTAACGAACCACTGAAGAAATAAAAGAAAGAATTGATTCACTCAAACGAACCAGCAATTAAATAAATTGGATAACTAGGTCACCTGATTTCTGATCTTAACAGTTGCATTTTTTGCAGATACCCTTTGAGACCTAAGAGATTGTTAGCGTGTTTGATTATGTAATTGGGAAGGTAGTTTAAGGTTTATATCAGGGACTACTAAAGTATTTGCTTCTCTTTTGAGAAAACCAAAATACGACTCATTTATTCTTAAATCACGTGAATCCCTGTTTAAAGCTAGAGTCGTTTTGATGGTTCCAGGTTTTTACCAGGTTTACAGAGCCAAAAGATGCCTTCTCATCCTATAAACAAATTTCAGATAGAATACTGATGGCTCAGCTCTAGCACAAGCATAGAAAGTGAACAATTATTGTATACTATGCTCCCACCAATCCGAGTCCTGCGGAAGTGAAGGATCAGTTCTATGCGGAGCTCTCAGCGACCTTGTCTAGAGTCCCACCCCACGACATCGTCACTCTTCTGGGATACCTTAACGCGACGGTAAATGACAGGGAGGGCGTGGGGAGAAGTGTTTTCGGCCCTGTGACTCCAGATTCACTGAATGACAACGGACAAAGACTCCTCCAGCTCTGCAATATGCATAATCTGGTCATATCAAACACGCTCTTTCAGAGACAAGATATACACAAATACACTTGGTATAGTAACGACGGCCAGACAAAGAAGATGATCGATTATGTTATGATATCGGGTCGCTGGCGTTCGTCAATAACAAATTGCCGGACTTATATAGGTCGGCCGAGCTTGGAAACACAGACCATAGGATGGTAGTTGCCACACTGAGGCTACGCCTGAGAGCACAAGGACAAAAAAGACGGCCTCCCAAGCTCGATCTGAGTAGTCTGGCTACATCTGAGATGCAACAGAAGTATGCTCACGATATCTCTAACCGGTTTAGCTGCCTCCAAGTTCTGGACGACCCTGAAGTAGCATGGAAGTCTTTCAAATACAATAAACTCGATTCTGCTGGCAGTACCATCGGCCGCAGCAGACACAAGAATAAACCCTGGATATCCCAGGAGACTCTGTCTCTAATCAAGCTGCGCCGGAAGGCCCGCTTAGCAAAGAATGTGCCAGAGTACAGACGACTCAATTGCCTGCGCAATAGCCTACTGCACTGTGACAAGAAGACCTTTGTCGAGAAGAAAGCCAGCGATCTTGAAGATGCTTCAAGAAAAGGAAACACCTGCTCCCTGTACAAACACCTCCGCGAGCTGACGGAAGGGAAGACTTCCACCGTGAGCCTTGTTTTGTCTGCTGACGGAAGCATGCTGGATGACGATGCAGGCCAACTCTCTGCCTGGAGCTGTCACTTCTCAACGCTTCTGAATGCCGAGGCAGTTGCTCATCCCGACCCTGATCTGATTCAAGCAGCCATGACAACACCCGAGGCTACTTCCGACCTCGTATCGCAACCGTTTACCACCTCAGAGATCCAAAATGCTGTCAAACGGTTAAATAATAATCGAGCCCCCGGCGTCTGTGGTATTTCTGCAGAACTCCTCAATTACGGGGATGCAGCGATGATTCTGTGACTCCAGCTAATCTTCTCAGCTGTATGGACGACGGAAAGCATACCGAATGACTGGCATGCCGGCATCATATTGCCGCTCTGGAAACGTTAGGGCAGCCGTCAAATCTGCTCCAACTATCGTGGGATCACGCTTCTCTCCGTTCCTGGTAAACTCTTTGCCATGTCACTCCTGGACAGGTGTTCCACCTTTTTGCGTAGAAAGAGAAGAGTCCAGCAAGCCGGATTCATGCCCGGCAGGTCAACGACGGAGCAAATGTTTACTATATTTACTATGTTTTACCAGTTGATCGAGAAGACGCGATAGTTTCACCGAAAAGCGTACATCGCATTCGTGGACTTCAAGGCTGCCTTCGATTCTGTTGATCGCCGTTCACTTTGGCTGATACTAAGAACTACGGATCTACCCAAGAAATATTGCTTACTTTTTGAAAAGCCGTATGAGGATACGGAAAGCTGCGTGCAAGTCAATGGAAGACGCAGTCCCACATTCTCGGTGAAGACTGGCGTCCGGCTAGGTTGCGCGGCCGCTACCAAGCTTTTCAACTGCGTCATAGACCATGTTATGACCAGCACGACGAATCACCTTCAGTTCGGAGACCGGCTACTCTCTGATGCTGACTTCGCCGACGACATAGCGCTAGTTACGAGCACCGTCGAAAAGGTCACCAAACCTCTCCAGGTGCTCTCAGGAGAAGCCTCGAAAGTTGGACTTCGAAAACTGGCAGAAAACCAAAGTTATGCTCATTGAGCCCCCCACGTCCCGTTCTACTGTAAAGGAAGTCAACATCGGAAGCAACCGAGTAGATGTGGTTGAAGACTTCACTTACCTGGGATCTATTCTGTCAAATGATGGCTTGATCACAAAAGAGCTTACATCTCGAATTGCCAAAGTTTCAGCACTTGTTGGGAGGCTTAGCAGCATCTGGCGAATGCCAAACATAAGCCGCTTTACCAAAATGTGCATTTACAACACGTCAGTCAGCACCGTTCTTCTGTATGGAGCGGAGACGTGGCCAGCTGCAAAATCTATCCTCAGCGCCGTCGATGTCGCACAGACGAAACATCTCCGAAGAATCGAAAGACTTCACTGGACTGACTTCGTTAGCAACCAGACTCTCCTGTCACGTACCGCTCAAACTCCTTTCTCGACGCAGCTCACCCAGCGTACTGTTCGGTGGTACGGCCACCTCCTTCGCATGCCACGCGACGCCCCAGCACGGGTCGCATTCGACTTCGACCCCACCCTACACGGATGGAAGCGACCCAGAGGACGCCCAACCACTAGGTGGAATGACAAAGCCGATGAATTCCTCACCCAAGCCCACATCCTGGAAGAAGAAGCTGCGAGCCTGGCAAGCGATAGTTCAACCTGGAGGCACCTAGTCTCATCATTCTCTATGCCGAACCCTCGGCAGGAGTCTTAAGTCAAGTCAAGTCAATATTCCGCTCAACATTTCCTGAAGTTTTGCTTTAAAACCTTAAGGTTTTTCGGGCACACCAAGAATCAAACACTCCCCCCTTTCCAAATGATAAATTCTGCATGTAAGCAATAGGAAAATTGCATAATTTGTAACCCTTTCCTCAGGGACTGTAAGGGGGGGGGGGGTAAGGCAATCCTGGATGCATAGCTATTAGATCTTTTGACTTTTTTGAACAAAATGGCTATTTCAACATTTTTATCGGTGTTGAGGGGAGATGTGTCTAAAAAGAACGAGCGGGCTGTTTGCCACCCAAGTACTTTCTAACATTCCCCTTAACATGCCGTGAAAGTTTCAACTGAGTGCACTCAGCAGTTTCCGAGGTATTGCTGACGCGCTCTTTCGACAAATAGCATCCACATAGTATGTTTTGATTTTGCTCAAGATCCCCCTCAGCATTTCCTGAGGGTAGTCGCAGTCACAAATAGTTGCAGTCGTAAGTAATCGTTGTCGCGATAGTAGCGGCCCTGAAATTTCAAGTTAATACCCTTGGCCATTCATAAGATATTGCAATTACGCTCTTTTGATAACCTGAATGCACATAATGTCTTTGGATTTAGTTCAGCATCCTCCTTAACAGTCCCGAAATTTCAACCTAATATCCAAAGCCTTTTTGGAAACACCCAGGATCAAACATTCCCCTTTCCCAAGGATAAATCCTGCATGCAAAGAATTTGCAAGTTGCGTAATTGAAAGCCCTTATCCCGTGGGTTGTGGGGGCGTGGCATCCCTCGAGGTATCGTTATAAGACATTCTGACTATTTAGAAAAAATGGGTTTCTCAAAATTCCAATCAGTGTTGGAGAGGCAGCATTTGAAAGGACAAGGGGGCTGGTTGTTCTCCGCTCACTTTCTAACATGCCCTAAAAGTGTCAATCTAACCTAATACCCTTAGTCGTCCTTGAGAAATTGCTGATACACTCTTTTGACAACCAGCATCCATATGATGCATTCAGTGAAAATGGTTGAAAGTAAGTAGTCCCCGTTGCAAGCAGTCATAGCCGCAAGTAGTCGCAGCCACAAGTAGACCTAATTGGAATCGATCCCTAGCCTTTTCGGACATTCCTAGGATCAAACATTCCCCCATTTCCCAATGATAAATCCTGCATGCAAACAATGGACAGACGGCATAATCTACAAGAATTCGGAACAAATGGCCTTTTTGAAATTTCGATGAGTATGTGGGGGATGCATCTAAAAAAAAAGCAAGAGGGCTGGTTGCCCTCCAATCAGTTTTCAACATCCTCCTCAACATGGACTGAAATATTCAAATTAATACCCTCAGGTGTTCCTTAGAAGCTACTGATTCGTGCTTGTGACAACCAATATGCCTGTAGTACGTTTCGATTTTATTTGGCATCCCCTTCAACATTTCCTGAAAGTTTCACCTTAATACCTTAAGCTTTTTTGAAGAACCAGGATCAACCATGGCCCCTTTTCCCTATAACAAACCTCATATTTTAACATGGGCAACTTGCATAACTTATAGCCCTTGCCCAAGGGCTGTTGAAGGTTGTATCATCCCCAGAGGCATAGTTATTTGGCCTTTAGACTATTTCGAACAAAAATGGTTATCTCAAAATTTTGATCGGATGTCTTTGGGGCGAGGGCAGCTAAATGGAGCATGGGAGATGGGATGGTTTCCCTCAGATCACTTTTTACTCTTGAAAAGGGCGCTAGGACTTTCAATTTCTAATCGAATGGGTCACTTCTGAAGTTTCTACAAACCTTCCTTCCATATGAAGTGGCTCTGGGAAAAAAAAAAATGATAAAAAAAAATAATACATTGAAGCCATATGGCTCTTTACTATAGGCAGCACCAGAGCGTTGCCTCTGAAAACTTGTCTGTATATAATTGGCAATTTATATAATTTACGACCCTTGTCCCAGTGAATTCGGGGATTATGACATTCACTTAGGCATATTTAATGAACATATAGACAATTCTGAGAAAAATTGTCTTCTCAAAATTTTGATCGCGCGTCTTGGGAGGTTTATGAAGACTTTAGAGTAAAAGGCACAGGGGGGGGGGACTGGTTGCCCTCCAATGACTATCCGTCTTCAAAAAGGGTACTATAACTTTCTATTTCCAATTAGAGAATTGCTGGAGAAAAATAATACATTGAAGGCATACGGCTTTTCGCTATGGGAATGCTATAGCGTTGCCTCTGATATCTAGCGGTTTCCAGCTAATTTAAATCTTAGTGAATTTGTTTCATGCAAATACTTCTAATTAAACTTTGATAATATAACGATGAAAAAGGAAGGGTTTTTAATCTGTGGGTGCGATTCCAGTCGAAGTTATTTTCTATTTTGAATTTCGCGTTTAGAAACATATGGATAGGCGTACCCAGGACTGATCTAGGAGGGGGGTAGCTTCGGGTCATCAGCGTAAACATAGCTCCTTAACAAATGTGTTGACGATTAATGGAGAGTATATAAAACATTCGAAGAAGAGTAAGATAAACTCATTTTTGAAATAATGTGTAGTTCTGATTTGAAAAATTCACTGTTAATGCTACGACCGCGTAGTTTATTTCTATTTTCTCCTTTTGCAGGTGCAGCAAATTCGTTTGCTACATCTTCATTTTCAGCTTTCGTTTTTTGTATTGTACACATTTTTTCGTCTTTATTTGCGCCTTATAATCAACAACGGTTTGAATGTAGGTACTCTTTTGGAAACGTTGGTATCTTCTAGTTTCTTGTGATCAACCGGGAATTTCTTTGGGATGGGAACCAAAAACACGGAAAGACCTCTCTTATGCTTAATTTCGAAGAAATTCATTTGTTTAAATTTCAGAGTTAATATCAAGCTGATTTAATAATATCAACATTGGCATAAGTGCCAATTTCATGTTGCATCCGTCAAAGCTCATAGATTGATGTCCCTTTTATCACACCTTCTTCAAAAATTGGTCGAAAATTCACAAGTCAAAACGAGCAAAAACTTGGAAATACATGCCTGTTTTCCATTACTAGACAAATCCTCGAAAATATCAGGAACCTGACACGCAAGCATTTTGCATGCAATTCGAATTTAATGAGCTTGAAAGTCCTGGAAGGGTGAGCTTTGGAACAACAAGTTGAAAAGTGAAATTAGATCTTGTCCGAATTCTTTCTTCAGGCTTCACCTAGCCAGGGTGAAGGAAGTCTGCTCAGTTTATGTTAAGAGACTCAACGAATTTCCCCTTAATACGGAGACGTCTCTCTTTATTCTAGCGAATGAAGCAGGGTTAGATTGAGTTTCTCGTTGGGTTGAAAGCGTATAATCAATATAAACAATGGAGTTTATGATTATTTCTTCCAAAGTTTAAGCTCCAAAGGAGCTGGTAACCCCAGTGAATACAAACCGCTATAATTACATTTATTTTTATTTTTGTTTGAAAATAGCGTCCTAAGTAATTGCTTTACCTATTTTTTTTTTTCTGTGTGTTTAAAGCGTATTTACATACACTTTTAGGGGGGGGGGTCCCTAAGTTCCTGTCTTTATATCTACTAGAAAAGATTGTCTGATCTCAATCAAAATCGGGAGTGTTATCAAATGGCGTGGATTTTGCATTTTCTGGGGCTAAAAATAATTTGACCTTTGTGAATGAGATATCTAATCTAGCGTATATAGAGGGAAGGGTACCAAAATTTCTGCCATCAGGATATCTTTCAGAAGTGTTTTTTATTATTATTTTTTCAACTACACTTGATGAGAGGTAGCAGCTAAGTTAACTGTAATTCTAACCATGCCTCTCTGGGGTCCAGGACTAACAGGCGATAGGTACCTAAATTTAGGTGACCAGTATCCACCGTAAAGGATCGCTGGATCTTGACCAAACTTAGTCAGAAGCAGCAGTTACTGACAATGTTATAATTATGCGTTTTCTGAGTCGGGATCAATTGATGTCTGTGGGCGAAGAACGAGAAGGGTACTGAGTTCTTTCCATGGCCAAGCCTGATCAAAACCCAGAGCTTTGGTTTCTGTTCTGGTGACATTGGTTAGTCGAACCACTGTAAACGAAGGGCCACATACAAAAGAAACACCTAGTTCTGGGACCTTTGTGTTTATTAAAGTGTTGATTTCGAATAATGTTAAGGTGTATTTCTGCAATTTAAAATTTTATGCTGCTAGCTATTGATATCAGAACGAGTGAAACAAATTAGTAGTTTATCAGCTCCCTTTTTTGGGCTGTTTTTTTTACTTTGGTTGCTAAAATAACATATTTTTTTTTTTGCTTGAGTTTTAAAGAGAATTTAAAAGTATTCTATAAGCTATATATATATGTCTATGTAAATATATATATATATATATATATATATATATATATATATATATATATATATATATATATATATATATATATATATATATATATATATATATATATATATATATATATATATATATATATATATATATATATATATATATATAATAAGTTGAAAAGTGTAGGGAATTATCGGTTAGACAATGAAGGCTGATGCACAAAAAAGGTTTGCTCAAACTATTTCCAGCAGTTATGAGAATTTATCAGTTTTATTGTTTGTCTTTTGGTCCTCAATTCCCATTATATAGTCATCGACATGTGAATATAGTCTTTTATCCTGACTACAAACACTTTGAACCCTCTTGTATCTTACCCCTGTCTTCGAGCTTACTGCGGGAAGCCTTTGTTTGTTTTGAAACAGTTTCTTTGTGTTACATTTCTATTCATCATCCCTTGTAAATGGTGGCACACGCTAACCAAGAGTAAATTGTGCGGACAATGAAAGGCGTGGACCTGTTCCTCTGCGATTTTCTGCTTCGAGGCGATTCCCACGAGCCAAATTTGTCAGATACATTTCGGAGAAAAAAGGAACTGAGATTGGACATAACTACATTCGGAAGTAAAACGGAAGCAGTATGTGGCCTTACTAAACACGTTTTCCGCAAAATAACTTTGTGATATTATTTTTTTATTATTATTCAAAGAAGACTTCATATCTCTAACCACACAATCCTTAAACCCCCCAAAGTAGTTTCTGGTTATTCAGTAAAAATTCAATAACAACAGATAGAAAAATAATAGAGCCTAATACACACACATGGGGATGAGAGGGCAGAGCGTGGACGCCGTCAGGGAAGGAGCAATTGCCCCTATGGGAAGCGATAAGATTTTTAACATGTAGAAAAAAGAAACAAAGCCCCTGGTAGTGCCCCAACCGGTCCATCACCCAAGAAATTCCCTGGTGGTGCTCATTAGTAGAGGGTATGCCCAATAATGGATATTTTGGACCACCATTCACAGCGTTCTTTTTAAAGCATCATACCCCTTCCCTTGCAGCTCTCTGAGACTGTTCTCACTTCTGTTTAGACAAGCGTTACAAAGGCAATGAACTATAGGTAAAGAGTGACTCAGGCTGATAATAACTGAAACTCTAAAAAAGGGGTTTTTTATATGGATTGATGATACAAAATAGTTGACTTTTGATGCTAATTCCATATATATATATATATAAAATTTATTAAGTTTAAAGTTACACATCAGAAGCTAAGACCCTGAAAATTTTTCTTTTTCAAAAAAAAGGGGAAATTACCCTCAAAACGGTGATATCATCAAATTCGGCATACTAAGATGTAGAATTTTCAAGATAAAAAAGGGGAAATTACCCTCAAAACGGTGAATATCATCAAATTCGGCATACTTGAGAAGCCTAAAGTTGAGCTATAAATCTCCCAACTATAAAAATGTAGAAGTTTACTTTTTTCCCAAAAGAAAAATAAACAAATGAGCGGTTATATGTTGCTGTATTTTTTTTTTCAGGGGTGACCGTATGGAACCAATGGTCACAGAAAATCGAAAAAATGGCTCATTTGGACGAAAATTAAAAGAGCCCTTTTCATGTAGCCATAAAGATTTCGCCACGGGAAAGTCGCGTTTTCTGCCATTTTGTGGCACCAAACCACGATATTGCCCTAAAGAGGGTAAAATCGGGTCGATTAAAAATTCTGAGATAGCCAATCAATTTGAAAATATCAAAATACTATATATTGATCTTTCCAGTTACAGAGGAAGTAATGCTGCACTGTGGTGCATTCGTTTCAAATAAGTAACGTAATCCATGATCAACAGTTAATATGGACACTTGTTTTAAAGTTTCATTTTAAAGCTTGCTGTTTTATTAAATAAAAAAAAAAACAAGTTTTTTAAACTGAAAGTAAGGAGCGACATTAAAACTTAAAACGAACAGAAATTATTCCGTATATGAAAGGGGTTGTCCCCTCGTCAACGCCTCGCTCTTTACGCTAAAGTTTTTTATTGTTTTAAAAAATAAAGTTGTGAGACAGAGTCAAACTCTAGCGTAAAGAGCGAGGCGTTGAGGAGGGGGCAGCCCCTTTCATATACGGAATAATTTCTGTTCGTTTTAAGTTTTAATGTCGCTCCTTACTTTCAGTTTAAAAAAACTGTTTTTTTTTTATTTAATTTCTGATCGTTTTTTAGTTAATGCAGCTTTTATTTTGGCTAACCGTCATTGAATAAGTAAACAAAATTTGCATAAAAATTTTACTTTTCTTTTGCTAAATGGATGTCTTTACAAATTAACTTACGTAACTAACTTCTATATTCGTATATTTTCTTCTGGCAAAAAATACAAAGTTGCAGATTTTTGCAGATATGAGCTTGAAACCTATGTAATAGCGTTTTCTGATACGCTGAATCTGACGGTGTGATTTTCATTAAATTTTTTTTCACTTTTAGGGGATGTTTCCCCCCTCTTTAAAAAATCGGGTAAATTTTCTCAGGCTCGTAGCCTTTGATGAGTAATACTAAACTTAATAAAATTTATATATTTAGAATCAGCATTATAAACACATTCTTTTGATGCATTTATTGAAATCAAAATTCCGTTTTTACAAGTTTCGATTACTATTGAGCCGTATCGCTTGTTTTTTTCATTGTTTTTTTTTTTATTACGTATATGTTATTACGTATATGAGGGGGTTCTCCCCTTAGTCAATACCACGCTCTTTACGTTAAAAGTTAAAAAAAATTTGATTCACAAACCCCTGAATCACAAAGGCCGTTTAATTAGAATAGATAGCTCTTTTTAAAGCACTAAAAACAAGCTGTAGCGTAAAGAGCGAGGTATTGACTTGGGGGAGAACCCCCTCACATACGTTATAATTTCTGTTCGTTTTAAGTTCTAATGTTGCTTCTTACTTTCAGTTGAAAAAACTTGTTTTTTTTTATTTAATTTCTGATCGTTTTTTTAATAATGCTTGGAAATCCGGCGCCCCTTCATAGAAATGTCCCATACCCCAAAGAAACATCCTCCACGGAAAGATTATCCAGAGTAACCCCCTCCTCTAGCCCCCCCTTCCAGAAAAAAAAATCCTTCCTGAAAATGTCTGTAGACTTCCCAATAACCGATGAATAATGCTGGCAAGTACGGCGCCCCCTTCATGGCAATTTCCCTTCCCCCATGAAAACTTCCTTCATGGACAGATCCTCCAACATAACCACCGACCCACCCTTCCCTCCCACTACCAGAAAAAAACGCTCCTGAAAACTTCTGTATACTTCCCAATAACCAATACTATATGTTAACGTTGGGTAAAGTTCATAACTTTTAGCCCTCCCCCTGGGGACTTCGGGGGATTAAGTCATCCTAAAAGACATATTTATCATATTTTCGACCATGCTGAACAAAATGGCTATCTCAAAATTTTGATCGGGTGACTTTGGGAAAAAAAATAAGCGTGGGAGGGGGCCTAGTTGCCCTCCATTTTTTTGGTCACTTAAAAAGGGCACTAGAACTTTTAATTTCCGTTCCAGTGAGCCCTCCCACCATATTCTAGGACCACTGGGTCGATACGATCACCCCTGGAAAAAAAAAAAAACAATAACAAATAAACACGCATCCGTGATCTTTCTTCTGGCAAAAAATGCAAAATTCCACATTTTTTTAGATAGGAGCTTGAAACCTCTACAGTACGGTTCTCTGATACGCTGAATATGATGGTGTGAATTTCATTAAGGTTCTATAACTTTTAAGAGGTCTTTCCCCCCTTTTTTTGAAAATCAGCCAAATTTTCCCAGGCGCGTAACTTTTGATGGGTAGCACTAAACTTGATGAAAGTTATATATTTGAAATCAGCATTAAAATCTGATTCTTTTGATGTATCTATTGGTATCAAAAACCCGTTTTCTAGAGTTTCGGTTACCATTGAGCCGGGTCGCTCCTTACTTACAGTTCGTTACCACGAACTGTTTGATAAAATTATGCATCGTGATCCGTAATTGCGCGTCAGCTATTGTGAGGGAGAGGCGATGGATCATTGTGTAAGAGGGGGGGGGCTATCAGGAGCCTCAAAGAACGATTTTAATGCCCAAGTTGTCTAACCCTCCATGACTCCTTCTGATAGATATAGAAAAGGGTATGAGAATGGGGGGGAAGTACAGGTAGGAATTATGCTCTTAATCTCTCTTTATTTGAACTAAGCCTGAATAAGGGTGCTTTGGGGTGATAGCTCCCTTAATATTGCAGGAAAATGATTTATTTTTGAACATAAAAGATTTCATTCATATTCTTACCGGCAAAAAAGATGGAGAGGTGGAAGGGGAGGGGGGAGGCAATTCATCAGCAAAGTCAGAAAATTTAGTAGTAGGGAGAGGCAGGTGACACCGGAAAGTTTTTTTGTCTATATTTAAATGGAAATATTGGGTTTTATGTTTATTTTTCTTTATATATTAGAGTGTCAACTAAGGAGTTACTCGTAGTAGTAGTTAACAAAACTAGAAAATAAGTAGTTTTGAAAACAATATATATATACTCGAAGAATTGTATTTTTACGGTGATTCAAAGTATATTGAATTCATTAAGTTTAAAGTCACCCACTTGGGTCAAGCACCTCGTAGCATCAAACCGGAAGCAAGGAGCAACCCATGTCAATGGAAACTCTCAAAAAGTTGCGGTTACAACATATGCAACAACAATGATTATTATCCATGCTGATTACTACTACTACTCACTGCATCACGAACCGGCTTGGGGTCAACACAGCTACGCACGCTCCTCCACCATCCCAATAGACGAAAAGCTCCTCCTTCTCCTCTCCACGCTAATTCTAATTGGTATCATAGGCAGCGCAAAAGCGCTGCTTAAATAAAGAGCGACGTGAGCCCAACGTTTTTTTTATTTTCTGACCAACGCCAGCGCTCCGTATAGAAGGGGTTGTCGTATAAACTTCGAAATTGGCTCATTTGATTGGATATTTAAACTTCTAGTCAAACAGTTCGTGGTAACGAACTGTAAGTAAGGAGCGACCCGGCTCAATGGTAACCGAAACTCTAGAAAAACGGTATTTTGATACAAATAGATACATCAAAAGAATCACATTTTAATGCTGATTTCAAATATATAAGTTTCATCAAGTTTAATCCTACCCATCAAAAGTTAGGCGCCTGAGAAAATTTGCTCTTTAAGAGTCGAAAGTAAATAAGAGGTTAACCCGCCCCCATCATTTCCCCACACTCATTTGATCAAATTTGGAATAGCCATTTTGTTCAGCATAGTCTAGTAATTATTTCTTGCTTGATGACAACCCCACCCCCCAGTCTTCAGGGTAAGGGCTAAAAGCTACGCTAGTTGCCCATTATTGACATATGAGGTTTTATGGAAGGAGTGGTCAAATAAACTTCGGAGGGGGTTCATTTGATTGAAAATCAGGAATTCTAGTGAACTTTTGAAAGTCAAAAGTGATCGAAAGGGAACTAGCTCCCCCCCCCCCCCGACTCACGTTGTGTTTTCCCCAAATGCATCCGATAGAAATTTTGATATAGCCCTTTGTTCAAAAAATAGTCCAAAGATCATATAACAAGGCCTTCGGAATTGACACAACCCACCAGAGCCTGGGAGCAAGGGTTGTAAGTTATGCCCCGGAGTTACATAATGCTATTATGGAAGAGGTGGTTGTATAAACTTTAGATGAGGTTCATTCGATTGGAAATCCAAACTTCTAGCTTCTATTTAAGAGTCAAAAATGATTGGAGGGTAATTACCCCCCCCCCCTGACGCTCTCTTTTCCACATACATATCTTATTGAAATGGTGAGATGTTGTTCGAAATAGTCAAGAGAACATAGAACAATGCCTCCAGGGTGGACACAACCTCCCCTCCAGATCCCATGGGCAAGGGTTGTAAGTCATGCCGCGGGATATATAAGGTTGAATTTGCAACCTAGTGCCCTTTTTAGAGTCAAAATTTATTAGAGGGCAACCAAAACCCCCCACGCCCTTCACCCTTCATTTTTCAAAACGCACCCAATCAAAATTTTAGGAGATCTATTTTGTTAAGCATTGTTGAAAGGTCCAGTAATTATGTCTTTGGGGATTTCAACCCCCTCCCTCAGCCCTTGGGGCAAGGGCTGTAAGTTAGGCAATTACTCCATTGTATACAAATAGTAAGTTATTGAGATAGGTCAGCATGTTTGACCTTTAATCATCGGCAGCACGCTAGCGCTGCCTAAGTAAAGAACGATGTGGGCACAATGTGTTTTTTTTCTCCACCCGGGCGTTCGTATCGAAGGAGTTGTCGTAGAAACTTCGAAAAGGGCTCATTCGATTGGAAATTGGAGTGGCTAGTGCCCTTTTTGATAGTGGATGGAGGGCAAATAGACCCCCCCCACCACGCCCATCATTCCCCCAAACACATCCAATCAAAATTTTGAGATAGCTATTTTGTTCAGCGTAGTTGATTTCCAGATAGAAAATATGTTTTTACGGAGGACATCCCCCACAACCCTAGGGGCATGGGTTTTAAGTTATGCCCTGAGGGCATATAAGAACGATGTTGGCACAATGTACTATTTGTTATTTTTTTCCTTTAGAGCAGGGCACTTCATATGGAAGGGATCGTCGTAGAAACTTCAAAAGCGGCTCATTCGATTGGACATTGAGAGTTCTAGTGCCCTTTCTAATAGTCGAAAGTGATCAGAGGGCAAATAGCCCCCCCACGCCCATCATTCCCCCAAACACATCCAATCAAAATTCTGAGATAGTCATTTTTTTCAGCGTAGTTGATTTCCAGGTAGAAAATATATTTTTGAGGAGGACACTCCCCCACAACCCTCAGGGCAAGGGTTTTAAGTTATGCCCTGGGGACATATAAGGTTTTTATAGAAGGCGCTGTCGTAGAAACTTCAAAACAGTCTCATTCGATTGGAAATTCAAAGGGCTAGTGCCCTTTTTAATAGTCGAAAGTGATTGGAGGGCAACTAGCCCCTCCCCACGCCCATTATTTCCCCAAGCACATCCAATCAAAATTTTAGATAGCCATTTTGTTCAGCGTAGTTGATTTCCAGATATAAAAAATGTTTTTAAGGAGGACACTCCCCCACAGCCCTCGGGGCAAGGGTTTTAAGTTATCCCCTGGGGGCATATAAAAGAAGGCGTTGTCGTAGAAGCTTCAAAAAAGCTCATTCGATTGGAAATTCAAAGGGCTAGTGCCCTTTTAATAGTTGAAAGTGATTGGAGGGCAACTAGCCCCCCCCTCCCTCACGTCCATCATTCCCCCAAACACATCCAATCCAAATTTTGAGATAACCATTTTGTTCAGCGTAGTTGATTTCCAGATAGAAAATATATTTTGAGGAGGACACTCCCCCACAACCCTCAGGGCAAGGATTATAAGTTATGCCCTGGGGGCATATAAGGTTTTTATTGAAATCTTTGTCGTAGAAACTTGAAAAAGGGCTCATTCGATTTGAAATTCAAAGGGATATTACCCTTTTTAATAGTCGAAAGCTATTGGAGGGCAACTAGCCCCCCCCCCATGCCCATCATTTCCCCAAACACATCCAATAAAAATTTTAGATAGCCATTTTGTTCAGCGTAGTTGATTTCCAGATATAAAATATGTTTTTAAGGAGGACACTCCCCCACAGCCCTCAGGGCAGGGGTTTTAAGTTGTGCCCTGGGGGCATATAAGGTTTTTAAAGAAGGCGTTGTCGTAGAAACTTCAAAAAAGCTCATTCGATTGGAAATTCAAAGGGCTAGTGCCCTTTTTAATAGTTGAAAGTGATTGGAGGGCAACTAGCCCCCCAATCACTTTCAATATTGAAATTGAAATCTTTGTCGTAGAAACTTGAAAAAGGGCTCATTCGATTTGAAGTTCAAAGAGATATTACCCTTTTGAATAGTCGAAATTGATTGGAGGGCAACTAGCCCCCCCCCCCCACGACCATCATTTCCCCAAACGCATCCAATCAAAATTTTGAGATAGACATTTTATTCAGTGTAGTTGATTTCCAGATAAAAAAATATATTTTTGAGGAGGACACTCCCCCACAACCCTTAGGGAAAGGGTTTTAAGTTATGCCCTGGGGGCATATAAGTTTTTATAGGAGGCGTTTGTCGTAGAAACTTCAAAAAAGGCTCATTCGATTGGAAATTCAAAAGGCTAGTACCCTTTTTAATAGTCGAAAGGGATTGGAGGGCAACTAGCCCCCCCCCCACGCCCATCATTTCCCAAACACATCCAATCAAAATTTTAGATAGCCATTTTGTTCAGCGTAGTTGATTTCCAGATATAAAATATGTTTTTAAGGAGGACACTCCCCCACAGCCCTCAGGGCAACGGTTTTAAGTTATGCCCTGGGGGCATATATGGTTTTTTAAAGAAGGAGTTGTCGTAGGAACTTCAAAAAAGCTCATTCGATTGGAAATTCAAAGGGCTAGTGCCCTTTTTAATAGTTGAAAGAGATTAGAGGGCAACTAGCCACCCCCGACGCCTATTATTCCCCCAAACACATCCAATAAAAATTTTGAGATAGCCATTTTGTTCAGCGTAGTTGATTTCCAGAAAGAAAATATATTATTGAGGAGGACACTCCCCCACAACCCTCATGGCAAGGATTATAAGTTATGCCCTGGGGGCTTTTAAGGTTTTTATTGAAATCTTTGTCGTAGAAACTTGAAAAAAGGGCTTATTCGATTTGAAATTCAAAGGGGTATTACCCTTTTTAATAGTCGAAAGTGATTTGAGGGCAACTAACCCCCCTCTCAAGCCCACCTTTTTCCCAAACACATCCAATCAAAATTTTTAGATAGCCATTTTATTCAACGTAGTTGAAAGTTATGGAAATTAGGTCTTTAAGGATGACAACCCCTCCCCCCACAGCCCTCAGGGCAAGGGTTGTAAGTTGTGCTCTGGGCCATATAAAGTTTTTATTTAAAGCGTTGTCGTAGAAACTTCAAAAGGGCTCATTCAATTGGAAATTGAAAGGGCTAGTGCCTTTTTTAATAGTTGAAAGTGATTGGATAGCGACTAACTCCCTTCTCACGCCCATCATTTTCCAAAACATATCCAATCAAAATTTTGAGATATCCATTTTGTTCAGCGTATTTGAACGTTCTGGAAATTCAGTCTTTTAGGATGATAACCCCCTCAGAGCCCTCAGTGCAAGGGTTGTAAGTTATGCCCTGGGGGCATATAAGGTTTATATAGAAAGTTGTTGTATAAATCATAGGCAGTACGATCGCGCTGCCTAAGTAAAGAACGGGGACACTCGAGAACGAGACAAGAAACGGGGACTAAGTAAAGAGGAGGACACTCCCCTACAATCCTCGTGGCAAGGGTTTTAAGTTATGCCCTGGGGGCATATAAGAACGATGTTGGCACAATGTTTTATTTATTAATTTTTTCCTTTAGAGCAGGGCACTTCGTATCGAAGAAGTTGTCGTAGAAACTTCGAAAAGCGCTCATTCAATTGGAAATTGGAGTGGCTTGTGCCCTTTTTAACAGTCGAAAGTGATTGGAAGGCGACTAACACCCCTCTCACGCCCACCATTTTCCCCAAATACATCCAATCAAAATTTTGAGATAGCCAAGTTGTTTAACGTAGTTGAAAGCTCTGGAAATTCGGTCTTAGAGGATGGCAACCACCCTAACAGACCTTAGGATAAGGGTTGTAATTTATACCCTGTGGGCATATAAGGTGTTTATAGAAAG
This sequence comes from Artemia sinica, assembly GCA_027921565.1. Taxonomy (NCBI): domain Eukaryota; kingdom Metazoa; phylum Arthropoda; class Branchiopoda; order Anostraca; family Artemiidae; genus Artemia; species Artemia sinica. The sequence goes on along the minus strand of CM051263.1, from coordinate 35,983,859 downwards.
CGTTGTCGTTTCCAAAAGGGCTCATTCGATTAAAAATCGAAAGGACCAGTGCCCTTTTTGATAGTCGGAAGTGATTGGAAGGCTTGACATTTTTATAGTAAAGATTGAAGTGGGTATAGTGTATTATTTTTTGCTGTTGTTGTTGTTTAGACCAGGGCACTTCGTATCGAAAGAGTTGTCGTGGGAATTTCGAAAAGGGTTCATTCGATTGAAAATAGAAAGGGCTGATACCCTTTTTAATAGTCGAAAGTGATTTGAGGGCAACTAATCCCCCTTCCACTCCCACGCCCACCCTCCCACGCCAACCCTCCCATTTCTGCCTCTTAAAATTTAACCAAATCAAAATAGCGTAAGTGTATCCAAGCTATCAAAGAAAGTAAACAGATTTTTTTTGCGAATGGTATCAAGTTTTCCATTTCAAGTCAACTGGAGGAGGTATGAAACTAAATTAAACAGTACTATTTGTGTCCAGATTTTTAAAAGGGTGTATGTTGTTAAAAATTGTTGAAAATTTTTCTCCAGCATACAAATAGCAGGCCAAACTATAAAGTCTTAAAAAACGAAAAGATTTAAAGTATTATTTTCTTTTTCTCTAAAAAGACTATGTCAATATAAAACGAACAGAAATTAATTTAAAAAACTTTTTCCACAAAATAGGTTTTTCAAAGAAAAGTAAAGAACTCCATTTAACAAAAAATGACTAAAAATAGAATCAAATAATCTACCAAGCGTGAAACTACCACAAATCAGCATCGATAAATAAATGAAACCCAAAACGAACAGAAATTACAATAATTAACCGAGTCAAACTCAAAACGAGCAGAAATTAACATAAGTTGGGCGCAAAACCCCTATGCCTTCCCAAGGCCAGAACAAAATTTGCACTTTACTGAAAAAATACAAATGAATGTGCATTGTCAGTTTAATGTACATATACTGATATTTAGTAATCAAAATGTTAATATTGTTTGATTTATTAAAGCTATAAAAGTAAAAACATTTATTTTTTTCAGTAAAGTGCAAATTTTGTTCTGGCCTTGGGAAGGCATAGGGGTTTTGCGCCCAACTTATGTTAATTTCTGCTCGTTTTGAGTTTGACTTGGTTAATTATTGTAATTTTTGTTCGTTTTGGGTTTCATTTATTTATCGATGCTGATTTGTGGTAGTTTCACGCTTGGTGGATTATTTGATTTTATTTTTGGTCATTTTTTGTTTAATGGAGTTCTTTACTTTTCTTTGAAAAACTTATTTTGTGGAAAATTTTTTTTTAAATTAATTTCCAAAAAGACGAAGGGCATTCAGGTAAGCCTTTCAGAGAATGTCGAAGGGATTGTTCAACTAACTCAATACACTTTATGTGCGTACGGGTTTTCAAAAGGGCGTAACTCAGGAATGACTAAGTATATAAATTTAGAACTTTCAGGAAATGATAAGGGAGATGATCAATTGGCCAAAAAGGCAACACTTGCGCGCTACTACTACTACTACTACTACTACTACTGCTACCACTACTACTGTCACTAAAACTACTGCTTTTGTAGCAAGTACTACCAAAGTGGAGGATATTGAAATGAACATTTGAGGAAATGTTGAAGGGAAAATTGAAATGAATCAAAACATACAAGAAACAAACAAAAACAGTCAGCAATATTTTAGGAACAGATTACCGTATCAAGATGAAACTTCTGAGACATCATGAAACTTTCAGGGTACATACTCATACAACACTATTACTGCTACTGCTCCTTCCACTACTACTATGATGCTAATACTTTTAAGCCTTCACGTAAAAAGGTGAAAATCTGACAGATTATTAAGTGGGAATTTGAACTAAATCAAAACACACTAATCGCTTGCAGAATGTCAGAAGTACACATCTCAAGAATGGATTTGGTATTAAGTTGGAACTTACAGAGAATGCTTAAAATCAATTGACCAAAAGATGATATTCGCATGCTACTACTAACACTACTACCACTGCTGCTTTTACTGATACCACTGTTGCTATTGCTGCTAAACTACTGCAACTACACTTCAATTGAAAAATGTTGAGGGGAAAATTAGGCTAAATCAGAACATACTGTATGCATACAGATTGTCAAAAGGGCGTCATCAGCAATATCTTTGAAACGGCTTACCGATCAAACTGAAACTTCCAGTGCATCGTGAGATGGAAGGTCTACCGGCCAGAAGGCAACATGTTTATACTATTACTGCTATTAATATTTGTGGCTATTACTATTACTACTGCTACTAATACAAAACTAATACAGCAGTAGCTCCTACTACTACTACTACTACCATAATTCTAGTGCTATTAAAACTAGGATATGACGGTGAAAATTTGAAAGAATATAGAGGGGAATTTGAACTAAATCAAAACACACTATGTGCATGGAGATTGTCAAAATAGCGTGTCTCAGGAACGGATTAGGGACTTAAGTTGGAACTTTCAGGGAATGCTTAAGGAAGAAGATCAATTGACCAAAAGGCAACATGTGCTAACTACAACTAATACTACTACCATTTGTACTACTACAATTAATTCTATTGCAACTGCTATAACGCTAAGAGTACTAAGATGAAACTACGAAGTAATGAGCGATGTGGGCACAGTGCCTTTTTCTGACCATGGCACCTTGTATGGAAGGAGTTGTAGAAACTTCGAAAAAAAAGCTCTCTTGATTGAAAATCAAAATTTCTAGTGCCGTTTTTAAGGGTCAAGAGTGATATGAGTGAAACTACCCTCTCCCCCCGCCGTTCTCTTTTCTCAAATACATCTGAAAGGATTTTTTAGATAGCCATTTTGTTCAAAAAATAGTCAAAACATCATATAATGAGGCCTTTGGGGGTTGACACCCCCCCTCCCCGAGCCTGGGGGCAAGGGTTGTAAGTTATGCCCCGGGGATATATAAGGTTTTTATGGAAGGGGTGGTTGTATAAACCTTAGATATGCTCATTTGATTTGAAATCGAAAGTTGTAGTTCCCTTTTAAGAGTCAAAAGTGATAGGAGGGCAACTAGCCCCCGCCCCGATGCCCTCTTTACCCCAAAACTTATCCGTCGAAATTATGAGATAGCCATATTGTTCCAAATACTCCAAAGATCATATAACAATGCCTCAAGAGGTTACACAACTCCCCAGAGCCCAAGAGCAAGGGTTGTAAGTTGCCCTGGGTGCGCATAAGGTTATTATGGAATGGGTGGTCATATGAACTTCAGAGAGGGCTCATTTGATTATAAATAGGAAGTTCTACTGCCCTTTTTAAGAGTCAAAAGTGATGGAGGGCACCCCCCCCCCCCATCATTTCCCAAAATAAATCCCAATCAAAATTTTGAGACAGATATTCTGTTCAGTGTTGTTGAAAGGTCCAGCAATTGTTAATTGGGGACGAAGACCTCCTCCCCCCGCATCCCTCTGGGCAAGGGCTGTAAGCTAGGCAATTCACCCATTGTTTACGTATGGTATATGTTATTGAGGAAGGTGGACATCTTTGACTTTTAATTTCCAAAATGATGAAGGGCATTCAATTGAGAGTTTTAGAGCATGTTGAGGGGAGTGTTGAATTAAATAAAAGCACGTCATGTGCATACGGGTTGTCAAAAGGGCGTCGCTCAGGAATCACTGAGTATATTAATTTGGAACTTTCAGGAAATGATAAGGGAGACGATTGTTTGACCAAAAAGGTATTGTTTACACATTAGTACTACTACTATTACCAGTACTGCTACTACTACTACCACTTCTACTACGATTACTGCCACTACTACCACTAAAATGGCTTCTTCTGTAGCGAGTACTACCAAGGCTGAGGAAGTTGAAATGAATATCTGAGAGGAGGGGACAAGTTGAGCTAAACTTGTGAGCAAGTTTGATGGAACAGATTTTAGCGAGTACTGCCTACAATGGCTTCTTCTGTAGCGAGTACTACAAGGCTGAGGAAGTTGAAATGAATATCTGAGGAAACGTTGAGGGGAAAGTTGAGCTAAATCAAAGCATACTATGTACATACAGATTGATACAGGCGTATCAGCAATATTTTTGGAACAGCTAACCGTATCAAGATGAAACTTCTGGGGCATAATGAGGGGGATGTTCAACTGACCCAAAGCCACCATGTACCTGCTACTACTGCTGTTAATACCGTCGCTACTCCCGTTACTACTGCAACTAATACAACACTATTCCTGCTACTACTGCTCCTACTACTACCACTACTAATTTGATAATAGTAATATAAAAGCTATGAAGCGTATGAAGGTGCAAATTCATACGCGTAGAATATCAATGGAGAATTTTAAATTAAAACAAAACACACTATTTGCTTGCAGGCTGTCAAAATGGGGTATCTGAAATTCAGATTTGGGCATTAAGTTGGAACTTTCAGAGAATCCTTAAAGGGGAAGATCAATTGACCAATAGGTAATATATGAATGCTACTACTAACACTGCTACCACTGCTACTACTACTACTAAACTACTACAACTGTTATTTTAATTGTAACTATTTGTAAGGCTAAGAGTATTAAGATGAAAAGGGCGTCAAAAGTGGGTCAAAGGAGCACATCAGCAATATTTTTGGAACGGCCTACTGCATCAAGATGCAATTTCTGGGATATCATGAGGGAGATGTTCAACTGACTAGAAGGCCACATCTGCACACTGCTGTTATTAATACTGCTTCTACTACTGTTAGTAGTACTACAAATACAGCACTACTACTTCTACTACCACCACTAGTCGAGTACTATGATAATAGTACTATTAAGGCTAAGTGTATGAACATTAAAATTTGAGAAAATGCTGAGGGGAAATTTAAAATAAATCAAAAGACACTAAGTATGTATATATGTATTTATGTAGGCTATGTATAAATTTATTGCCCATCATAAATGTAAAATACAACACTGATGGAGCATAAAGAAAGAAAAGGAAAAGAAACAAATAAATTGTGACAAATACAAACAAAACCAAAACAAAAAAGAACCGACAGGAAAAAAAGAAAAAGAAAAAATACAAATAAGGGCAATTATATGTAACACATTATCAACGAAGGACAATTTCAGAGGTGCTTTCACCGATAGCCTGCCTCCGATATCTCTCATTTCTTTTCTGCACCGCGGACACTGGACTAGCAATTCCATACCGCGAGGGTAGGGAGCTGCATGAAGATTGTATGAAGTATGTGTTTGAAGATTGTCAAAGGGCGTATCTCAAGAATGAATTAAAGTTTTAAGTTGGAACTTTCAGAGGACGCTTAAAGAGTAGGATGAACTGACCAAAAGGCAATATGTGCACGTTACTACTAATACTTCTACCCCTGCTGCATTTACTACTACTACTTCTATTGCAACTACTTGTAAGGCTAAGAGCATTAAGATGAAAATTTCGGGAAGTATATGAATACATAGGTTATCAAAAGGATTTATCGGCAATTACATAGCAACGGCTAATTGTATCAAGTTGAAATTTCCAAGACTTGATGAGAGGGATGTTTAAAGGAACAAAAGGTAATATGCAGTATATTAATGTACTGCTGCTGCTAGTGCTAGTGCTATTACTATTAATACTACTACTAGCACTACTAATACTAATGCCACTAGTGTGACTGCTATTACAACTACGCCGCCTAAGGGTGTGAACGCGAAATTTTAGGAAGGTTAACTGAATCAGAACACGCTCTGTGTATGCAGGTTGTCAAAAGGACGTATCAGCAATATTGTCTGTGAAGTTGAAACTTATAGGGCTGGTTGTGGGGGGGAACTAAGCAAAATACTATATTTGCATCCTAATGCTTCTACTTTGACTGATACTACTGCTACTAATATTACTACTACTACTAAAGCTAAGGCTACTACTGTTGATTCTACTGCTACTACCATTACTACTGGTACCACCACTACTGCTACTAAAGCTAAGGGTATTAAGGTGAAAAGTTTGGGAGTATTGAAACTGTATTGAATTTAGTCAAAAGACACTATGTCCATATAAGTTGTCAAGTGGACGTATCAACACCGCTTAAGGAACGGTTTGTGGTATTAAGTTGAAACTTTTTGCGTGTTTTGAAGGGGATGTTGAAGAAAACCAAAGGTGATGTGTGCATACTGCTACTAATGCTACAACTGTTACTACAACTGTTGCTACTTCACAAGCTAAGGGTATTAAGGTGAAGCTTTCAAGGAATATTTAGGCGGATGTTGAACTAAATCAAAACGAACTATGAGCAAGTAGATGGTCAAAATGGTGACACAGCAATATGTCAAGAACAGCTTACATTATTAACTTAGACCTTTCAGGGTAGGTTGTGGCCGATTTTTAACTAGCCAGAAGACACTATGCGTATAATTTTATTATTACTTCTACGGTTACTGTAACTAATGACACTAAGGGCATTAAGTTGAAACTTTTAGGGAACGTTTAGGGGGAGTTTCAATTAAACGAAATAACTATATGCATGCAGGTTTTCAAAATGGCATAAAAACAATATCCTTTCAGCGTGTTTTTGATGGGGATGTTGAAACAAAAAAAAAACAAAGGTGCTATGTGCATACTACTACTAACTCTACAACTACTATTACAACTGTTGCTACTACACAAGCTTAGGGTATTAAGGTGAAGCTTTCAAGGAATATTTAGACGGATGTTGAACTAAATCAAAATGAACTATGAGCAAGTAGATGGTCAAAAGGGTGACACAGCAATATGTCAAGAGCTGCTTGAATTATTAAGTTAGATCTTTCAGGGTAAGTTGTGGTGGATTTTGAACTAGCCAGAAGACACTATCTGTATACTTTTAATATTACTTCTACGGTTACTGTGACTAATGACACTAAGGGCACTAAGTTAAAACTTTTAAGGAACGTTTATGGGGATTTTCAGTTGAACAAAAAAACTGTATGCATACAGGTTTTCAAAATGGCATAACAGCAATATCACAGGCAGTGTCACTCTACCATAGATAGCAATATCATTGAAACTCGATTAGAAATTAAAAGTACTAGTGCCCTTTTTAAGAGTCAAAAGTGATTGGGGGGGGGGTAAGTAGACCTCCCAAGCCCATTAATTTCCAAACACATTTATTGAAAATTTTGAGATAGTCATTTTTTTCAGCATAGTTCAACGATTCAGTAACTGTCTCTAGGGAAATTCGGTATGTCAACCTCCCAAAGTTATTTAATTTGCCCATTGTGCCATAAAATTAACTGTTGCTTTAAAACTAAATCAAAACGCACTGTGTATGCCGGCTACCAATAATACATCTCGGCAATATCCCGAAACGACTTTGGGTATTAAGTTTGAACTTTCAAAGCTACTTCTATTACTACTTCTGCTCTTATGATTCAACTAAATCAAAAGAGTGAAGGTGTGTCCAGGTTATCAAAGAGCAAAGGTAGAATTTTTTTGGTCATGGTATTACGTTTTATTTTTCAGGCCAACTTAAGGAGGCATAGAACTATATTAAACGATGCTGTTTGTGTCCAGGTTTTCAAAAGGGTGTATGCTGTCAAAAATTGCTGAAAAATGTTCTCCCACATAAAAGTAGCAAGCCATACTATGGATTCTTATATAAAGTAAATAAAAAAAAGTCTTTTTTTTAACTGAAAGTAAGGAGCAGCATTAAAACTCAAAATAAACATAAATTATACCTTAAATGAAGGGTTGCCCCCACCTCAATACTTTGCTCTTTATTCTAAAGCTGTTAGCAATTAAAAAAAAGCTTCCTATTCTAGTTCAACAGTCCGGCCCTGCGTTTCAGTAGCTGTTCTTAAAAAAAAGGAGAAACAGTCAAACTTTAGTGCAAAGAGCTAGATATTGAGGAAGGCGTAACCCTTCGTATACGGAATAATTTCTGTTCGTTTTGTGTTTTATTATTGCTCCTTACTTTCAGTTAAAAAAATTTTTTTGGTTTAATTTCTGATCGTTTTTTAAATAATGCCAGTAACACTTCAAGAATATCCCGTCATACGTTTCAAACGAAACAAATTCCAAAATGCACTTTGAAACACCAACAAAGGTAATACTGACAAGATAAACCACGACACAACACTACAAAAATATCCTAAGTCATGCGTTTCAAACGAAAAAATTCCAAAATGCACTTTGAAACCCCAACAGAATATAACACTAAGAAGATAAACCACGACACAACACTACAAAAATATCCTAAGGCATACGTTTCAATCGGAAAAATTCAAAAATGAATTTGAAACATCAATAGAGTAACACTGACAAGACAAATCACTACACACAACTAGAAAACATATTCTGTCATACGTTTCAAACGAAAAAAAAATCCAATATGCACTTTGAAACATCAACAGAGTGTAACACTGAGTAGATAAACCTTGACACAACACTAGAAAAAAATATTCTAAGTCACACGTTTCAGACGAAAAAAATCCAAAATGCACTTTGAAACATCAACAGAGATAACACTAGGAATAAAAATCACGAAACAACATTACAAAAATATACTAAGTCATATGTTTCCTATAAAAAAAAAAATCAAAAATGCACTTTGAAACATCAACAGAGGTAACAGTGAGAAGGTAAATCACGAAACAACATTAAAAAAAATATTCCAACTCATACGTTCAAACGAAAAAGTTCAAAAATGAACTGCGACACGTCAACAGAGATAACACTGACAAGATAAATCACGGCACAACACTAGAAAAAATATCCTGTCATACGTTTCAAACGAAAACAAATTCCAAAATGCACTATGAAACATCAAGATAAACCATGACACAACACTGAGTAGATAAATCATGACACAACACTAGAAAAAATATTCTAAGTCATACGTTTGAGACGAAAAAATTCCAAAATGCACTTTGAAACATCAACAGAGGTAACACTGGCAATATAAGTCACGAAACAACATTACAAAATATCCCAAGTCATACGGTTCCTACTGAAAAAAAAATCCAAAATGCACTTTGAAACATCAATAGAGCTAACACTGATAAGATAAATCACGAAACAACACTACAAAAATATCCTTAGTCATACGTTTCAAACGAAAAAATCCACAATGAGCTTTGAAATATTAACAGAATGTAACACTGACAAGATAAACCATGACATAATACTACAGAAATATTCCAAGTCATTCGTTTCAAACAAAAAAAATCCAAAATGCACTCTAAAACATGAAGAGAAGTGAAGCATGAACCACGACACAGCACTACAAAAAACATACTAAGTCATACGTTTCAAACGAAAAAAAAAAATCCAAAATGTACTTTGAAACATCAACAAAGGTAACAGTGAGAAGGTAAATCACGAATAACACTAAAAAAATATTCCAAGTCATACGTTTCAAACGAAAAAGTTCAAAAATGAACTGCGACACGTCAACAGAGATAACACTGGCAAGATAAATCGCGGCACAACAATAGAAAAAATATCCTATACACGTTTCAAACGAAAATAAATTCCAAAATGCACTATGAAACATCAAGAAAATGTAACACTGAGTAGATAAACCATGACACAACACTAGAAAAAATATTCTAAGTCATACGTTTGAGACGAAAAAATTCACAATGTACTTTGAAACATTAACAGAATGTAACACTGACAAGATAAACCATGACACAACACTACAAAAATATTCCAAATCATTCGTTTCAAAACAAAAAAAATTCCAAAATGCACTCTGAAACATGAAGAGAAGTGAAAAACATGAACCACGACACAACACTACAAAAAAATACTAAGTCATACGTTTCAAACGAAAAAAATTCCAAAATGTACTTTGAAACATCAACAAAGGTAAAACTGACAAGATAAATCATAAAACAACATTACAAATATATCCTAAGGCATACGTTTCAAACGAAAAAAATCCAAAATGTACTTTGAAACATCAACAGAGCTAACACTGACAAGATAAATCACGAAAAACACTACAAAAATATCCTAAGTCATACGTTTCAGACGAAAATATTCCAAAATGCACTTTGAGACATCAACAGAATGTAACAATGGCAAGATAAACCACGACACGACACTACAAAAATATCCTGTCATATTTTTCAAACGAAAAAAATTCCAAAAATGAACTTTGAAAAATCAACAGAGGTAACACTGACAAAATAAATCACGACACAACATTAGAAAAAAATATCCTAAGTCATACGTTTCAAATGAAAAAAAAATTCCAAAATACACTTTGGAACATCAACAGAATGAAACACTAACAAAATAAACCACGACACAACACTAAGAAAAATATTCCAAGTCGTACATTTCAAACGAAAAAATTTTGATATGCACTTTGAAACATCAGCAGAGGTTATATTGACAAGATAATCCACAACACAACACTACAAAAAATATTCAAAGTCATACGTTTCAAACGAAACAAATTCTAAAATGAACTTTGAAATATCAATAGAGGTAACACTGACATAATAAATATGAGCAATCATAGAGTACCATTGGTAGAGCCGAATAAAAAAATAAAAAATAAAAGTTAAATAATTTCCGTCCAAAAAATTCAGTGCAAAAAAAAGAAAAGTGCTACTGCAAACATTATTTTTCGAATAGTAAAAGTGACGAGTAACATATCAGTATCGTTCTCATTTTGTATTTCGAAAGTATAAAAAGTTTTTTTTGTTTTAAGTATATTTCATGTTATTTAAGACATGTTAAAAAAAAGTTGAAAAATTTCTATGTTAAAAAAAAACAAAAATAAAAGTTGAAAAAAAGTAAAAAAATGAACTTAAAAAAGTATAAAAAATAGGGGCGGGGCTAAAAAGTTGGGGGAGGGGTATTGAGGCCCTTGGAGGTTGGGGTCCTTGATGGCTAATGGCTGCCGTATCATTGCCTAAAATATATACGACTTTTTGTAAGAGGAATCTGTAGTTGCTACAATATTATACCCTTATGGGGTTGTCAAATCCATAACCACCTCACTACTTGATTTCTAAGGATTGTAATGGATTTCTAAGGATTGTTCTGGATTTCTATATTAAAATTCTTTTTTCGGCGCCTACGACTTTATTAGTTTTGACTTTACTTGGTACCGCACTCCTTACTTGGTACTTGTGTATTATAGTGACCACAGCCAAGAAGTGAAGCTAGGTCAATCGAATCAATCGACCTGTGAAAGGATGAATCTATTCTAATCATATTCTGACATTTATATGATGTTGCGTGGGAGTAACCATTTTCTCAGACTTACCTTTAGTTGATAAGCGATTAAAATTTCAATTCTTTACCTGTTTCATTCAATTAAAATAAAAAATATTCTTATTGTTATCATCTTGGTTTTATCGGATATCCTGAGTTAAGACCATTCAGACCACTTGAATGTTATGCTAAATGAACACCATAATTTCGGTCATTGACCTACATAATTACAAGTATCAAAAGGTATCTTAGATCTCCTCCAGTATTGAATTTTGCTCTTTAGTTTCATTTGAGAAAAACTGTTATTGTTTTTTATTTAATACCCTTAAATTAACGACGTTATTAATAACGAGCCAAAAAGCCTCTTTGATGACCGGCTTAAAAAAGAGAAAACTGTTGTGTATACTTTTTTCGTGAGGAACTCAAAAAAAAATTAACCTCGCCTTTTAATTAAGGCTACTGGTTGCATGCAATTTCTTTAAACTGTATCCACTTGCCTTTAAATATAAAAAACGTAGACTCCTTAATTGTAGGAAACAACACGTCATTGTTTTCGGATTAAAGATTGACGGATAAATGTTACGGCCACTTGCCAATTACATAAGCAGATAATTAGAGTAATATAAAATTAATAATGATAATTATATTGATAGGGTTATAACAGTAAGGTTATTGTTGGCCTAAGAAAGAAAGATATTTTTGCCCTTTATGTGTAAAACCTCCGCTTCCTTTTTTTTTTTTTTTTTTTTTTTTTTTTTTTTTTTTTTTTTTTTTTTTTTTTTTTTTTTTTTTTTAACTAGGCCAGTGTCATAGAATACAATATAAGTCATGGCAACAAAATGGCTAATAGATTTAATGTACACAATTTTGTGTAAAACTTGTAATAGTTTTTTATTGTTTAAAAAAAAATAGAGTTGTGAGAAAGTCAAACTTTAGCGTAAAGAGCAAGGCGTTGAGGAGGGGACAGCCCCTTTCACATACGGAATAATTTCTGTTTGTTTTAAGTTTTAATGTCGCTCCTTACTTTCAGTTAAAAAAACTTGTCTTTTTATTTAATTTTTGAACGTTTTTGAATAAATGCAGGTTTTGATCTTGGCTCACAGTACATGAATAATTAAAACAAAATTTTCATATTAATTTACTTTTATTTGTTTAAATGGCTTTCTTGAAACTTGTTTCATTTTATTTACGAACGTTTTTATTAGTAATAAATATACGTAACTTACGAATTAACTTACGTAACGAACTTCTATATTCATATATTTTAATACGTATATTAGGGGGTTTGACCCCTAGTCAATACCTTGCTCTTTAAGCGAAAGTTCTAATTTTGTTCCAATTCTTTAAAAATGACCACTTAATCACAAAGTCCGTTAATTAGAATAAATAGCTCTTATGAAAGTACTAAAAAATCTCTGGCTTAAAGAGTGAGGTATTGACTAGGGGGTGAGCCCAATTATATATGTAATATTTTCTGTTCCTTTAAAGTTTTGATGTTGCTGCTGTTGCAGTTGAAAAACTTGTTTTTTTATATTTAATTTCTGATCTTTTTTTAAATAATGCTGGGAAGTCCGGCGTCCCCTTCATAGCAATGTCCCTTCCCCCATGAAAACTTCCTTCATGGAAAGATTCTCCTACATAACCCCCGACCCCAGGCACGTACGCAGGAATTTGTTTCGGGGGGGGGGGCCAATTTGTTTCGGGAGGGGCCAAATCCTTCAAACCCATTATTCTGTGAGAAAAATCAGAAAATTATTGGAAAATGAAAAAAATCGTGAGATTTCGGGGGGACCGGGCCCGGAGGCCCCTCCCTGCGTACTTCCCTGCCTGACCCCCCTCCCCAGTACCAGGAAAAATCTTCCCTGAAAACGTCTGTACTGTATACTTCCCAATAACCAATACTATATGTTAACATTGGGTAAAGTTCATAACTTTCAGCCCTCCTCCCGGGAACTTTGGGGGATTAAATCATCCCAAAAGACATACTTATGATATTTTCGAACATGCTGAACAAAATGGCTATCTCAAAATTTTGATCAGGTGACTTTGGGAAAACAATGAGCGTGGGAGGGGGCCTAGTTGCCCTCCATTTTTTTAGTCACTTAAAAAGGGCACTAGAACTTTTAGTTTCCATTCCAATCAGCCCTCCCATGATATTCTAGGACCACTGGGTCAATACGATCACCCCTGGGGGAAAAAAATAAAAATAAACACGCACCCGTGATCTTTCTTCTGGCAAAAAATGCAAAATTCCACATTTTTGTAGATAGGAGCTTGAAACCTCTACAGTAGGGTTCTCTAATACGCGGAATATGATGGTGTGATTTTCATTAAGGTTCTATAACTTTTAGGGGGTCTTTTACCCTTTTTTGAAAATCAGCCAAATTTTCTCAGGCGCGTAACTTTTGATAGGTAGGATTAAACTTGATGAAATTTATATATTTGAAATCAGCATTAAAATCTGATTCTTTTGATGTATCTATTTGTATCAAAATACCGTTTTCTAGAGTTTCGGTTACCATTGAGCCGGGTCCCAATAACCAATACTATATGTTAACATTGGGTAAAGTTCATAACTTTCAGACCTCCTCCCGGGAACTTCGGGGGATTAAGTCATCCTAAAAGACATAGTTATAATATTTTCGACCATGCTGAACAAAATGGCTATCTCAAAATTTTGATCGGGTGACTTTGGGAAAAAAATGAGCGTGGGAGGGGGCCTAGTTGCCCTCCATTTTTTTGGTCACTTAAAAAGGGCACTAGAACTTTCAATTTTCGTTCCAATGAGCCCTCCCACGATATTCTAGGACCACTGGGTTGATATGATCACCCCTGGGGAAAAAACAAACAAACAAAAAAACAAATAAACACGCATCCGTGATCTTTCTTCTGGCAAAAAATGGAAAATTCCACATTTTTGTAGATAGGAGCTTGAAACCTCTACAGTAGGGTTCTCTGATGCGCTGAATATGATGGTGTGATTTTCATTAAGGTTCTATAACTTTTAGGGGGTCTTTCCCCCTTTTTTCGAAAATCAGCCAAATTTTCTCATGCGCGTAACTTTTTATAGGTAAAATTAAACTTGATGCAACTTATATATTTGAAATCAGAATTAAAATCTGATTCTTTTGATGTATCTATTGGTATCAAAATTCCGTTTTTTAGATTTTCGGTTACCATTGAGCCGGGTCGCTCCTTACTTACAGTTCGTTTACCACGAACTGTTTGATTGTAGCTTTGAATAATAAAAAATTACCGAGATATCCCGGAATTAACACCGTTACTTAATAAGCAATCAATCTAATTTTATAGGTTCTGTACAGCCATTTTTTTTTATTATGGTGCTTTATTTTTATTTGCTTTTATCGATTTTTTTTATCAAAAAAAACCACACTGTTTAAAATAAATATTCTTTTCAATTAAATGTAAATGATAATATGGCCTTTAGATGGTTTAGGGGGCGGTAGCTTTACTCCTGTTTGTGGTAATTTATGTTAATTTTAAGTTTGAATTGATGATTCATTTTAATTTCTCTTCGTTTTAGGATTCATTCATTTATATATGGCAGTGTCTGTTATCTTTATGTTTGATTGTTCATTTATGTTGATTTTGGCCATTTATTCATTGATAGTAATATATATTCGTTTTAAACTTGAATTGTTATAGGACTTCATTTCCACTAGTCTTCGCTTTTAACTTTTCTTTGAAAAAATTATTTTTTCGAAAATATTATTTTTTATTAATTTATCACATAGAGGATGCGTAAATAAACTCTAGAATCAAATTGTGCATTTTATGCATTGTTGAACTCATCTTACGGATATTTTTGTAAAAAGTATGTTGGGTTTTCCAAAAGACGTCCCCTACTTATGCAGATGATTAATTTAAAATAAAAACTTTATCCGTATATTAATTAAAAAAGCGAAAATTTTACACGTTCTTGGAATTTTGATTATCCATAGATTTTACCTGAGACAATTTTACGATCCTTAAGACCTCCTCTCTATACCCAGATTTAAAATGATGCTAAAGCCGTATCCTAGGCCCAGTTGCTATTTGATAAACTTTGGGATTGCATATTATAAAATTTTGAATTGAACGCTGAAATTCCTGCATGATTGAGGAATCTCAATTGAACAACGGTCACTAGGTTGCTCGAATCAAAACAATATTGTAGGAGGGCTCTTTCGAACGAATTTTTTTCTGTCCTACTGCCTTTTCATTCGTTGCAAGTGTTTTAAGGGTAACAAGCCCCCTCCCCCTTGGTTTTATTGCGGCAATAAATGATGTGAGACTGACAGTCAAAAAAGTTATTCGACTGAGAAGGAACAAATATATAAAAACTAATTTTCTCGAGGAAAACTTCCTGAAATACCCAAAATATTATATTAAAAACCGAAAGAGATTACAATAAAAGAAGGAAAACAAGTTTTTATTGAGGGTGAAAGCCGAGAGCGACATTCAAACTTAAAACGAAAGAACTGATCATGTATACAATTGGAGTTGCCACTTTCTCCGAACCATCACAGGGGTCAGATCTAGGGGGCAAGTGCCACGGGCAAGACGCCTGGAGGCTGCCAAACAAGCTAAAGAGCAAATTACAAAGAAAAACGTCCCGGAAGAAAAACTAATTCAACGTTTGAAATGATCTGAAGTACAGTAGGCCTGCTCAAGTCTATTATAAAGCACAGTTACCTTACATGTTTTTAGTGGCCAATAACTTTTCCTTCTGTTTTACTTTAAGGGTTCATATGTGCATTGAGAGAGCGATGCAATGGGCATAAGTGATGCTTCAACAGTTGTCTGTTGTCCAGCTAATACTAGGTAGGTCCCTCTGTTAATAATTTTAAGAGTTTCCAGAGGATACAAATGCATGAAAATGAAGGGAAGCAACGATGTTACTGTTTTTTTAATGAAGACACAAAACAGTTTTTTTCGAAGTTCATAGGATATATTCCAGCATAAGCGTTTGATACTTTTATGTCGTTTTATCAGTCAAACAGTTCGTGGTAACGAACTGTAAGTAAGAAGCGACCCGGCTCAATAGTAACCGAAACTCTAAAAACGGTATTTTGATGCCAAAAGATATATAAAAAAATCGAATTTTTATGCTGATTTCAAATATATAAGCTTCATTAAGTTTGGTCTTACCCATCAAAGGTTACGAGCCAGAGAAAATTTTCCTAATTTTCGAAAAAAGGAGGAGAAAACAGCCCCCAAAAGTCAAGTGATCTCAGTGAAAATCACGCCATCAAATTCAGCATATCAGAGAACCCTACTGTATAGGTTTCATGCTCCTATCTGGAAAAATGCGGAATTTTGTATTTTTTTTGCCAGAAAAAAAGGTCACAGAGGCGTTTTTATTTATTTATTTTGTTTGTTTTTTTTTTATTTTCCCCAGGGGTGATCATATTGACCCAGTGGTCCTAGAATATCGGGAGAGGGCTCATTCGGACGTAAATTGAAAGTTCTAGTGCCCTTTTTAAGTGACCAAAAAAATTGGAGGGCAACTACGCCTCTCCTCCACCCCGTTTTCCCAAAATTGTCCGATCACAATTTTGAAATAGACATTTTGTTCACCATAGTTGAAAGGCCCTATAACTATCTATTTGGGTATAACATGACCCCCCCTCGCACCCCCGGGGGAAAAGGTCTTTATAAAATTTGCCCATTACTTGCTTATAGTATTGTTATTGGGATGTAGGCATACATTTTCGGGGGGGGGGAGGGACAAATTTTCTGCTGGGAGTTTTTCCACGGGGGAGTTTTCCAATGGGGAGGGAAGTTCCAGGGAATTAACTTGTCAGGGGAATTATACACTGGGAGAATTCGCCAGAATTCTTTAAAAAAAAATTGTACATGTCTTGCTTTCTCTTTTCTGCCTCAATTTTATGCACGGAGTGGTTAAGAGTAATTTTCAGGGGTAAATTTTTATCGGGATCAAATCGTCTAGAGGATATGTCCGTGGGGAGGGGGTATCTCAAAGGAGGTGGGGCTAGGAAAACCTAGATCCGACTCTGTCCGTTACTACCATAAATTCTGAATCCACTCATCCATAAGTTTCAAGAACCAATGCTCTGACGCGTAAGTAATGCAATGAAAGTTTTTTTTTTTTTACAATTCATTGAGAATGGAAAGGCTTTTTTATTTGCATTTCCTTTACACAGTAAAATTTTCCGCTTAAATGTTATTATATGCAACCGGTCAATGCACTTGCAATCACAAACTGGTCATGTTTAATACACTTAAAAACACTTTCAGTTCAGAACAACTTAGATTTGTTGAATGCTCTTTACTTTCCTTTAAATAAACGTTTTTTTGTTTCATTGAGCACTAAGGTCCAGGATACCTCTAATATTCTGTATTTAATTATAATTCTTTGGGTTTCAAGAATAAAAGTAGCTGCTTAGCTTACCATATCTGTATGCATTACCAGATCGTGACTTTATCGGGCCCCTAGCTTAAAGAATCTTAAAAAATAAACTGAGTTGCCGGTACTTACGGGTTATTTCGTCCACACTCAAAAAGTGAAGTCAGGTTAGTCATAATGAAATATACCTAAATATGATGAAAATACAATACTTCATTTATAAAATTATGGAAACTACAACAGAGAATTACGAAAAGCAGGCCATTCCGAAAGCATTATGTCAAATACCTAACTCAACCGACTCATTATATTAAAATATTTAATTAAAATATACCTTCATAGTAGTTTATCTCACTCTGGCTAATATTATCTGAGAGTCCACACAGAAAAACCAATTTGAAACAGATCAAACTTCTTGAGTGTGGTCGGGATAACACGTAAGTACCGAATTGCCCCCCCCCCCCCAGGCTTGGAGGCCTCTTTGCTACGGCCTGTACTCACCCAGTTGATTAATATGGCCATAACCATTATGCATTTCTGAGAATATATATGATTTTGATATAAAAAGAAAACTTGTTAATCGTCATTCAGATTCAGTTTAACTTCCGTTGGCGAGGGTGCACGTTCTCTTTTACTTAGGATAATTGGGTGTTCCATCTGGAAGTGACATATGCTGAAAAACTATTCTCCGGGATGTCAGGAACATTTCCTTAGGAGATTTCCTTGACTCCTCCTCTCGCAAAATTCTGGTATTGGATAGGCCAGAAGTGGATATGAAAAATGTTGGTTCCCCTCCTAGTTCTCTCTCTTAGCACTTGATTTTGACAAATAAAATGTTCTGGCTGTAGGATAATACAATAACCAACAGAAACGCCTACTTGAATCTCTATCGTCGTACTAATAGCTACCTTTTCTCTTTCTGATTGTGACAGTCGTTCTTGAGCAAGTGAACTCTTTACAAAGCTGGTGGCCCTGACACTGAGTATACTGTAGATTAATACTATGTCACTAACAGGTCTTTTGGGGCAGGAGGGAGCCTTTGAATTAATTCAAGATCAGTCTCAGTCCTGGTGCGGAACAAACCTTTATCATCAATATATTTATCAGTTAGCCGACTTACCAGTAACAGCAAGACCGTGTGATAGTTCGACAAACTACGATAGTGGTTGGACTGATTATCCTTCGGGATCGAAGAGAAAGGCCGTCTGTTTATATCCTGAGAAAAAAAAACAAAAAGAAAGTGATAAAAATGCAGGAAGATTTCCACAATGAAAAATTATACTCGAACGGAGCGATGCACATATCACAAGAAATACAGCAACTAGACCCTGAATATTCCTCTTGCGTTTTTAACTCACAACCTGCAGTATCAACCACTGGTGAGTTGAATTGTCCTATATATCTAAACCAACCGATGATTAGTCTGGATGCTTCTATATTCCTAAAATATGAAATTTATTATACTCAAGTCTATTAGAAGCGAAAAATCAAGCTGTGCTAGTCAAACCTTTTTTTCTTCGAATATACAGTTTTACTTGAATTATTTTTAAGATAGAAACCGTTCACGAAAATTGGGCCCTAAGAACTACACCTTTGAGAGTTTTCAGAGCCCCTCCTCCAAATAAAGGAGATCCACTGACTTTCTAAACTTTCTTAATACTTGCGTGCAACAATGCAATAGTGGATAACCGTCCCTCAGTTTTGTGAGAACTGTTTAACTTAATGTTGAGGCAAAAAGAGGCAAATGTGGCAGCATTGGGCAATATGACCTCTAAAACTAGGACAACATTCATATAGCTAAAGTCCCAAGCCAATTAGCTGTTTCCTAATTTTCTGCCAAAATCGGGTCAAAATTGATATTTATCCATTTGGAAATACCGTAACTAGGAGATTCTTTTTATATAATTATTGTCGCCACAATTTTTTTTATTTTACATGTAGTTCTCACTTAGTTGCCAGAATTTCTACATGTTGAACGTATTAAATTTATTTAACTTTTTGAATATAAACGTCAGTTTTTGAGAGAGGGAATTTAAACCCATTAGAGTCATGCTTAAAAAAAAACAGTTAACTTACGCTCTGATCACTTCAGCCTTGTCTTAGTACTTATGGTTTTGTTATTGTCGGAGTAGTAGGCCTATTGATAGTGAAATTATACGTGCGGTATTGTTATCAGAGCGTTTCAGCATAAACTAGCAGTAGCTCTTGACAGTTTCAGGAAATTAAAGCTTACTCTACTAATTTTAAAACAAAAACTTAGAAAAAATGAAAGTTAGCTTGACTGAGTTAAATTCTTACAAAATCTTCGACTGATAAGTTAACCGGAGATATTAGGCCATGGACGTAGGTTCAGTCATTATATTCTTATTTAGAATTTCGTGGTAGTGTTTGCTTGTTTAGTATTATTTTTTTTCACCATTGTAGTTTTGTTTTATTACCACTACTGTGGATATAATATTCGAGTTAAAAGCTTGAAAGTATGGATGCAAATTTTATATGTTTTCTGTAGAGTGATATTATATTATAGTAGAAAATTCTTACGGATTACATCCTGCTATTTACCTCGGGTAATTTGTTTGCGCTTTAATTTTTAATTTTTGCATTTACTACTACTATTAACAACTCACCGCAGCACCAAGCCGCCTGAGGCCAACAAAGCTCCGCACGTTCCTCCTCCATCCAAATTTATTCAAAGCCTCCCTCTTTACACCCTTCCAGGAGGTTCCCGTTTCCTTTAAATCTTTCTTATGACATCCTTCCACCCCAACCGCGGACGACCTGCTTTCCGTTTAGCCCTAGACGGTTGGCGGAAAAGGACAATCTTCGGCAATCTCTCATCCTTCATCCGTTGAACGTGTCCTAGCCACCTCAACCTTTCTCTCATAATAGACCTAGAAAGCGGGATTGAGCCACACTTTTCGTACAGCCTACTGTTTGAAATACGGTCAGTCAGCCGGGTTCTTCATTAAAAAACTAGCTATTTTACTAACTCTATGACTTTTATTAGTTTTTATAAGGTCTGATTACAAAATGTGACAGCTAGTTTTCGTTGTTGGAAGAAATATAAATTAAACTTGTCTTGAACAATTTTTGGAAAGCTCAAAAATTGAGATATCGGTAAACCTTACTGCTTTTAATTGGAGCTCTAGGATGCAAAAAGGTGGTTTAGTACACTTTTGAGTGGTTAATCGATGTTAACTACTAGGTTAGCCGAGTGGTTAGCACGTTACACTTGACATCCTTTGTCCATGAAGACAGGATTTCGAATCCTGCTGTCGCTCGTTATTTGGTTTAAAACGCGGGTAAGTGGTGTGATTCTGTATGATTAGCCATAGTCGAGCCAGCACTAAATGGGTACCTGGGAAGGTAAACAAGAAGGGTGTGCGAAAGCAAAGGATGGCTGGTACACAACCCCCCTTTGCACTTTTTGGCTAAAAGGCCATGAAATGGAGATCAGCACCACCAGAAGGAACTGTAAAGTTCAATGACGTACTCTTTAAATTTAGTTTTCGTTACGATGCCATTGGAGGAAAAACAATTGTAAAGTGGACATAAACCTTGTTTTTTCTGAGTATTGTAATGAAGGAAAGACACCCCAGGGAATGACAAAATCGGTATAGTGTTGTTAAAGAAGTGGAATGCAGGTTGCAAGACCAGGAAATCGAGACATGGAGTAAGATGTACAGATCAGATTCCCTTTAAGTTTACCTTGATGTTTTCTGCACCAGATATGGTACAAGTAAAATTATTCTAATTTAAGTTTTAGAGTTTAATGTAAATCAAATTTTAAGTTCCCTATTCTGTCGGTTTAATTCAATTTTCAGACAGTTTAAGATCTCACTGTCCATCATTTGGATTAGAAGAATGTTTGGTTTTTTTCTTAGAGAAGATTTCTCGTCCTTATTTTGTCCGAGGTCCGATCATGGTTTTGAAGCTGAAAAGGAAGTACAGACCCCAAGAACTCTTTCTTAGAAGGGATTCCAAAAAACTTATACCAATCCAGTTTTCGAAACCTTTAAAAAACAGCCAAAAATTCTAAAAATAGAACAAACACAGATCAACTGAAGGCGCGCCGCCGAGCATAACTGCATCTGCCGGCACCGAATTGCCTCCCCCTCCCCCAGGTGGGCCGCCGTTCCCCTGCACGGCTACGTGGCAGGCTTGTGTGTATTGATTTTCTTTGTTGCTTGTCTTCTAACTGAGGCTGTTGTCCCAGTGAAGCAGCACGCTGATTTACATCATCCTTTACTTCTCGCATTTCCATGTAACCTTTGGCATAGTTGTTTGTGTCTCACAAGATTTCTTCCAAGAGATCAGCGATTCCATAATTTAAAGGCTGTGCAAGGTGTTCTTTAACAGCTTGATCGGGGTCTAAAAAGAACATTTGGTCATATGAAGGTGGTTCAAAATCACCTTCAGAAATTTTTGACGGATGCGCCGCTCAATTGATTTTGTGGTAATTTTTCCAGCTACTTTGAAAATGAAAACGGTACGACCATTGATGGTTCGATACTCGCTTACGCTAATGGAGCCAAAGCGAAACATAAGTTCAAGTTTTAGATTCCTTTGTGGAAGTCTGTAGAGAGCAAGTGACGTCCTAAAATAAGGCAAACCAATTCATTTGAAAATTTTTGAGGTACCAATGCAATTCAACCAAGCAAGCAGCAAACTCCAAATAAATCACCTTTGTTTGCTACTCTTTTCTCGGAAAAATGGAGAGCTCCATAGTGAATACATACAACGTTGAAGGGACCCAGTGACTTCTAAATATCACTTGCGTAGTTTACTGTACCTCTGTAAGTTCGTACTGTGTTTTGTGCTTCAGTTTGTTGGTTTCGAAGATCGCAGTGGCGTTTTTTCGTCTAACTTAATATTTATTTCTTCTTCACTTTTATTCTTGACTCTTTCTGATCCTCGCTTTTGTTTCTCTTCTAACCGCGCAATTCTTTGTTCTTCACTTTCATTTTTGACCAAACAAGCAGCAAACTCCAAATAAATCACCTTTGTTTGCTACTCTTTCGTCGGAAAAATGGAGGGCTCCATAGTTAATACCACAGTTTATAGAATTATCCAGTAAGTTTATCGCAGATCATTTCTGGTCTTCATTCTCGGTACGAACAAAAAGCTCCTCCCACTTCGATCTGCATTAGCGGGTTAGTCTGTTTCCAATTGTTTCCAACAAAGTGCATTATTCGTAATAGCGGGTTTCCACTTGTTTCCGATTGTTTCACGTCTGACTTGTCTACCCGTGAAAAGATCTGATGCCGCTTATGTTTCTATCTGCAAAAACGTTCTCTGGAGCACTCACACCTTGGTCCGGGTTTTTGTAATGGGTAAGATAGGGAATGATCATACTGGATAATTATATAAACTGTGGTTAATACATACAACGTTGAGGGGGTCCACTGACTTTTAACTAATACTTGTGTATTTTACTGCATCTCTGTAGGTATATACTGTGTTTTGTGCCGCAGTTTGTTGGCATCGAAGATCGCAGTGGTGTTTTTCGTCTAACTTTATATTTCTTTCTTCTTCACTTTTATTTTTGACTCGTTCTGGTTCTCGCTTTTGCTTCTCTTCTAACCGCACAATTCTTTGTTCTTCACTTTCATTTTGACCAAGCAAGGAGAAAACTCCAAATAAAAAGAATTTTGTTTGCCACTCTTTCCTCGAGAAAATGGAGGGCTCCATAGTGAATAATACAATGTTGAAGGGGCCCAATGACTGTGTAGTTTCTGCATCTTTGCAGGTCTGTATTGCGTTTTGTGCCGAAGTTTGCCGGCGTCGAAGGTCGTGATGATATTGTTCTTCTAACGTAATATTTCCTTACTTTTTACTTTCATTTTTGACACCTTCTAACACTTGTTTTCGCGTGTTACGTTTTCTGTTCATAAATGTTCGAGCTAAATTGTTCAACTAAAAAATAACAATGCAAAATGATTGTTCCTTTGAAATTATCTTAAAATATGCATCAAAGTTAGGTTTAGTATTGTTTTCCAGTCCAGTCCAGCAAGTCTACGAAACTCTGGGATAAATTGCAATATAAAAGATTTTTACACCGTCTTATAGAGAAAAAAAATTCTGTACAGCATATCAAAACTCCCCAAAAATCCCCTTGGCGGAACAGGGTAAAAAAACAGGGGGAAAGGGGGCAAATTGGAAAATTCAGGGGCAGATTTATTGTGCGCTCGAATTTCACGTCTGCTCTTTTTCTGCGCGAAGAATTCGAAAAAAGAAATTTATATTGTTTTATCGTTGGACTTGGTTCGATTCCCCCCTTTAGAGGATAAGGGGGAGGGGGAAAACAGCGTCCTCGAGAGTTGTAGGATATGGCTGGTCAAAATGTTGCCCCCAAGGTTTTTTGACTCGATGATTTCAAAAAACATCGTGTTAGATTCGTATCTTGCTTTTCTGCAGTATTTTCACCGTTGGGGAGACAATGCATCGGACCTTCGGAGTACGCGGGCAGATTTACTTTGACTATATAATAGAAACATACGACAAAACTAAATGTAAAAAATGAAACAAATCAGGTTACTTCGGTAATCACAGCAAAGGATAATTACGATTTTGAATGAACTAAAAAGGATAAGATCAAGGATTTGTACTAAACATCGTCTTCTTCATCATTATCAACAAAAACATCTTTATTGGAACCCACAATCCCTTGGTAGTCATTGCAAGCAAGTGTGCAAGGCAGTCCATTTTTTTTTGCCACTACAGCGTGAACTGTCGCAGTTGGAACGCGTGCAGCTGCAACGAATCACATTTAGCAGATGAGGGGAGTAGGTCCGATGTCTGTCATGATCGGAGTGAGGCGTCCGTCAGGTAATCGCCAGCCCCAGTCTTTCGGGTTGAGTTCTGACGTAGCATTACGCCATTCCATTATCTGATAGAAGACTATAAGAATAAAATTTCACAGCCGATGGAGTTGGTGGAAGTCTCTTTGGGTTCACAAAAGTTGATGTCTTTGAGCTGTTCAGTTTTTTAAGAAAAACCCTGTACCTAGCTTTGCTGAGACCCTCCAATTTCTTAGCCTTGTAGAAACACATAAGATATTTTCACCAGCTTGCTGGACTTCTTCCTTCGTAGAGCGCGGATTAAGGAATACTTCCCAGTTATTCATAAATTCTTCATGGCTTTTCAGGAATGGCAAGACAGCCTGCTTTCCTATCCCAAGCAAACGGGACGTCGTGTCGTAACCAAGAAAAGCGTGGTCAGCAAGGATAGAGTGACAAACCTGTTCCAGCGATCTTTTGATAAAGTTGATGCACCAGTATTTAGTTGACAGTGCTCTTGAATCGATACTGGTTTTTAAGTAGAGATCCCTGGCTTCCGGAGGCAGGTGATGGAGCAGAAGGATCAATAAATCAGTGTCGTTTCCGACTACTGCGGTAACCCTTTTTTGACCGCATTAACACCTGTTAATACAATCAGAATGTCTGCATCTCTCTCTGCATGAAGGACACTGAGTCCGGCTTGTACAAGCTTCTTACCAATAGCTCGAATAATTTTCTGCTTATTGTTGGGATTCCGCAAGAAGTCCTCCTTCTTCCTTTGCAGCTTCTTACTCAGTGTGAAATCGACGGTTGGACACTGGA
This sequence comes from Artemia sinica, assembly GCA_027921565.1. NCBI lineage: Eukaryota > Metazoa > Arthropoda > Branchiopoda > Anostraca > Artemiidae > Artemia > Artemia sinica. The sequence continues at coordinate 35,958,746 of CM051263.1, read as the reverse complement.
TACCTTTCGTTCGTCTAACCTAGGTGACATCTTTGGTAGACGGACCTGAAGTGTAACCATCAGAGACGATGGAAGCATTTGAATACTTCTGTGTCACGAATGAAACACAACTGTTGCAAATCTGTTCGAAAGTGTTTCCTGTTTTCCATGGAATATGTGGAGCGGCCATCCACAATCGATCACGTATTTTTCCGGCTCCTTTGATTTCTGGATGTCGGGACCACAGGTTCTGCCTTTGCTAATTTCCAAATACCTTTCGCTAGCTCCGCTTTATCTGGCTGTCGCGGCAGGATTGACGATTCGAAAAGGGCACAAGGATAGCTGGACAGTTCGAATCTGAGAGTTTCTTCCATATCCCCTCCGGCTGTAGTTGCCGCTGCTGCAAGACGTTGGAACAGAAGACTTGCGTCAATTTGTATGTCTTCACCGTCAGCTTCGGAAAGATGTAGCAATCGGCTTCGGCGTCCTCCATTGACTTCAGATTTTTTTTTTCCTATCGGCTTTGAAGCATCCGCGTTGACATCCCTTGCTGCTGTCATACCATTCGATATATTGTGCAATTAAGTGCAGTTGTCGCATGGACAGGACTGCGCAAGAAAGCTACTAAAGCCTTTATGTCCTTTCTATCCGAGCTGATCTTACGGAAACGTGCCGGTCAGATAACACGTACTCAACGCCGGTGAGTGACCGCATAAGCTCATTAATTTTAGCTCACACTGGCATTGACATTGTCCAGATCAACCTTTGCGTCTCACTCATTCTATTTCCTCTCGTGAGTCCCGTGCTTGTTTTCAGCGACCTCATAGTTACTTGCTCAATTACTAAGTCGGGAGAGAGCCCAGCCCAAAATCTATCGCTTCTTCTAATGTCAAATATCCCATCCGCAACGTCTTTATACAGCTTCTCGTTTCTTTCTTTCAGCTCTTGCATTTGCTGAAGAAATATTCTCGCCGATTTGGTATACAGGTTGTGGCCTGCAGCTGCAAAGTAAGGGAGCACCTCAGAGAGTGCTTGAAGATACTGCACCCAGTTTCTGGTCCGTTCTGCCCTTATGGCCTTCTTAAGCACTCCGAACATTTCTGAATACTGAAGCCATATTTTTACAGTCCTGTTGTTCTGCAGTGTGTCTTGAAACTCCATCATTCGCGTTTGGATTCGACGCACTACGTCTGCGTTGGATGCGTCTTCAAGGGTTACTTCCTCATTCAGTAGAGCTATGCATATTACCGAAGCTTCTGTAAAGTTTTGACGAGTCGCACGTAAGTCATCTGTGCAGATGAAACCATATTATTTGCAAATGAGAGTGATCTGCAATGCTGAATCTATAAGCTCGTTGGCTCTCATGAATCTTGAAGCAGCCTTAACGCTAAAGATATGCTTAATAGTGTTACCGATATATGGGCATTCGAACACTTCTTGTATTCCTGTTTCCGTCATCAAGTGCCCGATCGCTCCAAGAAAGCTCATACGGCAATGGAGACCACCAATCATTGGAACTGCTGCCTTGAGATGACTATCAGCAGGCTCAGCATTGATGATGCCAACCGCTTTCATGTACAAAAGTTGGTCAAAAGTCACAACTGGTACCATTCCGTGCTGGCGTGCCTTTTCGGAGATAAAATGTAAGGTCGTGTATGCACAAGAAAGATTGGAGGGATTATAGTCGACAATAGGCAGAAAAACAATCGACGAAGCGCCTTTATGTGACCCATGGTAAATTGCTTGCATAAATCCACTCCATCCGACCCGTTTCGTGTCATTATCTGACATGCATGCCATAGTAGGTCAATACCATCGATCTTGTCGTCAAAGATGATTGTTGGGATGGGTTTGTACACAAGACTGTTCTCCTTTGGGCTTCTGTTGTAGAAGAAGAAAGGCGCTTGTCCAACCTGCTGGAATACTTCAAGGTTTACAACTGCTCTTGGGATTATGATTGGAAATTCGGGTAGCCTTGGTGTGGCAGCAGCTAGTATGCCCACTCCATGGAAAGTACCTTTTCTGTCGATAGTGCAAATGTTGTGGCCGACATTGTCGCCAATGAACTGCATGAAAGTTTTCGAAGTCATCCCTGGAAATTCTGTTCTATGAGTTACTGCAGCACAACGCTCAAATCGAAGCACTTCAGAGAAATAAGCTGAAAAAACCTAGCCTATTCAGCTGGTCGATGAGAAAACGTGAACCAGATTGCTGGTGTAGCTGGACTCCAAGGTATACTTATAAAGGAGTGAGCAGAGATTGGGGATTGTAAGCCTGCATTATTGCCCGACCGATTGAACCTACCAGTAGGTAGTGAATCTCCAGCAAACAGGAGAGCTCGGAGGTAATCCAGCAGGGTGAATATTTTAGTTAAGCCCTATTAAATCAGATTTTCCAAATGAGCAGTAAAGAAAATCGATGTTAGAATATCCAAGATAAATGAGTTCTTGTGTTTTGAATATGACAGTCGTTCACAAATTCTTTTTATGAGCAGAAAACTTTAAACTACTCAATGAGATCCATGAGCATGGATCTTCGAGTTGAGTTTTTTGAAATCTGGACCAAATGACGATTGGTAGAGCTTTAAATCTGGAGCTGCATCAAGTTTATTTCTATGTTTGCTCTTGATAAATACACAAGATAGAAATGCTTTGGCAACAAGTATTTGGCTTTTGAAAGCCAATGGACACTTCAGGGTTTTTTTTTTCTTATCACCGATGGTTTTATATTCTTTCCTTGTTCATGCCCAGAGTTCAGTAGAATTTGCATGTTTAAACTCGGAACACAGAGAAGAATCTGTTGCAATTTCAATTAATACCTCATTAGCTCATATTGACAATTTGTTTGCTTGCTCAAAAAAGGTTTGATCAAAGGAATTCGAAATCCAGTTCGCTAATTCACTATTTCGCTCCAGAAAGTATTACCTGAATGACATGTTAAGCGTGATATAATGTTTCACTTCCTCTCATAGTTTGAGATTATTCTGTATCAGGAAACTATAAAGTGTGGCAACAAACTTCACAATGAGGCAGGATTCCTAAAATTATAATTTCTTTATTATGGACTAAATCTTGTCAGATACCCTAAAAATGTTAATGGAACTGTTCTGTAATCCTTGATTAAGTTTATTAATTTCGGAAAAAATGTGACTTAAGCGCGTAAGCTGCTGAAGCCAATTACAATCATGGAACTTGGAAGCCAACTGAAAACGTTGATCTTCGAAAAAGGTTCATTTTTCAATTCAAACAACCTCGTGATTGCTTTCTCAGCATTGCAAATGATAATTCCACGATGATAATCTTACCCTTACTTACTATGCGAGTAACCAGCACTGGTGTTTTCTCACCTTAAGATGAGAAATAATTGAATGATTGTGTGTTAATATTACCCGATTGCAGTGTGGAAGAATGTCCACATTTATGAGTGTAACTACTAACTGAATCGGGAACAGTTAAATTTTTGGACGGGGAAAAATGAATTGCTCGAAAAATTTATTTACTTAAATGTAAAATAAATTGTAACGTTTTTTACGACCGTAACATAAAAGGTGACTTTTATTTAAAACGTAACAAAAATGTTACGAACGTAACCTTCGTGGCAAATCCTGCTAAGCAATTGATGCCGAAATTACTGATATTTTCTACAGGCTTCTACGTACCCCTGGGGGCACGTGTACCACAGGTTGGGAACCACTGGGGTAGCACATGAAGCTAATTCGCTGAGACAAGTTGTATATAAGCAAACATGAACCAATGTAATTTCACATGTGTTCTTCTCATAACGAGTTATCAATCAGCGTGGTATTTTTTTTTTCTCAAGACACGTTTTTTCTTGTTGTTTGTAGTATTTTGACAACAATGTGGCACTTTTCTGTCGAATATTTCTTCCCAACCATCAATCAACCGATATATTTTTAAGCTATGTATGCTACCCTATCTAATCTAGAAATTATAAGGGTAGTGCTGGCGTATATATTTTAAAAACAGTGGAACAATTTCTTATCAGACTTCTTCTCAAATCTTTGCCCCTCCCCCTCTCTCTGATAAATTTTTACAAGCTCTTATCCCTAAAAATGCATATGGGTGCCGTTGGCTGTATATTACAGTTGTAAATATTTACTTACTTAAACTGCTTTTCCAGATGACTTTTTGGATTCAGGAGACGAAGATGGTTATTATGGCAGTGGACCGTATAAAGTCCAAAGATATGCAGCTAACGTTCGTGAAAGGAAGAGAATGCTGAGGTAAGTCTTAAACTTTGATGATTTTTTTTTTTTTTTTAGGGTGACGCAGTAACTTAAAGGATCACCGTATCTCGTCTATATAAACTTTTTTAGTTTGTGTGGCCAAACTATTTGGAATTGATTTGTCGGCCTTGCCATTTACCATAACTTTTAGAGTTTATATTAGAGATCAGAATAAACGAGAGAAAACTAATAGCGGACGCCTGCTTCCCTGAAAATTTTAGAAAAACCTTTCGACTTCTCCTGTTTTGTGCCGGTAAATAGAGATGTTCAGTTTTGATGAAACTTGCATCATCAGAAAGTGTGAATTTTGTTTGGTACTTGTCTAGAATCTGGGTACACACGCGAGAAGTGAAGTTTCGTAAACGCTGATGAAATAAACAAACAAAATAGGATGAAAATATAATTGTTTAGAAACAAATTGGGCTATATATTTGCACATTAGGGGTGGGGTGGGGGTAAAGTATAGCATATGTTAAATACGTAACCTAATCTAACATAACCTAACCTAGCTACCTTTTAGTCCCACTAAACCCCAAAAAACTAAAGGTTAAATCTTCGTCACAGAGTCAGCAATATCTAACTATGCAGCGGAAACCTGTTTATCAATAGCGGCTATGAGATTTCGATGCGGTCTTTCTTTCTTGTTTACCCAGGTTCTACACAAGTACCTTTTGTTTTTTTTGATTAACCGGGGCATAATTTTCTTTTTAAAGTTCAGGAATGAGCAGTCCCTAAAATTATTCTAGCATACCTGCTAGGAAAACTCTCAAAGAAAATATCATTTAAGCAATATGGCAGCTTTGGGAGTGTCGTCTGCTTTGCCACCCGCTTTGTTTGAAAAGCTTACCGACAAAAGGGACGTAAAATTTGTATCTGTGATTGTGAGCCGACGCTGAGACTTACAAAATTACTTTAAGGTGTCGTATCCTCTGAATAAGAAAATTCGTTCTTTGCTAATGAAAGACGGTTCCCGTTATGAGCTAAATGAGCTAAAGAATGTTTATTACATAATTGACGTAAAGATTACATGTATAGGACGCATAAGCTTCTTTTTTTCCTTTTTGGGCATTGTTTACCATTAAATAGCTCCCAGGTCACTTACGCCGAGACTATGACCTTTGAATAAAAGGACTTTAGTGTGCAAGTCTCTAGTTTTTTAAAGAAGTTTCAATAACGCCTTTGCTAAATTAGAAAAAAAAAGAGTTTCTCTTAGAAATAAAGAGCGATTTCGAAATCTAAATCGAACAAAAACTATTGCTTAGCAGACTATATAGCATATATCTGTAAAACTAGCTCAAATAAACTGACTAATGCAGTTTATCTATATTTGTAGAATTATGCAAAACTCGCGCTTTACTATGAACACAAAACGACCTGTGCTTGTCGTAAAGTACCGGTTTAGGATATTTACCCTTGTTTTTGTTTTCAAAGCAGAAAATTAAAGTATTTTATGATGTTTTTATGGTTTGAATTTGCTTAATGTGGTACGACAAATAGGTTTTTTTTTGCCGACAAATTGAAGTGTAAGTGTATGGGTAGACCTAGGGACTAGAAACCTTTATTTCTGTTCAAATAAGCCCTCTGGTGATAATTTAACGCCTTTGGTTCAACACGTTCAAGCATGGAAAGAGAACTAGAAAAAAAAGACAGACACAACGGTTATGCTACAGATGCTAAAAGGATGTTGTCCTCAGGGTTGCCACCGCGGTCAGTTCCTTAAGTGCTACATTTGCTCAAATTTGCGTGCTACACAGGAATTTTCGGTGCTATAGTCAAAGAGTTGACTGTAATAGTGCTAAAATAGTGTCCAAATAGCACTTTCGTGCTGCATGTGGTAACTCTAGTTGTGCTCGGGTTTCCAGATGGAGGACTGTAATGGTTCGTTTACACATGGCGGAAATCCATGCGGAAATCCGTTTCTGTTCGAACTATGGCTAAAATATCGCTGCGTTTTAAGGCAAAGATTTCAAATTATTGCAACTGTGTGACCTAGAGTCAAAGGGGTGAAAGGAATTATTGGTAGCCATATGGTGGATATTCCCTGTGGCTATCATCAAAACATCAAGAAGGATATTAAGTTCTTACCTTTTCTGAAAGCTGTTGAGCAATAGAGAGCCAAATGACACCGTTTTTCTTAGTTTTCTTATAGCCTGGGTGCGTGGGATCATACAAGCTGGGGTAGCCTTGAACCAAAGTTATAAGATCCTGTAGTTTTTGATAATTCATACTCACGGTTTTATTCATTTATAAACCTTGCCAAGATTCCGTCCTGATTTGACCAAAACGTTGCTTAAAGCTAGAGATTTTTTCTAGCACGAAAACGGACGGAATTTCCGAACGGATTGCTAAATCCGCATGAACTTCCGCAATGTGTAAACGAACCATAAATCTCCAGGGTTTTGAATCATAACGAGCTGGTTGGTTATCTGAGAATCATAACTTTTCAGCTTGTTTGTCCTATTTTTGTCAAAAATTATGTTTTCCAGCAAAAATGGCGAAAAAGGGCTCTTTGTTGTGGCATCATTTGTTTCGTCGCTGAAAAATGGCATGAGGCCTATATATTTTGATTTTCTTTCAGAAGAATCCTTTCCCAATATTTTATGTTCACTGACTCAGTACAATCCCCCCTGGTGAAAAGAAAATGAAAGATATCTCTGCTCCCCGTACACAATTTGATTTTTCTTGTTTTTCACAAGGAAAATCCTCAGTCAAGGGGGGTTCAAATATGGTGGTTTAAAAGTTTTATTTTTCATTTTCATTTGATGTCATGTTTCAGGGACTTTGGGCGCTTTTTTTTATAGTCAAAAAGTCTTCAGGAGCGTATTTTTTAATAGCATTTTGGAAGTATTTGTCAGTAGACTGTTTCTTTCAACGCTGGTTTTTTTTTAGATTATTACGCGGCGTGGTTCGCTCTAATAGGTTGCGGCTATTGCTGCAGCTATGATTTAGATCTTCTTGATTTACCAATTTGGTTATCAACATTGACCCATCCCATTTTACTGCGCTTTAACGCTAGTAATACAAATTTCGATAAGAAATAAATAAATTCAAATTTTTTATCATTAACTTAGCATGAAGCAAGCTTTCAGAACCGTGAACTGAATTAGAAAAAAAACAAATATCTACATTAGACAAAGTAAAAAAGCCGTTTTTAGTTCAAAAAGAGATCAGATCACCATAAAACGTAAATTTTCGCCATTATGTGCTGAACTTAAAATGGACTGTATTTTTCTTGAAAAGCAGAAAAAAGACGGTTAATTCAGAACCATCAGAAATCCATTTATGCAATTTCTAAGCTTGTCGGTGAGTGCTAATCAAGTGGGTTTAAAGATCTGAGAGAGGAGATAGATCCTTTGGCATTTTGATCATTCTAGTGCATTTTCGTACTTGGAACCGCCTCACAATGCATGAGGAAATTACAAACTGAAAAATCCGATTTTTGCCAAAGCCATGCAAAGACCCTAAAACTGCTGAGGGTGGACTTCTGGATCTTAGATCAGATGTCATTTTCTATACTTGTCTGTGTAATAGGCATGGTACAATTTCCCTTCATTTAAAACATGAGTTAATTAGGCTCCTATTATCTCGTCTTGATCCTGCTGCTCCTCATCTTTGAAATAATTTATTTTGTTGTTGAGAGAATGAAAAAGAGTGGCATTTGCCATGTTTGTCCTTTGTAAAGTACTAACAATCGATCACACAGAAACAAATGTAGAAAAAGGGGGTAGGGAAAGTACAAGCTTCATGAAAGTCTTGACAGTTGGGAAGAGCGGATGTCTAAATTCCAGAAATCATCCTCCTTGCGATACCACTGGGTCTTTTAGAATGGTTTTTAACATTGTTTCTTTTACTCTTTTAAGCAGTATCAATTCAGCCTTTGAAGAGCTAAGAATAAATGTCCCAACATTTCCGTATGAAAAACGTCTTTCAAAAATTGACACCCTTCGATTGGCCATATCATATATTGCTTTACTTCGGGACCTTCTCAAGTCAGACTTGGACCCTGTCGCATTTGTTGAAAAAATCCTTGCGTGGAGAGATTAGATCTGAAAGAGGAGCAATCTGGAATACAAGTGGTAAGTTAGTAGTAATTAAACATTTCTGTAACAATAGAGGAGGCCACCAGTTCCCAGCCTTCTGGTAAAAAAAACTAAAAGAAAGGTAAACTGATAAGGGAGTTGGATAGAGCTGTTAACAAGTGCACTCGATAACTTTTTTCTAACTTTTTTCTCGATAACTTTTACCTTAATCTAACATACCTACAAAGTTGCTAGTAGTCGGAAGATACTTGAATTGTCACTTTATTTCGGCTATATATATATACATATATATATATATATATATATATATATATATATATATATATATATATATATATATATATATATATATATATATATATATATATATATATATATATATAATATATATATATATATATATATATATATATATATATATATATATATATATATATATATATATATATATATTATATATATATATATATATATATATATATATATATATATATATATATATATATATATATATATATATATATATATATATATATATATTAAGTTTAGTAATGAGGAACCGAAAGTAAATTAAGCAATTAATAGAATAAATTGTTTGGGATTCGGTTTATCGTGTTATGGAAGTTAAAGAGTCATCCTAATGAGGCAATTAATAGACATAAATTGGCCATGTCTGCAATTTTTAGAAGTTCGACGAGTATATTACTATTACTACTGCTAAAAACTCACTGCATCACCCGGCAACCCGAGGCCAAAACAGCTACGCACGTTCCTCCTCTATCCCAATCTGTTCAAAGCCTCCTTCTTTACACCATCCAAAGAAGTTAAAAGTTTCAATTAAGTCCTTCCTTACGACGTCCTCCAAACTCCTTTGGGGCCGACCTGCTTTTCTATTGGCCTTAAATGGTTGGCCGAACAGGAAGATTTTTGACAATCTGTGGTACTGCATCCATAGAACGTGTCATAGCCATCTCAACCTTTCTCTCATTATAGCCCTAGAAAGCGGATAGAACTACACCTCTCGTACAACTTACTGTTTGAAATTTGCTTAATCAGACAGGTACTCAAAAGACTCCATATACAACAACTATACTTTTTTCAACTGTGAAAAAGCAGCATGGCCTTGGCTTTTTTTAATTTGTCTATAGTCACTGCATTCATCACCTGTACTAATAATACTACCAGGATAGGTGAAGTTATCCACTTCTTGTTACCTAACGTCACCGTTTTTTACCTTCACGTATTCCCAGTATACGTGACTAAGTTTTCTTACGTTAATTTTTAAACCTATTCTTGCACCCTGAACACTATCTCAAAAGGATCATTCATTGTGGTAACATTTTTATCTAAACATTCCAATCATCAGCATAATTTAAGTCTAGGAGAGTTTTATGTTCTCATTTGATTCCATGTTCTCCCATAGCCTTTGTCGTACTCCGTAGGACCAAAGTTCATAAAAGCAATCCATACAAACAGGAATAGAACACAACCCTGCTTAACTCCTGATTCAATACAAAACCAGATACTAACCTCATTTTCTACCTTCACTACAGCAACGTCATTCTCGTATATAAAACAAATCACTTTAATGTATCTGGCATGCCATACAAAGCTAGAATCTTCGTTAAAGCTGTTTTATTGGCTGAATTTATCGCTTGCTCATAATCTATAAAACGAGGACCAAAGGGGTCTGATGACTTAGGTACTTCTCAATTATTAATCTAAGAGTAAAAATTATATCGAAGCGTCGTCTCCTCTTCCGAAAACCACACTGTTCTTCCCTTAAAACTTTATATACAGAATCTCTTAATCAGATCTTCAACATCTCTAAATCATCTTCCAGATTTTCTCCATGGCCTCCACTTCACATCTCCTTAATTCTTATTTTAATGTTTTCTCTATTTTTCTTAAGTTCTTCTCTTTTTCATATGATCTATCACTCAAATACTTCTTGTACAAGTCTTCCCGCTTCTCTACTAGACTTAAAGCATTTTCACTAATATTCCTATCAGTGTTTCTAACTTTCCTCCCTAAGACACCATCTGATACTTCCCAAATTATTTACCTAAAATTCTTCCATATATCTTCTACATTGTCAACTTTTATACTTTTTAGTTTAACATCCAAGTGTTCTTGAAAAGTTTCTCTCAAATTCTCCTCCTGGAGTCTACCAGCGTCATGAATTCCCGAAAGGTAGTTACCCTTCCTAAATTTGAACTTTAGATTAACCATAGATACTACCATATTTTTAACATCAATAACAGCACTCCTATATACCCTAGCATCTTATATGGATCCTGCCATTTTTCGGTTATAATAACATAATTAATAAAGTTGGCCTTCCTACCATCATGCGAATACCATTTCACTTACTGGCTATTTTATGACCAAATACTACATCGGTTATAATTATATTTTTATGCCTAAAAAAATGGAATGGTCTATAACCGTTACTATTTTCTTTCTATACACAAATTTACCTAGACTAGGCATCTATCCCAATTTCTGCAAACCTGGGCAATATAATCCCCTGATAAAAACACTATATTTCAACCCAGGATCTTGTCTATTTGTAATTTAATGTAATTTCCTGTCTGTAAGTAAATTCATCTGATTCAATACTATCTCCATCATTCGGTTCAGGAGCATTAACATCAGCCGATTCAGAGGCCTCGACTGTTATAACTGATACCTGGTAGTTTTTAGTCATAAAGCGAGCAAATTGCATTCTATTAATAATACCCTCCCAACCTAATCAAGACTTAGCAGCTTCTTTATGCATCGTGAGCCCTACTCTCTGCCTACGCTCCCCATCCTTCCTGCCTGAGTAAGTATGTTCTATATCAGTTCGACGTTATGGGAATCAAAAACCTGAGACTATAAAAAAAGAATATTTAATACAAAACTTTTCCCAGTAATCGAATATTTTTACTAGGCAGTGACAGCCTGGGCAATTTAAACAGTACTGAATGTAATCTGACAAAGGGATGAATTATATAATAAATATTAACATTGTCTGGGTGTTATTAATAATGCTTGAAATTGAGTGGGCAATTTAAGAAAAGTACCAGGGAATCGCGCTTCGCTCAATGAAGTCAATTTTAGAAATAACAACGATATCTGGCGTATCCCCCCTACCGCAAAAACACGTATCTTCCTATACTCTGACTCACACAAGAAAAACCTTTTTCTAGATTTAATATTTTGAAACTAAGATACAGAGGAGAAGCATTTTTAAGACTCTATGGGTCAACTAGCCTGGTGACACTATGAGGTCACGCAGCAAGGATTTCCCCTTTGGGGATATTGACGGAGAAAGGAACTTATGACAGAGCGGAGACCCCCAAACCATCTTACGGCACTGGAACACCTCTAACCTTCCATACCCATCCTACCCTTGCCAAGGCATTCATGTTGGCCTCAGGAGGCTTGGTGCTGCCGTGAGTTGTTGGTAGTAGTAGATACATTATGCTTGTCTTGCATGTAAAAATCATAATTTTGATAATAATCGCTCACTCTCTTCTTCGCCTGGCTGGTCAATAAAAAAATTGACTCATTAGTTATTGATCGGGAACCGTTTTAAGATTGAATCATTATAGGACTTTTTAACACCAAGGGGTCGAGTTTGGCTCGGTGAAGCGAATTTTAAATACAAGAATGGTGTCTGGCATTTTCCTCCCCCCTCATTTGTTGAAAATACCCCCACCGGGAACGAAATCCTTTCATATCCTGATTCGTACAAGAAAAAATATTTTTATGTATTTTCTCTAGATTTTACTGTAGGCTACTGACTTTTTTTTTTGTCAGTTCGTGAATTGGTGCCACCAAACTATATAAAGGAAAAAACTAACTTACTTTACTAAAAACTCCAGTCCAGAATAATAGTAGCCTATTTTTAGCTGATTTCTTGCTCCAAGTTCAATTGCCCCGTTCTGTCAATAAACTCTTCCTAGCTATGTTATCTATTATGGGTTGCCTCCCCATTATAGTATAATATTTGTAGGCATGAATATATAATGAATCGGAGACAGTAGGCTTGATTTTGCTTGTGCAGGATGTTGACTCTTTTTTATAGAAGAGCATCGCCGAATGTGGGAAACTGTAGATTGACAAAGATGGGTTCAGGATTGTGCAGAGCCTCCATTTAACTGGAGATCCTGACTTGTCTCAGTTAAAGATATGAAGGGGCCTCAACTGCTGAAAAGGAAAGTCCTAAAAAGAGATTGGCAAAACATTTTGAGAATACGTTAAATCGTGACAAAGTTTAAGGACATGATATGGAAAAGAATATAATTTTTTTTTTGACAGTTAGGAACTGACCCAAGATTTATGTTGTAAAGAGGAATTAGAAATAGTACTAAAAGGATTAAAAAATTATAAGGCCCCAGGTGCTCATAGTGTGGTAAATGAGTTTTTGAAATATGGTGGTTGCGAATCTAGTGATAAATTGATGAGGACAATGAATATGATTTTCGAAAAAAAAAAGAAAAAAAAGGATCCAGTGGTTGTAGGAACATTTTAATTAAATGTAGTAAATTGCTAGTAGGAAGCAAATTACTTAGCATGATGGTACTTGTTAGACTAGTAGATGCCGTAGATCAAGTCTTAAGAGAAAAACAGTGCAGAATTAGAAACAGAAGAGGATGCGCCGACGAAATTTTTCTCTTAGATTAATAATAATCGAGAAGGGTCTGAATCTTCATACCTCTTTAGTCCTCAGTTGTGTATATTAGGAAGAGCCATTTGATTCACCCAACAGATAAGCTTGATTGAAGGTCCTATCCTTGCATGAAGAACATTGTGAAAGCTGAAGAACATTGAAAATCTTACTTGTTTATGATTACCAGAAACAATGTGCGTTAGACAGCAAGAAGGTACAATTTTGAAAACATATTAAATAGACTCTGTTGCAGTTCGAGCCCTATTTTTTGGAGATTCTTTCTTGATTAAAAACAGAAGGTTATTTAATTTTCAGTTTAGCGTTATCTACAACTAGCCAATTCAGTACTTGTCAGCGTCATCTTTTATTACAACACTATTCATCTATAATCATTTTTCTTGAGGTGCGTCGCTAGTTGCTGTACAGATTGAGAGTTGTTTGTCGTGATTGAGAAGCTGCAAGGAGCTATCTCCTTTAAAATGCAGGGCTTTTGGCACAAGCAATTGTCAATGCTAAGGAGATGCTGTGACTCTTGGCCGGGATCTGTTATCACATGTTGCTGCACGGTCTAAGAACACAGACCATATTCTCAATACTATCAGAGTACGAAATGTTTTCTAAGAGAAGAATATCTCCCTTTCGCGCTTTTTTTTTTTGAATCAGATGAAGTGCCAATCATTCCAGGAGAAGCAACAGCTACTCTGACACAGAAATTGAACCACCTGTGTATAAAGTTTAATAGCTTTGTGAACTCTAACCCCAAGCCTGATGGAACCATTTTACGCGCTACTTCAACTATATTGTTAAGCCGAAACCGTCATATGCCGTGGTCGTATAGAACCCCCCAAAAATCACTCGAACATTGGCGCACGGTAAACATATCTTGACAACCCCTAGTGGCAGTACTAATTCACATATCGTGGAGTTTAAAGTCGAGGAAATTTTAATGGGGAGTAATCTTGATCAACAAGAATGCTGCCGTATCACTTGCCGAGGCAGTAACAGTGACATGAACATAGTGTTTTTGAAGTGTTTTTGAGTATGAAAGTGTTTTTGGAATAATTCTTCACGTTCCTACAGAAACTTCTGCAGGCGAAAACCTTAGCTCCGCTAAATCGAACTGTATAAAGACCCAACAAATTGATAATAATCGTTCGTTCAAACTAAAGTATTTCAGCAAGTCATCTCTGCAAAGCAATCCACTTCCCGCCGATTTTTGGGCACGGACGACTTCTCTGGCGTTGATGGTATTGCACGACGTCTGGTAATGTTGCTTTACTCAGCAGTAATAGCCTTAACGCCTTTCCTTTATAAAACTAACGACTTCTTTGTTGCTGTTAAGGTACATGGAATGGTTACTACTCAGCGAATATGACCACAGATTACTGAAATGAAATGTCCGTAAAGCAGTTCAGTAAAAGATGTAGGAAATTGTCAGGCTCGGTAAGCAGCTGTCTTAGCCAAGGTCTTGAGTGCATCATAGCCAGTGATCTAAATTATGAGCTATCTGACAGGCATATAATATAATAATATTTATTTTTAACCCACTGTACAATAAATGTAAAATAGTGGAGTAATACAAACAAAAAACAAAAAAAAAGAAAAAGAACAACGACAATCTAACCACAAAAATATAATCACTAATAAAAAAAACGGATAAGACTGTGATGTGGGCCCACCGAAAACCAGCATCCTGACTAATCTTCGCTTGCACCGTTTCAAGCGAGGACAGAATTGCTGTTGCACCATAACGACCAACAAGGCGCCTATTGCGCACAACAAGCGGCAAATACAATAGGAACTTACAGTATCTAAAATAATAAACCTTCATTTGTTTCAGATCATGCTTAGTAAAAAGCGGATACAGCCCAGAAGCGGATAAAATCGCATGGTCACAGAAACTACAGTAAAGTTTAGCAAGACCATGCCTATTAAAACGTCCACGGTTTGCAACTATTTTCGTATAACCAGCTTTAAGCTTATCCTTTGAATCACAAATAAATTTACGCCGGATGCTTCCTACGGATTCACATATGGAAATACCAAGCCATTTGATAACAGGGACACTAGGTACCATAAAGGTGTTGCAAGCAAGGGGAGTAGCAGGGGGATTAACAGCGTTGAAGAGTAAATATTCACGTTTCGAAGTATTTAATGATAGGCCTATTTCACTAAGCATAGATCCAACCATGCTAACATTCCGTTCAAGCCTCCTTTTGGAACGACTAATCAGGAGGAGGTCATCAGCATATGCTAAATAAGACACATCCGAAAAACCAAAAAAAAAAACAACTGGAGGGAATCTTATTAATCACACTCGAAATACAAGCATTAAAAATATGAGGCGAAAGAACTCCTCCCTGCCTAACCCCGCATTTAACAGGAATATTTCCAAAAGCACATCCATTCGATTTCAATCTCACATATGAATTCGAATACCAAAAACGTAGCAGAGAAATAATCGATGGGTTTATACCAAGCTGATGTAAAGAATAAAAAGCCTGAGGGTGCACAACACTGTCGAAAGCTTTAGATATGTCTAAAGCACATAGATGTAATGATTGACCTTTCGTTTGTGCATCCTTAAAAAGGAGAGCAAGCACCTGATGTGCATGTTGACAAGAAATCCTCTTTCTAAATCCAAACTGATTAGCATCATAATTCACAAAATCAATAATATAAGGAAGAAGCATATATTCAAAAAGTTTGCTAATATTGCAGGCGACAGTAATAGGCCTATAAGAATCACATTTATTTACGTCTTTTCCTCTCTTTACAATTGAGGTAACAGTACCACATAGGAAACTATCAGGCACTAAAGAACAGCAAAGACACATTTGAAAAAGTAGCTGCAAATGTTTTACTAGTTCCCGAGAATCTTTCCGTAAATGAAAAACACTTATACCATCAATATCAATAGACTGAGACTTCAGCCGCCTGATCGAATCAGTAATTATATCAGCTGACTCAGGAGGGACGTGCTTTTGTTGCATTTTTTCGGGAAGGCACTTAGCAAGGAGTTGGGAATATCGGCTATGTACAGCGAAATTAACACGGGAAAAAATATTAGAATAATGTTGGATCCAAGCTGATTGCGGAATATTATCACTCTTATAATCAGTAAACTTAGAAGAATTAGTCACAAACTTCCACTCTTTCGAACTGTTTGGAAAATTAACTCCAGCTTCACGGACGGACCGCTGTTGTCTTTTATAAGCCGTTTTTGTTTTACGTTTAATATCAAAAACAGTACCACGAGAGGGACGCCCACACAAGCAATCCAAATACGTAACCATAGCTTGGCCTGATTTTTCACTTTTTTCAAAAGAGGGTCATAATTCCAAACAAACTTTCGCGTGTTGGACCGAATACGTTCAATTGGGACAGCTACTTGTTCGGTTTTTTTCAAACATAAAATGATTTGATGATAATACGTATTCAATTGCAAACGAGCACTGGGTGAGGTAACTCCGCAACAGAGGAGGTTATAAGGCACATTAATGGTACTCAGCAGGCTTGCAAGCGTGGCCACATATAGAGGCCAATCACAACGATTCCAATTTCGCCGTTGAAACCACTTTTTTTCTACGGATTGGGGAGCATTTATTACTAGTTTAGATGTGACTGACACACACAGAGATATGGGTATGTGGTCATAATCTCTTTCATCTTCATCAACGTGGACAGTTGAAGTTGTAACACCAGCAGAGCATATACAGTGGTCAAGGTTAGACCTGGAGCCGCTGGCATGTATGTAAGTAAATGGAAGATCTTTTGTCAGAATCCGGAAACCAAGGGGGAGGCACTCGAGCAGTGAATCGGATCGGGGGGAGGACATTGTCATGTCACAGTTCATGTCACCCATTAGTAGCCAATCATAACCAAGTTTCTCAATACCCGATACCAAATTTTTCAATTTTTTGCACGCTTTAACAAAATGGATGAATGACGCAAGATTATTATTCTTATTATGCGGCAAATAAACATTAACTAGTACAAGATCACCAATCCTGACGGCTAAATAAATATCATCAGATCCGTAACACTGTGGGGAAAGGGAAGAGAGTTTCCGATTCAGCACGCAAGCCAACCCACCGGAGGGACGACCACGAGTTCTTCGGGCATTTGTAGAAAAAACAATGTGGCCGGGGCTACGTCGAAGGAAATTTACGCTCACAGCCGGCAATAAATGTTCTTGAAAAAGGACTACATCAAATGTATCAAGAAGATTATCAATACAAATGTCCTTATCTTTGGTCCCATTAATATTAAAAGAACAAATAGAGATAGGCAAAGATATCATTTGGCAATACCTTTAGTAGCAATAGCACGCAACTTGGGACATCGCAAACTATATGACACATGGTCTCCACCACAGTTAGCGCATTTTAGGGGACAACTGACAGGGAGAGTCCTTTGATGATTCGTGGGGATCGGAGCATCGGGAGCATTTCACAACTGGGCTTCTGCAATTGGCAACTACGTGGTCAGGAGAACGGCATCTATGGCAACAACGCGGGATCTGAAAATACTCAAAAACGCGCAAAAATTCATAATCAACTTTCAATCCAGTTTTAATGGCATTGATCTTAGTTGCAACATCTACAAACGAAATTCTGAGTGCATGGGAAGTTCCAAGCCTTGTTACGTCAGAGACTCCAGGGTATTCAGTAAGGCGAGAGATATCGTAATCAGTGCCTATACCCTTTAATAGACCAAAATATTTCTTTTCGATAAGTTTGGCTTTAGAGTTCACTAACACTAAGGGCACAGCCTTGCAAAAATCCTTCACGGCCACATTATCGATTCTTACAACAAGTTTATCGTTAGACGACCGTATGCTGCTAATTGCCTCATGACCGGAGATCTTGTCAATTACCTCTCTACGTTTTGCTGGGTTATTCAAAACCTTAGGCACATTCGAGATAACAACTGTGGCTAGATTATCATTCCCGGGGACAGTAGGTAATGCCGGGAAATTCATATCATAATTTGTGAGCTTAGAATCAATAACTTCTAGAGTTCGGCCAATTTTATTAATCTTGGTAGCTAAGCGTGAATATGCTACAGCCGGTATGGTAGGAACTTCGGTTGGAAGTCGGATCACATAAATAGGAATAGTTATGTTCTCAGAATCACATTTCCGGATTAAATCAATCATATCTCTGATATTGTTTGTAATTGCTTTATTGCCAACGCGCTTAGGACAACAGTCATCTGGAACTGTAGCTGAATAAAGTTCAATCTTTGCAGTTGAAACAGCCGAATTCTCGAAAAAATCAACCGCATGACTCACGATGATATCGTCGTCAATTCCCGCTTCAAAATTCACTTGGATAAAGTTCAAAACAGGCGAATAAACATACCTGTCATTATCGCTTGCAGCACTCATAGTCCGCTTTAAAACCGGTTTTATCTAGGCAGGCAATTCACATCACGTCTTGTCTTGGCAAGAGCTAAATGAATAATGCTCGAGCACAAATGTTTCTAGCCTCTTGCGATGGTCTTAGTGTTGCTGTCGATGATCTGTGTTTCACTTACATACACAATTCGGGCTTGACATCTAGCCTCAATTTAATGCTAAGCTCAACCTAAGCCCATGCCTGTTGCTTATATCACGTCAAGGTAAACGCCTATGCTTTCGACCGTTTTTCTCGGTTAAGAATGTTTGTCGAGTCACCCGCGCAAGACCAGACAATTTCCCTAGTACTAGGAAGTGGGTGGTCAAGACTGATAGGAATAAAATTAATCTGAATAGTTACCAGCTGTGCAGTATTAGACGGGATTCTTGCGGAAAGAGTACCTTTCCAATTATTTCAGTAGAGTACACTAACTCGAGAAGAGGAAAGACAACTGTGTCTAAATACGTATTGCGTGAAAATTTCTCATGCTCTAAAATGTGCAGAAGCACCTACTGTGCCTTGTAAGAAAGTTAGAAACGACCCGGAAGTTCCGAAGTGGTCTGAAAATGCTGCTCTTAGTGACGCGTGTGCTCGTGTGAAACTCTGGAATCAGTTTTGGATCGAGTATGATCGTCCGAGATCTACTGTTGTAAATCGTTTATTTGGTAAGTACGTTTATTTGCTAAGCACAAGTTTGCAAAGTTTGTTTACTTGCTAAGTACAAATTTGTTAATGTCCTGTCTAAGCACAAAAGTGAAGTGACCAATCAGAAAAGTCAATTAGTGAACATCCAAAACGCACTGTGATTTATTAAGCGTAATGGAAATCGCAGTGGTTCCAAAGCTGCGATCTCAGAGTGGGAGTGGATTTCTCCTTTCACTTTTGAGTTTTCCCCTCCCGATGAAGAGTTTGAAGATAAGTTCAGCGAAGAACTAGCCTAAAATCTGAAGTTAACTGGTTCTGGCGTTGGTTACGTAATAACTATCATAAATTTATCCTGTCGCCATCTGTAAGCCAAAGAAAAATCAATGACAAGATGTTGACGGACTTTGTGGTTTGTCCTTACCCATGGAAGTAACAATCTTTTGGGTTTTGCTAAACTTTTGTTTCAGATTGTTTTTAATCCGATCTCGTTCTTGATTTCTTTTTTTTTTACCGGCATTATTACACCTCTGAAAAAAAGGGGAAAACCCGTCAGATTGTGTATTTTACCGTTCCATAACAGTTTCACCTGTCCTGCAAACTAATGGAAATGCTCGTTATTGACGATATCTCAGGTAAATGTTAGTCTGCTAATAACTAATTTGGTTTTTAAAAGCCATTGGTCCCGAGCACATACATTATATTTAGCTAACATGCTTATAGCAGCTGATGGGTTGAACGGGTGCATTTTCCATTAAATTAAATTCCCGAATACACGCTGAACTATTAACTTAGGCGAATAAACGCGGCTTGATCGCTCGGTTATTTTACCTTTTCTTAATATGTATAGAAACCTTTTTGTCCGAGTTCATGTACCTTATAGTAGTGGGGCCGATTATCCTACGTTGTTAATCAAGAGGCAGTAGAATGAGGTTCTATTGTTTACTTAGGAATGCCTATTGGGTGGAGTACGGTTTTTACGCGTGCCCTACAGATAAGTAATTTTGGCGAAAAGCATATGAGGTCCTGCCATCAATAAAAAGGAAATATAACTGAAAGATTCGAGTCTGGCTGCATGATTTTTTTAGCTGTCTTTTTTTAGCTATGTCTCTATTTTGGAATATCTTTTTCCGCAAGTGATAGAAGAAATCTACGTTCAGATTTTTAGAAGCGAGCTAAATTTATTCTTAGTTTAGACCGTGGACAAATAATTTGTCGGTGTCACATCAGTTCGGCATTATTGATCCCATTGCTGTTCTCACCAAGCGTCAAGTGCACCTCCTTCAGGGTGCAAGAAAACGTTTGAAAATTAACATTAAGAAGACAAAGTCGCTTAGACTAGGAATAAATGAAATTGAAGAGGTAATATTGGGTAGAGAAGATTGATCAAGTGGATAGTTTTATATGCCTGGGTAGTATTATCAGTAAGGACGTTGAATGCAACGAAGATGTAAAAGGTAGAATAGTCAAGGCCCAGGGTCTTTTTTCACAGTTGAAAAACGTTTGGAAGAATAGGAAGATAATTCTGCAGATAAAGATAAGAATGTTGTACGCTACTACAATGACACCGGATGTCAAACAAAAAACTGCAAGAAATATTGTTCGATCCTATTTTCTAGGGCTAAAATGAAAGAAAGGTTGGTATGGTTAGGACACATTGTACTGATGTAGATAGACCCCGGCGCCACGCCGATGAGGGAAGAGCAGCGGCGGCGGGGGGCCAAAAACAGCACCGACGGCGTGCCGCCAGCGCAATCAAGGTTGACCGCAAACATTAATGTTTTCATCAGTATTTCTCAAATTACAGCTTAAATTTAAAAATTTACTTTCTCTACTCATTGACAGTACATTTTCATAGGATACTTCACCTAGTAGCTACTGGTAGCAACCAAACTGTCATATTCTTGTAAAATTCTCTCACCTCCCTTCACACTCAATTTTGTATTTTTTTTAAAGCAGCCATATAATGTTCTATAAGATCCGTCTCTGCTTTAAATTAAAAAAATAATTTACTTTTTGCCATCCCTACTTTCAATAAAAAATTCAAGATATTATCATTTAAATATAGTACTGCTGCCCTACCTTTCCCCTGGATACCACCTTCGTAGGATGCCGTCTCTGCTTTAAATTAAAAAGAATAATTAACTTTTTGGCATCCCTGCTTAGAAAAATAAATAAATTTGACATATTATCATTTAAATATAATACCTCCCTGCCCCCCCCCCATCTGGATACCACCTTGATAGAATACCATCCCTACTTTAAATAAAAAAAAAAATAACTTTTTGGCATCCCGGCTTTCAAAAAAAAAGGCAAGGCACTATCACTTAAATATAATAACTCCCCATGCCCCCCCCCCTCTGGATACCATCTTGATAGGGTACCGTCTCTGCTTTAAATTAAAAAAAAAATAATTAACTTATTGGCATCCCTGCTTTCAAAAAAATCGAGGTATTATCATTTATTTATGAAGCTTCCTACCCCCCCCCTCTCTGGATGCCACCATGATAGGATACCGTCTCTGCTTTAAATTAAAAAAAATAATAACTTTTTGGCCTCCCTGCTTTCAATAAAAAAAATCGAGATATGATCATTTAAATGTAATATCTCCCACCCACCCCCTCTGGATACCACCTTGATAGGATACCGTCTCAGCTTTACATTAAAAAATAGTTTACTTAATAATTAACTATATGGTTCACACAAACACGCGAAATAACGTTAAACAGCTTAGTGTTCCTTGAAAAAAAAATTTGAGTGTATGAGTAAAGGGGTACAATGACAACAACGAAATGTCGAAATTATTCAGATATGCCTCAAATTATTGGAAAACTGAGTCATAGATTCGCCTTGGCATTCAATAAGATCACAATGAATCTAATTAAAAGGGAGCACACACAAAAGCTAAATTAGGCCAGTAGCCTTTGAGAAATTGCAAAATACACAAGACAAAAAACAAGTCCCAATGAGGGGCCCTGGGTTTATTAAAATATTTAAATAGTTTCCCAGGGAATTTGATATCATTTTCTTCCGTCTCCACTTTAAATGAAAAAAAAAATATCTTTTTGGCATCCCTGCTTCGGATTTAAAAAAATTGAGGTATTATCATTTAAATATGATAGCTCCCTATCCCCCCTCCCCCTCTGGATCCCACCATCATAGGATACCGTCTCTGCTTTAAATTAAAAAAAAGTAATTAACTTTTTGGCATCCCTGCTTTCAATAAAAAAAATTCGATATATTATCATTTAAATGTAATACCTCCCTACCCCCCACCTCTGGATACCACCTTGATAGGATGCCGTCTCAGCTTTACATTAAAAAAATAATTTACTTAATAATTAACTAGGTCACTATATGGTTCAAACAAACACGCGAAGTAACGTTAAACAGCTCAGTGTTCCTTGAAAAAAAATTGAGGGTATGAGTAAAGGGGTACAATGACAACAACAAAAGTCTCGAAATTATTCAGATATACCTCAAATTATTGGAAAACTGAGACATAGATTCGCCGTGACATTCAATAAGATCCAAAGAATCTAATTACAAGGGAACACGTACAAAAGCCAAATTAGGCCAGTAGCCTATGAGAAATTGCAAAATACTCAAGACAATGAACAAGTCCCAATGGGGGGCCCTGGGTCTATCAAAATATTTCAATGGTTTCCCACGGAATTTGATATCATTTTCTTCCGTCTCCACTTTAAATGAAAAAAAAATATTATCTTTTTGGTATCCCTGCTTCCAATTATAAAAAGAATGAGGTATTATCATTTTAAAAATGATAGCCCCCTATCCCCCCCCCCCCTATAGGCAATAATTTACAATTTTTTTTGAATCATGTTTTTGGGGTAACTTCCGTTTCAATCTCTTAATTCCCCAACCTTGTACATAGCTTAGTCTATAGCTAAATTTTGTCTCAATAGAAGGTTGTTTTTTTTTTGGGGGGGGGGGGGGGGTAAAAATTTTTCAGAAAGAAGATTATATTTTCTTTAATCTATCAAGCGTTCAACAATTGTGCATTAAACATTAAGAAAATCTTATCCAAAAAACAGCAAAAGAAAGCAAAATTCTGCAAACTTACGATTCAGCTGTGAAACAATCTGTCGACTATCAATTTCAAAATCTAACTGAAGCTGTATAGTAGTGAATACGTTCTATTCAACTTAAAAATTATATTCTTGACTACAAATGATGTAAGAAATAGCAATTGGGAAACTGCATTCGAAATGATTTAATCTCATTTCATAAAGACGATACTTTTTTTGTCAACATATGAAGAACTGTGTATATTGCAATTGCATCTGTCTGTTTTTTTTTATGCAAAGTAACAAAAGAGACGAAAATCAACAAACAAGAGAGTAGTGAAGAAATATGGTATGCAAATTAATATTTGGCAGGGAAAGTCACTGGTGATAAATCGATAGGAGTGGCACCGTTATCGGGTGATTTTCGGGGAAATACCCAAAAATTTCGGGATAATGCAAGCCCTGCTTGATTTCTAATCAGGAAAATCGAAATAATAAACCACACGTGAAAGAAAAGCTCCGACTTTGCGGTTGACGCAATAAAGAATTGTCGCAAAATTAATTCAGTCAGCCAAACGCCGCCGCCTCTGCCGGCGCGCTGAAGGCGTAGCGACACTTCGATGGCGGTCAACCGGGCTTCTCGTTGGCTACGTTTGGTTGATCCGCCGGCGCGGCGCCGGGGTCTAGATGTAGAATGACAGATGGTCAAAGATTGTTCGTTTTGACCAGCCATCTGGCGCCAAACGAAAAACAGGTTGAATACAAGTAAGAATACAAGACTACCTCTATTACTCTTTTTTTCATGTTTTAAGGAAATTGTAGCGATACCCTTACCTCCCTGACTAAGCCTATGATTCAATTCAATTTTCGTACTTTCTCTTTTGTTTAATCTCCCTGTATCTCTCTCGTTTTTATTCATTTCTCCAAACTCATTTGCCTCAACACACATATTAATCCTGGTGACATTATATTTCAGATCTAACTGCTCGTTTGTCATGGATAAAGTGGGAAAACCTTGGAGTTCGTCCAGGAAAAAGAATTGCTCTTGGAACTCTTCCAGCAGTGTTGGAGAATGGCTCTCATCATTGATCTCAGTTTATTTCATAATCAATGTCTTCCACAGTTTTCTAGTCATATCGGCACTACCTGATCTCAAATTATAATTTTTGTCCCTTGTTCTTTAGTTACTATAATGTAGAATCCAAAGCGAAACTGTGACTTTTGTGTTTTTTTTTTTTACTTTTTTTTAGTAACATGAGGCATAGATTTCTGTATAATAAAGATTCAATGCAGACAGTGCTTCCAATATCTGCGGTGGCCGGCGTTTACCCCCCCCCCCCCTCCTTGAAAAATAAGGCTTTCCAAATTTGAGAATTTTATTTGAGTTTTTTATATTTTCTGTAGGGGGAAGGAATTTTGGAACTTTTCTATTATACGCCACTCACTCAAGTTTACGCTCTGTAGAACTTGAGAACAAACCAGTTCTTCGTTAGTTTCTTTCAGCTTAGCACGAGACAAGATACAGACAAGTGACAGAATAGATGGGAAATATATAATTTGTTTATATATATATGCACATAAGAGGGGGGGAAGGGTTTAAAGTATTTGTACAAGTATTTTTTTTTTGGGGGGGGGGGGGGGGTAAAGTATTGGGTAAAGTGTTTGAAGTCAGAAAACAATTCTTACTTCATAATAAGTAGAATAATTGTACCTAACACATTTTGCATGCAGACCCGCTGTATTCGCCCCCCCCCCAATTTACCCCCCCCCCCCCCCCCCTAATGTGCAAATATATAGCCCAAATTTGTTTCTAAAGTAACGAAGAAACACCGGTTTGTTCTCGAGTTTTACACATCGTTAAATTGAGTGAGTGGTATATAACACACAAGTACCGGAATTTTCATGGAGATAGCTGAATTTTCTGGTATTATTTAAAAACGATCACAAATAAAATTAAAAAACAAATTTTTCAACTGAAAGTAAGAAGCAACATCAAAAACTTAAAACGGACAGCAATTATTGCGTATATGAAAGTTGCCCCTTCCACAAGACCTTGCTCTTTACGGTAAAGTTTTAACTTCTTGCCCTAATTCTTTAGGAATAATTTTCTGAAACACAATGGCCGTTTAATTAGAAAAAATAAGCCTTTTCAACAGTATTAAAAACTTTGCTATTTTAACTCATTACTTTCAGTTGAAGAGTTGTTTTTTTCATATTTAAAAATGTTTAAAAGATAAAAAATTTACGTTGGTACTGTTATTATGTAGATATTACCCTCGCCTATTGCAAACAATCAGGTAGCAAAGCTTAAGAATCTTTTATTTTCAGCCTTGAAGGCTGGTTGTTTGGTTAAGGTGAAGCTTTATAATAAAAAAATACAGGAAGAATGATGTTAAATGCTATTGATAATATTCCTAGGGAATCCAGGCCCTTCGATTTTATTTCTGAGGGGAATGCTAGAAAGCTAATAGCAATCGTAAAATAGAAATAAACTGATAGGCAAGAAGACAGAACAAGGTCAAAGGTAACAAGATAGGGGCAAATTTATTTTCTAAAGTTATCTATTTAATAAGAAATCCCAAGAAAGGGGGATCCCGGCCAGAGAGAGATGTTCAAATTAGATCGAAGCCTTATAAACTAATCTAGGTTTTGCTCATTTTAGTAAGGGAAAATAACCCCTTCTGCTGTAGCAGAGCTACCAAAAAAATAGATAAACTAAGGAAGGGTTCTAGTCGTTTACCCCCCAAAAAAATACCCCCCCCCCCGTGGAAAATAAGGTTTCCAAATTTGAGAATTTGATTTGAGTGTTGTTTTTTTTTTTTTTTTTTAGTTTCGTAGAAAAGTGCTAAGGAACGGAAAAAAAGAGGAATTTTTACACACCAGAAGTATCTTAAAAACTTAGAAAAAAAAACGCAAATCCATTTTTGTTGAAAAGACTTCCATATGAACTTCTACAATTTTTGGCAGAAGCGGGCTTTAAATTAAAAATAAAATGGAAGAAGAAAAAAAATGTAGGGGAACAGCCATCAAAATTAAGCTAAAAACATATGGCACCAAAAAGTTTAAGAAGGTTTAGCTATTCTTTGAAAGGATAATTGGCTTTGGGAACCTATAAATTCTCATTTTTACGGACAAAAGCGTTGTCTCATTCTACGAGTTCGTTTTTCTTATTTTCCAAGTGTAACACTACCACAAAATCACCATTAATAAATAAACGAAATCCAGAACTAACAGAAATTACAATAGATAACCTAGTCAAACTCAAAGCGAGCAAAAATTAAAAGGAGTATGGCTGACATCATCCATGTCTTCTCAAGACCAGAAAAAATTTGCACCTTACTAAAAAAAAAAAAAAAAAAAAAAAAAAAAAAAAAAAAAAAAAAAAAAAAAAAAAACCGTCTATTGTCAGTTTTTGATATACATATTCTGATATTTATTCCTTATAGTCTTAATACTTATTTTGTAGAAAAAGTTTTTTAAATTAATTTCTGTTCATTTTTTATGGACATTGTCTTTTTCATAGAAAAGAATATTTTATATAATTTAATTTTTTTTTCTATTAGATTCCATAGTTTTTACGTTGAAGATTATTTGACTTTATTTCTGCTCATTTTTGGTTTAATGAGGCTCTTTACTTTTCTTTAAAAAACTTGTTACGTATGTTTTCCATTAAAAAAATAAAACCCGTAAGTAGTTAAATATAAAACAAAAGGTTTTTCAACTGAAAGTAAGGAGCAACCTCAAACCATAAAACGAACAGAAATTATTACGTATATGAAAGGGATTGCCTCCTCCTCAAGACCTCGCTCTTCGCACTGTTTATTTTTTTATTGAATTTTAGAGCACAGCTTATTGTTCTAATTTAACGGCCATTGTGTTTCAGGAACCGTTCTTAAAGAATTAGGACAAAAAGTTAAAACTTTAGCGTAAAGAGCAAGGTCTTGCGGAAGGGGCAACGCCTTTCATAGACGTAATAATTTTCTGTTTGTTTTAAGTTTTGATGTTGCTCCTTACTTTTACTTGAAAAAAACTTGTTTTTAAATTTAATTTCTGATCGTTTTAAATAATACCGAAAAAACCGGCTCTCTCTCCATGAAAAATTCCGGTACTTGTGCATCATACACCACTCACTCAAGTTTATGATGTGTAAAACTCGAGAACAAACCAGTTTTTCGTTACTTTAGAAAACAAATTTGGGCTGTGTATTAGCACATTAGGGGGGAGGGGGTAAAGTATAGCTGGTCTGCATGTAAATTGTGTTAGGGAACAATTATTCTGCATATTATTAAGTATTAATTGTTTTCTGGCTTCAAACTGTCCAAAATTTTACCCCCCCCCCCTTATGTGCAAATATACAGCCCAAATTATATATTTCCCATCTATTCTGTCACTTGTCTTTGTCTTGTTTCGCAATAAACTGAAATAAACTAACGAAGAAACCCTGTTTATTCTCGAGTTTTACACAGCGTAAACTTGAGTGAGTGGCGTATAATACATAAGTACCAAAATTCCTTCTCCCTACGGAAAAAAAACTCAAATAAAATTCTCAAATTTGGAAAGCCTTATTTTCCCCGGAGGCGGGGGGGGTATTTTCTGCGGGGAGGTATTTTCCGGGAGGGTAATCGCCGGGGGGGGGGGGGGGGGGGGGTAAACGCCTAGAACCAATATCCGCAAATATATTAAAATTTTCCTGAAGGAAAATTCGGTTCAGGCTTCAATGGTCCTTTCCTATTGTTACGTCAAGTCTTTCACAATGCTTCGAGCGCCACACGTGGCTATTTAAGCTAAGAAATTATATTTTGTATGTGTTTCTTCGTTTTCAAGGTCAACATAGTGTGAGCTTTTTTGTATAACGTAAGCAACTTGGGAAACAGACAAGGAATCTTCTTACTTTTTGATAGCATCATTTCTGCTCGGACTTTTAAAAATACTACAATTATAAAGAACAAGTACAATGTGTAACATACTTGTACAAAAAAAGAGCTTTTTGGACGTTCTTCTATTTATGAAAAACAAAACAAGCGAACTAGCTCCAGTAAAGGCCAAATCTCGACATTTGGGAAACAGAAATGCTTTTGGCAAAAAAAATCGCTTAATAGCACATCCGAAATCGGCAGAAATCGCTCGTGCATAAGAATTGATGGACATGGAAGGGGGGCTGGTTTGCCCTCTAATCAGTTTTGAGTCTAAAAAGGGCAACAGAATTTTCAATATCCAATCGAATGAGTGCTCCTTCCGAAGTTTCTAAAGCAACTCCTTCCCTACGAAGTGCCTCGGTGAAAAGAAAAAAAAATAATACATTGTGTCCACATCGCTCTTTTCTAATGCAGCGCTATTGCGGTGCATATGATTCCTTTGCCTAATATCAAGAGGGCCATGACGAAAGGCACCAAGTTCCGAAAGAAAGTTTTACACTCCTCTTCTATCTTTCTCAGTAACTCACACTCAACTATAACAGGATTTTTTTTTCTGATAGAAATAAAGAGCGAAATGGAAACTTACGACGAACAAAAATAATTGCCACTAACCCTATATAACGTACATCTACAAAATTAGTGCAAATAAACCGACTGCTGATATTCCCCTGTGTTTGCCGTATTAAGAAAAACTAGCGCCTTACTGAAAACACAAAAACATTATTAGTTGTCGTAAATTAGAAACAGAAATTTTCAAAGATATTTTTATTAGTTTAAATTCGTTTAATTTGGTGAAATTTCCTAGAAATGAGCATAGCCCCAAGACAGGCTCTTTTTTTGTTTTAAATAAATAATTTATGAAGTTCTTATAGACAACTTCGAAGTGAAGCTAACTGAACACGGTTCCGAGTGACAGTAACTTCATAAATACGCATCATTACTTGAAATTATCTGTACTTAAGATTAAAATAACTGGATATATGGAATTTTTATGAAGCTCTTGACGCTGAGTAATGTTAAGGTGTATATCTACAATTTACTATCTTATACTCATTGATACAGTCAATTGATATCGTGGATTTTTCGGTCACTATATAACATTTCTTGATTTTTCATTTGATTTTTCAAGAGAATGAATTAGTCTCTTTTTTTGGTCAGCTCCTTAATGACTTATAGGCTCCTCAAGCAGCATTATTTTGTTTTCAGTAGATTTTTTGTTTGTTTTGTCATTTTTGCTCGTAAACCTGACTCTGAATTCTTTGTAATGATAATAATTGCAAGAAGGTAGTGATAAAAAAAAAGATCAACGCGAGTATTTCTTAAAATATAGCAGCAAACAATTTTTTGCTATAGTTGAGCGTGAGTCAATAAGAAAGATAGAAGAAGAGAAAGGTAAGATGCTTAGGACACATTCTATAGCTGGAAAAGGACAAAATACCAAAGATCGTTCTTTACGGCAAGCCACCTAGGGCCTAATTTTACTTTCATAAAAATGAAAAAAAAAAAAAAAAATAGAAGAAGGGAAAGAGGGAAGATCTGGGATTTTCCTTATAAAGAAGACGAAAACTGTAAAACACATCATTAGCACCCAATATCGAAATACTTCTCCCATTTCAACGACAATCAAAATGAATTTTGGACTTATATTATATACGTGGGGTTTGTATATTCATATATATGGAAATTTGCATTTGCTGCTGACATAACTAGCCATTTATACTTTTTAAACTTAACCTCAATTTGAGAAAGATCACGTGTGTGATATATTTACCCACCCAAAGACCTTCAGATCCAAACTCACCCTGATTTTGGAACAAGAACAGGTCAACAATTTGGCACACTTTCAGCAGTACAAGGTCTTCATGATTGAAGCAGCTGCTGAGTTCCCGACGTCATTATTATGCAAAATCATCAGAGACCTATAGCTACAGTTTGTGGAATGGTTTTCTGGCTTGAATTCAAAGGCAGAAGAAGTGTTCTAAAATACATTTAAGGCAGATATGGCCAGTTGCCCAGATGAACTGCAGATAGAAGGTAATTGAGTTGAAAGCCAATGACCTCCTTAAGATAAGTTCAGAGAAGGCTGTAGGTTTTTACTAGCTTCTGCCTAATGAAGACTTTTCTAATGACAAAACTTTTTGACCCAGGTACCGTTCATTCTTAGGAATACCATGCCAGAATGAAGAAATATTTTTTAAAATGAAATATGTGAGGAAAAATTTGAGAACAGACTTTGATAATCTCAGGTCACTTTGATGTTAGGGACATTAATGCTAAAGCCAGGTACGTCTGCTATTAAATCATCGAGGAAAAAATTTTCTGGTATAGACAAAGAATTGAAATGAACTTTAAAAGTAGGAGACTATTGTAATAGCTAGCTTCGACTATTCAGCATAAGAAAATTATTTAAAGAGGCATACAAGACCAAAAAAATGGTGATCGCTACCTTGTATCTTATGATTTATTTTCTTTTTTTACTACGATTAGCAAAATACCAGACATAATTCCATCCCGCTTGCAGCAGTAGGATGGGAGGGATTGCATGAGAAACGATGTTGCCTGTAGTGGAAAGCATGACATCTATTGTATATGCCTACAAAAGTCTAAACCAGTGGCTCCCAACCAGTTTAGGGCCATGCTGCACCAAGCTACATCTAAAATCCTGATGCCCCCAGCCCCCTCATGATATTTAGATTTTGTTATTCAAAATATTACGCGTATTCACCTGAAGAAAGCTTAAAAGGCCATTAGCTTGGTATTTTTTGGGTCGTCTTCTAGGCATTTATATATTAATGAAAATACTGTCTTAATACAATACCTTTTATGCAATATATAGCATCACTGCAATACTATCGTGTATCTTTTTTGCTCTTTAAGAGCATTCGAATTTGACATTATTCACATAAAAAAAGTTTTTTTTTTCAAAATTAAGGTCGTTCGATACCTTAAAGAATCACCTTATCTCGTCCATTACTAGCTTTTTTAGTTTGTGTGACCAAACTATTCAGAATTAGCTGGGCGGTCTAACCATAACTTGTATACTTAAGATGAGATATCCGAATAAACGAATGAAAACAAAAGTCGACACCTACTTTCCCAGAAATCTTAGAAATACCGTTTAACTTCTCCAGTTTTGTGCCAGAAATAGATACTCAGATTTAATTGAACTTACATCATTAACAAGCATAAATTTTGTTTTTTTGATTGAGCAGAGCAGAATTTTCTTATTAAAGTTCTGGAAAGGGCAGTCCCTAAAAATATTCTAACATTAAAAGTCAACTCAAAAGAAGTCGCATCAAATAATTTGACAGGTTTTGAAGTCTCCAGTTGTACTAATTGCCTTGATTGAAATCTTTGCAGGCACAGGATGTAGATTATTTGTGCTGTATGTACATTGATTAAACTGCGTTAAGCTTAACATTTGAAAAGAATTGTAGGTTTCCTTTGTTTTAAACTAGCCTCTCGTTAGCTTTTTGAACTGTTAACACATCTATGATCCTCTATTAATTTATACCAAAATTACTTCGGAACCTCCCTGTGATGCTGAGAAATAATGGGACCTTGTCTTTGAGACTGTCAGCCGACAGTCGTGGGGCCTGTGCCCACGTTGGGAATTACGAGTATGCATAATAAAACGGTCCAATACAAATGAAAAGCAATGATTTAAATATATTTGTTCAGTCGACCTGGATACGGTTGTGACCCCCCCCTTTTTTACGCCTCTAGTCCATGAAAAATCTGGGCATCTGTACGAAGGCATATGATGTAATTTCTGACAATTTTTAGAGATCTACTAATCTTAAAGTAGACCTTTGAGGGCTATTCTCTTTGTATTTAGTATTTAGAAAGACATACATAAGAAACTAAACAAAAACACTCATGGAAAAAAATACAAAGAACAGTAAATATTTAATTGCTATTTTGCGCGAGCTTAATAATATCACCTTGTTCAAGCATTTCAACACTCTTTCCTTCTTTTAAAGAATTAGCAACCATAGCTTTGGCAACCATACTAGTCGGAATAGACCACCAATAATTGACATCAGCAAACTTGCTCAGAGCTCGAGTAATAGTCTCCAATGGTCTTGATTCTTCTCTTTGGCAGATCAACAAACCTGGTCGATAGATACACAATCTTGGAAATTCAAGGTTTTTCAAGTCTTCTTCCACCCGTCCTTTCGTTTTGGTATAAAGAAACATGCTATTTGCACTAGCACCTTTTGAGGAAGTTAAATGGAATTGCTTACAGTTTCCGTCCTTAGCCGCTCTTGCGACATGCATAACATAGTCATAGTCAACTTTTACAAAACCTTCTGCCCCTGCTTTCCCTCTTGTTGTACCAAGGGTACAAAACCCTGCATCAAATCCCTGAAAATCATCCTTGTTTATGTTGTCAAAATCAATGACTTTTTGGGTGATTCTTTGTTTTAATTCCTCATCCTGATATTCAACCAAACGTCGATTAAACGCAGTAATTGACGAATATACAGACATGGCTGCTAGACTCCTGAGAACCTCTTTTCCCACCTCACCTGTGCTTCCAACAATAAATGCTTTCATTGTGAGTAGTTTGGTTTGGATTTATGGCCTAAAAAAAGAAATCAATTAGCTGTATTCAGTTTTCAAAGAAGGTTCAATTCAAACCACCATTTGTTTGTGGGAATTATTTGGGATAACCTCAAGGACCTCTCCTCTGCTATTTGCAGGTGCGGACTATTTTACAGCAA
This sequence comes from Artemia sinica, assembly GCA_027921565.1. Classification (NCBI taxonomy): domain Eukaryota; kingdom Metazoa; phylum Arthropoda; class Branchiopoda; order Anostraca; family Artemiidae; genus Artemia; species Artemia sinica. Next base: position 35,926,106 of record CM051263.1, on the reverse strand, counting down.
AATTCATATGAAACATTGAACAAAAAATCAGCAAAAATATAAAATTATTGGAGGGCTGAGAACATCGGAATTATTTCGAACAGAACACCTTTATTAGCTAGAATAATTGCTAGTCAGCAGAAGTCCGTCAAAAATAAAACACAGGTATTAAACTATTGTCAAAACAGCTTGAGCTAAATAAATAAATAAAAAAAAAAATACAAGGAACAAACACACAACATAATGAATTGACTGATGCAAAAGCAAAACAAACCAGGATAAAAACACTAATGTTGCAATACTTACTTTAAAACGTGGAGTTAACGTGATGATGTGCCTATTACTTTTAGTAGTCGAACAGACCACGTTTTTTTTTTTTTTTTTTTTTTTTTTTTTTTTTTTTTTTTTTTTTTTTTTTTTTTTTTTTTTTTTTTTTTTTTTTTTTTTTTTTTTTTACTGGTCCTGGTGTTAAACAACCAACTTATTTTACCCAATAGAAAACTTACTTCACACGAAGTTTTATTGAGATCCGCTAGCCCTATGTGGTAGATGTTCGGAAGAAACAAAATATAAAGAATCCCCTCCGATATAGATTTTAAATAAGATATGAAACCTTAAAAGGAGAGCCAGGATACTTACTCTTGTTTTCAATCAACATTGGTTGAGATTTGACAATATCTTAGATGTGTTGATGACAAGAATGTAGACCTGATCCCTTCCCGTACCCTCCAGAGGTTTGGTTGATTTCTGATACTCAAAAGGCATACCTAATTCTTAGTTCCCACCATAGCAGGAAATAAGTTCCAACACTTTTTCTTAGTGTCGACGCCAAACTAAGTTCCAACACTAAAAGTTAGTTCTGACCATATTTTTTAATAGACGTCCTGATAACAAGTTTAAAAATTCCTCGCATAGAGGGACTGGATTGTGTCTAGATAAATCGAAGATACAAGCTTTTCTTTTTTAGCACGTTTGGACGAGGTCAAACAACCGTTTCTATTAAATTAATTAGAAAAAAAAAACTCCGAAAAATAAGTTTTTCAACGAAAAGTAAAGGCCATTTTAAACTTAAGCTCAGCAGATGATGATGATGATGAAAGAATTAAAGACCCCTCTTGACTGCTCGGTCACTTGGGTCTTCTTTCAATAAATCTGGATCCCACTTTAGTTAGTCAATCATCAATAATCTGCTCTGTCACATTAATTAATCATAATTATTCTTCCCATCACATCGTCCTATCTCTCCCAATGGCAGTTATAAACTGTGCAACCAGCTTTAGGATTTGTATATTGTCACTATCATTTGCAAATCCTCCAAAATCAAATTTACACTCAACTGTTTTCTTCTTTCATGAAAAAAGGCCTTGATATGCTGTCTTTGGAGAGTGTACTTATCACAGTCTTTAAGAAGATGTACCAGACTTTCTTCTATGTCACAAAACTCACAAGTACTTGACTCTCCATAAAACTTTGCCCTGTATAATTTTGTATCTGCATGGCCTGATCTAAGGCGAAATGCTAATCTTCCCTCTTTCCTACTTAATCCTTGGTACACATGTCTCTCAAACTTTCTTGCTACTTTTCGGGTAACAAACCAATTTCCGGAGTGATTTCTGCTATCCTCAAAATCATACGTTCTTACTGATTATATCAACTGATCTAATTGCATTGCAGATCTAGGAGTTGAACCACTAGTAAATACATTTATTGTTTCGCATGCCATTTTAGCAGCTGTGTCGGCACTCTCATTCCCCAAAATCTGAACATGGGCTGGGATCCACTGAAGACATATGTTTGCTGTTGACATTAATGATACTATTTCCGTGTAGCACAATGCAACTTCTCTTGAAATTTTCCCATTATGATCAAAATTGGCGAGTGCCTCCAATGCATTTTTTTGAATATGACAACAATACAATGTTTCTCTTGGTTGCTAAGATTTTCTTTAGCAAATACAATTGCTTCCTTTATGGCTATTACTTCAGCCTGGAAGATTGTTGCCTCTGAATGCAATTTAAATGACTTTGACACTTGTATCAAAGGAATGACAAAGGCGGCCCCTACTGCAGAAATTGGGTTACTTTTCTTAGATCCGCCTGTATATATATCAAGGAATCCCCTGTATTTCTCTGCCATCATTAATTTAAAGTTTATCCTGGAATCATGGTATCCATTCGTTTCAAACTTAAGATTGCACTGTAGCTTAATTGTCTCCCAAGGAGCAGGTAATGCAATTTCTGGAACTTTTAACATATCTGTCATTTTTAGTGTCACTCCAAACTGTTCACTGATACGGCAAGACATTTCAAAGATATTTTCCTGGTTTCTCTTTTTAAACTTATTTGATGTAACAATTTTTCCTGGTTTAACTATTCTTGATCTAACTGGGTTTGTATTATCTGCTGTCCACAATTTTTTTGATATATTTCAGGACATTTACCTTTCTCCTGGTTTCCAGGCTTTCAAGTCCTGACTCTGACAATAAAAACACAATAGGGGTAGTCTTTCTAGCTGCAAAGGCAATGCGTATAGCTGCATTCTGTACAGAATTCAACTTTGCTAGGGTTGTGTCACTGCCTGAGGAATAAATCACGGAAGCATATTCTATCTTAGACCTAATATATTTTATATAAAACTCCATCATAAAACTGGGTTTTTGCCCCCAGCTAACAGTTGTAAGCATCTTCATAAGATTCAGCCTTTTAACGCAAGCAGCCTAGGTCATTTCAATATGTGGTTTCCAATTCAAAGTTTTCTCTATATTCACACCCAGGAATTTTGTTTCATTCACAAACTCAATCTGCTGGCCATAAAATCTAATTATTGGAGTAAACTTTCATTTTCTTCCGAGTTATTTAACATGGCTTTTGTTTTATGTGTTGAAAATTTGAGATCAATATCAGTCGCCCAGTTTTCACTTGCACTAATAGTTCTGAAATAGCTTTGATTCCCTCTTCCAATGTCCTTGCCGTAACCCACAAAGTGTTATCATCAGCGAAAATTCCCGCGTTTGAATCTCCTTCTCCAATAGGGATATTATACTCTCCCATATTGTAAAAATCAGGTCCTAAGGCTGACCCTTGAGGTACTCCCCTTCTTCCTCTTACTAGGGCTGTTGACAATGTATTTCCTACTCTCACTGTCACTACTCGGTCTTCAAGATAATTTTTACTTAGCAGCAACATCCTACCTCTAATTCAAGCCTCAATTATTCCTGACAATATTTGTCTATGTACAATATTATCAAACGCGCCCTTGACATCAAGGAAAACTGCAATCATTACAAGTCCATTCTGGAGAGCATATAAAGCATCCTGTTTAAAGCAAAGCAAATTTTCTATGGTACTTTTGTTTTTCCTGAAGCTGCATTGTATATCTTTAAGGCCGCCCCTTTTTTCTACTTCATAGTTAAGTTTTTTCGTAACAAGTCGTTCATATACTTTCCCTAAAACTGGGAGCAAAGTTATGAACCGCTGGTCTTCCAGTTTTGAATTGTCCTTTCCTGGTTTTGGGATCATAATTGCTTGGCCCCTTTTCCATGCACTTGGAAAATATCCATCATTCCAAGCCAAATTGATGATGGCAAGCAACACCATAATCCACTGCTTTGGCAAAGCTTGAACAAACTGTGGATAAATCATATCTTCCCCTGGTGAGGTAATAGGGAGATTTCTTATTACACTGTCAATTTCAACATTAGTAAATGGCTGATTATAAGGGCTCTGCAAATCCTGATTTGCCATTCTTTTAACTTTAGCTGTCATTCTGGCCACTTCTGTAGCATTTGGATCAGTATTTCCTATTGTATTATTTAGATAATTAGCACTTGCATTCGCCTTATCTTGATCTGTCACTAGTAACTGATTATTGTACACTACAGGGGAGTTGGATTTTCTGGGTGGGGGTTTGTTTTGCATTTGTTTGATGAAAACATAGACCTTACTTACTGGTTTCCGGAAATCCAAATTTTCAATAAACTCTTCCCAGCTCTTTTTCTTGGCTTGTGAAATCGCTCTCTTAAATGCTGCATAAGCTCTTTTCGCCTCAATATAGTTGTATATTGTTGTTGCTTGTTCATACTCATTTTTTTCCTCTTAGATATTTCTTTTTAGCTGCATCACAATCTTTGTTCCACCATATACATGAATTCCTTTGTCCCTTATATTTGGCCTTCAGTGGAACAGCTTTTGTTGCTGCTTCAATTATGCTGTCCTGGAAAACCTTCACTTTGTCATCAACATGTTGCTCCATTTCTACGACAGCCAAAATGTCTTTTTGTTCAAGAAGTTCTTTAAACTTTCTCCAATCTGCCTTCTTGTTTTGAAACTTAGTAATCTTGTTTGTCTCAAATTTATCAGAAATCTCAAACCGACCATCACAAACATTTAATAAAATTGGGGCATGGTCACTAAACAAAGATGTATTTACTAAGGTTGACACAGTTGCTGATGCCACTAGATCTGGGCTAGTGAAAGTCAAGTCTATAGTGGTGGAAACTCCTGTTATAGGATTTTTTTCGGGTTGGAAGCCTTTTGGTGTAATTAGGCATATATTATTTTCCAGTAACATATCTTCAAGGCTTTTACCTGAAGCATTAATAAAATCACAATTACACCATACTTTACTATGGGCATTAAAATCCCCTATTAGAACCACCTGTTCTGCATTTGGTATTTTATCAAGTAGTTCATTTATAATGCCACCAATGTCTTTATTATTCCCATTCGAGTTGTAAACATTTATAACATTGAGGATTTTACCATTTCCCAAATGGAGCTTGCATCCAACTATTTCAACATACTCTTCATAATTGTCACCTAATTCAATATGCACTTCGGTGTAGTGGTATTTTTTGCTAATACCTATCAACACCCCGCCTCTTCCTGTTTCAATTCTGTCTTTCCTCAAAATATTGTAGCCCTGGAAACTCATATTTATATAGGGTTTTAGCCAGGTTTCTTGGAGGCATAAGACATCAATACAGTTTTTATGGCAAAATTCAACAACAAGATCTTTCTTCTCATTCCTCACTGATTGTGAGTTCCATGATAATATTTTAAGGTCCATATTGTTGTGCTGCTGTCTCATTAATTAAACAAACACTTCTAATTTCATCTTTGTTTAGCTGTCCAAGCTGCAATTCATACACAAGGGTACATAATTTATTTATACGTTCTATTAATGATAGTTCACTTAATTTAAGCATTTCTGGTCTTAGAAGTAATCCAATTATTAGGGATTTTGCTGCCTTCTGTTCAATATCTTGCTTCATATTTATTGTAATTTCATTATGACGTTGATTGAAATAAGGGGTACTCACAGTAAGTTTTTTGTTTGCCACATCTGCATAGCTTCTATAGGTTACTTGGGCTCTCTTAAAACCCATGTGATATTTCTCTGCCACTTGTAGGATTTCTCTATTCTGGATTCTAACAGGGCAAGCAAATGATGTAGAAGAATGATTGCCTTTGCAATTGGCACATATATATGATTTGGGCCTTGAGGTACTATCAGTGTTTTTGAGATGGCACATATCAGATGAATGATTTCCTGAGCATCTTAGGCATGTATGAGCTTGAGCTCTACAAACATCCTGTTTATGGCCATATTTTTGACACTTATGGCACTGTAATAATCTCCTGTTATACACCTGGACTTCTCTTTTTCTTCCACAAAACCACACACTTGGGGAAGACAATTACCTTCAGAAACCACCATTATTGCGTAACTGTCAGATAGCTTTTTTGTTTCTTTGTTGTACCATTTTTGCCGGTGAACTTCTTTTACTTTAATAGGTGACTCCACACACTCTAAAATCTCTTCATCTGTCATGCTTAGTTGGACTCCTTTTATGATCCCTCGGCTTAATCTCTGCTTAACACTTCCAGTAACATTTACTCCAGCAACAATGTTCATTTGTTGGACAATTTTTGATGATTCTTCATCCATGAGGTATACTGTCATTTTGTCTCTTACTCTGTTTACTTCAAATTCAAATTTTCTAGATTTCAGTACTTCTTTCAGAGATTTCACTATTTGGTAGTCATCAGGCAGTTGTTTATTTTCATCACTTACTGTAACATCAATCATTGAAGATAATAATTCGGTCTGTGGTATCTCAATGGTTTGATTTTTAAAGGACACTTTCTGAGACGGTATTGATTGGTTTTGGTGTGCATTTTGCCTCTTAGCTTGTTGTGGGGCAATTTCACTATTTGGATAAATGTCTCTCCTTTTACGTCCTAGGCTGGGGTTCAGTCCCAGTTTTGGCATTTGCAGGTCTTCTTGAATCAACTCTTCTACTACACAAGGGTTGACAGGTCTCATATCTTCATCACTCTCAGATGGTAATGGTGGGTAACTTCCTTCCTCACTTAACACAGAGTACCTATTAGCTAAAGGAATGGCTGTATCCCTGGCCCATTATAATTGTTGGATAAAAACCACTTCCCACTAACTGAACTGGTGCTCTTTGCACCTGCTGGACAATTTGTTGTTGACCATAAAATGCATTTGGGTTATATGAACCTGGTTGCCAGCTTACTGGCATATCATGGGACCATGGAACTATCATTTGGTTCTGACTTGCATTATTATTAGCTCCATAAAACTGTGGGGTCATTTGCAAAAATGATTGTCCTTGACCTGTACCACTTCCACCTGCACCATGACCCCCTTGGGGGTCAGGTTGAATGTTCATTTCTTCTAGAGCACAAAATCGATTTTCAAAATTTATTCTTCAAAACTTATGAAATGTCATTCTAGTCACCTGCCTCACAGAAACATTGAAAACTTGAAGCAAAAGATTTTATATCATACAGTTAATCTTTTCTTCCCTTTCCCGCCATTCTTTAATTCCCTGGAGATTTCAACGTCTATATCATTAGTTTTTCTTAAGCTCAGCAGATACAAATACCTGTTGAAATTCAAACTCAAAACGCAAACAAGAAATTACTATTAAAGAATAAATGAAACCCAAAACTAACAGAAATTAAATAAACAATCATAAGAAAAAACATACAACAAGTAATAATATAAATGAATAAATAGATCTTAAAGCGAGTAATGCTTAGACTGAATATGAAAATCAAGCTTGAAACGAAAAAAAATATTTTGCTATTGAAGCATAAATGAAACTTAAAACGAACAGAGATTAAATAAAAAACAATCAATGCAAACAAACATACAATAGATATTAATGTAAATGAATAAATAAATCTTAAAACGAGTGAAACTTAAACTGAATATGCAAATCAAGCTTGAAACGAACAAAACTCACTACAATTAAGAGTTTGGGTATCGCCTCCTTCTCTCACTGTAAAAGTCTAAAACATACTGCGTCATTGGCGCTTTACTAAAAACTAAGTTTATTACAAATATTTTCTTTTGTACTTAATATTGAAAATAAACATTAAAATCATAGTAAAATTTTGAACTGATGAGCTTTCAGCGATTAATATCATTATACATCAAATATTCAGTTTTATTTTTTAGTTCTTTCTAAAATTGTTCAAGACGAATATAGTTTCACTACAAATAAGAGTTTGGATACTGCCCCCTTCCTTAACTGTGAAAACCAAAAGCCTACTGCATCATTGGCGCTTCACTGAAAACGAATTATATTACAAACATTTTCTTTTCCAGTTCTTCCAGCATTGAAAATAAAAATGAAATTATAGTGAAACAAATTCTTGAACTGATGGATCTTTCAATAATTAATATCATTATACATCAAATATTCAATTTGATGTTCAAACACTGTTCAAGACGCATATAGTTTTCAGTAAAGCGCCAATGACGCAGTGGGTATTAGACTTTTACAGTGACAGAAGGAGGCAATACCCAAACTCTTGTTTATAGTGATTTTTGTTCGTTTCAAGCTTGATTTGCATATTCAATTTAAGTTTCACTCGTCTTAAGATTTAATTATTCATTTACATTATTATCTATTGTATGTTTGTTTGCATTGATTGTTTATTTAATTTCTGTTCGTTTTAAGTTTCATTTATGCTTCAATAGCAAAATATCTTTTTTTGTTTTAAGCTTCATTTTCATATTCAATTGAAGCATTACTTGCTTTAAGATCTAGTTATTCATTTATATTATTACTTGTTGTATGTTTTTGCTATGATTGTTTATTTATTTTCTGTTCGATTTGGGTTTCATTGATTCTTTAATAGTAATTTCTGGTCGTTTTGAGTTTGAATTTTAAAAGGTATTTGTATCTGCTGAGCTTAAGTTTAAAATGGCCTTTACTTTTCTATTTTTAAAAACTTATTTTTCGGAAAGTATTTTTTAATTAATTTTTGTTCGTTTTCGATTGCAAAAAGGTTCAAGTTTTTAAAAATTCCTTATTCCAAAATCGAACTTTTCTTAAAAAATGTTCATCAAAGTACCAAAACTAGTATCAAAGTAACGATATCAAAGTGAAAAAATGGGCTTGTGTCAACCTCCGAGTTTTTATTATCTGATGTTTGAACTATTTTAAAAAAATGGCTATCTCAAAATTATTATCGGATGGGTTTGGGAAAAAAGAGCGTGGGGGGCTAATTGCCCTTTGGTCTCTTTTGACTCTTTAAAACTGCTACTAGAAATTTCAATTTTCAATCAAAAGAGCCCGCTCTGAAGTTTATACGAGCATACCTTCTATAAGAACCATATATACCCCCAGAGTATAACTTACAACGCCTGTCCCTGGGCCCTGGGGGTTTGCGTCGACCCAGGAGTTTTAATATCTGATGTTGAACTATTTTTAACAAAATGGTCACCTCAAATTTTTATCGGATGGGTTTATCCATCCGATAAACCCCAAGGCGTGGAGGGTGGGAAGGGCTAGTTGCCCTCCGATCTTTTTTTACTCTGAGAACATGAACTAGAACTTTTAATTTCCATTCAAATGAGCCCTCTCTGAAGTTTATACAAGCATCATTTTCATAAGAACTATACACGGCCCCAAGAAATAGCTTACAATGCCTGCCCCGGGCCCAGAGGGATTGGGTCGACACCGGTGTTTTTTGTTATCTAACCTTTGAACTCTTTTAACAAATGGCTATCTCAAAATTTGTATCGGATGGGTTTGGGGAAAAAAGGGCGTGGGAGGCCTAGGGGGCCCTCTGATCTCTTTTGACTCTTAAAAATTGAACTAGAACTTTCAATTCAAATCGGCCCTCTCTGAAGTAAGCATGGGCACTGTTTCTGTTTTTGTTCTGTTTTAAAGTACATGTTTCTGTTCTGTTCTTACAAAAAGACAGAAACAGAACAGAAACAGATGACCTGTTTTTTATTTACCTGTTCTGTTCTGTTTCTGTTTTTATAATAACTATTTTTTCCTGATTTTACTTTATTGATTCAAGAATGAGATATTAAGAAATTTTGAACTTACAAAATAGTGTTTTTAAATCGTAATTTGAAATTTTGAAGAAGCGTGGTAACGCCCCATGCAGTTTTTGGAATTGGAGCGTTATTATAAAGTAGATATAAGTAAAATGATGGCACTCAGTGTGTCTAACATATCAAATGTGCTGCTAGATTGTTTAAGCTAGGCAAAATTAGGGCTTAGGAGTCAGATGAGAGTAGGTAGGTGTGTAAATGGGAGAACAGTGAAGGTGCAGTTTTGTTCCACTAAAACAGCTTATTTTTTACTGTATATTATTCAGTCAATTGAGCAGCAAAGTTGCATAGATACTGTCTATTCAAAAATATTCAAACAGTTGCATAGATTCAAACAAATCACTTATTACTGTATATTCTGGTTCTATTGGTAGGGCCTCTGTATCCTACATTACATGGGAAGTAATCTGCACCTTTAACCGGGAAAACTTTAGTTCAACGGTTTTTATGGAATTTATGCTGCTAGATAACAGTGACTTGCTATCATTACCATAATAGCCTATACATGATAAATACCGATTATTAATTGCAAATTTTTTTAAATGTTTAGTCAGAGAGGAATGTAAATGTATTGAAGTCTTGTCCAATAGAAATATATGTTTTTGCTGGCACGTTTTATTGCATCAACATAACAACATATACTTTTTCACAGTGCCAAATATATTTTTTCTACCGTCTCTAAATATAATCAATGGAAACCCTTTCAGGGAAAAGCCTAGAATTGAAACAGTGGTCTAACTAGCTGATTCTGGCCTAGCTGGCCAAAGTCATAAAATGCTGATACACTTTTCTCTTTCTGTAGAATAACACATCATCCAGTGAACACAGTAATTTTTGCCATACAGCACAATAAATTAAAAAAAAAATGCCACTAAGCAGTATATTATTTCTTGCATCTGTCTCTTAAATACCTATTATAGACAAGTAAATTCCCGTAAAAATTAATATGATATGATTTATTAACACTAAAAGCCTTACTGGGCCATGGTTAATAAACAATACACTTAAATAATAAATGAAAATAACCTTATAATACTGTATATTATAATACTGTGCTGCAAATTATCTGAAGTTCTTAGGAAACCGTAGTTAGGAGCTGTCATTTAGCTTTTATTTGCTGACAGGTTTTCTTGGCTCATTGCGCAAAAAAAACCACTCAGGGGGAAGTTGGCCCCTTTTCCCCCAATAACGCCACTGAGGTGAAAGAGGTCAGATATTTGGCTGGAGGGGCAATTTTCAAACTGGTAGGCTACTGGAAGGTGCTTCTAATTTTCTGAAAAATCCTAAAATCAATCTTTGTTTTAAGACAAGCATGATGTCATTTTCTGATGACGACTTGGATGTTCCAAGACATCTCTCTAGGTACCCTACGGAAAAAAGGAAGTATTAGGTGCAACTTCTGAAGAGCGTCTCTAAAGGCTAAGGTCTCTGCTATGGGATTTATATACTATCAAACAGTTCGTGGTAACGAACTGTAAGTAAGAAGCGATCCAGCTCAATGGTAACCGAAACTCTAGAAAACCGGTTTTGATACCAATAGATACATCAAAAGAATCAGATTTCAATGCTGATTTCAAATATATAACTTTCATCAAGTTTAGTCCTACCCATCAAAAGTTACGCGCCTGAGAAAATTTGGCTGATTTTCGAAAAAAAGGAGAAAAGACCCCCTAAAAGTTATAGAACCTTGATGAAAATCACACCATCATATTCAGCGTATCAGAGAACCCTACTGTAGAGGTTTCAAGCTCCTATCTACAAAAATGTGGAATTTTGCATTTTTTGCCAGAAGAAAGATCATGGATGCGTGTTTATTTATTTTTTTTTGTTGTTTTTTTTTTTCCCCAGGGGTGATCGTATCGACCCAGTGGTCCTAGAATATCGTGGGAGGACTCATTGGATCGGAAATCAAAAGTTCTAGGGCCCTTTTTAAGTGACCAAAAAATGGAAGGCAACTAGGCCCCCTCCCACACTCACTTTTTTTCCCAAAGTCACCTGATCGAAATTTTGAGATAGCCATTTTGTTCAGCATGGTTGAAAATATGATAAATATGTCCTTTAGGATGACTTAATCCAAAGTCCCCAGGGGGAGGGCTGAAAGTTATGAACTTTACCCAATGTTAACATGATTTCGTGGCAGAATATCTATCAATGTTAACGAATGATTTCGTGGCAGAATATCTACAACAATAATAAAAACAATCATTACTTTATATTCTTCTTATAGTACAAATACAATTCTTTCGATGTCCTTCAACTTCCTGAAAACTCACCAAAAATTTCACGACAAACAGTTCTTAACAGACGTTTGTTATTTTCTTGGATAGGGCACTATTCCACTAGTTATTAGAAGAAAAATAAAGGTCCTATATCAAGTTTCCAAGGACATTTTTATGACCCATAAAAAGTTTTGACACTCCATTGCGCAATATTACTATCTAAAACCACAGATTATTGTGAAGCCTAATAGATAATCTGTACTAAAACTATTAGGTTGCCCCTTTGTGGTAAAACATTTTGTGGCAAATTTTAAATTGTCCTGCCACTTCGTGGATCTCTCTCCCAATATTTATGGAATTTCGACTATTTTCCTGTTGCAGTGTTCCTTAGATGTTAGTAATAAAAAATTTTGTATTTGCTAAAATCTAACCCAAACCCCCCTTTTAGAAATCCTGAATAGGCCACTCAATTAAGTCATACCTGTGAGATGGGACAGTAGCGAGCCACTTCGCCGGTCATCCAATTTCATTCTGCTTTAGCTATCACGAATAGTACAAATTCGCACCAGTAACGATCCTACACTGGATCGTTGATGGGAAAGAAAATGGGAGGAGCTTTTATACGCACCGAGACCAAAGAAGACAAATATTTTTGAGGATGAACGTACTGGTTAAATTTCTCTACTGTGGCCCAAACAGGCAAGAAACAACACTTGAGAAAAATTCTCTCTTTTTCTGGAACATAACTGAAAATTGTATGAACTTCAGGGGAACTGTTTTTCCATTTCACAATCTGCATACTGTACCAAAACCTGTCTTGTATTGCCATCTCTTGCATATTAATTTACAAAAAAGTTTTTCTAGTGAAAATAAACAGTAGGGCTTCTTTTTGGCGAATTTATGCTTTGTCAAGAAGTGGAATTCTTTGATTATTCAATAATTCAGTGCTGTCTTCTTCCACTGGAATTTCATTTTGCCCGCTAGAGATGGGTATAGTCTGGGTCTCTAATAGATTGATAGTCATCTGCTTCAAAGAAACTTGAGTTGTCTGTGCTTTCTTTGTCTATTTCGAAGGTGCCTTTGATGAAAGTTATGGTTTGGTATGTTTAACTACGCTGTTTTATGGTTTGACCCGTCTGTGCTTTCCTTGTCTATTTTAAAAGGTACCTTGTTTGAAGTTTATGATTTGGCAAGTTTAACAATATTTAGTAATGTTATTCCATGGCTTGACCTATCTGTCCTAAGTTTCTTTGTTTATTTTGAAGGCGCCTTGTTTAAAACTTATGATTTGGCATATTTAGTCATGGTGTTTCATGGTTGGACTTGTGCTAGGATATCTTTGTCTATTTTGAAGGTGCCTTGTTTGAAAGTTATGATTTGGCATGTTTAGTTACGATGTTTCATGGTTTGACTTGTCTGTGCTTTCCTTGTCTATTTTGAAAGGGGCCTTGTTTGAGTCTTATGATTTGATGTTTAGTTATGCTGTTTAATGGTTTGAGGTGTCTGTGCTTTCTTTGTCCATTTCGAAGGTGCCTTCTTTTATAGTTATGGTTTGGTATGTTTAACTATGCTGTTCCGTGGTTTGACTTGTCTGTGCTTTCCTCTTCTGTTTTGAAGGCCTTGTTTGGAACTTATAATTTTGCATGTTAAGTTATGACATTTCATGGTTTGAGTTGTCTGTGCTATGTTTCTTGGCACTCCCTTGTCTATTCTGAAGGCGCATTGTTTGAAAATTATGCTTTCATATGTTTTGTTACGCTGTTTCGTGGCTTGACTTGTATGTACTTTCCTTGTCTATTTTGAATGTGTCTTGTTTGAAACTTATGGTTTGCTAGGTCTTATTATGTTTGTTTCGTGGTTGGAGTTGCCTGTGCTTTCATTGTCTATTTCGAAGGTATCTTGTTTGAAACTTATAGTCGCTAAGTTTAATTAGGCTGTTTTGTGGTTTGAGTAGTCTGCGCTTTCCTTGTCCATTTCAAAGGTGCCTAGTTTAAAACTTATGATTTGGCATGTTTAGTTATGTTGTTTCATGGTTTGACTTATCTGTGCAAGGTTTCTCTGTCTATTTCGAAGGCGTCTTGTTTCTAACTTATGGTTTGGCATGTTTAGTCATGCTGTTTTGTAGTTTAAGCTGCCAGTGCTTTCCTTGTCTGTAAGGGCCTTGTTTGAAAGTTATGATTTGGCATATTTAGTTATGCAATTTCAGGGTTTGACTTGTCTGTGGTTTCCTTGTCTATTTTGAAAGGGGCCTTAATTGAAACTTATGATTTGATATGTATAAATATTTTGAGTTGCCTGTAATTGCTTTGTCTATTTTGGTGCCTTCTTTTAAAGTTATGGTTTGGTATGTTTAACTATGCTATTTCATGGTTTGACTTGTCAGTGGTTTCCTTGTCTTTTCAGAAGGGCTTTATTTGAAACTTATAGTTTGGTATACTTAATTATGCTGTTTTGTGGTTTGAATTGTTGGTGCTCCCCTAGTCTATTTAGAAAGGGGCCTTGTTTGAAAGCTATGACTCAACCTGTTTAGCCATGCTGTTTCATGGTTTGTATTGTCTGCGCTTTCCTATTCCATTTTGAAAGAGCCTTGTTTGAAACCAATGATTTGGTATGTTTCATTCTGCTGTCTCATGGTTTAAGTTGTTTGTACTTTCTTTGTCTATTTCAAATGTGCTTGTATGAAACTATTGGTTTGGTATATTTAACTATGCTATTTGTGGTTTGACTTGTTTGTGCTTTCCTTGTGCATTCTGAAGGGTCTTGGTTTGAAACTTATGGCTTGGTATGTTTATTTATGCTTTTCCGTGGTATGAATATTCTAGATATACAAGCTAAAACACCTGTTTTCAAATTTTTTCAAAATTCCGTTTGTCCTGTTGACTACCTTTTGATCCTTTCAGTATTCATAATTTTTACCAACTTACCCAAGTTTCTTCTGACTTTTTTAAACCCCTTACGATTTTCTTTACTCTTTTTGACTCCCTTAAGTCCTTCCTGACCCTCCTGACTTTGTTTTGTCCCTTTAGTCCTTTCTGACCCTCCTAACTTAGTTTTGTTCCTTTAGCCCTTTCAAACTTTTGTAGTCCCTTTGACTTTGTTTATTCTGCTTGGACTTTACTTAATTTTCCTGATGCTTTTTTTCCTTCGTTTGATCTTTTTAGTCCCTTCTGACATTGTCAGTCTTATCTGACCTTTTCATTATGCTTGGACTTAATTTGATTTTCTCTAAGTTGTTTCATTCCTTTGGTCATTTTAGCCCCTTCTGACATTGCTAGTCATTTCTCACCTTTCTAACACGTTGTGGACTCCTTCAGTCCTTTTTCGCTCTCCTAATAATTTTTGGTTCCCTTGAGCTTCCTTTAGTCTATTCAAATTTTCTTAGTCCCTTCTTACTTTCTTGAATTTCTTCAAGTTTTTCATTCCTTTGATCTTTTTTGCCCCTTTTAGTCCTTTCTTGACCTTTATTACCACGCTTGGAGTTCCTTAAGTCCTTTCTGAACCTCCCAACTTTGCCCTTCTGAGGTTCCTTTCATGCCTTTCTGTAATCCTTAATCTGTTCCAACTACTCCCTTTTCCCTGTGCAAATTCCTTTGTCTTCTTTCCCCTTACTCTACTGGCTTATTGTGTAGTGTGGTCCTTACCAAGTTTCATGGTTTCATTTGGTCTACTGTTAAGTCAGCTAGTTTCTTCGGAAATCAACTAAACAGAGGATTTCTGGGAAAAAGATGTGTTCAAAGACTCATATTAATCTTCAGATTGACAGAAAAAAAAAAAAAATCAAAACCCTTTACTGTCTTTTTAGTTGGTCTAGTGTTTCCAGCGTTTTGTGGTGTAGGGGTATGCACCAGCCTGCATAATTAAAGGTTAGAGTGGGGGGGGCAGCCCTAAGAGGGTCATATACACTCACCCTTTTTGTCCCCAAAAAATGTGATATTAAAATAGAATTAATATGAATATCACAAAAAGAAATCATTGCATCTATTTAGCTACTGACAAGTCTTCTCTGATATCTGCAGTTTAAAATGAAATTTTAACACCCTAGGTTTCATGTGATTCTCAAGCGATAAAGCAAATGCCATGACATAATGAAAAGATCTGGAAATTCTTTAAAAAAAAAACACACACACAAAAGATAAAAATACAGGCTTTTGGGTAAAATGACATGCATTGAAGGTCTTATCATAGTTTTAACCATCAGTTCTGGAGTTCTGGAAAAACATCAAATTAGAAGACCACAAAGCAAGAAAAATGTGAAATGCTGTGGTTGCACAGCTTAAGTAAGCCAGGGACTAAGAGATAAATAGAGCCATGAAATAACATCATAACCTAAAAACATAAGTTATGACATGACCATTATTAGATACAACTACTAGGGGAAGTTAGTGACCCCACCAAAATACCCCAAGGATACACCTTTTTCTACCTAGTAAAATTTTATAGCAAGGGAGGAAATTTTGGGAGCTAATTGATTTTTTTTTTTAAATCAGTAAAGATGATTGATTTTTTTTTCTCACCTTTCACTTATTTCCTTGCATCCAAAGCTGCATTATCAACGTAATTTTGGAAAAGTAGGTTCAATTTAGAAACCCATCTTCTTCCCTACATTGTCTTTTACAACCCAAAAAAGGTAAGCTGTTTTAGTCAGAGTAAACCTAAAGAAACTGAAAACTGCAATCTTGTATAACAGCTACATGAATTTAATATTATTGAAACAGAAAATATAAGCACATTAGAAAGTCAATAATGACAGTTTATGGTGTAGACTGGTTTCAGCAAGTGTGAAAAATTGTTATCATGGCAGTAATTTTAGTACCAAAGATGGTGTCACAGGTACTGAAACTGGTCTGCCACATTAACTTTCATTAGTATTGTTGATCATTGTTAGGCTATATTAATTATTTGACATCATGCTACTGTTTTTACAAAGATTTTTAAATAAGTAAAGAATGCCATAGACTTTTAGTCCATCCTAGATAAACATCTAAACTGTTTTAAAAGATATTAATGCCATATAACATAAGATTTTTAAAAAATAAGAATTGTAACTGTAGGTGTGGCTAAGCAGAAAATATACAGGGTCAGTGTTGATTGTGATAAATTCAAGAAGTGCATCAGGAGCTGAAAATACCAGAAAGAGAAAAAAAAATAAAAAGTTTATGAAAAGTCAAGCTAGAATGCCAAGAAAATTTGTTACAGAGTCAAAACCAGATGAAAATAATCATGCATCTTCAAGCTTAAGCAATGAAGCACAAGCCAATAGCCTCTCTCATCCCAATTGTTTCATTGAGATGGAGTTTGAACAACGTCCTGACGTTTTTAGTGTATCTGAGTAAAAGATTCATCTGGTGAAGGGTTGTGCAACGCCCTTCTATCAATTTTAGAAAATTATCAACTTCCCCTCAAAAACTGTAGAGGCCAAGAATACAACAACCAGACCAATATAAAGGAAAAGGAATGCTGTGCAAGAAAAGAATACTCTCCTACTCCTATCTACCTTGGGGCAGCAATTTGCTGGAGCACTCTCTGAGGTCAAATTTTGGGACAGATTGGCTGTCTCTCTTTTGGTTGAGGCAGTTTTTCAGTCATGAACCTACACCTGCCGCCCCAGACAAGGAAAATTAGATATTTGTCAGTTTCTAGTTTCAAATTGTACTCTTATAAATGCTTTAGATTTGGACAATAATACACCTCTACAATGCACTGTGAATTCAAATGCAATGGATATCAGTTGAAGAGCTCTTTTTATGCCACATAGCCACCATAATCTTAATCTTGTCCTCAGTCATATGGCACAATGCATTCCTTGAGTGTAACTATTATTTGGAATCACCCAACATCACTATACTATTTTTGTGGAATCAACAAAGGGATGGGTGTGGCTATTGAAAAATGTCAAAGGTAGCAAATAAAAACCTTTGTTACAAACCCAAAGGGAGTGCAGAGTTCAAAGAGTAAACGTTCTGGCATACAATTGTACTGAACTGCTAAATGATCCTTCAGAACTTGGGGAGGTCATGAATGACCATTTCAAAAAAAGTGAGGCAAAATCCCTAACCAGTTATATAAAAGGTTTGATTTTGCTGCAGGGATCTGCAATTGGTATGATGTTTTATTTATGCTGAATGAAGTAAGTAAAACTCTTCAAGACCCAGACATTCAGCTGAATACAGCAGTACTTCTTGGAAAAGGATTAGTGTTGCAGCTAAGGAAGAGCTAAGAAAATACCACATGAAATAATTAATTCCAGTTGAATGTAAGCATTGTCAAATATTTAAGAAGGAGAAATACTTTGACCAAAAAGCAGAGCATGATGAAGAGTTTTTAAAGAAATCTCCCAAGCAGCTCTTTCAGATTGAATATCTCCTCCCTCTGCTGGGTAAGGCCATCTTGTCTATGAAGACACAATTTACACAACTAGGTGACTTCAGACTGTTTTGAATTTCTTTACTTTAAAAGTCACTGAGTGATGAACATTTAAATAAGCACTGTAAAGCACTTAATCTGAAATGATAAATACCAGGGCAAGCCAAAAATTTGACTTGGAATGTTTTATTAATGAGCTGAAACATCTGAGGGAAGCAATTCTTGAAGAGACAGAGCTTGAAATATTAAAATAATATTCTTCCCAAATGTGACTAGTGATTACAAGATAGTACAAACTGTGTCAGTGACTGTTGCATCTAAAAACTATCTCCAATCAATCATGAGTGAAGACAGATTAAATAGCCAAGCATTTATTTGTATTTAGAAAGATATAGTCAAAGGCCTTACAAAAACAAAAATAATAAAAGATTTTGCTAGTAAAAAGGTTGGGAAGTAGATTTCAGCAGCATTGATTGTTTATGAATGCAGATATATTTTGAATTTGTTTGTAAGGTGAAGTTAATTTATAATATGGGTTGCATTTATAAAAGTGTCTAGTCAAGATAAAATGGAATATTCCATGTTATATATATAATGTCATATAAGGTATTTTTTACTGTCCTGTAAATTAAGTTTGTAAAATCCTATATTCTCATTTTCTACTGCTGAGAGCCCTGCAGTTACTTCAGCTAGTGCCTAAATCTATTAAATAATATTGTATAGACCTATGACAGGGCTTCTGCTTTTTCTTGAAATGATTTTCCAGAGTACTTTAAAGACATTTTCCATTGCTAACTGGCCATGATACAAGTCAAGCTGTTACAGCCAGGGCTGGGCCACATGCTGATATTATCTTCACATCAGGATATATTTTTGAAAGAGACATGATACTCTATCTATACCATAAATATTGGTATTATAGTTATGCAGAGATTGTTGTCTTTAAATTTCCACCTACTTTTCTCTACTTGCAATGCAACACAATGCAGTGCAATGTAAAGAAGTCATTCTCTTCCTTAATTCTTACACTGCTATTTTATGTGCAATATCAGTTTTAAAGTCCAATTCTCATAGTCAACCTGTGTTTACAATCAGTCACTAACATTAGAAAATATTAAGAAAACCAAGTAGAAAAAAAAAAAAGGACAAAATAGCTAACATAAAAATCAAAACAGAAAAGAACAGGTAAATTAAAATGGATAATTTGTTTCTTTTCTTGCATAAACACAGAACAGAAACAGGTACTTTGAACAGAAAACAGAAACAGTGTCAATGTTTATTCAGAAGAAGACAAAGCTTAAATAAATAAATAGATAAATGGTCTAACTAGTTATCATTTGAGATTATTTCAGGCTCATATTTCCAATAATAACAATGTAAAACACCATCTTATAAGATTCAAAAGTCAGCTAACAAACAAAGCAGAATATTATTTTTAATATAATTATATTTTTCAATCCATTACTTTGGGGTAAAAATTAAGGCAAAAAAGAGTGCTTTAGATCTCAGCTAATATTCATTCATTTAGCTGCTGATAGACAAACTGATCCATTATAAACAGCCAGCAATATGCTAGAAAATAAAATTAAGATGGTTAAAAGATTACTATTGTTAAAAGATGTTTAAAAAAAACAGACATTCAGGCATTAGATGTTTAACCAATTTGCATTCATACACAAGGATGGAAGATTATTTTCAGGACAAACTGAAATTTTTCCAGGACACTTCAATTTTTTCATTTCCCAGATGTTTTCCATGATTGAAAAATTGGTCTTTAATTTTCAGCTTTTTCCAGATTTTCCAGGAAGTGTGGGGTACTGTGCTATTAAGCAATATAGCATAAGCATAAGCCTATTGGGGCAGTGTAGGAGATTTAAAATGTTATAGATGTTTGTGACATATCCTGAAAAGGGAGGGGGGGGGCAAAAAGCCAGCAGGTATAGCAGGGCTTGGAATATGAAAAAGATGACATAAGACAAGCTGTTATTCAAATTTGCCCAAGGCCTTGTACACCCTTCAGACTGGCTCTGTATGACAGTCTTAAGCTTTGCTCAATGAAGCAAATTTTTAACACAAAACAGTATCTGGAATATCCCTCATCCTGTCGAAAATTCCCTCTACATTAACATAATCCCCTAATATCCTGTATCATACAAAAAAAAAGTTTTAAGAGTACTTTTCTCTGGCATAACATTAAAACTGTATACAACATAAAAAAAAGGAGCAACATTACTTAGGTAAGCCTACAGTTTTATTCAGTAAAATTCTACTTTAGCTGCTTTTGGCTATTTTGGAAAGAGGTTAGGTTAGAAAAATGAAACTTTCAGGGATCTGTGTGTTATAAAAGTGAAACCTTGTAAAATAGATCTTCTCCTTAAATGAAGTGCAACAAAATTGTTATTCAGCTCCACAACTTTGCTGAATTCCAATCTATAAGATTTTAAATTTGTGCAAACACATTTCCTAAATTTTGAGAAAAAACACTAATATGGCTTAAAATTCTATTCAAATAACAGGAATTGCATTTTCAGAACTAAAGCCTGAGAAAAAGGAACTGATAACTGAAAATTAAGGTAAAATGGTGTTTTTTCAAAATTTCAATAGGTATAGAACTATCATGCAGGCAAATTTCAGGACCCTCTAGAGGGAGAAGGAGTGGAGCTAGGCACTTCAAAATACCTTCCCAGGACATACTTTAGCCTGTAGACAAATCCCTGAAAGTTTCATTTTTCTAACCTAACCTTTTTCGAAGATAACCAAGAATAGAATTTACAGTTTTATTCACCTATGTAGCATGAAACAGTTGCAGTGGTATGTTGTTGTTTGGGGTTTGACACGTTCGACCAATTGGTCATATGCGTTCGTATCACTCAATTATTGCAGTGGTATAGGGGTATAGTGCTAGTTGCAGGTTAGCAGTTGTTGTGTTGACAGTGTTGCCACCAGCTCAAAAATAAAATCCCGATTTTTCTTCAAAAAAAAATCCCGAAATTTCAAAAAAAATCCCGGAACACGGTTTTAGGTTATACAACATAGGGCTGCAAGGTGATGACGTAAAAAGCAAGGCGCGAAATTCGAAGTACCGTGAAACGTGGTTTCTAGTTGTAACTAACAACTGATTGTCAATATTCCTAGTATTATTTCGACGTGAAAAAGTTCTGGTGGATTAGTAGGATCTACGACAATTTTTTTAGGCCAAAACAATTCGCCAAAGTTCCGAGAAAACGTGTCTACGCATCCACGTTTCATCGTTATTTGAATTTCCCGCCCAAGAATTGACGTCACGCTTCGCAGCCCTATTCAATATGGCTTGGCCAGCGGTAAAAGTTGCCTTTTATCACGTCTTCACACGTCCCTTTCCTTTTATATCATACCTGCTTTTCTGTTTAGTGGCTGTGTCAAGAGGCACCCTTGGATCTCGTCGAAAGTCTCGTCAATCAAGAAGTGAACAGCGGAACTATCATTCGTCTTACAAAAGCATCCTTTTGAAATCTCAAGGCCCGACTTCACTACCCAGAAAACCTGGATTCCGAACGTACTAAAATCTGAGAAAATTCAAACGACATCATTCAAACATTCAGTCCAAGGATTCTTAATTGTACTAAAAAAAGGAATCTGCTGCTTTCACACGAAAGAATCCGGAAGAAAAACAGATCCCTTTTTCCCGAATCTGGGTACAGAATTCAACTTTCTTGGTATTAAACCCAGGCCTTTGGATATTTGAAGAGAAAACTGTAAAGCAACAGTCGGAAAAAACTGTTACTACCGAGTTATTAGTAAAAAGCGCTAAGTAAAGCAACCAACTAAAAAAATAACTAGTTTCTCAGATATTTATTGGTACGTTTCAGTAATCATTTCGCTTCAATTTTCGCACAGCTCAAATGACAACCCTAAGAAACTGGACAAATGAGCTTCAGTAAATCAAACTAAGCTCGGACGGAGGACGCCCAGTCTACGGGAGAGCAAATAGTTTTTTTTTTTTGTGTTAAAAAATTTAAAGTTGTAGGAGTAAGCCTTTTGGAAGACCACCTTTGGCTGGTAATTTATAATAAAGAAGTTAGGTGACGCTTAAAGTAGTATATTTTAAAATATTTTTGATAAAAAAATTTTACGTCACTGAGAGGAGAGGAGGTGGGATTAAAAAAAAAAAAAAAAAAAAAAAAAAAAATGCACATCCAGCGGTTCATACCTGATGCACAGAAATGGACTAATTTTTTGCGGAATTTTTCCACTTTCTGGCCTTCGCCAGAAGAGACACCGGAACTGTCCATTTCTTTGCATCAGGTATGAACCGGTGGACGTGCATGAGGGCACTCAGCATCTCGCTGTCTAATCTGTTCCGGAGCGGGCTCTTAATAAGCTTGAGAAGGGAAAACTGCCTTTCAGCGCCGGCACTACTGTGTGGCAGGCTCATCATGGTAAACATAAATGAAGGTAAGACTTTGAACATCTTATTTTTACCTGCATCTTTACAACTGTCCACAAAGGACCAAAACGCTACAGGACCTTCTTTACCTTTCACTTCAAAGATCTCATCCACAAATGGCAGTCTTCTCCACTCTGAGTTAAGCTCCTCGACGTCAACAGAGTATGTTGCACAAAACCTACTGTACAGCGGTGCTATAGAGGAGATCTGGCCCGAAAGAGCGATTGAAGGGTCAATACATTCTAACTGTTTCAAAAGAGGATCCCTATGGTTAATCCTTTTTTGAATCTGCTTCACAAGAATCTGGTAGAACTTGACACACTTGACTTGAATGTCATTCACCTGATGAGAGGATAAACGCAAGTTTTCCGACTTGACTAGAACATCAAATTTGGCACCGAAGTAAATCTCATTAAAAGGTCTCAGGTTATGAGGGTTGAAGACGTCAACTTCAAAGGGATCTTTATTTCGCAGAGAATTTTCTTTCATGAAGTTTCTCAGAATTTCTCCCAGAGTATCTCTCACAGATTTCAAAATCAGGTGAATCCTAACATCTTCACTCTGGTACTGTAAATTCAGCCTATTCACCACAGGCAAAATGTACCCGAGAAACATATAATAGAGCTGCAACTCATGGCTTTGTAGCCCCTTCAATATTGCGTTGGCTGCTGGTATTTCTGTCAGCATCATCGACTGAAAGTACAAGGTTAATGCAGGCCACTGTTCCAATAATCTCTGCACCACCTGCTCCATGGCCAACCATCTTGTTTTACTTGGATAAAGTACGGCATGTTCGGCAATATTCAAAAAGGCCTGGCATTCCTTAAACTCTTCTTTGCGTTTTGGTGAAAAGGCGACAAAGTTGTATATGTCATGACTAAATTGGATTACTGACGAATCCATAATAAATTGGATTACGAAAAAAAACAGAGAATATTCGTGATACTGTACAGAAAAAAAAAGTAGACTATCAGCCAAAATCGTTGAAAATCTCTTTTTAATAAAAAATCCCGGTTTTTAGCAAAAATCCCGGTTTTTAGCAAAAAATCCCGGTTTTTATTAAAGAAATCCCGAAAGTCCCGGACACAAAAAAAATCCCGGACCGCAAAAAAAAATCCCGGAAAACCGGGATTAATCCCGGACGGTGGCAACGCTGTGTGTTGAAAGCTTCTAATGGAAACATGCTCAGGGTTGCCAACAGACAAAAACAATTTCGTAACGTCCAACTCTTAAAACGTAGCTTTTTTGTAACTTTTGATAGGAAAGTCTCTTTTCAAGGCCAAGTGCCTTAATTTCGCTATCAAGAGCGGTACTTAAAGGAGGGAGGGGACTTTTGTTGCCTATATAGTTTGAAAAGTATATTTTTATATTATCTCATTAAAATCTTCCCTCCAACTGTTAAAAGATGCCTAAGAAAGTATACAATAATAACAATTTATGCTTCTTTACCTTTAGGAATTTCCTATTTATTCAACTGTAAGTTTTTGCTTCCGGTTTACCTGCACAATAGAAAGACAACCTCCTCCCCTCCCCCACCTTGATGCGTTTATATAACCCCAGGCTACTGTTTTGCTTATTTCGTTGTTGTTCTTTTTAATTGACATTATTAGTGTTTTGAACCAAAAGTGTTTGAATCTATTTATTTAAACCAAAGGTTGATGAGTAGTACATACAAGATAAAACGCAAATCAATAAACACAGGACGATTTAGAGTTTTCAGAAAAGTCAATAACAAACACGATTTTTTTTTATTGTTAAATTTCAACTCAAATGATCTTAATAAATCCAGCTTCTTAAAAAGACCCAAAAAATCAGTTAATCGCTCCCTTCCCGTCTAATATTTTAGATTGGTTTGGTCTCAGTCTTGCCTCCTCCAGCTTCAAGTTTGCATCGCTCCTACATGAATATTTGAGCAATTCCGAGCGACAGAGTTTTTGTTTTGTTTTTGTTTTATCGAACAAATAATATTTCAATCGTTGTTTTCAGTTCCTAAACAAAATAGCAGTCATTTACATAAAATACCTTTTCCGTTTGTAATTTGAATTGTAACTCCAAAACAAAAGAAATAAAAGAAGAGTTCATATAATTCAACCATAAGAATGTCAGCCTAAAGCTGTTTTGATGGGTTTCAAAAGTCCAGGCACGTACAAAGAAATTTTAGGGGAGGGGTCAAACAATAAAAAAAAAACTCATTTTCAAATTGAACTAAAAATTAGAGAATTATTTATTTTTCTCAAGAATATATTAATATAAGTAAACGAGAGGGGCACAAAAAACTTTGGGTTTTACATAACATAAACACCAAATTTGTCTAGGTTTTGAATGCATAAATGAAATAAGTCGATGACTTGAGGAAAACAAGTAAAAATGATCAAATTAAGCAAAAACTAATCGTTTTTTTTCCCCTAATTTTCACTTATATTTATAGATTCTGGGAAGAAAATATTTTCAACTTTTTATTTTCCAATTAAAAAAAAATATAATATCTCATCCAAGATCACAACCGAAGTTAACACAGCCTCAGGAAGTACTCATACAATTGTGCCATACTTATAAACGTGGGAAGTAACTGAACATTCTGAAGTGGTTGAAAAGTAGTTCCCAAATTGAAAAAAAATTGTACAACAAAGAAATAAATGGAAGGTGTTACAAAAAGATCAGTGATTTAATAAAAACGAACTGGAAATGGTTTAATTAAAAAAAAAAAATATAGGGGGATAGTAAAAAACCTATAATTTAATAAAGAAATTCCGAAAAATGAAGAAGAAATTTAAGTTCTCAGGGGATTGGGGAAAAACATGCGTGGTCCCTATGAATTAGTGTTTAAGTAAACTGCAAGCCTACCCTATACAGATACAAGACTGTTTATCTTCTTCATAAAAATGGGCACTAGTCTAGTTGTCTTTTTCTAAAGCCAAATATTTAGTGATTGTCCTTTTCTGAAGAAAACATGCTAAACACACAAGCAGTACCATTAAATCCTTTAATTTATACTATTTTCAAATATCATGGCCCATTTTCTGAAAATACAGATGGGGAGGGGGAGTATAATATCAAAAAAGTGACCATGATAGTTGGAAAGTCTACCATAAAATCGAAAAATTTTGGGTCAACTAACCCTCCTCTGTGATTATATATAGCTTGGTTATAACCAAAATATGGCTCATTTTTTACAGTTTCATATATTTTGTCAATATCAGCCGTTAATAATCCCATATAAAAAGAGCAAGTTTTGTATACAGCCTGACATTATGTCCAACCAATCAGAAAGGGTGGGGGGGATGAGGTTGTTACCCAAAGAATAATACATATATCATCTTATAATCATATTTTCAAAAAGAAATTATAAGGAAAATAACTTTTATTATTATTTACCTGTTTTATTATAAATTTTCCTTCCTGAACCTTCAGCTAGCCCTTTCCCCATATTAGTTCAGTATGACTGTTGACTGAACAAAGATTCAAACTCATATGATGAAATTGAAAGTTGGTAAGGTGACTAACTGACTATTGTCATAACTTTCAATGCGAGTAAGCGAAGTGGGTATTTTCTCATCCTAATAACCGAGTAATTGTGTGATAAGATTACATGACCGTGATGTGAAAGAGATGTCGATACTCATGTCAGTGTAATTAAAATAGGAACAGTGGATTTTTTTTACGGAGGAAAATAGATTACTTAGAAAATGTGAAAATTACTTATCATTCAAAAGCGTAACATAATTGTAACATAAATTCAAAAACGTAACAAAAATGTAACGTTTTTAGGACCATAACTTAAAACGTAGCGTTTTATTTAAAACGTAGCGTTTTATTTAAAACGTAGCATTTTATTTAAAACGTACCGTTTTATATAAAACGCGCCAAAATTGGTACGAACGTAAAGTTAGTGGCAACCCTGACAATGTTTATTCGGAACAGTGTTGCTAGCACAAGCAAATAAAAATCACCAGTTTTTCACCAAGAAAATCACCAGATTTTCACCTAGAAAATCACCAGCATTTTACAAAAATCACCAAAAAATCACCAGGAATCGGTGGTCAATAACGATAAGCTTTACACCCAAAAGACGTGTTGGACACCATGAGCTAAGACATTATGTTTTTCAAAGGCCGTCAACGGCTCAAGAAGGAAGAGAATTTATACCTAAAACCGAAATTCCAGGCAAAGACAGAAATTGTTACCTAAAATCCTGTTACTGGACATGAAGAGCCTTTTTATTTATTTAACTACTATTATACTTTTCTTTGTCTTTACTTTGCAAAATCTTTTCTTTTTCTTTTTTCTAGGTTTCCATTGAAAAGAATAACCCCAATAATCCTCTTTTGTCCTCAAATAAAATTTCATTTGCTTATGAGCGTCTTTAATCCCCCTGCCATAGTTGGTATCCTTAGTGGTAAGCTTTAGCTCTGAAAAAGACGACTCAAGTGGTGCTAATTTCTTACATATTTATTTTACTTCCGGAAAATTTTCGTGGGTCAAGTCTAAGCTGAAACATCAGACAAGCGGTGATAAATCTTATTTCCCTGGTTCCTTAAACAATATCCCCTTGAGATTGAGCCCCCTGGTTTCTTGAGACTGTTAAGTCCCTTTAAAAAGACCTAGCCTAGGGTGCTGAATTTATGGTTATGTGGGACTATGCTTTCTTTACCTGAGAATTTTTTTTTTAGTTTCTGGACCTCATTCCATTTTTAATGGGGCACACATGTATGTATTTATAAATTAAAATTTGTAATTATGGGGAAGCCGATTGCCAAGCTAAAAGAATACATAGAAGCCCAAAATAACGCCACTCTTTAGAAATAACGAATAAAAACAAGACATAAAATATGAAAGTCACTGATTATTTCATCTCAGTAAGGCAGCGAAACCATTCATGCATGGAATGTCAACCAATTTTGTAAAAAATCATCAAAATAAATGAAAATCACCAGAAATCACCAGATTCAATGAAAATCCCCAGGAGGATGAAAATCACCAGATTTGGTGATAAATCAACAGCGGTGGCAACCCTGATTCAGAGTAGTGTTAACTCAGCAGGTTTTTTGGTCACACTTTGGGTGGCAAAATAGTGTCAATTTCGTATAAAAAGTCTCATTTTCCAAAAATTCGCCGCTCGCGATGCTTCGCATCGCTTGCGCTGGTACCAACAAGCTTTTCAAATTGAAAATATTGGCCAATCCGCATGGATCACCTCTGCGCAGTTTTACGCATCTTTCAATTTCAAACATCAAAAGTCCGCTCTTATGCCATCCATAAACTACGAAAAACTAATATTGATTTTGCTTAGGCCGTGCTGATTCTCTTCTTTGCGAAGCACTTCCACTTTTGTCACCTTTCCAGCTCTCCCCTAAAAACCTGCTAAAGCGCAAATGATGGTTACTGTATAAAATGGGAATTCACCCCATAAAGTACTTATTTCGCTGTTTTGTTCTGAGTAGTCTTACAAAGGTAAGAAAAAAGAAAAAGCCGTCCGAGTTTTTTTTCTTTTGAGAAAACGGGAAAAAGGGACAGAAATACTCGTCTACATTGAGAGTTGCTCATCCAGTTTTTTCCACACAATGGACTATCTAGATTATTACAGTACGTTTGGGCACTTGAAACTTTTCTCTGAAAATGCTGAACAGAATGCCGCGAACATAGATTGCAACTATTGATGAGCCTGTGATAAATTAAATAAAAAACAAGTTTTTTCAACTGAAAATAAGGAGCAACATTAAAACTTAAAACGAACAGAAATTATTACGTATGTGAGAGGGTTCGCCCCCTATTCAATACCTCGCTATTTACACCAAAGTTCGAATTTTGTTTCAATTGTTTAAGAATGACTCCTGAATCAAAAAGGCCGTTTAACTAAATAGATAGCTCTTTTGAAAGTACTAAAAAAAACTTTAGCGTAAAGAGCGAGGTACTGACTAGGGGGCGAACCCCCTGATATACGTAATAATTTCTGTTCGTTTCAAGTTTTAATGTTACTCCTTACTTTCAATTGAAAAAAAAATATTTTTTTATTTAATTTCTGATCGTTTTTTAAATAATGCTGGGAACTCCGGTACCCCATTCGTAGAAATGTCCCTTCCCCCACGAAAACTTCCTCTACGGAAAGATATTCTCACGTAGCCCACTCCTCCGACCCCCTGCCACCAGAAAAAATCCCCTCCTGAAAACATTTGTATACTTTCGAATAACCAATACTATATGTAATATGTAAACAATGGGTATAGTTCATAACTTGTAGCCCTTCCTCCGGGGACTGTGGGGGATTAACTCATCCTCAAAGACATATTTATTAGATTTTCGATTATGTTGCACAAAATGGCTATCTAAAAATTTTGATAGGGTGACATTTTTGAAAAAAAGTGAGCCTGGAAGCGGGGCTAGTTGCCCTCCAATTTTTTTGGTCACTTAAAAAGCGCACTAGGACTTTTAATATCCGTTCAAGTAAGCCCTCTCGTGATATTCTAGGACAACTGGATCGATACGACCACCTCTGGAAAAAAAAACAAATAAAAACACACATCCGTGATTTTTCTTCTGGCAAAAATTCAAAATGCCACATTTTTGCAGATAAGAGCTTGAAATCTCTTCAGTTCGGTTTTCTGATACGCTGAATCTGATGGTTTGATTTTCATTAAAATTCTGTCACTTTTAGGGGGGGTGTTTCTCCCTTTCTTTGAAAATAGGTAAATTTTTTAGGCTCGTAACTTTTGCTGGGTAAAACTAAATTTGATGAAAATTGTATATTTGAGATCAGCATAAAAATACAATTCTTTTCATGTATCTATTGGTATCAAAATTCCGTTTTTTAGAGTTTCAGTTACTATTGAACCGAGTCGCTCCTTACTTACAGTTCGTTACCACGAACTGTTTGATACAACTATTGTTTGATCAGACACTAACTCTTTCAAATAATATATTTGGCAAAAACTGTAGGATATCCTTCGTGTGAGGTAGATGGGACACAAAGCTTAAGAAAAAATTCACTTATTACACTCAAAACTTCGTGACCAGGAAATAGCTAAAAAGAGGAAGTGTGTCCAATCCTTTTTTTGGTGTTGATGAATCAGCAGGTTTCCAAAATTCCTGTTATTTATGATAAATGTGATGGTGATGAAGCATAAAATTTATGCTTCATATGAAATTTATGCTTAATATATGAAAGAGCACAAACATAGCAATAGTGTCTCTGAATCTGAAGACAGAGAGATGGAAAAATAAAAGAAAAAAGGGTATTGATGCTTCTACATTAACAGTTTTCCTTCTGTTTTTTTTTTAATTCGTGCTGGTAAAAGTGTGCTAATTTGGAAATAAATATCACTTTTACTAAAAAGTGTCACAATAGTGCCACGTTTCCTAAAAAATGCCGCTTAAGAAAAGAAGTGCCAAAATGACACAAAAGTGTCACCGGTGTCAACCCTGTTGTTAAATTCCTTCTTCTTCTTCTTCTTCTATCTTCAGTAATAGTCTTCGGATAAATCCATTTAACTTTTTCTTATTTTCTGATTTTTCCTCCACATTATTGGGGGGGGGGGGCTAACTGCTCCCCTTGCCACCCCCAAAAGACGCCCCTGATTATTGTTTAATAATAGAATTTATATATCATTGATTAAACCAGCTATATTCAGGCAGTTAAACCCAGCTTTGAACAATTCAGCATCATCGATTGAAGAGAGTTTGCTTTTTGTTAGTTGGTCAATATTAGGGGTTAGCTTAAGGCACTTGAATATAGCAAATAAAGTTAGCCATTCTTTTTTATGGTTGAGAGTTGCCACAGAGCAATCAAAAAGAACGTGGTTGATGGTCTCGTCATGGGTTTGGCATAGGCGGCAAAGAGGGCTCATTATTGTCAAAGTGGTTGTGTTTTGGAAATGATGAGTTTGGCAATTAAGACCAGTAGAATTTGATCGTATTCTGTGGTACATATTTGAGTCTTTCCGGGACGTAAATGGAGAAAGGTTTGGTGGGCTTTGGTTTGCTAGATAAATTTTAGGCGCCAATGGTGTATATCTTACTGGGATGGGCTTTCCAGATATTGTTTAAGATTTGCTTAGTTTAAACTTTTACGAAATATCATGGTTCCTTCTCCAACGTTTCACCTTCCCACATGCAGGGTTGCCACCCGAGGAAACAAAAATCACAAGATTCTTAAAAGAAATCACTAAAATTATAATACTCTTTATCAGTGTAATTAACAACTGTTTTGTTTTTTTTACCATGTTCTATACAGGTGCATATATAGTAAGGGGGTAAAATTACCTCCCTAGGGCTGGAAAAAAACTTTAGATTGATGTTTTGTTGTTTATCAAGCGAGAAATACCCTTGGAACTTACAAAAATGTCTTTTTGCGTCTTTATGTAGAGAATGGAACAAAATCCTTGCTTCCTTTATGTATTTTCCCAAATTGGCACCCTTTGCGTATAACCTGATCACTGAAAATTTGTTATCCATGATATAATCGATATATTTACTCTTTTTTATGTAATTTCAAAACCCTAATTTTTCTCCAAAAACAAGCTAAACATAAGATATAGTTTTGAAACCTTTCAACCGTACTAAGCCAAATCGCTATCTTAAACTTTTGGTTGAGCAATTTTAGGGAAAAGATGGACGTTAGAGGGGGGCTAGTAGCCCTCTGATCTTTTTGGTCGAAAAAAGGGGCACTAGAAGTTTTGGTTTCCATTAAAAGAGCCCTTTCCCAATGACCTGATACTATTTGGTTCTATACAATCATACCTGGGGAAAAAGATGACACGCATTTGTGATTTTCCTTCTGGCAAAAAAAACAACAAATTAATAGTTTTTGCAGACAGGAGCTTGAAACCCGTACAGTTGGGTCATCTGTTACACTGTTTCTCATGGTGTGATTTTATTTAAAGTTATTTTACTTTCAGGGGTGTTTCTTTTTCTTAAGAATATCAGGCAAATTTTTGCAGGTTCGTAGCTTTTTATGGGTAGCAATAAGCTTAATGAATCTTATATATTTGGAATCAGCATAATAATCCGATAATACATTGATTGATATCAAAATTCCGTTTTTTTTAGAATTTCAGTCACTATTGAGCCGTGTCCCTCCATTCTTATAGTTTGTTGTCTCCAACTATTTGATATATTAGCACATGAATCCAAAAACTTGAAGCATAGGATGGTATCTGCGCTTTTTAGGTGTTACACATTTACAAATACGAGAATTTGAAGAATTACTGGAGTTTCGATTAGATATCAGAAGTAAAAAAAAAAAAAATCACTAAACAACTCTTAGATTAGATACTCCCCCCCTTTACTCCCAACCGTGTTCAATCATCATACTACAATCGATTTAACCTATATAGTTATGTTACAAATCTTATTACAAAAAGCACTGAGTCCTATGTTCTGTTTCAATAATTTATTGTTTCATTCAAAAAATTATATTTAATGTATGCCCACCTTCTTATTTTTACATGACTCCATTTATGTTCTATCAGTAGATGTAGAGGGTGTGTTCATATCCACTATCCACTCCACTTTCAAAGGTTTTAACAAATGAAAATGTAATTTGGAACTGATAGATTATTGAGAGTAAAAAATCATAAATTTGAAGACATTCAACCTGAGTAAATGTTGTGAAATAGGAATTATAAAACAGTTTTACAATTTCCAGAGTAAATAAGTTCACGTATCATCTTGCTGATGATAGCGCTCTGGGGTCTACCGGTCCAAATCTGATATGCACGTTATGGCGGGAAATTTGAAGTTTCAAAGGCAGTATATTTACATAAATGCTAATCGGCAATATATTAGAAACTATAGTGAATAACTATTATGCGTTTTTTTTCATTACTTCTTGTATGATTCATTCAATTGAATCATGAATCTCCGCACTTTAAGGTAAAAAATCGCATAATTTGAGAAATATCACTAGTTTTAGAACGAAAATCACTATAATCACTAGCGAGAAAGAAACCCACTAGAACCAGTAATAAATCACTAGGGGTGGCAAGCCTGCCCCGATGATCTTAGACATATCCTAAAGCAAGGAATAGTCTATATAAATACTAAAACACAACACTAAAACAATGATAATGTTGAATACAAGATGTTTATATCAATCAAATTATCATGTCTCCATCTATCATTATCCAATTTATCAAATCATTTCAAATCACAGGCTATTTTTATTTAATATTACACTCAATAAAATGTAAAATTGGATATCATCAGGTTAAGAATGCAGAAACCTTGTTCCATGGTTGTAGCAACCTAGAAAAGAACAAGGAATATATTGCAGGCAGGGGCATGGCTCCAGCATTTATTTGGGAGGGGAGGGGGCAAGAAAGGTCTATATCCAATGAGACAATGGGCATGCTACATCATTAGGACTTATAACATTTGCAGGCGCTTTGTTATTCATCGAACTAGCCTTAAATCTTTGGTGATATTATCTGCAAATGCCCTTTTTATTTAGCGTGTGATTTCATTGTCTATTACCAAATTACTTTTACGCGGGTAAAACTTCCAGCACGTAAGCAAGATATGGCCTATGGTATTCGTAGAGCAGTAGGCCTTTTTTTTCTTTGCTTTCATTTGAGTGCTAACACTTGAAATCTGACTATATAATTTATCAACAGACAGCGTGTAACCTTCACCTTGAGCAAGAAGTTGGCCCTCTTCGTCAACTATTACTTTCAGGATCGCATTGTTTTTTAGCACTATCATCTCTGGAAATGTTACTCTGTTATATCCACAAGCAGTAAAGTTAAATTTTTCGGTACTCCAAAAAAAATTTAATCTCTTACTTTTATGAGAACGTACGCATATGTTTCCAATGATGCTACCATTACTGCTTGTTTCGTAGTTCAAATATTCGTCTTTATGAGCATTCAACACTACGATAACTCTTTCATGAATACACACTTACCTGAAATATTTCATCTTCACTTTCACAATGAGTTATATGTGTTTAACCTTGCACTGCACTGTTCTTCTTCTTCTTCTATTTACCAGCAGGTGGGCTTTTCAGTAATGCTATTGGCCCTTTTTCCTTTTGATTCACCCTGTGGGCTACAGAGCTACTGGCTTGATTGCCTTATATTTATTAGATATTTTCAGATATCTTTCAGTAGATCTTTCGACTCTAGGAGTTCAAATATAAGATGATAGATGTCGACTTCTATGCTCTGTGTGCAGGTATAGTTGGCTAGGCTCTTGGCTGATAGTGAGATTTCGTGGTGTTTGAAGCATTTTAGCAGTTTACAAAGCAAGGTATGTTGTGCAGACGTCAGCATATTACATTCAAATAGGCAATGGTCAATTGTTTCATTATTCATATTACAATGCCTGCAAAGAGGGGACAGGGGAATTGAACCACTTGAATTAGAAAACTTATACAAGAATGCAAGAAAATTTAGTCCATTTGTTCCAGAACAAATTCTATGATAAATTTTAGAAAAATACTTATTGGGAAAGGGGGAAAGGATAGGATTAATCTTATTAAAATTAATATCTGATAGTCTCCATTGGTAAATATCTCTAATTGGGATTGGTCTCCAACTTGGCTGGTGAATATTTATAGTATTTTTTGCTATTTCATCAACCTGATGATTACCACTTATACCAGAGTGGCTAGAAATGTACTGAAATTAGGTTCTTATGCCACTTAAAGCAATATTATCTATAATCCTGAGACAATGATAAGTGTCAATGTCCAACTTATACTGAGGAACTGAGGCCAGCAACTCAAGGCTTGATAAAGAGTCGGAATATACAATAATATTATTTGAATTTGCAATCAAAGGTTGGTTTTTCTTAAGGTGTTCTAATGCCATGATTATGTCATTTAACTCAGCAGACATTATAGATAAATTATTATATAATCTCTCGCCCATTGCAATTTTCAGGTGAGGAAGGAAAACACCACTTGCTACCTTCTCATTCATTTTTGACCCATCAACAAATATTTGGAAGTGGTTTTTATAGGTAATTGTATTAATTTCAGCAAAATTTTTCTGGAAAAAAGCAATGGGGGTTAAATCTTTATTCCACTTTGAGAAATCAGTATTTATTATGGGAATTGACCAATTCCATGGAGGGGATTCGGGGAAAATAGGTGCAATAGACTTTGCCGATACGGGGAACTTCTTCTGAATATTGGCATACTTATCTGAAATGCCTCTATACATGGCTGGATTTCTTAACCAATTATGTAGGGTGTGTGAGCTATTTAATTCAATTTTTGTAAGATGTTTTGTCAAGAGAAAGCTACGTCTCTCCCTTATTGTTGTTAATCCACTCTCCATAAGCAGAAACTTGGTGCTTGGGTTTCCTAAGACCAAATATGAGACGTATTATATCATTTTGTATTGTTTCAATTTTTTGCATCTGGGTCTTTGCACATGCACCATAGACGATGAGCCCATAGTCAATATGGGGTCTTATATGTGATTTATAAAACTGGCGTAAGTTTTTCTCCTTAAAGCCCCAGGGTGTGGAAAGAAGTCTTTTTAGTATATTTGTTTTTCTATAGCATTTTTTTTTATTGTGTTTGAAATGTGGAGGTGGAAATTAAGTTTTTGGTCAAGCATGAGACCTAGGTAATTAATATGATTATCTTCTGGAATAGTTGTTCCATTTAGAGTTAGTTTTGCATTAACATGGTTTCGATTTCGGTGAAATTGGATTATTTTTGACTTGGTAGGTGCAATGGGTAAATCTGAATGTTGAGAGAATTTTTCAAATTGGAAAAGCGACTTTTGCAGATTTGACTGTGCTATCTCAAAGGTGTTGCCAGATGACCATAGCACCAGATCGTCAGCATATTGTAGATTCGTGTGGGGGAGGTTCATGTCCCAGAGATATAGGGCAAAGAGGAGGCAACTGAGGACTGCTCCCTGAGGTAGGCCTTTGGTTATTGTCTTTTGGGGTGAAGAGGCTGAACCAACACAAACAATGAAACTTCGCACTTCTATGAAGGATTTTATAAAAGATACTAGCTTGGGGGTAGTCCAAGGTTTGCAAGTTGGTTTAAAAAGATTTGGTGGTTCACATTGCCATATGCCCCTTCAAAATCTAGGAAGGTGCAATTAGGACATTATTTTTTGAGAATGATTCATTTATTGCATTTGTTAGCAAAATGAAAGCATCTGTTGAGGAGTGGTGTTTCCTGAATCTAGTTTGAGTGTGAGGGATCATATTATTTTTTTCAACAAACCAGAGGAGTCGGTAATAGATCATTTTCTCCATTATTTTCCCCATCACAGGAGTAATCATTATGGGCCTATAGGACTCAGGGTTATCTTTGGGTTTATTTTTCTTTAGGATTGGTAGTAGGGACGAACATTTACATATATTGGGGATCATAAAAGATGCCCAAGCGTGATTATAACAATTTAGCAGTTCCTGCTTGTATGAAGGGGTGAGATTCTTTATCCATGTAGGGTGTATATTGTCATAGCTGCCGCTAGTTTTGGTCCTAATAGGATGTATTGCATTATTTATTTCCTGGATTGAAAATGGACTAGTTATATACTCGGATCCTGGGCGGGGTTGGTAACTTGGGCTCATAGGAATTGGGGACATTTTGCTTCGATTATTTGATGTTAGCTTATCAACAAAAAGAGTTGCAAATAGCTTAGCTTTTTCATTATCATTGTCATAATGGGTATTATTATGTATAAGCTCATACAGGAGTGGGCTGGAGGAAGTCTTTTTCCCACAGATGTGGCTTATGACTTTATGTATAATTGGCTCATGTGTTTCTCTGGAGAGATTATTTGCAAAATTATTCCAGTAGTTATATTTAGCATCTATTATAGTCCTTTTTAGATTAGATTCTGCTTGTAATTTTTTAAAATATGTAGTAGGTGATGGGTTTTTTTTATGAATGCTCTCCTAGCTGCCTTTTTTGTTCTCCATTTATTTTGGCACTCATTTGTCCACCATGCTTTAGGAATGTGTTTAGGGAAGGTTTTCTTGGGTGTTGTCCTGGGGATAGCATAATTAGCTGTATTTATTAGTAAAGATGCCAAGACTTCAGCATGTGTGTCAACTGTTGTGTTTGAAGTGCATGAATTTTGGGTGAAAAGTTGTAATTTCATCATTTAGCTTATTTTGGAACATAGACCAATTTGCTTTAGTGTTGATATATTTGGAGGTATGTGATAGAGTTTCAGCAGGTTCATTTAGGGAGCAAACTATAGAAAAGTGGTCAGTACATAGACTATCAATTTTATTTATATAAATTTTATTCAAAATGTTTAATGACACAATTTGTAGGTCAATTGTGGAGAATCTGCCACTTTTGGGGTTGAAATATGTATTCAGGTTTGGAGGGGTAGCAACAGCTAATTGAGTATTATTTGAAGTCATATGCTCAATCAATTTATATACTGATTGAATCAATTTATATACTGATCAATCTGTTAATACTGATTGAAAACGTACAATAAACTAAGCGACGTTCTTGACCATCCACAGAGTACCACGGGACAGCCGCAAAAGGCCAGTGGCCGCGAAATTCCATGGAGTATCACATGGCTTAGGACTGTCCTGTACTGTGATGATCCATGAGGTACAAGGTGCCATTTGTATTTTTTTTGTCCCCTTCAATACAGATGTCATACAGAGTGTCATACAGATGATTACAAAGAAACTAAGACTCAAATAATATTTTGTTTACGTTTAACAAGAAAAAAATTGCAACTAACAAAAGTAAACAATTTTCCTTTCATACTCCAGAAAATTCCATAGCAAAACTATGTATACACGGTTATGTATGCATACACGGTATGTATATATGGTACTCCAGGAAAATTGCATAGCAAAACTGTATAACAAGTATACACGGTTTTGTTTAGCGATGTGAAAAAATAATACTAAAAAAAAGTTAATGGGGCATGGCGGGCCTCCGAAAGTTAGCTCGTGGGGGCCTCATGGGTTGGTGGGGACATGGAGGACCCCTAGTTCCCTCTAAAATATACTATTCAATTTATAGGGAATGAAGCTCATTAGCACGAAACCTATTGATATTGGGTCCCCTACAGGGGCATGGAGCCCTCCAGAGGTGTACCCGAGGAGTTTTAGGGTTGGTGGAGGCATGGAGTCCCATGGGTTTTGTCTGAAAACCTCATACTAAATGATCCATAGAGGTCAAACTTCGCTAGCACGAAATCTATTGATATTGGTGATCCCTGGAGGGGGTATGAGGCCCTCTGAAGATCGCCGCGAGGGAGATGGATCCTCCGAAGGTTGAATCAAGGGGGCTCAAGGTTGGTAGAGGCATAGAGGACCTTGGGTTCCCTCTGAAAATCCTAAACTAATTGATTTATAGGAGGCAAAGTTCGCTAGCACAAAACCTATTACCTAGAATGTCTTTCTAAGAACATCATATAATCCTTGACTTGTTGGTTGAATTTACTAACGCGTAATCCAATTATCCTAAGAAACCTCAGGTCACACGTTCGAATCCTGTATCAGACAAATATTTCATAAACTCAATGAAAACTGCTTAGAGGCTAAAGAATCCAAACCATATTCACTAAAGATTACGTTATAATAAATTGTAATGCCATATAGGCACTTGTAATCATGTAAACATTCAGCCTTTAAATTTGCAAAAAAACACATCGTTGGCAAGGTCGTTTGATTCGATAGATTTAAAATTTCCATATATCAACACTAGACCTTTAAATAATAAGGAACTAACATCCCTGACAGTATTCTTTCATAGTACATTATTTCCTGCCCAAGCAAAAAAAAATCTGTCAGGATGTTCAAACTAAATGGATCGACAATATTCCATTAACGATCCACTCCATTATCGGAGTTCATTGCTCCTCCAAGTGCCTTAGAACTAAATCATGTACTTGCGGGGGGTTCCCAACTATGGGCTGGATACTCAGTGACCCAGTGACACAGACTCAGTGACCCAGACTCAGTTACCGAGTGACCCACGGTGTCTCCCACTATTGACCAGCGTCTTGGAGAACGTATGGGCAAACCCAGATGATACTGTCATTGGAAAAACCAGTTAGAAGGGTTTACGACCGCCTATAGCTGTCATCAGACGCATTGCAAGGGTTTTTGAACCAAAATGGTTTAGCAAAAAATGTTGTTGACCTTAAAAACTGATTTGAAGGTTGCGAAAGTTCCATATGCACTCCCCATTCGTGTTGCAGTAGTGTCTTTGACCATGAGGGAGGACATCATTAGTTTCTGGTATAGTAAACCAGAAGCAATCAATCAAAAAAGTGAAAGGGTATCAGTAGTCATTAGTAGCATACTACCATTAACTAATTTTATTTAGTGATTTTTTGCATGTATTAGATAAATGTCAGATTTTACGTATATTCACACGTCTTCGCGAACCTCTAACTTGGACCATGTTGCTGTAACTTCAAATCTGACCACCAATTTGGTTAACGTATATTTGATTATCAGGTGTCTGACCATTTACTCATAACTTGCTCTTGGATATTATGATATCCAATCTTCAGCAAATTATTTCCATGATCTGGGTATAATTGAAACTCCCATTTCTCCTGCCCACCACGTCCACTCCAAGAAGCATCGCCTTCCCCCAATTAAATCTGAAAGAGCTAGATTCTCAATCAGATACCAGATTCCTCATATTGCAAATAAATTTAATCTAATAGATTTGTCCCCAAGATTCAAGAGCCGATTTTCTTTGAAAAAACATATTTCAAAAATTGTTCTTTGCCTGGATGTTGGGATTGGTGAATTTGGATTTTAGTATGAATTTTGTTGTGGTGTTCTCGCGCTGGGGTAGCCTCCTCTGTTATCTCCTACCATGTGTGTCTTTTTTTTCATTATTGATATGCTTTATTTGTTATTTCGGCATTTTTATTTTATGTTTTTTGGCCGACGCATCGAGCCCTGCTCCCCGTCGGCCAGTTTAGAAAATTATTTATTCATGTAATTTGTTTGTTATATAAACTTATTCTTTGTCTTTTTGTCTATCGGTGTGCCGTCTTCCGTTTCTCAAAGCAGTCCACTAGGACGCAATTCCTCAGCACGGCGGTATCGTCGTGATTGGTCAAAGATTGACCACACTAAGTTCCTCGAGTTGGTTGACTCTATTCTAAGTAAATTTAATGTCCCATTTCACTTCCTTCACAAGTCAGTCTAGTTACCTAAAAATGAAGTCCCGATTTGTCTTGATATATGTTGTGCTGAAATATGTCACGCCCTCCGCTTTGCCAGAATACAAGCTGTCCCCTTTGTGTTGATGTTTCGAATCAACGTATATTTTTGCATGACGATAACTATTTATATGATTTTCATATGTTTTATGTGTTTAGTGTCTTATTATGACAAAAACTACCTCTGATCGGCATGACCGTTTTTATGGCGTTTGAAAATAAAATCGTTATCTCATCTCTCTCTAATTGTGATGGATTTTTGAATAGTTTTTTTTAATAATAATAATAATTTAATTCTTGCATGATTTTTTAACGATACTGTTCTGCAGCATATATAGTAGGTTGCGCCATATTGACTATTTTTTTCTTTTTCGCATATATATTATATAAATTAGATGGTCCTGTTATCGTTTCTTAACTTATCCACTTCGGCTCCCACCTTGGACCCGAAAATCGTTTGCGTTTATTTGGTATAGTATAATTTATTCATGTATTGCCATATTTACAAGTATTGTGAATTTAAACGATTAATTTGTCACGCGACTGGAGCCATATCTTGCAGTCTTAAGATAATGGGCACATCAGATAGTAAATGTTTGTGTTTATACTCGTTCGCCTAGAAGTGTTTTTCTTTTATTCTGGTTTCTTTCGTATATTTTCTTGTCTTGTATTTTGCGAAGTGTCAAATTGCTGTCTTTATTATTTTATTATTTTGTTTTCTCTTACTGCTCCATCTTGTTGCTTTTTTATGACGGGTTTTCAAGTAAATAAATAAATAAATAATAAAAGCCTTAAAAAAATGTAATAAATAAATCACTGAAATCTTGTGGCACTTTGGTATAGGCAATGTTTAAGCGTTACAGAGTTGCATCGGAAACAATTCCGTTCCATGTACTTGCTGCGTTGTTTTTGTTTTGCTTTATTTGTTGGTGTTTCTGAGTAGCTAAGACGTAGACAAGGAGCCGAGAATAAGTTTAATTTTGCATTGTTGGTAATTTCTGATTACCTTAGGTTGAACTTTTTCTATTTTTCCACCAACAGGGATTTTATTCTTGGTTTCAAAAAGGGTAAGGGTATTAAGCTGGAGTTCTTATGGAATGTTAGGGGAGTGTCAAGCTAAATCAAAACACACTATGTTCATTTATCCTGTAAAAAGGGCTTACCAGCTATATTTCAGAAAAGTTTTAGGGTATTAAGTCGAAACTTACAGGATACGATGAATGGAATGCTTAACCGACCAAAAGGGAAAATTTGCATGCTACTTAAATAATAACACCTTAAATTCGGTGTAGTTGTACTCCTACTATTACTACTTCTACTACCACTACTTCTCCTAATAAGATTGCTACTACTACTACGACTACTATGGCTACTACTAAAGTTAAAGGTATTAAGATGAAATTTTCAGGAAACGTTGATAGAGAAATTGAACTTAATCAAAACCCTATCTGCAATTAGTTGCAAAAGGGCGTATCAGCATTACCTTATGATCGGCTTTGAGTATTATATTAGAACTTAGAGGGATGTTGAACTAGCCAAAAGGGACAATGTACACACTGCTAATAATATTACCGCTACTAATACTATGACAACGACTGGTACTTTTGGGGGCCGCTTCCTATCTTCAAGAGGGACAAATCTAGATTGACTATTCCCTCTAAATTTATTCACACACCAGTACAAGATGTTACTATTGTCCTGTCGGGCTGCATCTTCCTCATCTTCGACTACTACTACTACGATTACTTCTAAAATTAAGGGTATTAAGGTGAATATTTCAGGGAATGTTCATGGAGAAGTTGAACTAAATCAAAAGACTATCTTCATGCAGTTGCAAAAGGCCGTATGAGTATTACCTTATGAACGGATTTGAGGATCATGTTGGAGCTTTCAGATATTTTGATGGGGATATTGGACTAACCGAAAGGAACTGTGTAAAAACTGCAAATACAAGCTGTTGTTCCTTTCGTGGTCACATTACAAGTCCATGATGCAACCCCTTCAACCCCCAGTCAAGCAGCTGGGGTTCAAGACTTGCGCAATGTGAATATGTAAGTGAAATCCTTTGATATTTATTAGGGATATAAAGAATTATTCTTTTTTAGTTTACTATTGGAAGAAAAAAACCCTCCTAAGAGAGAAATAAGGCATTCATTTCACGTGACATTAAAAACTTTCTTTCAGCCTAATAAAGGTGTTGAAGGGCTTTTGACCATGATTTATCGCTAAAAAACTGAATTTTTATCCGAGAGTAATCATCTTTATAAAGTAACGCATTCTAATCTGGCTAATAAAGGACTTGAGTGTCTTATTCGTTAGTTCTGAAGGGTTTGAGGAGCCAGTGCTCCTCGGAATAATAACACAATCTTTTTAGTTTACTTTAAGGACCCCTGTCGATATATTACTCTTTTTAGTCCTTTGAGAAATAGTTAAAACTAGTGCCCAGTGCTCCTCGGAATAATAAACACAATCTTTTTAGTTTA
The DNA here is from genome assembly GCA_027921565.1 of Artemia sinica. Taxonomy (NCBI): domain Eukaryota; kingdom Metazoa; phylum Arthropoda; class Branchiopoda; order Anostraca; family Artemiidae; genus Artemia; species Artemia sinica. The sequence goes on along the minus strand of CM051263.1, from coordinate 35,884,111 downwards.
CTTTAAGTACCCCTGTCGATATTACTCTTTGTAGTCCTTTGAGAAATAGTTAAAACTAGTGTTTCACCCTTGCACTGCAAGAAGGATATTTGAGGGATCCTAATAACGGAGGATGTCAGGGGGTACCTGGGGTACATTGGACATTCTTTTAAGCAAATAACTAGGATCTTGCGTCGAAAATTTATAAGGGTAACTATAAAATTCCTTTTTCAGAGCTAAAAATCATAAATACTTCAAAGGGAATAATTTTTTTTCAGACAGACCCCGAACTCAAGCAATTAATTTTCAATCTCCTGATTGACCTCCTTGAAGCAGTACCAACGGGAAGCGACACCTCCTCAGTAAGTTTTTCTAATATTCTTTAAAACATACCTGATAATTTTTTTTCATTAATTTTATAGCTATTATTATAGACTCAAGGAGTCCGTGGATGCCCATATTCTTTCAGTACCCCCAAAAGGGACCCTTTGGAGGCCAGTGTATGATCAATAAATTTATAGGCAGTAGTATGCTCATAATATGTCCGAAGCGTCAAACTGCCCGTCTATGCTCATTAGGTATTAGTGAGGTCCTTAAAGCTCATTCTTAGCTCTTTTGTTTTCTTTTCATAGGATGAAGTGTTCGAGTGAGCTATTAAGCTCTTATTATTCTCTAGGTCCACATACCAAAATCTCAAGGGGCCCTACAAACTCTATGAGAATACTGAAACATTAATGGAAATGCAAAAGGCCCCAGAGAGTAGTGAACATGAGGAGATTTTAAGTTTGGGGATGAATCTGGTCAATGCAGCTCTCCCTATACTTGGTTTAGACAGTTTTGTGAGGGATATCGGCCTGGATAAGGACTACTAATGGCTCGAACAGTTACCAGCAAGTGAGGTCAAAAAAATACCAGCCCAGCAAAGTGATGAGGAGGGAGCAGGACAAAGTGATGACGGTTCACCTCATGTTTTACCCGAGTTGCATTTAGCAGATACCGCTTTGCGCAAGATTTATGTTTTTAAAGCTGAGCTTGGGACCCCTTCAACTCCCTTACAAATGGTAGTATCCATACGTATCCAAAAGTCATAACGTATTCATATATCATCAAGATTTGGGCACTTCTCAAAAAACACCTTCGGGAAGCGGAAGGTAGGGACAGTATAAAACCATCTGTCACACTTCAAATTTTTTTTAATAAAAAAGCCGGGTGATTTTTACTCGCGTGACCTGCAAACGACGATATGCACGCTTCATCTGGAATTGCGCATTTTTGAAGGGGTTTTTTTTATCTGGCTGGTAATTTTCTAATAGAAAAGAGAGTCATAATAAAATGGGAGCGGGGTAGTGGTTTGATTTATTCAAAATTTAGAAGTAAATATCAAAAATTTTAAAAGAGAATTTGTTTTAATAGGCTTGAGGAGAAGCAGGGGGTGTAAAATACTATGCATATTTAAAGGATTGTAGAGATGTTCAGTATTTCTCTTTATACGGGCTTAGAGTGCTTCAAGTATTCAGTCCTTGACAAGGTCCATAACACTTCCTTCAATGAAGCTAGTAAGACGCATTTGGACAACTTGACAGTTACTGGGGGTGAGGAGGGTGGAGATTTTCCTAAAGTTGTTTTTAATTATTCAAAGGGGGTAATATTCTGTAACATTTAAGAGAATTGACATTTTTGAGAGGGCAAGCGAGCACTTAAAGATAGGGGTTTCAGTGTCACAGTACGATACAGAGTATGAAGAAGGGGAACTTAAAAATAAAAAGGGTGTTTTATATTCAGTAAGGGTACTGGGTATGGCTTCTCTACGAGCCTGCCAAAGATCCTGATTCAATTGGAAAGTTTTTTCCAATCACATATTTGTTGGGTTTTAATTGGAGGTTGAAGCAAACTACAAGCTATTGCTGTCTAATGTATCTGTCTTTATTTTATACACAGTTAAAATTAAAACTCCACTTGATGTACTGCAAGCGGTATACCAATCCGTAGAGACGGTTCTGGGTAACAATACCACCTTGTGGTTCAAAAACTTTAGAACTTGCTTTTGAAGAGCGACAAGGTTGGATTAGAAATTGAAGCCAAACTCATGGATGTGTGTGATCCATCAAATTTGAATCGTGTCAAAGAACACGAAGTCATTGCGGTCTGTTCTACCCACAGCAAAGGGACTAGAGTAATGCTATACAATTTGTGGATGTACTTGAGACATTTTATGGGTAAGATTGTGTAGGCGTAGCTATGGTTGCACTTATTAGAACTACTAATAAGTCATTTCACGGCTGCGCGACAGAGATTATCCAGTGACTCTATCATCAGAAGACGAGTTGGCTATTGAAAATCATGATATGTGTTGAGTTTGTAAAAACAAAAATGTCGAGGGTAGTGGGGATGGAAAAGTCCATGATCATGACCATTAAGGTAATCCTATTCTATCGGAAGGAAGTAACTAATGTAAATGTTAGGTAACAATACTTTCTACCGGTTTACATGCAAAATTGCAACTAAGACTTGAAATTCATATTACCAGCGTTGGCACGTTTGCAGAAAGATGACGTTGTAGATGGTGATGGGTAGATGGCTCTTTTTCACTAAACATCATACCCAAATAATCTGAGAAGTTGCTAGTCTTAGAGTTCAAATCAAAAACAATTGATAATGGTAATACGTGCTTGAATAAAATCCATTTTTTAGATTCCTATAGCTTATTCCCAAATCCCTAAGTCAGTTTATTCAAGTACAAAAAAGTGATGATTTTAATATTTTCCCCCTCCTCAAACAGAAACTTTCCAGATGATAAAATGTATGATTTATTAACATGTAAGGGCATATACCGTATGAGTACTCTAACTCCATCTCGAAGCTACGTGAGGAAAAATTATAACTAATCGAAGCGTTTTATGATACGCTTCTTGGCCGTCAATGCACCATTGCCGATTATGAATTTTCTAAAAAAAAAGTTTGTGCTAAGTAGGGTGTAAAATGGGGAGGATTATTTTAAAATGTGCCTGGGAAGTGAGGTATTGACGTTGTTGGACATTGTCTGTAAAAACACGGTTGAAACTAACGAGGAATTTAGGTTAGAGTTGGTGTATTATTTTCAACTCCTCATCTGGAGATGGATTTGGTTGTTAAAATCAATGATACAAAAATAGGGATTATTACCGGCGTGGATCAGCACTTATTTGTAGAGAGATCCATGCGGGGAGGGTATATTTTCCACGGGGATTGTATCCTTGAAACCGACCTGACTGGGAAAAGCCCTGGTGAAAAGTTGAATGCACTTTTCTTGAATATGAATTCCCTTTATCCGTCGGCATTCTCTCTCTTATCTTTGCAGTGTAGGAATTACGAATGGCTCGAAGATCCTTCTGCTTCAATTTTACCAAAAATTTATGCTATTGAGGAGAATGGACCACAAGAATGGTTTTCAAAGTTGATGGTGAAATACCTCTGGAACTTCATGATTCGGTAAAGGACTTTGTTTTCCTGCGCATAAACCGACCGTTTCCTTGGTATTCATTGAGTCCCTATAATTTATCTTTAGTAGTGGATGGAGTTATGCACTGTACACCTTCAAAAAAAAATCTTATTGCAGACCTCCATCCGAAACAGAATAGTGTTGTACATCACGTTATTTCCTGTTGTATGATGGCCAACGGTTTCAATGTCACAAAGATTCATAGAGCCGTTCTGTTTGACCAAAAACCAGACGTTTGTTAACACTTTTGTCAAGAAACACTCTGAAGCGAAAACAAAGGTCGAAAAAAGATCTTTAAACTTATTTTAAATTCGGCCTTTATTAAGATGTGTGAGATTGTGCGCAATAGGAGTCGTTGTGACTTCATGATCGACTCAGAAGAATGTGCCCGAATAATGGCAATTCCGAACTTCACATCGTTCATGATCATAGGCTCCAATATGGTCCTTTTACATACATTCAAAAAAGAAGTGTTAAATTAAATAATAACATTGCCGCTGGCAGTACCATTTTGTAAATTTCAAAAAAATAACGCTGGAATTTTATTACAATGTATGTAAGCGCCAATGGCCGGAGAGGGACAAGTTCAAGTGTATTATGAAGACACTGACTCACTCCTGTTGAAAGTTAGAGCAGATAATCTATTGGACGATTTGGAAAATCGTAAGCACATTACCTCCCGAACGGATTTTACCCAATGGGACGAGTCCGTTTATCCAGAGCTAGTGAAGCACCAGGCCCAAATCAACTATTAATGCTAAAATCCGAGACGGGGAGCAATTTGATATATCAAACAAGTCCAGCAAGGCGGTGTCTTCACACTATGTAAAGAAAAATTTCAACATTAGTGTTTATGGGAAATGTGTAGAGAATAATTTAGTTCCAAGAGCAAAGGTCATGGCCATTCGCTCTTTAAAGTATAGACTATACAGTTTGAGTCGATAAATGCCATGACAGCCATATTGGAAAAATTCTATGTACGCGCGGACGGTGTGAGAGCAGTACCACACGGTTAATATCTTACTTCAGATCGAGACGTGTTTGTAGATTACAGACGAAGTCTCGGTAGAAAGAAAGCTCAAAAGTTGGTGGGAAGGGGACCGTTTTTTTATCCATACAGTAATTCTTAGTCTCCAGCTCAGCAGTGAATATTATAGTGTTGTGTTTTTCTAGTCGTGTGTGTATAGTCATTTTTTTTGTGCAAAGTGGTATCGATATTATCAAAAGTTTTTTTTTTTCCTTGCCATTGTGCCGGTTTGCCCCGGTCCGCAGCGAGCACCACACCTTCCAGCCCGTTCCGGCCGCCCCACCCGGCGGCATGTTCGAGTGTTTTTTTTAATGTTAAAATGTTTATTTTAATGTTCAAATGCACTTGTAAATATGTTCAAGTGCCTATGTAAATATATTTTTTAAGAAATTGTAGTGCATTTATTTTAAGAAACCATGTATTCTATCTTTCAGTATTTATTCAACCGATTAAGGCTATTTTTCGGTTAGTTTTTTTGACATTTGAGGATTATGTATCATTTAAAACTCTATTCAGATAATTTCTTTGCAAACCATCAATGTCTGGCAAGAACAACACTTTTGACAAAAATAATTCAAAATGGCGATGAAATGTCTTAAGAAAAACCGAAAAACATCTATTATTGCTATAGTATATCGCGAGTGTCCTATGACAAAATAAAGAGTATTGTACCAGACATAAAATTTATGCGAGGACTTGACGTGTTTAATATTATTGCGCCAAAATCGTGGTTGATCATTGATGATTTAGCAGAATCCATTGAAGAATTGTCTCAACAGATGTTACAATAGATATATTCACGGCCTGTCTCATCATGAAAAAGACATCCACAATTGTTGTTCTCCATAATTTTTTTCATCAGAGCACATGTATGAGAATATATGCTTTGAATTGTGCTTACCATATCATTTATAGGGTTGTTCATGATTCAAGTTCTCTTATAACTTTAAACAAGCACATATACACAGGTCAACCAAAATTTTTACTTTTGGCGTAAAATCAAGCTGCTAATAAACCCCATGGATATATTTTATTTGATCTTTGCAGATATTTTATTGGATTTAATTGGATCCACTAATGGGTATTTTCGATAATGAAATTACTGTATATCTACCCGTGAATATTAAAAAAGGTCATTAGTCACCATCATGATGTTGAAGAAGTTACATGGAAAAGACATTTATTTTCCGTCCTAGGTATTCAAAACTACGGCTCAGGAAAGCTATACTCAAACACGGTATTGACAATGAATTCATTAATTTCCTATCTGAACTTTGTTTAAATGTAACAGAAAGCAATTTTCAACTGTCAGAAGGTATAAGACCACAGACAAACGACTAAAGCCGTTTTCTATAAGAGAAAGCGGCTTGTTCGAGAAGGTGGTTGATTCTTTTCATTGTTGCTGCCGATAATCGCAGGACATATAAAACTATTCTCTGGAAATGGCCAAACCCTATAAACTGACTCCAATCGAACTCGCTCTTTCATCAAAAGAGCACTGTGAAGATAATCTTAATAAATTTATTTATTAACAATGAAATAATTGCCGATGATGAAAAATTAAGGTTGCTTCAAAATTCCCTTCGTTGTGTCGATAAACATAAACCTTACCGTGAAAGACCGCTCAAAGTAAATTTCATTGATCAACATCCGATTTCTGAAATTTCTGAAGCTTTGAAAACAGCAAAACAAGAAGGAAATTTATACGAAATTTTAACAAGTATTGTAGACCTGATACCTCATTCGTAACGTGAGCATAGTAAAAGACTCTTGACTTATCTCTCTGAAAATGAACATGTTAGTGAGGAAAATAAAGAAGTTATAAATCAGGGCAAGCCCTACGATTTTATTGATTTGTAATCCGATTTGATTGCAAATCGTGAAAGATTTAAATCCTTTGATAGTCATTTGTATAAAAATTTTTAGTCATTTTAAAACCCAGTTACACTCCTCATCGAAATAATAGAGTTGGCGGTAATCATTATCGAAAAACTAAAATCTTTTACCCCTTGCATATGTTACAAACAGATCTTTTGACTCCAAGCGAGATTGAAAGACGTCATAATAGACCGAACAAGTGTATTTTAATCGCAATCAGTGTTTTTAGTCGCTATGCGTATGCCGTTCCCGTGCACTTGAGAGGCAATCATGTTCCCAGAGCCCTTGAATCTATCTTTGAACAAGATTCATGTGGAATAATTCTAACATATCGAGGGAGTGAATTTGTTAATCTATATGTAAAAAAAAAGTTTTATTGAAATATAATAAAATACTCTATCATAGTCATATTCTGATGAAGCCTGCATTGGCTGAACGTTTGATAATATCCATTCGACTTTTAATTTCAAGATATTGTTTCATTTATTCAAGATTTCGATAAAATCATGTTGATTTATAATCAATGTCCTCATGGACCCCTTCCCAATCACAGTCCTCTTGAAGTTCATCATAGTAACAACAAACTTGACACTTTTTCTAAACAATATTCTAATGAAAAGTTTAGGAATAAAAAATTTAATGTCGGTGATACTGTTCGAATCAATTGAACAAGAAATATTATTGGAAAGGGGTATTACTTGTGGTCCAATGAGCTTTTTAAAGTTTCAAAGTCCTTAGACACTAAACCCATAATGTATCATCTCCGCGATACGAGAGATGACGAGCTTCTTGGTGGTTTTTATGACTACGAATTGCAAAATATCAGAAATAATTGAATATATCAAATTGAATAGATATTAAAGAACCGATCTCGCAAGGGTAAGAGACAGTTGTTTGTTCGCTGGCTAGAATAAACTCTGATTTGGTTTCTTGGATTGACTCCGAAGACGTTCATAATGTCTAATGATTTTTATGTGACATTCATTTCCAGTGTCTCTGACCCCCTCTATGACGATTTGAATAAAACAAGAAATTTTTGGACAAAAATATCCCCCGCTATAAATTCGAGGGAAGGTATGAAGTTGCTCTTGTTGATTGTATTCTTAGAAATGCATATGGTATCCTAAGAAAGGATTGTACATATGATATAAAAGTAAAACCCTTTGACTCTTCTGACGAGCCTTTGGTGGCAAACCTTGACTCTGATGATAACCCCTTTGCTATTATACCATATGGGGAATACAGCAATATGACTGAAATATCTCGAGTTATCCATAAGAACATTGCGTGTCGAAAAATTACATTCAACTATTCAGAAGAACAGAAGAGAATTTACATTACCAATCCATTAAGAACGAAAAAAGTTTCCTCACTGAGGCTTTACGGGGGGTTCTCGGTCTTAAAGATCGTATTATTAATTAAAAATTTTCATTGGCAAGGACCATGTTATCAATGCCTCTCATCAGACAATTGTAATTTTTTTTCGAAACATCAAAGAGTTTCGAAAAAAAATCTTCAATACATTCCAGTCAGCACTTCGTATTTGCAGCTCTGCCAGTTAACATTAAGAAGTGAACTGGGTAATTCTCTAGCAATAACAAAAGGTTTGGCTGTGATGGCATTTCATTTTCAACCCGTTCAGTGTGATTGCCAAAAGAAAAATTACTTTTGTTTGCCCTGATATTGATTCTTATGTTGCTATTTTTGGACCAGGACAATTGGGTGATGGACTCAACTATTACACGGGTCGTTTTTCCATGTCCGGTTACGGTATTGGCAACTGGTTTCCTAGGTTATTTCGGTCTGCACTACCCCTGGCTAAAAATATACTGCACTGGTTGTCTAGGATTTTGTGTTTTCTACACTACATGATTGGGTCTCTGGGAAGGATTTTAAACAAAGTGAGCGATTGAAATCACGACAAAGCAGAAAAGGTTTAAAAGGGCCAGAAAAACCTCTTCACTCATCAGTCTCAATTCAGCCCGGAAGCGTCAAGCATCAAAGAGGAAAAAGAAAGTAAATATTGTTAGATCAAAAGAGGATTTCTTTTCTTAGAAATAGCATATCTAACACATAAAGAATCTAATCCTTCAGTTAAGTCATCTCTAAATATTTTCAATACAAAAAATGTTGATGTGAGTGTAAACATGGTTACTATGAACAATTTTAGCCGCTTCAACCGCTCTCTGAAAACTTACACTTTCAAATTTATTCCAGTGAAGATTATTTCATAGACTTCAGTCTTCATTTAATATTCAGATTGAGAAAACCTTTTTGGATTTATTGTATTTTAAAGCTTGCTTCTGACTTGTATTAATTAAGTGCTTGAACCTGAATTAATTCAGTGACCGTAGCTAATTCAGTTGTTACGAGTGGACTTGACCTAGATTCAGTGTTAGAATATCTTTCTAGATTTTGAAACCTCATCAGTTCAGTAGTATTGAACTTGACTTATTGCAGGGACCTTGGAACAATCTTTGGACTATGATTCTCGGATATATGTTGATTTTTTGCAATGGATAGATTAGTTTTCAAGTCACCTGGTTCTTCAGCAAGAAAGTTCTGAAAGATACGATTGGCATTTATAAAGATGTGGTTAAGACTGACATTCGTGAGAAAAGCAGGGGCACGATGCCGGCGGCTGCATATATGGTTGATATTTTTGACATTTTAAGAGAACAAGCGGCTAAAAACTCCAAACATCCTGTTTCATGATTTTTGATGCTTCAAATGTGCCAACGATACCAGATGAGCCCAATACTATCATAGCTTCAAGATTGAACGACTATCTTAGTATGCTAATCAATTTAGTTGAAAAAAAAAACTAGTCCATGCTCAGTGCTAGCGATACAAGGCCAATTGTTCTGCCCGCTCCTGCCCCGCCAAAGCTGGTAAGCTACCCAGTTGTATTGTCTAACCTATCAGCTAGCTTACAGTCTAACAATCCCTCAGAACAGCGTGAGTTTCTTGAAAGGCTATGCCAAATCGACAAGGTGCAGAGCGCTAAACATGGTAGAAATTGCTTGGTTATTCACATGAAGGATGAAATTTCTGCTTCTGATGTCATAGCCACGGTTCTTGAGGATCCCAATGTTCGTTCAAGAGTAGTCAATAAAGAGTTTCTGTGAATTATAAACATTGATAGAGATTTTGATGTATCGAACATTGTCATCGGGGTCGAAAGTTTTGTTGGTACAATGCGTCTTGGACAGTCATCGGTTGTGCAGCTAAACTTTCGTTCACATGAGGAGTTGGAAGTGGTGCTTAAGTATGGCATTAAGATTAAGCATTGCCTTTATCGAGTTTCCAAACCCTTAGAAAGACCAAAACAATGCTTTAAGTGCCAAGGTTTCGACCACATAGCTCGTAACTACACTAATCAATTGAAATGCAGTGAATGTGCCGGTGAACATAGCAACAGCCGTGAGAATCCTTTTGTCTGAGCTAAGTATCAAGTGAGAAAACTGCGGTGGTAGCCATATGAGCTCCAGCTTTCAGTGCAAAGACTTGAAAAAATGAGCATTGAGGGTTCATAGTGATATGCCAATACATGCGAGGTGTTAAGAACCAAAGTTTCGATGTGGGCTAACGTTTTTTTGCCTGAGTGTTAACAGAGCAAGAAAAAAGTTAAACGTTCTGTAGTTAGTTTTTTGGTGTATTTGACATAGTTTGTACCATTGAGCATCTTTTTAATTTTGATAATTCGAGAAGGTTGGAATTTTCAACCCACCACGAGTTTTTTATTCGCTCGGCTAGATCTACCGTAGATCGGCCATCTGGTGGAATTTTAGTAGCAGTTCATAAAAAGTATGATTGTGACCTTCTTCATATTAGTGATTTTTTCGTTCCAATTGATTTTAGTAACATGATGCTTATATGTGTTTATATGCCGACAGATCACCGTGATGAGAATTCGCGCCAAAATATGCCAGGGCTTGTGAACTGTTGTCGAAGCTTACTCACCGAATATGGTCTTCGTGTAAAAAGCTGACGCTTTGTGGCGATTTTAATACTGATTTGTCAAAAGCTGCGTCCCCCTTTTCGCAGATGTTTATCAGTTCTTTGTCACCGTGTATGTCTGTTGTTCCGAATGATAAAGCTTTTACTTATATTCATAATTCTGGGTCAACTTCTGATTTAGATTTTGTAAGTTACCGGCTCTCCTAAAGTAGCGAGTCGATCAGTACATGTTTCGGATGATTTTTTGTTTAGTGATAATTTCACCTTGAATTTTCTTTACCGATTTTGGTAACGAGAGTTAAACTTTCAAAAAAAAAATTCAGGAAGAAGTACTGGAATATATAAATATTGAGGTATACCATTATGTTCTTGATTCACACCTTTCAAAGATTAAGGTCCCGTTTCAAATGCTATCTTCTATGTCTAAAGGTAATTCTATTGATATATATTGTACTGTCTTATATAAAGGTTTCAGGTATGCAAGAATATACAGTGCAGTTTGACGAGCACATTGCGAAAAGCAACCAATCCTTTTATATTATATACCTATAAAGTGAACAAACACGTTTTGAAAGTATAATTGAGATTGTACGACGCAACCAGACGGGTTTTTTAGGCACTTTCATCATAACGTTTTTTTTAACCAAAAACTAGAAATTGTCAACCTTTTCAAAGAGAGTGAGTATAACCTGTCAAAGAGTTTGATAACCTCTAGCTTAAAAACATCTCATCGAGTTTGATTAAGAATGCAACATGTCTAGAATTGATGCCATATGCTGTTGAATCATTTACCAAAAAAATAACTCTATTTGCAAAAAAAAAGGGTTTAGCATTTGCGAATTGGACTCTATGAACGATATTAATTAATATTTGAATAATAGGAGCGTGAATGATTCTAATTAGTGATTGGATCGTATGAAGATGGAGAAAAAGGGTTAAACTGATTAGCAGTTAAGGTAACCCCGAAGAGCGTGTTAACTCATTGCTTATTTATTATAAATTTGGAACAATATCAATCTATGGGAATGGTTAACGATGATAAAATGGTCTTATGACTTGACCTAGCTTTACTTCTTCGATGTGTTCTGTATAATAAACAAGTGGCGTTTGAACAGTGTTGTCAACTTAAAATAGATTTTAACGTTATAGTATACTAAAAAGTTGATACTAAGAGAGATGTATATGACAAGAAAAGAATTTTAATAATGGATAGCTTTATTTCTTCGATGTGTTCTGTATAATACACAAGTGGCGTTTGAACAGTGTTGCCAGTTTAAAATAGAGTCTAACGTTATAGTATACTAAAAAGTTGATACTAAGAGAGAAGTAGATGGCAAGAAAAGAATTTTAATAATGAAATTCAAAACAACCTTAGAAATCCTTGCAAATCAAGTAGTAAGGTGTATGTGAGTACGAACCATCAAGGATCATAAGCACCAACGACCCTAACCACCAGAGACCTCAACCCCCCTAAGGTCCCTATCCCCAAACTCGAATGGGCGCCCCCTCCCCTCCAACTTTTTTTTAACATGATATATTTTTTTCAACTTTTTTTTACATGTCTTCGAATGAGATGAAACATACTAAAAACAAAAAAAAATCACATTTAATATTTTCCAAACTCAAAATGAGAATGGTATAGACATGTTAGTCATGAACTTTACTATTAGAAAAATAATGTTTGTAGTAGCACTTTTTTATTGGACTAAAATTTTTTTGGAATTCGAAATTATTCAACTTTTTTTTACGTATCTTAAAATGACATAAAATATGCTTAGGGCTCTAACAATTGTACTCGATGCTTGCTCAGAGACACGATGCGGCTTTCCCACTGGTACTTTATGGAGGGTTATCGACACTATCTAGTTTATTGTATGTATTAAATCATTATTTTTCTACGCGGTGGAACGATAAACAGATAAGTCATATCTTTAAAAAAAAGTGAAGATGGAGCATTTTAATAATGTGTGTTCACATGAAAATGTTATTGTAGCATTGAATGCCGACAAGGAGAAGTATTTTAACTATGAAACAAGTACAAGTGGTAGCACTATTGGAAATGTATGCCTGCATTGTCATGACAGTAAGGAATTAAATTTCTTTGGAGTACCGAAAAAATTCAACTCTTATGTTGGTGGATATGCAAGATTGAGATCTCCAGAGATGATTGCACTCAAAGAGAATGCCAAAATAAAAATAATCGTATTGGTAGAAAATATCACTATGGAATATAAAGATGAATCGATGAAAAACAAAGTACCAGCAAACGTTACTGCCATTGATCAAACAGTCAATGAACCAAATAATACCAAAGACGAAAAGCATATTGAGCCTGTCGATGACAAACCAGTAAAAATTGTGTATGACTCAATTGGAATAATGATTATTCTACTGATTACGAACTAAGAGAAGAAAATAACTACAATATCAAAAGAGAACATGGTGAACTATTTTATGGAACAGATTCAAAGTTGATCATTGATATTAATAATGTATCATAATATATTTTTCTATTAATATTCTACATAGTATTATTTCATTAAAAATATATTATGCATTACGTTGTTATGTGTTCATTATTTTTAGAGTAAGCTAGTATATCAAACGTTTAGAATGACTATTAAAACATCGGAGATGTAAGAAAAGGAATTTGCATACATCTATTGTCAGACACATGGGATAACATTGACAAAATCTAGGTATCAGAATGAATAAATTCTTTATTAACATCAGTTGTTGGATATGTCATTATGAAAAAATTGTAAGTAAGTAAGTAACAAACTCTTTCTTGAACTCACCTCTTGGATACAAAATACAGAAATTTAATTCAGCAAATTATGAAAAAAAATGAACAAATTCTTTATTAACATTCTTTGTTGATTGATTTCGCTTCCATCAACATCATTTGTCAGATACATCGAATAAAATTGACAAAATGTAAATATCCGAGTGAATAAATACTTTATCAACATCCTTTATGGGATATGTCGGATAAAATTGACTAAATCTAAGTGTCAGAGTGATTAAAATCTAAGTATCAGAGTGATTAAATTCCATATCAACATCCCTTTCTCGGATACATGGGATAAAATTTACTAAATCTAAGTATCAGAGTGAATAAATGCTTTATCATCATCATTTGTCGGGTATATCGGATAAAATTGACAAGATCTAAGTATCAGATTGATTAAATTCTATATCAATATCCATTTCTCGTATACATGAGATAAAATTGACAAAAGCTCAGCGTCAGAGTGAATAATTTTTTTTTTTATTAACATCTCTTGTCAGATACAACGAATATAGTTGACAAAAGCTAAGTATCAGAGTGAATAAATGCTATATCAGCATCCTTTGTCGGAAATGTTGGATAAAATTGACAAAATCTAAGTGTCAGAGTGAATAAATTTTTTTTTATCAACACCTTTTGTCAGAAACATCAAATATAATTGACAAAATCTAAGTATCAGAGTGAATAAATGCATTATCAACATCATTTGTTGGGTATATCGGATAAAATTGACAAAATCTAAGTATCAGAATGATTAAATTATGTATCAACATCCATTTCTCGAGTACATGGGATAAAATTGACAAAAGCTAAGTGTTAGAGTTAATAATTTTTTTTATCAACATCTTTTGTCAGATACAACGAATATAATTGACAAAATCTAAGTATCAGATTGAATAAATGCTATATCAGCATCCTTTGTCGGATATGCTGGATAAAATTGACAAAATCTAAGTGTCAAAGTGAATAATTTTTTTTTATCAACATGTTTTGTCAAATACATCAAATATAATTTACAAAATCTAAGTATCAGAGTGATTCAATGCTTTATCAGCATCCTTTGTCGGATATCTCGGATAAAATCTAAGTATCAGATTGATTAAATTCTATATCAACATTCCTTTCTCGGATACATGGGAAAAAATTGACAAAATCTAAGTATCAGAGTGAATACTTTTTTTATCAACATCTTTTGTCCGATACAACGAATGTAATTGAAAAAATCTAAATATCAGATTGATTAAATTCTATATCAGCATCCTTTGTCGGATATGCTGGATAAAATTAACAAAAGCTAAGTGTCAGAGTGAATAATTTTTTTTATCAACATCTTTTGTCAAATATATCAAATATAATTGACAAAATCTAAGTATCAGAGTGACCAAATGCTTTATCAGCATCCTTTGTCAGATACCTTGGATAAAATCTAAGTATCAGAGTGATTAAATTCTATATCAACATCCCTTTCTCGGATACATGGGATAAAATTGACAAAATATAAGTATCAGAGTGAATACTTTTTTTATCAACATCTTTTATCAGTTACAACGAATATAATTGACAAAATCTAAATATCAGATTTATTAAATTCTATATCAGCATCCTTTGTCGGATATGCTGGATAAAATTGACAAAAGCTAAGTGTCAGATTGATTAAATACTATATCAACATCCATTTCTCGAATACATGGGATAAAATTGACAAAAGCTAAGTGTCAGAGTGAATAATTTTTTTTATCAACATCTTTTGTCAGACACAACGATATAATTGACAAAATCTAAGTATCAGAGTGAATAAATGCTATATCAGCATCCTTTGTCGGATATGCTGGATAAAATTGACAAAATCTAAGTGTCAGGGTGAATAAATTTTTTTTATCAAAATCTTTTGTCAAATACATAAAATATATTTGACAAAATCTAAGTATATGAGTGATTAAATGCTTTATCAGCATCCTTTGCCGGATATCTCGAATAAAATCTAAGTATCAGATTGATTAAATTCTATGTCAACATCCCTTTTTCGGATACATGGGATAAAATTGAAAAAATCTAAGTATCAGAGTGAATAATTTTTTTATCAACATCTTTTATCTGTTACAACGAATATAATTGACAAAATCTAAATATCAGATTGTTTAATTTATATCAGCATCCTTTGTCGAATATGTGGGATAAAATTAACAAAATCTAAGTGTCAGAGTGAATAATTTTTTTTTTTATCAGCATGTTTTGTCAAACACATCAAATATAATTGACATAATCTAAGTATCAGAGTGATTAACTACTTTATAAACATCCTTTGTCGGATATCTCGGATAAAATCTAAGTATAAGAGTGATTAAATTCTATATAAACATCCCTTTTTCGGATACATGGGATAAAATTGACAAAATCTAAGTATCGGAGTGAATAATTTTTTTTATCAACATCTTTTATCAGTTACAACAAATAAAATTGACAAAATCTAAGTATCAGAGTGATTACCATCTAAGTATCGGAGTGATTAAATTCCGTATCAACATCCTTTCTTCGATACATGGGATAAAATTCACAAAAACTAAGTGTCAGAGTGAATAAATGCTTTATCAACATCATTTGTCGGGCATATCGGATAAAATTGACAGAATCTAAGTATCCGATTGATTAAATTCTATATCAACATCCATTTCTCGAATACATCGGATAAAATTGACAAAAGCTAAGTGTCAGAGTGAATAACTTTTTTTATCACCATCTTTTGTCAGATACAACGAATATAATGGACAAAATCCAAGTATCAGAGTGAATTAATTTTTCTATCAACATCTTTCGTCGGATAAAATTGACTAAATCTAAGTATCAAATTGAATAAATTCTTTATCAACATCCTTTCTCGGATAATTTGGATAGCATTGTCAAAATCTATGTATTAGAGTGGATAAATTCTTTGTCAACTAGCATTTGTCTGATAAATCAGATAAAATTCACAAAATCTATGTATTAGAATGAATAAATTCCTTATCATCATCCTGTGTCGGTTAAGTCGGATAAAATTGACAAATCTAACTATCAGAGTGAATAAATTCATAAATTCATGATGCTTAGATTTTATCCGAGATATCCGACAAAGGATGCTGATAAAGCATTTAATTACTCTGATACTTAGATTTTGTCAATTATATTTGATGTATTTGACAAAAGATGTTGATAAAAAAAAATTATTCACTCTGACACTTAGCTTTTGTCAATTTTATCCAGCATATCTGACAAAAGATGTTGATAAAAAAAAATTATTCACTCTGATACATAGATTTTGTCAATTTTATCCCATGTATCCGAGAAAGGGATGTTGATATAGAAATTAATCAATCTGATACTTAGATTTTATCCGAGATATTCGACAGAGGATGCTGATAAAGCATTTAATCACTCTGATACTTAGATTTTGTCAATTATATTCGATGTATTTGACAAAAAATGTTGATAAAAAAAATTTATTCACTCTGACACTTAGAATTTGTCAATTTTATCCAGCATATCCGACAAAGGATGCTGATATAGAATTTAATCAATCTGATATTTAGATTTTGTCAATTATATTCATTGTAAGTGATACAAGATGCTGATAAAAAATAATAATTATTCACTCTGAAACTTAGATTTTGTCAATTTTATCCCATGTACCCGAGAAAGAGATGTTGACATAGAATTTAATCACTCTGATACTTAGATTTTATCCGAGATATCCGACAAAGGATGCTGATAAGGCATTTAATCTCTCTGATACTTAGATTTTGTCAATTATATTTGATGTATTTGACAAAAGATGTTGATAAAAAAAAATTTATTCACTCTGACACTTAGATTTTGTCAATTCTATCCAGCATATCCGACAAAGGATGCTGATATAGCATTTATTCAATCTGATACTTAGATTTTGTCAATTATAATCGTTGTATCTGACAAAAGATGTTGATAAAAAAAAATATTCACTCTGACACTTAGATTTTGCCAATTTTATCCCATGTATTCGAGAAATGGATGTTGATATAGAATTTAATCAATCTGATACTTAGATTTTGTCAATTTTATCCGATATACCCGACAAATGATGTTGATAATGCATTTATTCACTGTGATACTTAGATTTTGTCAATTATATTTGATTTATCTGACAAAAGGTTTTGATAAAAAAAAATTCACTCTGACACTTAGATTTTGTAAATTTTATCCAACATATTCGACAAACGATGCTGATATAGTATTTATTCACTCTGATACTTAGATTTTGTCAACTATATTCGATGTATCTGACAAAAGATGGTAAGAAAAAAAATTTATTCAATCTGACGCTTAGCTTTTGTCAATTTTATCTCATGTATTCGAGAAATAGATGTTGATATGGAATTTAATCAATCTGATACTTAGATTTTGTCAATTTTATCCGATATACCCGACAAATGATGATGATAAAGCATTTATTCACTCTGATACTTAGATTTAGTAAATTTTATCCCATGTATCCGAGAAAGGGATGTTGATATGGAATTTAATCACTCTGATACTTAGATTTTAATCACTCTGACACTTAGATTTTGTCAATTTTATCCGAAATATCCGATAAAGGATGTTGGTAAAGTATTTATTCACTCTGATATTTACATTTTGTCAATTTTATTCGATGTATCGGACAAACGATGTGGATGGAAGTGAATTCAATCGATAAAGAATGTTAATAAAGAATTTGTTCAATTTTTTTCATAATTTGCTGAATTAAATTTCTGTATTGTGTATCCAAGAGATGAATTCAAGAAAGAGTTGGTTACTTACTTACTTACTTACAATTTTTCATAATGACATATCCAATAACTGATGTTAATAAAGAATTTATTCATTCTGATACCTAGATTTTGTCAATGTTATCCCATATGTCTGACAATAGATGTATGCAAATTCCTTTTTTTACATCTCCGATGTTTTAATAGACATTCTAAACGTTTGATATGCTAGCTTACTCTAAAAATTATGAACACATAACAATGTAATGCATAATATATTTTTAATGAATTAATGCTATGTAGAATATTAATACAAAAATATATTATGAAACATTATTAATATCAATGATCAACTTTGGACATTTTGAATCCGTTCCATAAAATAGTTCACCATATTCTCTCTTGATATTGTAGTTATTGTCTTCTCTTAGTTCGTAATCAGTAGAATAATCATTATTCCAATTTGAGTCATACACAATTTTTACTGGTGTGTCATCGACAGGCTCAATATGCTTTTCGTCTTTGGTATTATTTGGTTCATTGACTGTTTGATCAATGGCAGTTACGTTTGCTGGTACTTTGTTTTTCATCGATTCATCTTTATATTCCATAGTGATATTTTGTACCAATACCCTTTTTATTTTTCTGGCAGTTTCACTGTCTATTATCACATTATTTTTACACATGTAACAGTTTCACCACGTAGACAAGATATGGTTTATGATATTAGTAGAAGAGTAGGCCTTTCTTTTTTTGATCTTCTGTTGAATTCTAATACCCGAAAGCTGACGATAGGATGTATCAGTTGGTAATGTGTTACCTGCAATAGTAGCAA
Organism: Artemia sinica; assembly: GCA_027921565.1. Classification (NCBI taxonomy): domain Eukaryota; kingdom Metazoa; phylum Arthropoda; class Branchiopoda; order Anostraca; family Artemiidae; genus Artemia; species Artemia sinica. Next base: position 35,865,403 of record CM051263.1, on the reverse strand, counting down.
GGAGTTGTCATATATCATCAACGATTATTTTTATGTTGGCATTCTCTTTGAGTGCAATCATCTCTGGAGATCTCAATCTTGCATATCCACCAATATAAGAGTTGAATTTTTTCGGTACTCCAAAGAAATTTAATTCCTTACTGTCATGACAATGTATGCATACATTTCCAATAGTGCTACCACTTGTACTTGTTTCATAGTTTAAATACTTCTCCTTGTCGGCATTCAATGCTACAATAACATTGTCATGTGAACACACTTTATTAAAATGCTCCATCTTCACTTTTTTTAAAGATATGACTTGTGTTTATCGTTCCACCGCGTAGAAAAATAATGATTTAATACATGCAATAAACTAGATAGTGTCGATAACCCGCCATAAAGTACCAGTGGGAAAGCCGCATCATGTCTCTGAGCAAGCATAGAGTACAATTGTTAGAGCCGTAAGCATATTTTATGTCATTTTAAGATACGTAGAAAAATTTGAATAATTTCGAAGTCCAAAAAAAATTTTTGTTCCAATAAAAAAAAAAGTGCTACTACAAACATTATTTTTCTAATAGTAAAGGTCATTACTAACATGTCTATACCATTGTCATTTTGAGTTTGGAAAATATTAAATGTGATTTTTTTTTTGTTTTAAGTATGTTTCATCTCATTCGAAGACATGTGAAAAAAAAGTTGAAAGAAATATATCATGTGAAAAAAAATAAGAAAAAAAGTTAAAAAAAATTCAAAAAAAATTCAAAAAAATGGGGGGAGGGGGCCAAACAGTTGGAGGGGAGTGGGGCGCCCTTCGAGTTTGGGGATAGGGGACCTTTGAGGGGCTGAGGTCTCTGGTGGTTAGGGTCACTGGTGCTTATGATCCTTGATGGTTCGTATTTACATACACCTTACTACTTGATTTGCAAGGATTTCTAAGGTTTGTTCTGAATTTCATTATTAAAATTCTTTTCTCGCCATCTACATCTCTCTTAGTATCAACTTTTTAGTATACTATAACGTTAGACTCTATTTTAAATTCACAACACTGTTCAAACGCCACTTGTGGATTATACAGAACACATCGAAGAAGTAAAGCTATCTATTATTAAGATTCTTTTCTTGCCATATACATCTCTCTTAGTATCAACTTTTTAGTATACTATAACGTTAAACTCTATTTTAAATTGAAAACACTGTTCTAACGCCACTTGTGTATTATACAGAACACATCGAAGAAGTAAAGCTAGGTCAAGTCATAAGAACATTTTATCATCGTTAACCATTTCCATAGATTGATATTGCTCCAAATTTATAATAAATAAGCTATGAGTTAACATGCTCTTCTGGTTACCTTAACTGCTAATCAGTTTAACCCTTTTTCTTCATCTTCACACGATTCAATCACTAATTAGAATCATTCACGCTCCTATTATTCAAAGATTAATTAATATCGTTCATAGAGTCCAATTTTGCAAATTCTAAACCCTTTTTTTTTGCAAATAGAGTCATTTTTTGGTAAATGATTCAACAGCATATGGCATCAATTCTAGACATGTTGCATTCTTAATCAAACTCGATGAGATGCCTTTAAGCTAGAGGTTATCAAACTCTTTGACAGGTTCTACTCATTCTCTTTGAAAAGGTTGACAATTTCTAGTTTTTGGTTAAAAAAAAAAAAAAAAAAAAAAAAAAAAAAAAAAAAAAAAAAAAAAAAAAAAAAAAAAAAAACGTTATGAAGAAAGTGCCTCAAAAACCCGTCTGGTTGCGTTATGCAATCTCAATTATACTTTCAAAACGTGTTTGTTCACTTTATAGGTATATAATATAAAAGGATTGGTTGCTTTTTGCAATGTGCTCGTCAAACTGCACTGTATATTCTTGTATCCCCTAAACCTTTATATAAGACACTACTATAGATAGTTATCTTGCTGAGATAGTAAATTGTTTAAAAAAACTGCCGAGTCTTTCGAAGTATCTTCAGTCTCTGTTAGAAAAAACACTCAGAAAAAAGGTTGCATGATTTTCCTCTGCATAAAGAGGCGAAGCTCCGACATCGTTTCTGGTATCATATATGGTTAGAGTGCGATTGGCCTCGTTTTGGAGTATTATTTGAACTTATGAAATTTACGAAACGTGCATTCCGTAAGGTTGTTGGAAAATGGAAAAAACAACAAGTATATGATATATCTTATTCTTTCCGAAATAATCCTCAACTTCTACAGAAACAACTTTCTTAACTTACTTGTTCGCACTCCCTTTAATCTGAACAAATTAGTATCTCTGAGTGGCATGCTCATTTTTAGTAAATTTTTTCAGCAGACCCACCACCTCTAGAGTCTTCTTTTCGAGAAATGTTTTATAGTTAATTATCAAATATTGACCATAGTAAGAACTTTCTTAATATCTTTCTGTCATCTGTAGCTAAACAAATTCAATTGATGCTTTGTGGTTCGTATAGGCCAATTACTTTTTGTTCGATAATTAGCAAACTTCTTGAAACAGTCCTCTTCCCATTTATTAATGTACGTTCCAATTTTGGCGACAATCAGTTCGGATTCAGAAGCGGCATTGGATTTCAAAATGCACATGCTGTTTCCCTTGATATTAATCAAAAAAAATTTTGCACAAAAATAAGTTTTTCAGAAAAAAGTAAAGAACTCTATTAAACCAAAAATTAACAAAAATATAATCAATAATCTACCAAACATATAAATACCACAGATCAGTATCAATAAATAAATGAAACCCAAAACAAACAGAAATTACAATAAGTCAAACTCAAAACGAGCAGAAATTAATATGAGTAGGGTTCTAAACCCTATGCTTTCTAAAAGCCAGAATATAATTTGTACTTTACTGACAAAATCTTTTAAATATAGACGCATTTCGGGACAATGTGACACGTGTGCTGGGGTGAGAGGGTAGCTGCCCTCTGATCACTTTGGCTCTTAAAAAGAGCACTAGAGCGTCTGATTACAAGTCGAATGAGCCCCCCTTGAAGTTTATATGACCCCACTCTCTATAAAAACCCTATATGTCCCCAGGGCACAACTTTCAACCCTTTCCCTGAGGGCTGGGAGGATTTGTTATCCTCAAAGACATAATTTCCAGACCTTTCTGGTAGGTTTAACAAAATGGCTATATCAAAATTTTGATATGAAGTGTTTGGGGAATGATAGGCGTGGAGGGAGACATTTGCCCTCTTAGCACTTTCGGCTAATAGAAAAGGCACTAGTCCTCTCAATTTCCAATCGAATGAGCCCTTTTTGAAGCTTCTACGACAAAACTTTCTATAAAAACATTATATACCCCAAGGACATAACTTACGACCCTTGTCATGAGGGCTATGGAGGAGGTTTGTCATCGTCAAAGACATAGTTTCCAGATCTTTAAATGGAGATATCAAAATGATGATCGGAAATGTTTGGAGAGATGGCGGCCGTTAGGGGGGGGGGGGATTCTTCCTCTGATTACTTTTGACTATTAAAAAGGGCAATATGCCTCTCAATTTTCAATTTACAGAGCTTTTTGAAGTTTTTACGACAACACTTTCTATATGACATTATATGCCCCCAGGGCATAACTTACAACCATAGCCCTGAGGGCTGTTGGGGTTGTCATATTCGAAAACATAATTTCCAGACCCTGCAACTACGTTCAAAAAAAATACAATATCAAAATGTCGATCGGAAGTGCTTGGGGAAATGATGGGTATGGGGGAGGCATTCGCCCTCCGATCGCTTTTGACTATTAATAAGGGCACTAGCTTTCTCAATTTCCATTTGAATGAGTCCTTTTTGAAGTTTTTACAGCAACACTGGCAAAGACCAAATTTCCAGAACTTTCAACTACGTCAAACAACATGTCTATCTCAAAATTTTGATTGGATGTGTTTGGGGAAATGGTAGGCTTGAGAGGGGCGTTAGTTACCCTCCAATCACTTTCGACTATTAAATAGGGCAATAGCACTTTCAATTTCTAATCGAATGAGCCCTTTTTGAAGCTTCTACGACAAAACTGTCTATAAAAACGTTATATACCCCAAGGACATAACTTACGACACTTGTCATGAGGGCTATGGAGAAGGTTTGTCATCCTCAAAGACATAATTTCCAGATCTTTCAACTACGTAGAACAAAATGGCGATATCAAAGGGTTTATCGGAAATGTTTGGGAAAATTGCAGCTGTTAGGAGGGGGGGGATTCTTCCTCTGATTACTTTTGACTATTAAAAAGGGCAATAGCCCTCTCAATTTTCAAACGAAAGAGCCCTTTTTGAAGTTTTTACGACAACACTTTCTATATGACATTATATGCCCCCAGTGCATAACTTTACAACCATAGCCCTTAGGGCTGTTGGGGGTTATCATACTCAAAAACATAATTTCCGAACCCTTCAACTTCATTCAAAAAAATAACTATATCAAAATGTTGATCGGAAGTGTTGGGGGAAATGATGGGTATGGGGGAGGCATTCGCCCTCCGATCGCTTATGACTATTAATAAGGGCACTAGCCCTCTCAATTTCCAATTGAATGCATCCTTTTTGAAGTTTCTACGACAACATTTTCTATAAAAAAAAACTTATATGCCCCCAGGGCATAACTTACAACCTTATCCCTGAGGGCTTGGGGGGGTGTCATCCTCGAAAACCTAATTTCCAGAACTTTCATCTACTTTGAACAAAATGGCTATCTCAAAATTTTGATTGGATGAGTTTGGGGAAATGGTAGGCTTAAGAGGGGCGTTAGTTGCCCTCCAATCACTTTCGACTATTAAATAGGGCACTTGCACTTTCAATTTCCAATCGAAAGAGCCCTTTTTGAAGTTTTTACGACCACACTTTCTATATGACATTATATGCCCCCAGGGCATAACTTACAACCTTAGTCCTGAGGGCTGTTGGGGGTTGTCATACTCAAAAACATAGTTTCTGGACCCTTCAACTACGTTCAACAAAATTACTATATCTAAATGTTGATCGGAAGTATTTGGGGAAGTGATGGGTATGGGGGAGGCATTCGCCCTACGATTGCTTTTGACTATTAAAAAGGGCACTATCCCTCTCAATTTCCAATTGAATGAGTCCTTTTTGAAGTTTCTACGGCAACACACTGGCAAAGACCAAATTTCGCGAACTTTCAACTACGTCGAACAAAATGTCTGTCTCAAAATTTTGATTGGATGTGTTTGGGGAAATGGTAGGCTTGAGAGGGGTGTTAGTTCCGCTCCAATCACTTTTGACTATTAAATAGGGCACTAGCACTTTCAATTTCCAATCGAATGAGCCCTTTTCGGAGTGTCTACGACAACGCTTTCTATAAAACCTTATATGCCACCAGGGCATAACTTACAATCCTTGCGATGAGGGATGTTGGGGGAGTTTCATCCTCAAAGACATTATTTTCGGACTTTTCAACTACATTGAACAAAATAGCTATCTCAAAATTTTATTGGATGTTTTTTGGGGAAATGGTGGGCGTGGGAGGAGTGTTAGTTTTCCTCCAATCACTTTTGACTATTAAAAAGGGCACTAGCCCTTTCAAATTTTCGAATTTTCTATAACAACTCTCTTTAAAATCCTTATATGCCCCCAGAGCAAAACTTAAAACCCTTGCCCTGAGGGGTTTGGGGGTGGGGGGTGATCATCCTCGATCTCATAATATCCTCAACTTTCAATTACGTTGAAAAAATGGCTATCTCAAAATTTTGATTGGATGCCCTTTGGGAAATGGTGGGCGTGAGAGGGAGGTTAGTTGCCCTCCAATCAGTTTCGACTAGCCTATTAAAAAGGACATTAGCCCTTTCAATTTCCAGTTGAATGAGCCTTTTTTGAAGTTTCTACGACAACATTTTCTATAAAAAAAAACTGACATGCCACCAGGGTATAACTTACAACCTTAGCCCTGAGGGCTTTGGTGGGGGGCGGAGTGTCATCCTCAAAGACCTAATTTCCAGGACTTTCAAATGGCTATCTCAAAATTTTTATTGGATGTTTTTGGGGAAATGGTGAGCTAGAGAGAGGGGTTAGTTGTCCTCCAATCACTTTCGACTATGAAAAAGGGCAGTAGCCCTTTCAATTTCCAATCGAATGAGCCATTTTTGAATTCTCTACGAAAACGCTTTCTATAAACACCTTATATGACCCCAGAGTATAACTTACAACCCTTGCCCTTAGGCATCTGATGGGGTTATCATCCTAAAAGACCTAATTTCCAAAACTTTCAACTACGTTGAACAAAATGAATATCTCAACATTTTGATTGGATGTGTTTGTGGAAATAGTAGGCTTAAGAGGGGCGTTAGTTGCCCTCCAATCACTTTCGACTATTAAATAGGGCACTAGCACTTTCACTTTCCACTCGAATGAGCCCTTTTTGAAGCTTCTACGACAAAACTGTCTATAAAAACGTTATATGCCCCAAGGGCATAAATTTCGACCCTTGTCATGAGGGTTATGGAGGAGGTTGGTCATCCTCAAAGACATAATTTTCAGATCTTTCAACTACGTTGAACAAAATGGCGATATAAAAATGTTGATCGGAAATGTTTGGGAAAATGATGCCGTTAGGTGCTCTGGTAGACTTAATTTGGGGAAATGTTAGAATTAAGAGGGGCGTTAGTTGCCCTCCAATCACTTTCGACTATTAAATAGGGCACTAGCACTTTCAATTTCCAATCGAATGAGCTCTTTTTGAAGTTTCTACGACAACAATTTCTATAAAACCTTATATGCCCCCAAACCTTATATGCCCCCAGGGTATAACTTACAACCCTTGCACTGAGGGCTGTAGGGGGGAGTGTCATCCTCAAAGAAATTATTATCAGACTTTTCAACTAAGTTGAACAAAATGGCTATCTCAAAATTTTTGTTGGATGTTTTTGGGGAAGTGGTGGGCGTGGGAGGGGTGTTAGTTTTCCTCCAATAACTTTTGACTATTAAAAAGGGCACTGGCCCTTCGAAGTTTTTGAAGTTTCTATTACAACGCTATATAAATACTTTACATGTCCCCAGGGCATAACTTACAACCCTTTCCCTAAGGGGTGTGGGAGGGGTGTGTTGATCATCCTCAAAGACATAATATCCAGAACTCTCAACTACGTTGAAAAAATAATTATCTCAAAATTTTGATTGGATGTGTTTGGGGAAATGGTGGGCGTGAGAGGGAGGTCAGTTGCCCTCCAGTCAGTTTCGACTAGCCGATTCAAACGGCACTAGCCCTTTCAATTTCCAATTAAATGTGCCTTTTTTGAAGTTTCTACGACAAAATTTTCTATATAAAACGTTTTAGGCCCCAGGGCATAACTTACCACCTTAGCCCTGAGGGCTCTTGGGGAAGTGTCATCCTCAAAGACATAATGTCCGGAACTTTCACCTACGTTGAACAAAATGGCTATCTCAAAATTTTGATTGGATGTGTTTGGGGAAATGGTGAGCTGAAGAGGGGGGCTAGTTGCCCTCCAATCACTTTCGACTATTAAAAAGGGCACTATCTCTTTCAATTTCCAATCGAATGTGCCCTTTTTGAAGTCTCTACGAAAACGCTTTCTATAAAAAATTATATGACCCCAGGGCATAACTTACAACCCTTGCCCTGAGGGGTTTGGGGGGTTTGTCATCCTCAAAGTCATAATTTCCAGAACTTTCAACTACGTTCAACAAAATGGTTATGTCAAAATTTTAATTGAATGTGTTTAGGGAAATGGTATGCGTGAGAAGGGGGTTAGTTGCTCTCCATTCACTTTCGACTATTAAAAAAGGCACTAGCCCTTTCATTTTCCAATCAAATGAGCCCTTTTTGAACTTTCTACAACAAACACTTTCTATAAGACCTTATATGACCCCAGAGTATAACTTACAACCCTTACCCTGAGGGCTCTGAAGGGGTTCTCATCCTTAACAACGTAATTTCCAAAACTTTCAACTAAGTTGAACAAAATGGCTATCTAAATTTTTGATCGTATGTGTTTGGGGAAAAGGTGGGCGTGAGAGGGCGGTTAGTTGCCCTCCAATCACTTTCGACTATTAAAAAGGCCACTAGCCCTTTGAATTTCCAATCGAATGCGCCCTTTTTCAAGTTCCTACGACAAAGCTTTCAATAAAAACCTAATATGCCCCCAGGGTGTAACATTATAACCCTTGCCTTGAGGGCTCTGGGGGGTAGGGTTGTCATCCTCAAAGACCTAATTTTCAGAACTTTCAACTGCGCTGAACAAAATGAAGTTTCTACAACAACGCTTTCTATAAAAACCTTATATGCCCCCAGGGCATAACTTACAACCCTTGCCCTGAGGACTTTGGGGGAGTGTCATCCTCAAAAATATAATTTCTCTCTGGAAATCAGCTACGCTGAACAAAATGGCTATGTCAAAATTTTGATTGGATGTGTTTTGGGAAATGGTGGGCGTGGAAGGGGTGTTAGTAGCCTTCAATCACTTTCGACTATAATAAAGGGCACTAGCCACTCTAATTTCCAATCGAATGAGCCCTTTTCGAAGTTTCTACGACAACTTCTTTGATACGAAGTACCCTGGTCTAAAACCAAAAAAAGTAAATGATACATTGTGCCAACATTGCTCTTTATTTAGGCAACACGATTGCGCTGTCTAAGATTATTGATCGGCACCATTTTGGATAAGAAAAGCCTGTATGTGTATGCTTTGGACATCTCTAAGGCCTGTGGCTCTCTTCTTCTTTCTCATGCTATCCTTGCTTTCCTTCGTAATAGCGTCAGCTCTTTCATTTGATCTTGCTTATGGCATAGGTATAAAAATTCTCATGTTAAGGTTCGTTCTGCTATTCATCTTACCGATCGTATTCCAGTAAAGAGAGGGGTCAAACAAGGTTCAGTTGTTAGTCCAGTTTTATTTAATAACGCTATCTGTACACCTACTAGAAATATTCCCTCTTTCCTGAATGATCGGTTCATTGATATAAGCCATCTATTTTATGCTGATGATATTGTTTTGCTAGCTAAAGATCTTCATTCACTTCAATTTACAGTTTATATTGTCCAATCTAGTCTTTCAGGCATGGGTCTTTCCTTAGAGGCTTCTAAAACGGAATTTATGTTATTTCATAATTCCACAACAAGCCAAGCTTCTTGGGCCAAATAACTTTTCTTTACGTTTGTAATAGTGTTTTAGTATAAATAAAATGATTGATGATTGATTGATGATTCATCCAAATTCTGGAGTAGGTGAGTCTCTTCTAGTCGGGTCATCCTCAATTGCATGTTTGGATAGGTTAAATTATCTGGGACTACCTATTGCTACGTCCATGAAGAATATGCGAACTCTGATTATTCAAGCTATTAAGGGAAAACTTCGAAAGACTCATGGTATGCTTGCCAAAATAAAAGGGCAGTTTGACAAGACTTGCCTAGGAAGGCTCTGTAATGCATTGTTTGCGCCCCATAGATTTTATCACGCTGATTTGGAAGTTTTTTAACAAGACTGAACGCCTTATAATCCGTAGACAATTCTTTAGATATTGTAAGTTTTTTCTTGGCCTTCCCTTAAGGATCAGGAATACTTACATTGTTAAGAAATATAGAGTTTTGAAATTACGCTGAAAATGGAAGAACTTGCGTAAAGGTTTGAAAAGCGTAGAGATTGTATTGTTGATTTTCCTCTTAACTGCATCCGATAGTATTGTTATTCATCAGAGGTGTTTTCATTGCTTCTTTTTTACATTCCATGTTGTATTTTGTTTTACAGGGTTTTTTGATATTACGTTGAAAATGGAAGAACTTGCGCTAATATTTGAAAAGCGTAGAGAGTGTATCGTTGATTTTCGTCTTAATTGGATCAGATAATATTGTATTGTTATTATTATCGTATTGTAATTCAACAGAGGTGTTTTCGTTGAATCTTTTATATCTTATATCCTATGCTGTATTTTGTTAGTGCGTGTGTGTATTTTTTTTTCCTTTTCCTTTATTTACTCCTCTATCAGCATTTTATGTTTGCAAAGAGGGTATAGATAAATTATTATTATTATTTTATTTGACTTCTATATTTATAGATCTGTGCGTCTGTGTAAAAAAAATCTAACAATAAAAAACCAATTGCATCAGAGGGACTATCCTATGAAAATTGTGTACCACACAATTTATTTAGACGATCAGTGTCTACATAAATGGAACATTGGTGAGCACAAGCAATAATCTTTCAAATTATGCAAGTTATATATAATTTATATTGATGATTCCGATGTCCTATAAGAAACTGAGAGGTTGTGGCTTTAGGATATGAATATAAAACGGACACTGACACTGGAAATATGCTTTAGAGATGCGACAACTAAAGGTTTACACTTGGTAACACGAAAACAAGAAGCTATGAGTTCTTTCGCTTTGGCAACTGAAAAATTAAGAGCTAGTGGAAATAATATTAAATTGCTCGTTTCTCATACAATCAATAATCAACAACATTTTGCTACGGATATGCGTACCTATACTGATTTATCATTTATCAATGATGAAATTACTTCAAAACTTTCTTTTGTAAAAAGAGCTAGCGCCGTTGAATCATAGATCAATTCTCTACATAAATTTGAAACGTTGGGTCTTTCATCTCTTGTACGTAAAGTAAATGGAACCCCACTCTACAATTTATCCTTTGATAAATCCTACAGGAATGTTTGCGAAAATTCATGGTTTCATTGTATTGGATCTGTTCGGTATCCAAGATATGACTATTGTCTGAACGGGTACTGTATGCTTAGAGTGTACCTTTGCCGAACGGTGCGAGGAGAGTATTGCATCTCACTTAATAAATTTGAAACCTATAGGGAAAGTACCCTTGATGGCAGTGTTCTATTCCAGTATAGAGTATTAAGTTTTCAAGGATAGAGAGCCATAAAATTGAGTAAAAAGGCAAAAACAGACTTAAAAATTTTTTTTTTTTTTTTTTTTTTTTTTGCCCACTATTGATGGTCTAACATGCCTACTTTTATCAATAGCATATAGTCAATCTTGGAGTTATTATTCTATCTTTGAACTAGATCTTAGGACTATTTAGAATAAAATGGCCATCTCAAAACTGCGATCCAATGCAATTGGGAAAAAGAGGGCTCAGAGGGTTAGTTGCCCTCTGCCCACATTTGACTCTTAAAATGAGCACGAGAACTTCGGATTTCCAATCAAATAAGATCCCTACAAAGTTTATACGTTCACCCACATAAAACCTTTTTGTGTCCCTGGGGCATAACTTACAACCCTCACTCTTGGGCTCTACAGGGTTGTGTCAACCACGAAGGCCCTGTTATATGAACTTTGGACTATTTTGAAAAAAAATTATGTCTCAAAATTTAGATCCGATGCATTCATGAAAAAGAAGACGTAGATGGGGAAGGCTAGTTGCACTCTGATCACTTTTGCTTCTTAAGAATGACACTAAAACTTCAAATTTCCAATCGAAGGAGCCCACTCCAAAGTTTATACGTCCATCTTTTCCACACGAACTTATATGTTGACAATGGGAAACCAGCATAACTTACAGCCCTTTCTCTGAGGGCTTTGGGAGGGGGGATTTGACATCCCCAAAGACATAATTACTGGACTATTCAACTGTGCTGAACGGGAATGACTATCTTAAAATTTAGATAGGATGTTTTTGGGAAATCAAGAGCATGGGGGGGGGGCTTGTTGTCATCTAATCACTTTTGACTCTTAAAAAAGGCACTAGAACTTTCAATTTTTAATCGAATGAGCTACTTTCGAAGCTTCTACGACAGCCCTTCTATACGAAGGGTCATGGTCAGGAAAAAGATAGTACATTGTGTCAACTTTGCTCTTTACATAACCGGCGCAATTGCAATGCCCATGATTGACATATATAAACCACCAGTAAGAAGTTTTAGACCATTACAAGTTGATTAATTGTCAAAATTGAACTCTTAGGCATTTTTAGTCCTATTTGGACAAACATTGATGGTTTCTGGTACAAAATGGGGGCAAACGAAACCTTTCTATGATTTGATTTCTTTCGATAGTGAAAGAGCGTGTTAAATATTTTTGATAACCATTTAAATGAAATTATCTCTGTAATTTTAAGACCACTTGTTTGATAAGACTATTCCTCGGAAAAAAAACAGAAGAAGAATAGATACGGCAGTGAAACCTTTGCGACAGTGTAAATTTTTTGGCTGTCCAAGGGGTAATTTTTTCGATTTATAGGTTATATAGATAGATAAGAAATTTACTACCTTCAGAATCAGAATCCCATGCTTAATCCAAATGTAGCATTCATTTCCGTTGTAAATTTACTTAGCCCTCTCTCTCTTTTCTTGATTCTCAAGAACTTCTTAGGGTAATAAAAAGTTACAAGGTTGGCCTTAATTTGACGGTTACTATTTACAAAATAGTCTTACCTGGGACATATTTGTTGCTAGAAAGTTCGGTACTGGTGCAGTGGGTTTGATCTTAGCTTGGTAATACGGGATCTAGAGATAAAACCTTGCTATAGCAACACACTGCAGGGCCGATGCAGGGACCTTATAGTCAAGAAGCGTTGTTAATGCGATTAATTAATTACTACTCATGGTTTGCTGTTGACACTTTCTTTAAAAACTCATTTATTTAATCTTAGCTAAAAATGTATGTTGTTTGTTCTTTTGCTGGCTTGCAGTTGTAGCAACTGCAAAGCAACATGGACACATGTAGCTTTTTTTCGGGCACCAATTTCAGCAGCTCAGTAGGTAAACGATAGCATTGAAAAAAAATGCCTTGTGATTGAGATTTTAAAAACTAAACATAATGGGCACCATTAATCAACTGCAGGTTTATAGTTTTACTATTCAGTTCTTTTGATTTTTCTGCTGAAGAAAAGGAAACAATTGAGAATTTTTTTTTAATTTCTGATGATCTCAATGGAATTAGGCATCGTTTTTGTAAATTGGCACCGATAACATAAAAATTTTTAAGCTCTAATCGACGCGTTTTTATTGCAAATCAGCAACGCTTTGGTAAATTGGCGCAGAAAAAAGCTACGTGTGCCCAGCTCTTTACTGCTGCCACCATAGTTGTGTTTTCAGGTACCGGGTATGAAGCGTGTTTTGAGCGGGCTTGACAAAAATTGTTTTCAGGTTCTTCGTGTTCAACCCAGCAAAACTGTAATGCGTTTTCATCTTACGGATTCCAAGCGTATTGAGCACGGGTACCTCAAAATTGTAACACGCCAGAATAGCATGGTTGAACACGGGTTCTGAGAAGACATTCGCCTCTGTTGAACACGGCACTCAAAACGATAAACTGTACAACCCGTGTTGAAATCCATGATGAATATGGCTGGCCTGATTACTGCAGAACAAGTATTGCTGCAGACAGCGCTACCTATATCCTTATTCTACCGTATTGTCTGGAGAAAGGCTTGTTTAAAACCATTAACTAAGCAGAAGAAAGGAAAGAACTACTTTAATTGCAAAGGGGAATATTGGAAATATCTTACTAATAGGCTAGATTCGACTATAATGGCTTCCTTGTCAAGGTGATATTTTTTATTTAGTTCTTAGTAAAAGCCTTGTCATCGAGCCTAGCTGGCTGCTGTAGTTGCAATAATGAATTAGTAGTAGGCTAGGCTAGAAAGATAACCAAGAATGAGTTCAACATGAAAAACATTAAAGAACAATGACAGTATCTGAATTGCCTAGCCTGTATAGATTGATTTTTAGTAAGAATGCAATGTTAAATTTTTGTGTTTTTATGCAATTTTAATAGGTAGAAAGGGAACAAATCACCTAGGCTAATGCTTTTATTGGCTATGGTCTTCCCAAGTGTAATAATTTACTTTTTAGGTCAATTTAGGGTCAATATATACGAAATCATATTATTGAGTTAGGACTAAAGTGAATACACCATTCGATGCCTTTTTTTATGCTGATTACGAATATAATAGCCTAATCATTCCTATCGGAAATTCAAATTTAAGCCATTTTTGAGCTCTTGAAAATGACAAAAAATAGGGTGTAAAAAGGCTAATATAGCGTGGAAAAAAGGCTTAAAACCTTTGTTTTAAACTTACTGTTTCATAATAAATCCTTATTTTAATCCACAAGCACTGACTTTCCATGAGTAACAAGTATATAAGTTCCAAAAATTCATTTTCCAAATATTATGTATTTTTTTCTTCCTTAACGCCGAATGTTCAAGAATGCGTTTTCGACAAAACGTCGAAAATATTAAACCTAACCTAACCTAACCAAACCTAATCCTTTAATATTTTCGACAGGTTGTCAAAAACGCATTCTTGAACATTCAGCGTTAAGGAAGAAAAAAAATACATAATATTTGCAAAATGAATTCTTGGAACATATATACTTGTGATTATCCAACTTACTCATGGAAAGTCAGTGCTTATGGATTAAAATAAGTATTTATTATGAAACAGTAAGTTTAAAACAAAGGTTTTAAGCCTTTTTCCACGCTATATTAGCCTTTTTACACCCTATTTTTTGTCATTTTCAAGAGCTCAAAAATGGCTTAAATTTGAATTTCCGATAGGAATGATTATTATATTCGTAATCAGCATAAAAAAAGGCATCGAATGGTGTATTCACTTTAGTCCTAACTCAATAATATGATTTCGTATATATTGACCCAATTTAGTACTAGCCTAAATTGGGGATAGGCCTAATAAAAAGGAAACATGCTCATAAAGCAATTCTTATGGTAAAGTTCTACAAAATCATATTAGGCCTATTGAGTTAGGACTAAAATGAATACACCATTTGATGCCTTTTTTTATGCTGATTACAAATAAAATAAGCATTTCTATCAGAAATGAATTTCAGCCCCCTCTATATATGCCAATTCAGGGTTAGTTTAGGTATAGCCTATATAGGGGGGGGGGGGCTGAAATTCATTTCCGATAGAAATGCTTATTATATTCGTAATCAGCATAAAAAAAGGCAACAATGGTGTATTCACTTTAGCCATAACTCAATAATATGATTTTGTAGAACTTTACCATTCTTACTTCATAATATGCAGAAAAATTGTAGTTAACACATTTTCCACCATGCTTTGGTAAATTTCTACCAAATCATATTATTGACTTAACACATAAAGTGAATATACCACTCAATGCCTTTTTTTTTAATGCTGATTATGAATATAATAATCATTTCTATCGGAAATGAATTTCAGTCCCCCCTATATATGCCAATTCAGGGTATATATTTCTACATTAGGGGGGATAGGGGCAAATTTTGTTTCTGATGTAAATAGGAGGTAAGTTTAAACTTTACCCCCCACCCCCCTAATATAGAAATATATACCCTGAATTGGCATATATAGGGGGGGGGATGAAATTCATTTCCAATAGAAATGATTATTATATTTGTAATCAACATAAAAAAAGGCATTGAATGGTGTATTCACTTTATTCTTAACTCAATAATATGATTTGGTAGAAATTTACCCATGCTTCACCCCTAATTCCCCTGTATAATAGCCTATACAAGGCTGTACCCAGTATTTTTTGGAGGGGGTTTTACTCAAACATTTTTTTTCAGAGGAGGGGGGGGGCACAGTAAAAACTAAAAAAATACATAAAAAACTTGTTTATATCTATTTTTGTTACATAGACATTGGGGGGGGGAGGTTAAAACCCCCTAGCCCTCCCTCTGTGTATGGCCTTGATAATAGGCAATACACTCCAAATTATATATATTTCCTATGTATCACTCTTGTTTCAACCTGTGTGTCTATCAATTGAATCAACAACACAATCAAGAAACTGAAAAAACACATAGGCTATTATGTCTCCTTTTGAAGAGTCACTATTCTAGACCTTTACCTAGGCTAATGCAAAAAAACTGTCTAGCATGGGCATGTAAATGGGGGGGGGCTCCAGCACCCGCTGGCTGAATGATGCTGCTTTATATTTTTGTTTTGAGATTTCTATTATATAGCACTGAAAATGCTGATTTGACCAGCTAAGCCCCCCCCCCTCCTAAAATTCAGCTTGTGGAGACTAATGTAGTCTAGTGAGAAAAAAGTTGCCATTTATAGCTGATTCAGGAATGGTACCTGTAATTATTATTAGGATGTATCTTAATAGTAAAATGGTATTTTGAAAATAAATTTGCAGAAATTTATAGAATGAACCTTATTGCAGGCTCTCATGGTGTCAATGAAGTTAATAAAGCTGTCTACAAAGTTAATAAACTGTTTTCCTTTTATAACTTTATTGCAGTTAGAAAGAAGTTAAACTTTATTTAACTTTTTCAAGAAAGTCTGCAAAGTTCAACCTATAGCAGAAGACATGTAGAAAATTTCAAATAAACAATGTACAAATTAGTTTCTACAAATATAATTGTGTATGTTTGTTTAAATATTTAGCTTGGTAAAAGAAACAAAAAATATTTTCATTTACTATTAAAAGGAAAAAATGCTTAAAAAGATGGGTTTTCTCAGCTCCATGTCTGACTATTTCAGTTACTTTCTATGAAAAGCTGCTGTTAAGTCAAAAAGATGAAATGCTTGTGTGAGTGGGACAAACTTTATGGTTTGTTCTTTCATGGCAAACTTTATTGACACAGTGGGAGCCCTGCATAAAACCCTTGAAGATTTCATCACAGCAAAACAAAAATTAGGCAAATTTCTAGGTGGCACTATAATTTAGCTAAGATAAAAGTGAAAATGTCATTTGATGCCTTTTTTATGCTCTTTCATAATTCAATACTCACTTCTGGGGCTATGGCATCTTGAGCCCTTAAATGGGCTTCAAAGGAATTGTGTATGAATTATAAAAGAGCATAAAAAAGCATCAAATGATGTTTTCACTTTCAGCCTAGGTAAATTGTAGGCCCACTGCTATCATGGAATTTACCCACCCTGAGCCCCCTAATGTGCAAATATATACCCTGAATTGTCAACAGCAAAGTTTCAAATCACAAAATTCAGTGCTATTTTTGTCAATGGCATTTGAAAAACTTGAAATGGTAGGAAAATGGTATATTTGAGTTACCTAATAAATGAGGTTTGAATTGTTATAAATAAGTATTTTTGGAATATATTACTCTTGAAAAACTTATTTATGAACTAGTGATATGTTTTTAACCAGTTTCAGTAACTTAACTAGTGTTGATAACTTCTTTATGTGGTTACAATAATGAAATTCCTTTTGGACCCCTTTAAGGGCTCAAGGTGCAACTAGCCCCAGAAGCAATTATTGAATTACAAAAGAGCATTTAAAAAAGGCATCAAATGACATTTTCACTTTCATCTTATCTAAATTATAGTACCACCTAGAAATTTTCCAAAAATTACACCATTAGAATCAACATTTTTTCAAAACCCTACACAGGAAATATAACCCTCACATTGAACAATATAGAAAATCTCATTTTTAGATGAGTAGCACTTAGCCTGTGTGTCAGTGCTAGTTTTCTTCTTTTTTTTCTCTCTTTATTGCTAACAAGAGCTGAAACCTCATAGAGAGTTGTATAATGGCTGATTTAAAAGCTAATTTTTATACACAATGAATCTTTAGCTAATTTTTCTAACATTACATCATAGTCTCAACCAGACCCCTGTGCCATGCCAATGAGGGAAGACTGTCAAAAACAGTGTGCTGCTGGTAAGATGTTGGTGGCATGCTGCCAGTAAGATGTTGGCAGCTTGCCACTGGTGTGATCAATGTTGACTGCAAATATTAATGTTTTCATCAGTCTTTCTCAAATCACAGCTTAAATTTACAACAGATTCAATCCTATTCATGAGTTCAAAACTTCACAAGTCACCGGCTGGAAACTGGTCTTCTTTGTTATTCATCAAGAGAAGTAGAAATCTGGTAGAAACAAAATGGCTGTGTTGTTTCAGGGCCCTTGCATAATAGTTGAAGTATCTATTAGCTATCTATTCTTAACATAAATAATTATCAAAGTTAGTAGTTTTTTTTTTCATCTAGCATAACTGCATACAAAACTTCAAATACCATATCACAAAATTTGTCAGTTGTCTGGGTAAAAACTTTGAATATAAGTTTGAACTAAGAAGCTTAATTTTTTTCATAATTCCCTTTACCTATATCTGTTTTGTCACCTTTAAAACAGTTGAAATGGGCAACTTTGATACTGATTGTTTTTTTTTTTTTTTTTGCTCTGTTGGATTCCTAAAAAGCCTTCCATGTATTAAAAACTGGTTTTTAATAACAATTTAAAAAAAAAATCCATTTTAAAGTTTTTTTTGGCTTCTTTATAGAATATGTCATGTAGGCTAAGGCTGAACTGCTGCTTTTTTTTTATTACTTTTGGCTGCTCTTTTGGATATTGTTCATTTTTTCTTTGGGGATTCATTGCAAATTATAAACTCAAAAATACCTAATATCAGCTAAATTATAAACTGCATCTAAAAAGAGTAAATTTATCAAATTGAAAAATACATGATAATAAGATATTTTCTCATGCATTGGTTGTCTCATGACCAGACACAGGTTGTGGATAGCTGCCTTAAGTCTTTGGAACTAAACCAAAATCTTTCCTTAATGCACATAGGTCTGATTTTTAGGAAGAAGTTAGTAGAGCTCTCCAGAGCAAATTAAAACATGCAAATGGAAAAATTCTAGGCCACAGTTTTTCAGCTCTCCCAAAGAGGTTGCTGCTATGCATTGTTTTCTTTTTATCAGAAATCATTATGGTGAATGTCAAGTTAAATTCTGCCTGAATTCTATTTCTTTTCTTTTTCTCTTTTTATTACCCGGTATATTTGCGGCTGCCTTTGCATGTCATATAAATCCTAGTAAATGTATCCTAGTCATTTTGTCAAATGTTATTTTAAAACTGATTTTTAATACTGCAAATTTATGCAATTAGGAAGTGATACAGAATCTCCATTGATTCCGGTTTGTTTTGTCTGTATTTGAGCTTGAAATTAACATATATCAAGGTGAAGGACAAGCACTGTTGCAACATATCCTCACACTCTTATACTGAAGGTGGGGCAAGTAGGCCTTCTAACACTTCACATGAGAAAACTTCAATTACAATGAAACAAAAAAAAACACTTAATGGTTTATTCAGTATGAAGAAAAATGAAGTGCCAGCTATTTTCTTAGGTAGAAAATGAAAAGCTCATCCATTTTAAATGTAATTAAATGAAATAATATGCAGACTGAAGTAGCTCCAGGAAGATGTTGAGATTTTCTTCCTAGTTTTTCACTTTTAATCCAAGCAAAATGTTAGGAGACTTAGTATCAGTTATTGAGTTTAAGCTTTGATTTTCAAATGCTCACAAAAATTATCAACTTTAAGAAAGTTGCAACAATAAGTCATCTGTGGTCAAAATAATCAAAGACTCCTCTTTGACCCCCACCCGGGCTCAAAGCTTCTGCTATGGTCATATCCATGGAAATCTCCAAGGAGTTTTTTTTTTAAATAGCTTTCAAGCATAGTTAGGGGCATTTAGCCTTTTTTGCTTTTCTTCAAAAAAATTGTTATAATATTATGAAATGTTATGTGTACATATTTTTGGTCATCATTTGTGGGGTGATTGAATTTTTTAAACCACTGCAGATGCATAAGAACATTGCAACATCTAGTACCCTGAGGTCATAAGACTGTCAAAGACTCCTCCGTGAACCACACAAATTGAAAGCTTTTATTATGACCTGACCTTTTAATGTAACTTGGGCACTGGACCAAGGGTGCCATTGTCACCTGAGTGCAATGTTAGGTGGGGATGTCAATATTGCTTTTGTCACACCAATTTGTTTTAGTGTGAATCTGCCTGGTACTATGAATGAATGTTTTCAAAGTAAACTCGTTTTATCAATAAGAAAAAAAATGGGTTGGATGCATGTGTCCCTTGTTTTTTGGATGATAAAAACTATACAAGTGCTGTATCAAGTATAACCCATGAAAATCTTGTTAAATTTTGTCAACTTTTCAACTTTTTGGCCTCCCTGCTTTCAATAAAAAAAAATCAAGGTACTATCACTTAAATATAATAACTCCCTATGCCCCCCTTCTCTGGATACCATCTTCATAGGATACCATCTCTGCTTTAAATAAAAAAAAGTAACTTATCGGCATCCTTGCTTTCAAGAAAATAAAAACAAAATCAAGGTATTATCATTTAAATATGATAGCTCACTACCCCCCCCCTCTGGATACCACCTTGATAGGATTATGTCTCTGCTTTAAATAAAAAAAATAATTTTTTGGCATCTCTGCTTTCAAAAAAATATCAAGATATTATCATTTAAATGTAATACCTCCCTACCCCCTCCCCCCTCTGGATGCCACCTTGATAGAATACCATCTCAGCTTTACATTAAAAAAAATAATTTACTTAATAATTAACTAGGTCACTACATGGTTCAAACAAACATGCAAAATAATGTCAAACAGCTTAGTGATCCTTGAAAAAAAATGAGGGTATCAGTAAAGGGGTACAAAGACATCAACAAAAATGTCGAATTATTCAGATATACCTCAAATTATTGGAAAACTGAGTCATAGATTTGCAGTGGCGTTCAATAAGATCCAAAGAATCTAATTAAAAGGGAGCACACACAAAAGCCAAATTAGGCTAGTAGCCTATAAGAAATTGCAGAATAGCCAAGACAATGAACAAGTCCCAATGGGGGGCCCTGGGTCTATCAAAATATTTCAATGGTTTCCCAAGGAATTTGATATCATTTTCTTCTGTCTCCACTTTAAGTGAAAAAGATAATTATCTTTTTGGTATCCCTGCTTTCAATAAAACAAAAAAAATGAGGAATTATCATTTAAAAATAATAGCCCCCTATCCCCCCCCCCCTATAGGCAATAATTTACAATTTTTTTATGAATCAAATTTGGGGGTAACTTCCGTTTCAATCTTTTAATTCCCCAACCTTGTACATAGCTTAGTCTATAGCTAAATTTTGTCTCAAAAGAAGGGTCTTTTTTTTTGGGGGGGGGGGGGGGGGGTAAAATTTTTTCAGAAAGAAGATTGTATTTTCTTTAGTCTATCAGGGGTTCAATGATTGAGTATTAAACATTAAGAAAATCTTATCTAAAAACAGCAAATGAAAAAAGAATTCTGCAAACTTACATTTTCAGCTGTAGAAACAATCTGTTGGCTACCAATTTCAAAATCCAACTGAAAGCTGAAGCTGTATAGTAGTAAATGTGTTCTATAATTCTATTCAACTTGAAAATAAAATTCTTGACTACAAATGATGTAAGAAATAGCAATTGGGAAACTGCATTTGAAATTATTTAAACTCATTTCATAAAGATGATACTTTTTTTTGTCAACATATGAAGAACTGTGTATATTGTAATATTTGCAATTGCATATTGCATCTGTCTGGTTTTTATGCAAAGCAACAAAAGAGACAAAAATTAATGAACAAGAGAATAGTGAAGAATTATGGGTGTGCAATGTAATATTTGGCAGGGAAAGTCACTGGTGACAAATTGCTAGGGGTGGCACCATGATTGCTTGATTTTTGGGGATTTGGGGAACCAATTTTTTTTTCAGGGTGATGCATAGATTTTTGGGGGAAACACCTGAAATTTGGGGATAGTGCAAGCCCTGCTTGATTTCTACTCAGAAAAATCAAAATACTAAACCACACAAGAAAGAAAAGCTCCAACTTTGCAGTTGATGCAATAAAGGTTTGCTGCAAAATTAATTTAAAGTCAGCCAAACGCCACTGCCTCTGCCAGCAGCATAGTGACACTTTGACGGTGGTTGACAGAGCCTCTCGTTGGCGGCGTTCAGTCGATCCGCGGGCGCGGCGCTGGGGTCTAGTCTAAACACTATTCACAACCTTTTGGGGCCCCTTAAAGGCCCAAACTGTACTTTACCACAGAAGTAATTAATATATACAGAAGTAATTATAGGGAAGACCATAAAAAAGCATTCAATTATGTATTCACTTTCTTCCTATCTAAACTAAATGAATAAGGAAAAAAAATACTGTGTTGGTTGCTTTGGGATCCATAAATTTGGTAATTTTTTGGTGAAATACTAGTTGAATGGCTTCTTGCTATCATAGTAAATAGTTGAGTTGCTTCTTGCTATCATAGAAAATAGTTGAGATAAGTGAATGAAACTTTTTGAAATAAACTGAGGGACAAAAATAAGATATGACTCTCCTCAATGTTACCTGATCTGGCTCTATGCTAGAAATCAGTAGTCTTTCAAATCTAAATGAAACTTATAAGTTTTAACAACTCATATTCAGATCCTTTTAAAGTACCAAGGACATCAAAATGAAAACAATGTTGTCATCTGGTCCCATCTTAGGTCTATTCATACCCCAAAACCAGTGTTTCTTTATTTCTTTTGGTTGTTGCAAAATATTAAAGGGTCAGAATTCATGCACTAAGTTGCACCAGTGTTTTGAAACTGAACTATGAAAAAACAATTGAAAAACTAATTCAGTAAATTTGAAAATGCTTTTTGCACTTAAAAATTCAAAGATAGTGCATAAACCTGCAAATAATCATTTAAGGAAGACAGGTCTCATGTTTTCTATAACAAACCTTTCATGCTTTTCTACTTGAGCTAGTCTGATTACTTATCATATATCAGGCCAAACAGATTAGATTGACATTTCAATATAAGTTGTTTTGTTATACTTGAATGTTTCTTGTCTGCATTTATTGTTTTGATTTTCTGAAGCAAAACCATGAATTTAATGTGTCTACTTTGCAATTCAGGTTAGGTAATAAAAGTCACATGTTTGGAATAAATATGGGGAAAGGATAAATATTACAAGATAAAATAATTGGTCTTTCCAAAGACATATGAGTCAACAGCCAATAATTTGAAGTGTAGAATAATTTCAATAATAAACAAAGTAATGCATAGAATAGATTATATTTTTAGTTATTCCTATTTTTTTTTACAAGATGTTAGGGTTAGCCTATATTTTTACATAATTTTATTAATCCAGTCACTAGATTCTTATCCAGACTACTGGCAATTAATGGTTGTGTTTTCCATTTTTCACATATGTTCTTTATTTTTAAAATGACACCCATAAATGTAAAAAAAGTAGAAGAAGACAAGCAGAAGAAGGGGGAGGGTCCTGTTGCAAGAGCCGTAGAGGTACCTGCCGAGTTTTTTTTTTTACTCTTAAATTGCAGGGAAATGGTAGCAGGACCCTACGCTTCCCTTGTTTGGCCCTTATGAAAAAGCCAATTTAGTCCCCCCCCCCCCCTCCTTGAAAGAATATAATTTAATGACATGGAGAAGAATCCAGCAACTTGGAGGCCAGAAAGACATCAAATGATGGAGTCCAAGTGATTTCTAATGAAGAAGAAGAAAAGTGCAGTTAGAAGCCAAAAGGAGTCCGTTTAGGATTCCAGGTGCTTTTTTTTTAAGAAGAAGTAAGAAAAAACGAGTTAAAGATTGAAGATCTCTTTTATTAAAAATTAATTCCTATTTTTTCCCTAATGTTTTAAGATGTGTATGGTTGTGGAAGTTTCCACTTAAACCCTGATGAACAGATTTATTGCTCTTATATTTGATGGGATCCCATCTTATAAGGTTTTACTAGACCAATAATTGGATTGAGTTGGTTTAGATAAAAATACACAAACAAAGATCCTCAATAGTTGTGGGTGTTGTATGTAGAAGCCCAATGCTCCCAGTGTTTTAGACTTGGAATCTACTTTGGCTGCTATTCTATCTCAAGTTATGGCTGATTTTGCAAATTATGATCTTGTCTTTCTGGGAGACTTTAATCTTCCTGAATAGTGGATGATGGATCCAGTTTCTGTGATAGAGATTTTCTTTGTTGTCAGGCCCCTCTGAAAATTCTCTATAAAATAATATCTCAGCCAACTTGTTTCAGAGATGGTCTAGCTTTCAACACTCTTGATTAGGTTATTCTCAGCAATCCAGACCTTTTTATTAGAAATGTAATATCAACACCCATCAGTAACAGTGACCGTGTTATAGTTATTTTCAGAACTATGTTTGCCTACTATACAGCCTTCTTCCAAACAAAAAAAAATATGTTGATTACAAACTAGTCTCTGAAAGTCTTGCCAAAGTCAGCTGGGATCAACTTATTACCAATGATATTGATGAGAGTTTTTAATATGAAAGCTGAATTTTTGCATGCTGAAAAGTCTTGTGCTAAAATATTTTGGGCAAAACAAGCCAAAAGTTTACTTTTTTTTTTAACCTTTGGAATAAATAGGCTAATTAATAGAAAACATCAAGCATGGAATTGCTACAGAAAAAAAGAAAACCTGAAAATTATCAAGTCTTCAAAACTTTTTTTTAACCAGGCAACTAACCAAATCAAGGAGTTCAAGAGAAAGTTTGAGGAGAAATTGGCTGAGGGTGCTAAAGATTACCCAAAATCTTTCTGATGTTATGCCTCTCAAAAATGTCACAGAAGACACAGTCCCTGATATCCTGCATAATAGTCAACCAGTTGCTGATCTAGAGCTGAAATTGGAAATTTTCAACCAACAATTCTCATCTGTTTTTTCCTCTGATTCCAGTGCTGTTTTTCCCCACCTCCTGTATATGTTGTATCACTTGAGATGGAACCAATTTTGATCACTGATACAATAGTTTCTAAAGAAATTTATGTCCCTTAAAACTAACAAATTTTGTGGTCCAGACTGCAGACATCCTTGTATCCTTCATGAATGTCAAACAGTCTTGTCTTAATTGCTTTCCTTGCTATTGACCTATATATCAGTAATTGTTAAGGTTCTTGAAAGAATAGTCAACTCTGTGGCTATTTGGCATCTTGAAGCAAATAATCTCTTGCACAGCTCACAGCATGGCTTTTGTTCTCAAATATCTGTTGATACAAATCTCCTTGAACTCTATGACTACATCACTTAGTTGCTTGATTCTGGGGTGCCTGCTGATATGATTCTGCTTGTCTTTTCTAAAGCTATTGACAAAGTTTGTCACAAGTGACTTTCAATCGAGCAACAATCATTCAAGCTTGAAGGGAAATCCCTGCTCTGGATTCTGATTTTCTGCACCAATAGTCTCAGTGTGTTCAGTTATTTGAGGGCTCTGGTAAGTGTATTCTTTCTTCTTCTAAGCAAGTTTTGAATGGAATTCCTTAGGGAAGTTTTTTGGATCGTGCACTATTTAGTTTCTTTATCAATGATGCTCACTCCACTATCAGCAGTAAATTAACACTACTCTAATGACTCAAAGCTTTTGGACTAGCCTTGTCATGTGAAGATCATGTCCTTCTACAAAACAATATTAGACTGCTTGATCAATGGGCTGAGGCTTGGCTTCTTGAGTTCAATGTTGTCATGTGTTATGTTATTCACTTTGGCAAAATGGATCCTTGTCCATCTTTATTTTCTTTCAGGCCACCCAATTTCCTCTGTAAATGATGAGGAAGATATTGGAGTCACTATTGACAACAAATTAAATTTAGTGCCTGTGCCAAGAAGTGTGCTGCTGCTTATTAAGTGTACCCTTTCCACTTGTTTAGTCTGCTTTATAAGGGACTAGTTTGACCCAAGCTTGAAGTCAGAGTGTCTCTAGCCTCTCTGTATTTAAAAAAGATATAGAAGTCTTGGAAGACATGCAGAGTTGTGCTACCAAAGTGATATCTGGCATATGGGAGCTTTCTTACCCTGCAAGATTATCTATGCTGAAACTCCCAACACTTGTATACAGGAGAAATAGAGGTGATACCATTCTAACCTACAAGTTAATGACAGCAAACACTCCTAGCATTATTCCCAATTGTTGTACCTAATTCAGGGCCCAGATATCATCATCTTAAACTTGTTAAGCAGTCTACATTAAACAGAGTGTGCACTCAATTCTTTTCCTCAAGAATTGCCAGCAGTTGTCTCTGAAGACATAGATACTGCTGAATCTGTTGACATGTCCAAGTAAAGGCTGGATGCTTTGTGGTCCTTGAGTGAGTGTAAACTAAACTGGGAAGCTACTGATCATCCAACTGCACCTGGTTACTAAATAAGATAGAAAACAACTTCAATCATCAACTCTGGAGCTTTACCAGGAGACATCCTTAGATAGCTCCAAGTTGCAATTTAAAATAAGGTAATAAAATGATATCTTAGATTTAGGAAAAAAAAAAAACCTTGAGATGGCTTAAATTCTTTTACAATGACAAGAATTGCATTTTTGAAAACTGAGCCAATGAAAAAGTGATTAAAAACCCAAAATTGAGGTAAAACATTTTTTTTGTCAGAATTCATGTGGGTATAGACCTGTCATATATGCAATCTTTTTAGCTCTAAAAAAAGGGTAGGTATAGTAGCTTGACATTTCCTTCTCGGCATATATTTTGGTTTTGGACTCATTTCTGAGTGTCATTCACCTAACTCAACTACTTTCCAAGAAGCCTCTAAACTTGAATATCAACCTAAGGAAAAATGCATCTAAATGTAAAATGAGTGCCCTATTCATTGAATGACAATAATTCTTGCCAAGTTTCAGTTAAACGCCACAAATTTAGAAAGATGAATAGGGTAGAAAGTACAAATTTCAATGCCTTGCAAACTACCACTATAGCTTTTGTTGTTGTATTTATACTACTATTATTACTACTTTTTTTGTGCTTGAAAATTGGGCAAATAACCCAGTAACACATGTATTTTTTATATATTTACAACGTAAAAACAGGGGAAGATCTAAGATGTTTTGTTGGGGGGGGGGGGGTCGTTTGTGAGATTGTCACAAGAAAAACCACACCCTTCTCTTAAATTCTTCTAATTGCAGTCAATGATGCCAATATTCCTTTAATTTTTAACAAGGACTTCCAAAACATACTATCAAAATGAAACTGATTGTTCTCTATTTATGTTTGAGCAAGTGGACTGGCTACAGTTTTTGCTGCTATGAAACATCAGATATTTTATGAGTACAAAATTTGAAGGTGAACTATTCATTGTAATCATCACCTAGATGCTGGTTTTAGCTAAGAAAATAACATGGGTAACCTTCCAATGACCAATATCATTATAGATCTGTTTTGCTTTTAGAAAAGCTATTTGGCTGAATTTTGCAATGTAGCATAGTTTATTATACTTTTGTTAAATAAAAGAATAGTTTGATTGCACAGTGGGTTTGATCTCAGCTTGATAATATTCTATCCAGAGTTGAAACTCACCTATTAGTAGCAACACACTACAGGGCCAAAGCAAGGACCTGAGTAGTTAAAAAGTATTGTTAATCTAATACATATACATGCACATTAATATGTAAGTTCTTTTGAGACTTGGTTGCTTTTGGTGCCCTCTGTCCAGATGTTCCTCTCCCAATATGTGTATTTAAATCTAAAGGCACCCAAAATGATACTATGGTCTTGGTTTAATTGTTAAGGGGGGTCTGATTATTGAGCTATGTCATCAGTTGTTTAAGGTGTTTTTTTTTTACCCCTGTGTTATGATGCCAAGCTTTTCATACTGCTTCACACATATTACATATATTTTCACAACAAGAAGTTACATTATATTACAGCTGTTTGTGCCATTGGAGTCTATGTAACACAACATAATGTGAGATTTTTTAAAATAATGTAAGGAATTTAATAACAAACAAATTTTTCACATGAAATATATCTTCACATTGATGATCTTGGTATGCTACTCGCCATCTGCTGATAAAAATACATTGAAACTAGAAGCTTTATCCCAAAGGTATCCCTTGCTTTAGTTTACATCAAAGTCAATGGCTTTGAACAGGGACTTTAATTCTTGTCAACAAATTTTATTGATAGTTGGGGTAAATAGGATTGAGGTAAGTATAGAAATTGTTGTTTTGAGGGGGCAATTTTCACCAAGAGCAAGTTTTAGGGTATGTAGATTATAGGAAAAGCATTGCCTTTACTTCCTTGTTTGGTAAATCAATTCTCTATTAGTACAAAAACTAAACATTTAGGTTTAATTTACAATCCAATTAGATTAGGAATCTTAATAAAAATACTGCTTTTCATAGCCAAGACAAGCTAAAAATTACTATTCCTTATACCTAGAAAATATATATTATTCTTCATAATGATGCTTTAATATGGGATTGTGTGGGAAGGGGTACATAGTAGTATGAAAAGGTATGTGCAACTTAATAAACATAGCACCAACATGAGTAATTTGTTACATGTCAATATGAAAGCTCATTTAAGCTGTATTATAAGCTAAGCAGTTTGTATATGGTGCACACCAACTATTGAATGAGCTAGATTCAATTCTAACTTTAATAATTATTAAGAATAGAGACTTTTTGAGAAATCTAGCTTGTTGTGATGTTGCATCGTCAACAATTTCAGACAGAAATCTATTAGCAAGATCTGGGGAGGTATGTTCTATTTCCAATGTCCCTTTTCCATTTTTCTAGCCAGGGAAAGGTGAAGAATAGTGATCTTTGCTTCCATTGAACATTGCTGTATTGGGCAAATGAAAGCTTAGTGATTAGATTCACCATCTCCCTGACTCTGACGTTGAGGAATGTGAGAAATGATATTTTTTTTTTGCATTTCTCTCTTTCTTTTCCAGTGTCTTACCAAGGCCATCTCAGCCTGTTTTTGACCGAGACTCAGATAAAGGAAAATCCAATCAAGTTTTTGCCAATAGGATATCATCAGCATTGGTTTTGGCTGCAAAAACTGTTCCACCTTATGGGCAAAGAAAGGATTTTGTGCCAAGACTACTAGAGGTTTGTTTTATCATTCTCTTTGTAATGATTGTGTTTTGGCAATTTTATTAGCTCCTATAAAAACAATTGAATTATATGAACATCTTATTATCATGTACTAAACATTTTTGCTATGATTACCTTTTTTTTAGAGTAAACTGTCAGACAAATTGCTGTATGTCCCACCTTTTACATCTTTGTTCAAAATACACTACTTGCAATAACTCTGTATATAACTTTGTAACTCCAGTCAGATGTGTATTCTGATTTTAAACAGTCAAATTAGACCAGTATTTTTTCTCAAGTAGTTTGCCCTTTCAGCAATTTTGACATTTGGTCATGAGTAAAGTGGGAAGGTAATAAAATTGGTGCACATGGGTCTATCTAATCCTTAAGGTAATATTGAAGGATTTTTTTCTAGTAGTAAGGGGAGGGAGTCAAAAACAAAAACAGGAGAGCAGGTTGGTCACTTTCATTCTGGTAGGGGTGGGTGGGAATTTATACTATATAATAGTGTGTGATACTATTTGGTTTTTTATGAGTACACAAGTCTAGAGGATTATTTTCTTTTTAGCAGAATCCATAAGACCAGGTGAAGGTTCTCTCACAGTTTGTGAAAAAGGAATCTATGAATATGCTCAGGCTGTAAAATATGTGGTTTCTTATGGCTGTAAAGTATGTAGTTTTACCATGGGCCAGCCTTAGAGCTGGCTTTTTCAGTTTTGTTTTTTTTTGTCAACATTGGTTTACTTATTTTTCAAACAGTTCATGGTAATGAACTGTAAGTAAGGAGCAACCCGGCTCAATAGTAACCAAAACTCTAAAAAACGTAATTTTGATACCAATAAATACATCAAAAGAATTAAATTTTAATGCTGATTCCAAATATATAAGTTTCATCAAGTTTAGTCCTACCCATTAAAAGTTACGCGCCTGAGAAAATTTGCCTGATTTTCAAAAGAAGGGGGAAACACCCCCTAAAAGTTATAGAACCTTAATGAAAATCAAACTATCAGGTTCAGCGTATCAGAAAACCCTACTGTAGAGGTTTCAAGCTCCTATCTGCAAAAATGTGGAATTTTATATTTTTTGCCAGAAGAAAGATCATAGATGCATGTTTATTTGTTTGTTTGTTGTTGTTTCTTCCCCAGGGGTGATCGTATCGACCCGGTGGTCCTAGAATATCGTGGGAGGGCTCATTTGAACGGAAATTAAAAGCTCTAGTGCCCTTTTTAAGTGACCAAAAAATGGACGGCAACTAGGCCCCCTCCCATGGTCATTTTTTTCTCAAAGTTACCAGATCAAAATTTTGAGATAGCCATTTTGTTCAGCATGGTTGATAATACAATAACTATATCTTTTAGGATGACTTAATCCCCCAAAGTCCCCGGGGGGGCTGAAAGTTATGAACTTTACCCAATGTTTACGTATAGTATTGGTTACAGTATATAGTATTGGTTATTGGAAAGTATACAGACGTTTTCAGGGGGTATTTTTTTCTGTTAGTGGGGGGGGGGGGGGGGTCGGGGGTTATGTGAGAGGATCTTTTCATGGGGGAAGGGACATTGCTATGAAGGGAGCACCGGATTTCCCAGCATTACTTAAAAAACGATCAGAAATTAAATAAAAAAAAAGTTCTTCAACTGAAAGTAAGGAGCAACATCAAAACTTAAGACAAATAGAAATTATTACGTATATATTGAGTTCGCCGCCTAGTCAATACCTTGCTCTTCAAGGCAAAATTTTTTTTAGAACTTTCATAAGAGTTATTTATTCTGATTAACGGCCTTTGTGATTAAGGGGTCATTTAAAGAATTGGAACAAAATTCGAACATTAGCGTAAAGAGCGAGGTATTGACTAGGGGGCGAACCCACTAATATACGTATTAAACATATATGAGTATATAAGCTCGTTACGTATGTTATTCATAAGTTACGTATATTTATTACTAATAAAAACGTTCGTAAATAAAATCAAATAACTTTCGAAAAAGCCATTTAACCGAATAAAAGTAAAATTAGTATGCAAATTTTGTTTTAATTATTGATCTACGGTGAGACAAAATCAAAACCTGCATTAATTCAAAAACGTTGAAAAATTGAATAAAAAAAAACAAGTTTTTTTTTTTTTTTAACTGAAAGTAAGGAGCGACATTAAAACTTAAAACGAACAGAAATTATTCCATATATGAAAGGGCCCGTCCCCTCCTCAGTGTCTCGCTCTTTACGCTAAAGTTGACTCTTTCTTACAACTCTATTTTTTTTAAACAATGAAATACGATCATGGGGGAAGCTCGCTACGTATGTTAATTTCATGGGGGAAGAGACATTGCTATGAAGGGGGTGCCGGATTTCCCAGCATTATTTAAAAAAACGATCAGAAATTAAATAAATTAAACAAGTTTTTCAACTGAAAGTAAGGAGCAACATCAAAACTTAAAACGAACAGAAATCATTACGTGTATGATTGGGTTCGACCCCTAGTCAATGCTTCGCTCTTTAAGCCAAAGATTTTTTTAGTACTTTCATAAGAGCTATATATTCTAATTAACAGCCTTTGTGATTAAGGGTTAATTTTAAAGAATTGGAACAAAAAACTATAGCGCAAAGAGCGAGGTATTGACTAGGGGGCGAACTTCCTAATGTACATATTAAAAATATATATATAGAGAGAGAGAAATTCATTTTTATTAAATATCAATATTCACAAAAAAAAACATATCAAACAGACCTACCACGTGAAAATCTATACAGATTTATTTGTGGCAGGACTCACTATTTCACTCACTCATATATATATATTGAACAAAAACTTACTCACATATATAATGGAAAAAAAAAATAATAATAATGCAATCAAATAAATAAATAAGAAATAAACCTCATGGGCACCGCAAACCAATCCTTACACAAGACAAAAGACAGAATACAGCCCCCCCCCCTCAGCCATCCTATTCATTAAGAAATTCTTTAACCTATTTTTAAAAGAGGACACACTCTCAGCCATCCTAGTGCTTTCCGGAAGACGTAACGAACTTCTATATGAATATAGAAGTTCGTTACGTAAGTTACTTCGTAAATTACGTATATTTATTACTAATAAAAACGTTCGTAAATAAAATTAAACAACTTTCGAGAAAGCCATTTAACCAAATAAAAGTAAAATTAATATGCAAATTTTATTTTGATTAGTCATGAGCCAAAATAAAAACCTACATTAATTCAATAAAGTTCAAAAATTAAAAAAAAACAAGTTTTTTTTAACTGAAAGTAAGGAGTGACATTAAAACTTAAAACGAACAGAAATTATTCCGTATATGAAAGAGGTTGTCCCCTCCTCAACGCCTCGATCTTTACGCTAAGTTTTTTATTGTTTTTAAAAAAATAGAGTTGTGAGAAAGAGTCAAACTTTAGCGTAAAGAGTGAGGCGTTGAGGAGGAGACAGCTCCTTTCATATACGGAATAATTTCTGTTCGTTTTAAGTTTTAATGTCACATCTTACTTTCGGTTTAAAAAAAACTTGTTTTTTTTTACTTAATCTGTATAAAAAGGAAGATAAGAAAAAGGTACTCTAGTGCCACTGATTGCACATAGGGTATCAAATCAATGTTCCAGTTTCTGGTGCTTTTTTTTTTTTAGTGGGACAGGTACGAAGCCTGCCATCCAACCTTGGAGCAGCCTGTAATCAAACCCCAGGCTTAATATTACCAAGCAGAGGGCCAACCACTGTGCTATCACAGGATGTTTCCTCAGTACCATCTTCTCAGTATCGCACATACTGAGACACCATACTGAGACACTTTAATAGCTCCTGTAGTGGAGGATAGTGTATATATTTGTAAGTTCAATGTTCAATGGGTTTATTAACAAATGAAAAAGAATAAATCACACATAATCAAAATGCTCAGTCCATTCCTGGACACCGAGAACCAAAATCATTACAATTTAACATAATACGCAGAATGGTCACCGCTCCTAATCTCAGACACAACCATACCCCTCATTTACCAAATAACTAAAACTATTACCTTCCCGTTCCTTACCCTCAGGGGAAACCACCCCGTCATATTTAAAAATCATACATTTGTAATTTAAATTTACTACTTACATTTAATTCTTCTTTTTTTATATTAACTATTCATTTGTAATGCTATTAAATGATTTTTTACTCTTTTTTTAAATGATGCGAGGGAGCTCCTGCCTCTCAGCTCTTCTGGGATCAGGTTCCATATCTTTGCACAAGCTACGTTAGGAGCGAAATCTGATCGCACGGTCGGGGTGAGGGGTAATTGCAGGTTTGATGATGATCGGGTATGCAAATTATGCTGGTCTGAAATAGGTCGAAATAATCTTTTAAACGCAGATGGCAGCTCTCCAGCTAAAAACTTGAACACAAAGGTCAAGCATGATAATTGATGCAGGGACCCTAATGACAAGTACTCTTCATTTTTTCCAATTAATATCAGGCATCGTTGATGAATCGAATTCAGTTTTCGCAGGTGGGATTTAAAAGTTGATTGCCAGATCATTGCACAATACTGTAAATGGGATTTTATAAGAGCGTTGTACAGGAGGACCAGCGTTTTCTGCGGCAAAGCGCTTTTCAGTTTTTTTATTATTCCAAAATTCCGGGATAGCTTCAACTCTACTGCTTGAATATGATGCACGAATGATAGGTTCTCATCGAGGAGGATTCCTAGGTATTTTGCAAAATGCTTTTCTGGCCGACTAATCACACCTCTGGATGTCTGGATACCACATATCTCCGGATGGACACTTCCAACCCGGGAAAAAAATAGAACGCAAGATTTCTCAACATTAATAACAAGTCGGTTAGCATCCATCCAGAGATACGTCTCCTCCAGAACCCCCCTCAGTTTAGACATGAGCGTTGTCTTATCCGTTTCACAGCAACCAAGCGTGGTGTCATCGGCAAAGGCCACGAGCTCATCATCTTCACCTTTGGACTGGAGGGAGTTTTCATCCTGGCACAAGTTACAGCAGCGAAGATTTGTTCGTGCCGGGTTCAGCACTCGACTCAGATCGTTAACATGGATCAGGAAAAGTAATGGTCCTAATATTGAGCCCTGGGGGACACCGCAGTTAACGAGCACATCGTTTCCAGGATCTTCTCCCAAATAAATCCTGCGTCCCTCAGATATGATCTGAACCAATCCAGAGCTTCACCTCTTATTCCTATATGTTCCAGTTTCCCGAGGAGAATTGAATGGTACATGGTATCAAATGCTTTCCTGATATCAAGCAGAACCGCTGCAGGTAGTAGACCAGAATCCAAAGCTTTGTTTATCCATAAACTTAACGCCGTTAGTGCATCCTGTGTGGAGTGCCCTGGTCTGAACCCAAACTGGCGATTATTAAGAAACCCTTTCTTCTCCAGAAACTGGAGTAGCTGCTGTTGCATAGGTTTTTCAAAAACTTTTGAAAAAACTGAGAGGATAGAAATAGGTCTGTAATTAGCCGGGTCAACTCGAGAACCCCCTTTGTGCAGTGGAATTATTCTAGCTTTCTTTAGCAGTTCTGGAAAGTGCCCTTGTGCAGAGACAAATTTATGAGGTAAGTAAGGGGCTCTATGATTGAAGGGGCAACTGCTTTTAACTCTTTGGTATGTACTCGGTCGAACCCAGAAGCGAAATTGCCTCTTAGGTTTAGTACGATTAGCAGAATTTCAGATGGAGAGACAGGTGCTATTGCCATGGACTTAGTGCATGCCGGGCCAAGGTAATCTTTAAAACTCTTCGCGGAATTCCCAACAGAATCTGCTGTTTTTCTGCCCACTTCTGCAAAAAATGTTCCCAATGCATTTGCAACGTTATCTGGTCCTGTTACTGTCTCCCCATTGACAGATAATTTAGATGGAAGCTCAGGTGGGGGGCTGCAGGGACGCAGTATAGAGGTAACAACCTTCCATATTTTCCGAGAATTTTTGCCACTTTCAGCTATTTTCCCACTAAGATAATCTCGTTTAGCTTTACGTAAAACTGATCGAAGACATTTTTTATATTTTTCATATTTCTCCAGCGTTGCAATGCATGGGTCATTTGTGTAATCCATCCACAGTTTATTTTCCTGTTAATACACTGGAGCAGTCCATGACTAATCCAAGGGCTTATGGGTTGATTCTTCCGTCCCGTCTTCCCTGAACGCTTTTCACAACAGCAATCCGTATATATTCTCATGAAAATGTTATGAAATTCCTCAAATCCTGAATTAACATCATTTGTATTCATAACACTTTCCCAGGATGTGCTCTCCAGATTTTGATTAGGAGTTTTCAAGTTCTCGTCATTCAGTTTCCAGGTAGTGAACCCCTGCTTAATCGAAGCATTAGGCTTTGGATATTTATGCTGTATGTTGAAATTTGTAAGCAGAGGGAAGTGATCTGAAGTGTCGGATAGCAGAACTGAGGCTGATGTTGAAGGCAGAGTCGAAAAAATGTTGTCAATCAGTGAGTGGGAAGTGGCAGTTACTCGGGTTGGAATCGTCGTCGAGGGGTACATATTCGAAGCAGACATTATACTAAGCAGATCTGTCGCACCGGAAGATAGAGGAAGAGTAAGATTGATGTTGAAGTCCCCCATTAAGATAGCTTCATTCCCTTGTTTCTCTAGATGATCCGATATTTGGCTAAGTTTTCCAAGAATGAAGAAACAGATCCTGCCGGTGGGCGGTATACTTCTCCAACTGTTAATTTCTTCTGTGAAGGTAAACATATTTCCAGGAAAAGTGATTAATAAATTCCTTCTATATTCGGGTTAATTCTTTGTTAATGCATACCGAGTACTCTTGCCGTGTGTAAATAGCTAAACCTCCTCTCTCCAATGCTGTTCTGTGCAAAAAATGGGAAGTATATCCAGGTATTTTCAGAAGGGAATCTGTTTGTCTTGTTAAAAAGGTTTCGCAAAGTCCGACTACATCTGGCTGCAACTGTTGACAAAGAGTCGTTAGATCCGCGAACGATGAGCATAACCCTTGACAGTTCAGTTGAAGAGCAGTGAGCTGAGAGTCAGAGCGTCCCGTGCTTAAATTACACACTTCTTCATAACGGCTTCTAGGAAATTTACTTTTATCAAATAACGGGGTATCTGATTCATTATTAATTTCTAAATCAAAAATATTTTCTAAATCCAAAAAATTTTCTTCCAGCTCTACTAATCTAGCCTAACTTTGGCTTGTTGACGAGGAGGCACCCCCGGGAGGATTAGAACAGGAATTCATTACTTACCAACATACTGAAGAGAGGCAATGGCTGTACCTTTGAGAAGAGCAGTAGACCACTCTGAAGTTTGTAAACCCGAACTTTTCTTATAACTCTGGAAAAGAAAAACAAAGCAAGAACACACGAAAAGGAAAAACATCTCATTGGATAAACAGAAATCAAGAATATGCAAGCGGCAAATTACACATAAACACTCTCTCATGGCGCAGTTATAATACTTTTTAAATTTAAATTTTTCATCAATTTTACTACTCTAATTTTACCAATATTCACTCCTAATTACTTCAGTATTATAGCTGCCCCATAAACCTCACAAAATATTAACAAAAAAAAAGAAAAATTCTAAGCGTCCGAATTAGAATCATTCGCATATTCCGAGCCAGCGCGGGGAAGCTTGAGCGGATCGTAGTATTCGTCTGGAAACTTCATCCACTGAGCCGTCTTTGATTTCTTCTTGGTTTCTAACCAAAGTTTGATCCCTTTTTGGATCAGACACGTTTCCGCTATTTTCTCACTCACTACTTTTGAATTTCGTAGCTTATAACCAAGTGATAAAAGTTCTTTGCGTCGTTTCCCGAGATCGGCTGGCAAGTCAACAGATACGCTAAAACCGGTTTTTTTCAGTTTACCACACTCTTTCATTATTTCTGACCGATCAAAATTTTCAAGGCTAGCGAAAATCGGATCAGCGGACTTTTTTCGTTGCGCGCTGTTTCTCTGTGTTGGACCGCTAGAGCCAGACGACTCGGCATTTGACGGTTTCTTCGAAATTCTGTATACCACATTCATCCGTATCTCATTCGCGGTAGCTATTCCTAGTTTTGATTCGAAGAAACCAACTACTTTCTGACGGAGATCTTCGCCATCTGAAGATTCTAGACCGTGGATAACAAGATTGTTTCTTCTCGAGTATAGTTCTGACCGAAGAGCGGTCGATTTAACTCTTAAAAGCTCGGATCTGAGCGACCTGTTTTCCGACCGTAGAAGTTTATTTTCCTGCTGGAGCTTTGCGATTTTCTGCAGGACTTCGTCCATTCGGTCATCAAAATGTTGTTTCGTGAGTGCCATAATTCTCGACTATAATGCCACTATGCCTTCAAAAATTTTCAAAAAAACATGGAGTGATACTTACTCGCAAGGGCCCCTGTATGGTAATAGAACCAACTATCACTCGGGGCCCGCTTTCAGAAAATGCAGTGTTTGAGAAATCCAAATTTGACGTTTCTCCGACCAGCGTTAGTGAACTATCCAATCAGTAATTATCCAATCTCAATCTCAAATCTCAAGTTACTGACATAGACGCCATGTCATGACACTCTTGTAATGTACAAGGGATATTGATTCATTTACCATATGCTGTTGCTCTGATTGTTAGATTTGAATGTGCTGGAGAGGAGTAATGTGAGTTAAATAGAAGGCGAACATGTTCACTAGCTTGTCATTAAGCCTGCTTGTGGATTTACCAGAGATGTGAGTAGTGGAACTTTACATTGGTCAGAGAGGATATTTTGTATTGGAGGATAACTTCTTGTTTCTAAAACATTAAAGGGCCAGAAATAACTGTCTCTTCAATATGAGGGCTAGAGACCCAAGTTGCCGACCATAGCAAGGGCTATATGTTAGGGTCAAGGACCCTAACTACCAAACATAGTATGTCAGCTAGTGTGTGTGTGTGTGGGGGGGGGGGGGTGTCGAAAGCCATCTAAAAGGGCTTTTCTCTAGAGAAAGAACAGTGAAGCTGGCATTTTAACTTGGAGAAAATAAAATTAAGTAACTGAGCGAATCCCTGCTTTAGAAAAAACAGTTGCCCAAGCGGAATATTTGTATTTTTTATCTGACAGCAAGGGTCTAGCAGACATCAGATAATCTTTTCCTAGAGTTTTGAATCCTAAATAGTCTATTTTGGCCTAAATGTCTAGTGTCGCAATTTTCTGTGCTCTCTAGAAAGTTTTCTTAGGGGGAATGTCCTTGCAATAACCTAAAACAAATTCACAACTTAAGAGTAACTGAAACATGCAAAGATGTGTAGATTAAATGAAAAAGCTGTTAGCCTGTTTAAGGGTAATTTACTATAAAGCTACTTGATTTCAGAATGAAGATGATTTTATTTTATGTTTTGTCTCCTTATCTTTTTGATTTTTAGGACTTTGGTGATGGCGGAGCCTATCCTGAAATTCACTTTGCTCAGTACCCACTTAATATGGGTAAACCTGGCCAAGAGAAGAAGTCCAACGCTTTAGCTGTACAATTGGATGCCGAGGGAAAAGTGAAGTATGATTTGATAGCTCGACAAGGTCATGGAAAAGATAAGGTACTCTTTTCTCTAATAGAGATTGATTTCTTTGGGCTGTTAGGCCTGTAAATCTATGTAAACATGTGAATAAATTGCCACGTAGGTGCAAACAAGCCCCAACCTTAAGGGGGTTGATGAGAGAAATCCTGGGATAATTCCGAGGGGGAATTGTGAAATTACTTATCTTCTTTGGAATTAAGATAAATGTTGGGATCCGGAGTATGTCTGTATTTAAAAAAAAATGAATATGTTTTTAGAGACCAAGAAATTGAGATATGACACACAAAAAAGGAAGTAGTAGAATCTTTGAAAGTATATTGTTAGATGAGAGAGAGACTTGTAGAAGTCTGTTATTTTAAGGTAGTTTTAAAAAGGAAGGTACTAAGGTAAGCTGTAGAATTAAGGGCTAATTGTTTATCTCTTGGAGGAGGAAGAAAATATGTTAAAATTTTTTAGAAAAAATGAGGCACTTATTCATGCCCAGTGTGTTGATGCATGGATTAGTGTGTTTCATGTTCTGTTTGATCATAAAACATTCAATGTTTTAAGAAATAGCATATTTGTATGTGGGAGCCATGATGAAGAGTAGGTAGTAAATTTGATCGGAAATGAGAGCTGTGATACTCTTAGGTGTCTGGAGAGACTCCTTGGGGTAAGTATATTGAAAATTGAAGGGGCATTATAGGCTAATTTTATGTAAATATGTTTATGTTGACAAGATGTTCATTGATTTTATTATTTTGTTTTTTACTATAGTCTGGTTGATTAACTCCTTTTTTTGAATAGGTATTATCTATATCATGAAACGAATAATTATTTTGTCTATGTATCTATTTATTTATCTGTAATATTTTCTTTAAAATGGTACTATGATTTTGTTTTTGAAAATCGGCTTATTACCATTTTCCAGTGTGACAAAACGATCTAGGTTGGTCACGAATTCGGGAAAAATTACTTAGGATCTTAATTTTTGAATAAACAATTTTCTTGTGAATGTCATCACAAATGTTTGGAATAGTTATTATAAATCTTGCTGAACTTGGGCGTCACTGCTAAAAAAAAAAAAAAAACAACAGAAACATTACAATTCAATTTGATTTTCCGTGGGGGGGGGGGGGAGGGGAGAATTAGCTGGACACAGTGAGCACATGGACGAGAATTAATATTAAAATCATCTACCTAAAATCGAATTACCTGAGGATATTATTTCCTGTGGGAATTTAATTGAAGATGTATTTGTAAATTGCCTCGCGAATCAAGATTACGATGGAATGAAGGAACGTGTTATTATTGTGCTGCTGAACAAAGAAGTCACATATTAATGCTGAGATTGTCGTTCGTCTCACATGTGATTTTCAGATTGTACATAAATCATAATTCTATGAAGGATCAACAAGTGGGGGGTTTTGTATTCACACTAGACTTTCTTAATTCGGTTGAAATTACTGATTTGCCATCCCAGAATTAAAACTTAAGAGAAGTACTAAAATTATGCTAATGCGTAATTTAAATATTTTGGGTGGTATTAGTGATGAAACACGCCTGATTTTTACCGAATATGTAACAATATAGGTAAAGCATTAATAAGTACTGGGGGAAAAGCTGGGCAAGATTACTTGAATCATGCTTGACTCCAGTAAAGGTCAACTTGAAAAACGATACAATGATATCAATTTCCGCTTCGACCAGCGTTTACAATGACCATGCATAAATCTCAAGGAAAAGGGTCGAATTTGTTGGCGTCGACTTTTGCACACTTGTCTTTAATCATGTATGTTGTATGTAGCATTTTCCTGTGTTAAACATAAAAATAGCTTGAAAGTTCTGTTATCACCTGAAAACGCACGTCGCTTGTAGAGTGTTGTGTGGAAGGAAGAATTGAACGCTCCCGTTGAAACTTCTAAAAATCTGGATAGTGACGGAGTCGATGGTTACCTCGGCATTATCGTTTGCTGTGTCTCACCCAAAATAAAAGAAAATTAAAGTTAGTTTTGAGAAAGAAATGAAAAAAAAAAAAATTGTGTTTCTTTTCTCTGAGCACAGCTCTGTCCCTTACTATCATGTTATATTGTTGACAGGCTGCATATTTTTTCAAGCACTCCTAATCACCTCACTCAACTGCTGGGAAATCTTCATCTAGGCTTATCGCACAACTCTTCCCTTTACTAAGCTGGAATGTTTCATTTTTACGTCTTTTTTGACCACTTTACTTAAGCTTTAGGGCTCTCTATACTTGAATATAGATAGCGTTTGACACATGTAGTGACTGAGCTAACATTTCAAACTGAATTGTAAAAGTCAAGTTGTTTTCCAGAAACCAAAATGAATGAAGTCAAACATAACCAATAGCAAATGTCCAAAGTTGAATAAAAGAAAGAAAGCAACACAACTGTCCACTAGTCCGAACCCGTTATTTTTTGTTTATATTTCAAGAATTTGTAGTTGCAGTGTGTTATGACCCAGACTTTCTTTCTTTAATTATTGTAATTTTTTAAGGTTATCTATTCAAAACACACAGATTTGCTTCCTTCAGAGGTGGTAAATGAAGAAGACCCAAGTCTTCAGAAGCCAGATCCAGATGCTTTGAAAGACATCACAGAAAGAACCAGAGCTGCACTGGAGAAACTGACTGCCAGCAAAATATCTGCTGCAATGCCTGTTAAAGCGGCTGCTAAGCAGGTTGTTTTAACTTCATTACATTTAGAATGTAGACTGGATTATGAATAAATGAGTTCTAATTAAGCTGTATTCAGAAAGTTAAAGGTTTATAATCCTGTATCCAATACCATTTGTCCTTTAAAAAATTGCTTTGCCTACTTATTTACTGCCCTATTTCTCCTTTTATGCGTTTTACATATCAATTTTATTTACTTAGTTTACTCTGTCTTCCAAAGTTATTTTAAACCTTATACTGGGTGACCCCCCCCCCCCAAGCTCGTTAAACATATCTAGTACAACTTCAAA
The DNA here is from genome assembly GCA_027921565.1 of Artemia sinica. Taxonomy (NCBI): domain Eukaryota; kingdom Metazoa; phylum Arthropoda; class Branchiopoda; order Anostraca; family Artemiidae; genus Artemia; species Artemia sinica. The sequence goes on along the minus strand of CM051263.1, from coordinate 35,824,320 downwards.
GTGTAATTTTCGGAGATCATGCATCTTATAGGGAGGTAGGTGGGTGTTGGAGATTAAAAACAATATTTTGGGGTACTATGTTTTGTTTTTTAAACCACTTTCCAACAGAGAAGGAACTTTTGGGGATCAGATTCAAAGGCAAAAACACTCACAAAACGCTTCTCTCTCCATAAAAACATAAAAGAGTTCCCCATTGTCCTCGAGTGTCCACTTTTAGTACAATGAAAACAGATTCAACCCAAAAAGTCCAACCCCTTCCAAAAACACTAAAATTTTGTGCCCATCAAGAATATGCTCCATTAATTGAATAATCGCATATTTACAAATTGTTGTGTATTATTCAATTAAATTGTGATCAAAACGTTTTGTCAGATAAAAAGAATAGTAAGCTGCAGAAGAAGATAAAACTATTCTTTTTCTGTTTTGTTTTTAGTCTAGCAGTGCTAATAATCTATCAAAAATAAATGGATTTTTAAGTGTTTTGTTTATGGAGTTGGCAATGACAAATGTAATGAAGTATATCTTATGAACTTTGATAATTTATTTCTAAGCTATCATTTGTAATTTATTTATAACATTGCTTGAAAAAAATATCATCTGCAAGCCAGAATATTTTTTCTCAGTTTTTGGTATCGATTTAATTTTTTTTTTTTGTCGAGTGAATCGTACAACAACAGTCGAATGTTTGACGCTAAAATGACAATGAAACATCTACACTTTGTAAAAATAGCTTGTTACTGGCTCAATAACTCAGATAAAATATAATTTTCTGCAGTAAATAATTGTCCATTTGTAGTCTACCAATATAGTATAACAATTCTAACAACTACGGTTAAAGTGAAAGTTGCAACCCAGTAAAGAACAAACCACGGTCCATGCAACAAAAAATTATTTTTTGATTAGTCATAATAGTAAATTGTTACCTTGAAAATAGATTTTTAGGAAATTTCGAGAAACAACCTGAAAGTCTTCGAAAATGGTATCGGATCAAAACGAAACCTACACCATTGGATTCGCCATTGCCAAAAGCCTTTAACAGGAAACTTGCAGCCCTCCGCCTTAAATAACAAAGAAAATTGTATTTTCATATAAAATTGATATATCACACATCTTTTGACAAGGGCTAGGTTAAAATGACGCTATATATGGTATATTACAACCATAAATAACGTCACTCATGTAGGATAAAATACAATTTTTGACAGTAACTGCATCTTCCTATACAAGATGATAATATGTATATCTTTTTCAAAGTTGATTTTTGGGATATGATGTCATATTTGAGCGACTCGGCTGCTTGATTCTCAGGGGTTTGTTCTTTACCAGATCCAGCTTCGAAACAGTCAATGGCCTTTTCCTGTGTGTGACATATCATAATTTCTATACTCACCACTGCTGATAAATTTTTTTCTGCTTGAGCATGATTAAAGTAAGACCCCATAATTGGTTATTTTTTAGTTTGTTGTATAAAAAACATCTTTGTTAAATCTAAAAGCAGTTAAACAGACTTATTTGGTTTAAAGGTACTAGTCATTCAGAAACATTATTGACATCAAGCGTTTTTACAAAACGTAGACTTCATACAGCATGGAAGCAATAAACTTTCCAACACTTTGCTTGAACTGCAATACGTATTATAAGATGGCAACATATGAAAGTATTTTACTAAAAATTGTGGCTTGTTAGAAATTATCGAAAAAGAGAACTTAAAACGCTCTAGTCCTGAAGAGATCAGCTATAGGAACACCATTCTTTCAAGAACTCAACAGTCTAGTGAGACTATTGAATTTCCTGAGAAATTAATCACTGCAGTATCTCACCCGTTAAGTGACATTTGAGTAGAGGAAGGCTTTACTGAACTAGAACGAGGAGGAGTTTCTTCTGTTAATGATGACGACAATCAGCTAGAAACAGTGACAACCTTGCTCGCGGACAGCAAATCTTTGACAAAAAATGACACATTGTATAATCAAGAAATAGTTGAAACCTCAGATGGAAAGTTGCTTGTTGCTGTTCAAGGTCAAAGAAACAAACCATTTATTCTAACATACCACGACCTTGGAGTACATCATATTGCTAACTTTTCAACTTCAAAATTTACTTTAAAAAACAAGTTCCACAAAACAAAAAACCTCATTTCAAATTTCCCTGTATGTATTGATGTTCGTCAATAGCTGCCATAATGAAGGAACCCAAGGAAACACAGGACTCACCAAGTGACGTCACTTGTAAGGCAGAAATCCTGATTGTGTAAATTATCAGGTATTGATTATTGTTGAAATAGCTAAGATAGAATGGAAATAGAGTATATTGTTGTTTTTGGTCAGTTTTTTTACTGGTCCTCTTTTTGCTCACTGACCAATGTTCGCTTAGGCTGTTTTTTTAAAAAACGACCATGAATGATAAGAGAGTATATTGAATAGTATTAAGACCTTTTAAGAGTGTAGAACCTGATTAAATAAAAAAAGCGTGGCAATAAGAATCTATCGTTGTAGCTCATCATTTGTCCTTTACTTCTGTCACTGCTGATAAAGCCTTACGGCTATATCATTCAAAATCCTGCTAAGTCATCAGTGAAGCTCACCAAATTCTAGCTAAGCCTTAAAATCTTTGAAAATCAGCCTGGAAATACATTGTTAATGCTTGTTTCCCTTTGGTTAAGCACAAATGAAAATTTTGGATTCTTGTTAGAATTTAATTTTCTATTTTTGGAAATCTTCCCAATCTTGCTTTTGCGCTGATGAAAAAGCTGATTGGGCATGAGTGTTTTTTTTCTGATATGCCCAGTCAATAGTGGATTTTCCCCAAAAAACATGTATAGTTTTTTTTGGACGTTTATTCAAATTCATTTATTCTTCCAATTTACACTTTTTTTTTATAAAGAAATCAAATATTGATCAGCCCTTTATTCTTTGTCAGGCTATATTGATACGAATATTCTGTGTTCGAATTTATATAATTTACAGAGATAGCAGCATATGATTTTAGAACCTTCCAATTTAGGCACCAGCTGAATATATTCGCTATACACCGTCTCAACAAGGACAAGCTTTCAACTCTGGCGCTTCCCAGAGAGTAATAAGAATGGTCGAAGCTCAACAAGATCCCATGGAACCCCCCAAATTCAAGTACTTATTTTTTTAATATTGTATTTGTTTATTCTCAAGCAGTCAAGTGTTTTAGCCTTATAAGATACAGTAAATTTTTTAAGAGAATTTTTAGTGATAGGAGGGTACCATAATTTTTCTCGATCTCAATTTCAATCCCTGTTTCACCTCAGTATCTCGATTCTTGTACGTTTCCCGATTCCAAGAATACTTGCCTTTTTTATGCTATCGATAACAAGTATAACACTTCAGGTATCATCACCTAATCAAGCACATATTAGAAATGTTTCTGATGCGTCAATTGACTATGAAAAATTTGCTGTTTCCGAATTTTAGGTTTAAAACCAGTAAAAAAAACCTAAACTTAATTGAGTGTCAGCAAGCTAAAGTTCGTTTGAATCAGTGGTATTGGCAGGAAGGCCACAGACAAATGATTATGACCCCGCTAAAGGGCTCATTTTAGTTATTATTGTTTTCCAGTAAATTTATTTTCTTCTTTTGCTGAAATGGATTTTACTTTCTGGCTATGTCAATGGTTTTACATTTTTGTATTCGACAGCTGGAATCAGCTCCAAGTAAAATTTAATTATATTCCAAAAATAAGCTATAACATGGAGCGGGGCAAAAATAACATGAGAGCGGGGCAAAATCCTCTAAAAAATGTACATCTTGTAGAATAGTCCATAAATCATGGTTTTTGTTATTTAGTCTTGGAGCTAGAGATTCGGACCGTATTTTACACCAGTTAAGGGTGATTCCGAGCTTCTTTCAATTGGATAGATATGGTTCTTTAGATGGGACCTATAATACATCTGCGATAGTTTCACAAATCTTGATAGTGCAGGAAGGCCAGTTCCAGTCCACTCCCCCCTCTTATGGGCTCCGATTGTGTTTTGTGCTTTTACCTTTTGGTGATTTTGCCTATTTTTTTGTCTAAGAAAGCTATGTAATGCTCAAAGAGAACTATTCGTTTGATTCGATGAATTGAAAATTTTAGACTAATAATACCGTCTCAAAACTCTAAAAGCAGGAATTGCTATTACAAGCACGGGGCTACCAAGAGGTAGGTTGCTTCATTTTATTTCCAAATCTTAGGCTCCTTCATAAGAAGCCTCTATTTCCTGATCTATTAGGCAAAATCCTCTGATTTTGCCTAATAGATCAGTATTATAAGAGAATCTGATATTCTACTCATTAAAAAATACATTTGTTGGCTCATCAACCTTGGAAAGCTTTGGTTTCAGCCAAATGCGTATGCAAAACTTTCTGAATGTCGAGGGGGGGGGGGCAAATTCAAAAATAAAACAGTATAAATATATTTAACATTAGAGAATTATAAACATTTTAAGATTTCTTGGGAGTCTATTCCTGGAGGCTCACCTGTGTACATCTGGTGTTAATTAAGTAATGATGAAAGAATTAACTCAAAATATCAGGTTGATAGAATAATTTCAGGTGTTATTCGTCATATATCAACAAGCACTACAAACAACAAAATTAAACAAGACTCAAAATTAATAATTCCCATACGGGTAAAATGACACAATTATGAATAAAGAAAAAAACTAATACACGAGAAGTTTACATTTGGCTGATTAATAATTAATTAGTAGGAGAGGAAGGGGAAGGGAAGCTCAGGCAAATGACCCGCAGAATATCATTTCTTAGATTTTCTATCCAATATCTTATATTTTTCGTATTGTTTCTCTTCTTCCGAAGATATTTCCCCTCCAGGATGAAATGATGCGCATGCACCTGGTTTTAGTTATGAGTTTTTATTTATTTTAAAACAAATCCAAAGCCTGATTAGGATTCTTCAGAAAAATTTAAGTCCGTAAAAAAAGATGCTACAGCAAAACGCAATAAAGATATGACCCTAACTTGTTGAGGCATTCAGGACGGGGAGCTTTATTTACTACCCCTCCCCCCAATTTTTTTTTACAAGAAATCCGGTTTAAATTATAAACTAAAAGTCTCTGTTGCACTTGTATTTCATATATATTACTAATAAATAAAAACAAAACGACTGGTGTGAAGCAATTTGAATCATTCTCTTATTTTTCAATTACCTGTTTGATGGTGACGTGGCTAATTAAGCAGTTGTGTTTCTTGCAAATCTTTGCATGCAAATTTGATTATCCAGTCTTAGAGACTTAAAGTGATAACTTTATCTAAAAAAGATGTAGATTTTTCGCATAAACATATCTGATTTCATCCCATACCAAATACTAAGCCTAGTATACTGGGCTTGTTTATTTTGTTTTTTTTTTATTTAATTTTGAAAAAAAAAACATTTTTCATGTGAATGGCGTCACTTTCAAGTGCATTTAAAGAGAAAAAAAAAACATATAGTATTGCAATGACTTTGTACATTGTATAAAATATGTTGTATTCGGAAAATGTTTTTCATTAGTGTAAAATATGCCTAGAGGATGATCCAAAAAACATACAAAGTTAATGGCCTTTTTAAGTTTCCTTCGGTTAAATGCACGTAAAATTTTGAATAAAAAAAATTTAAATATTATGAGAGTGCATCAGGATTTTAGAAATGCCTAGGTATGACACAAAATCGGTTGGGAACCACTGATCTATACCTTGAAGAACACTTGTCTTTTTTTACACTTGGTTCACTGTAACACTGGACTCCTGTCTTTTACTATTAATTTTCCCATCCCCTAAGGTTTGTTGCGAACCAAGAATAGGTATTTCCCTGTCGATATGTTACCAATATTAAATATATACTACATAAATACATATTTTTCGTGGTTTTATTGAATAGAGATTTAAATACTTTACTTTGTTGCGTCACTTTTTAGTGACATTGCAAAATTTTGCACACTGAAAGTTGGAGAGTTAATTTTATTATTTTTATGTTGTATGCTTCCATAGGTATTTTTTGCTGTGTTGTATCCTAGTTTCACTCTTCCTTTATATTTTAATTCACGTATACTTTCTTTTTTACTTTTTTGAACATAATACGCTATTTCAAGGGTTGGATATTTCCTCACAGATGGAAGATATGAGGAAAATTCAACCTGTCACAAAAACTGTCGAGGATCACTTAATTTTTAGTTGGAACACCTTAGAAGGCTAAAAGGGCAATTGGTCAAACATATATAGATTCTTGGACCCTATGCTTAACTGTTATGGATTCATTATAACAGAGCAAGATCAATTTATTTCATTTAATTTTGCGAAAATATTTGGATTTTATCACGATATTTAAAGTCAAGGCCACCATCCATACACAACATGATCGAAAAGAGGGTGAAGTAATCGATTGTTTTAGCAGGTTCTATGTTCATTAGGCTTTTAATACTCGTACAAGTCCTTTTATTTTCGTATTTACTTATTTTTATTTCGGTAAAGGGATTAGCAACGTATATTAACTGTGAAATCTACAATTTATATTTTTTGCATGCTAACGTTGTTTTGCTCGATTTAATTTGGTGTTGAAATTTTGCTTTTTTTTTTTTCTTCAGGATTAATCAGAAAATTCCAAGGGGACCGCCCTCTCCTCCAGCACCTGTGATGCACTCTCCTCCGAGGAAAACAACAGTGAAAGAGCAGCAAGAATGGAGAATTCCTCCTTGTATATCCAACTGGAAAAATCAGAAAGTGAGTATAAAATGCACCATCAGTACATTAAGCGGCAAGCTTGAGGGAAAATAAATTGTATTTGTTCTGAAGCCAAATGGATCGTGTCCACATAGGTTCTGAGAGAGCAAAATTGAGATTCATTAATTATTATACACCAATCACCTAGCAGAGAAAACCTCCATGGATATTTTTTACATCTTTTTTGTTCATGTTTTTTACATTTTATTTGTTCTGAAGTCAAATGGATCGTGTCCAAATAGGTTCTGAGAAAGCAAGATTAAGATTCATTAATTATTATACACCAATCGCCTAGCAGAGAAAATCTCCATGAATATTTTTCGTTTGCCTACACATTTGAGAATAGGGAAGTTTTAAAACATTTTTTTAGAATTGAATGTCAAATTGGCGCTTAGCGATTATTTTTATTCAATGCCCCAAATGATGTAAATTTAATGCCATTCTTAATAGAACTCTAATTTGTGGTAGCTTTCTTTATAAAAATTAATTTAAAAAACTTTTTCCACAAAATAAGTTTTTCAAAGAAAAGTAAAGAACTCCATTAAACAAAAAATGAGCAAAAATAAAACCAAATAATCTACCAAGCGTGAAACTACTACAAACCAGCATCGATAAATAAATGAAACCCAAAACGAACAGAAATTACAATAAATAACCGAGTCAAACTCAAAACGAGCAGAAATTAACATAAGTTGTGCTCAAAACCCGCATGCCTTCCCAAGGCCAGAACATAATTTGCACTTTACTGAAAAAAATATAAATGTTTTTACTTTTATAACTAATAAATCAAATAATATTAACATTTTGATTACTAAATATGTATATTAAACTGACAATGCACATTCATTTGTATTTTTTTTCAGTAAAGTGCAAATTATGTTCTGGCCTGTTAACTGCTATTAATATGCTGGTACTACTACAACTACTACTATGATTCTAATACTATTAAGACTAAGGGGAAGATCAATTGACCAAAAGGCGATATTTGCACGCTACTACTACGTTAACTACTACTTTCATTACTGACACTACAACTGCTGCTTCTGTAGCGAGTACTGCTAAGGCTGAGGATATTGAAGCGAAAATTTGAGGAAATGTTCAGGAGAAAGTTGAAATTAATCAGAACATACTATGCGCATACAGATTGTCAAAAGGGTGCATCAGCAATATCTTTCGAACGGCTTACCGTATCAAGCTGAAACTTCTAGGGCGTCGTGAGAGGGATGTTCAACTGGCCAAAAGGCAACATGTTTGCTACTACTATTATTAATATTGCTGCTACTATTGTTCCTACTACTACGAATACAAAACTACTGCTGCTGCTACTACCGATACTAGCATTAATATTAAGGGTGTGAAGGTGGGAATTTGAGAGAATGTAAAGGGGAAATTTGAACTAAATCAAAACACACTATGTGCATGTAGATTGTCAAAAGTGCGTATCTCAGGAATAGATTAGGGAATTAAGTTATAACTTTCAGTGAATGTTTATGCTACTACAAACTACTCCAACTATTACTTCTGTTACAACTGCTACTTCTGTTGTAACTACGTCAAGAGAATTAAGGTGGAAATTTCAGGGAGTGGTAATATTACAGGAGGTATATTCTGCCGGGGGGAATTGTCCGTATGGTAATTTTCCCCCATGGACAAGATATCAGATTTTTCGTTCTGCTGACCTATGGAATATAAAATAACTGGGATTTATTGAAGAATATAGTTTATCATTTTGTATTTATCATCCTAAAATAAAGTAATTAGCTGATATTCAATTAATGCTTGTATTTTGAACTGTTAGACTTAACCGAGTTTGTCGAGGATAGGGGATGTTTTTTTTTTTAAGTCAAACCTAAAGGAAGTAAAACACGAACTGAATCGAAACGCACTATGCTCATGTAGGTTATCAAAAGGGTGTCCTAGCAATATTTCGGCAACGGCTTGCGGTATCAAGCTGAAACTCTTGGAGCCACTAATATTGCTACTACTTTTACTGCTGCTAATACTATTGCTGCTACTATTGAATTAAATCAAAATAGCTTCAGTGTCTCCAGGTTGTCAAGATATCCAGGCTGAAGTTTTTGGTGAATTGCATAATCTTATCGACGGGTGAACATTACACCGCGGACGTTCCCCTCGACAAATTCCATCCTGAAATATTACTCTTGTACAGTCTCCTAAAATTTTTACCCAAAAAATTTCCCCCTCGGAAGTACCCCCCTCCACAAGGTTGTACTCACGAGTAAAATTAAACAGTTAAAAAGAAAGTAATACCAAAAAAAATTAGGGATTCTGCACAATTCTACATATATTCCAAAATAAAGATAAAGTATATGAAGAAACTGAAAATCGAGAATGCCATGTTTTTTATTAAAAGTATTAACACTCTCAGCAATAAAATGTTTTTCTGAGCTTACCCCCTACCCTCCTCCCCTGTTGATGAGTAAATACATTATCTCTTATTAAAAATTCATAGATTCTTTTAGAATTTCGCCACTTTTTTATTCTCGTCAATCGATTAGTGTTTACTGTAAAATAATAAAGAAGAAAAAGTCACGCTATTGCATAATATAATTTGGGCATGCAGACTGTTCTCTACATTCATCCCTGAGGGGCTGGGAGTGGGCTGAAGTACGTCAGGTCACTTCTAGGAATGAAATAAGAAATCGTTTATACTTATGTTGTCCACAGCCACACGAAAGTAATTATGATGGTCTGTATCAGTTCAGATCTCACAATTGCCTAAGGGTGCTCATAATAATAGGCTAAAAATTATTTTAAAACCAATTACTAGTTTTATAAAATTAATTTGTATCACAATGTTCCAATTAATGTTTTTTCATGGGTAGGCTAAGCACAACGAAAAAAAAAATCCACCTTGTGAGAAGGACGGGAGGGGGGCTGGGACATTTTCTCTGATAAGAATTTATCTTTGTATATTAGGCTTACCAAGTTAGAAAAAACGTTGAGTAGAGGAAGGGATTCTGGGAAATACTTTGATATTCCAAGTACATATAGAATATGTAATTTAGAATCATATAGTTTGTGTTAACAAACTGTATATAAGGGGCGTCTCTTGCCAATAGTAACTATATCTTTGAAAAAAGAAATCTTTATAGTAAAATTACATCGAAAGAATTGACTTTTTATGCTGATTCTAAATACATAAGATAATTTAGTTACGCATCAAAAGTTACGACCATGAGAAAATTTGCCTGATTATCAGAAAATCGGGACATACCACTAAAAATTAAGTGATCTTAATAAAAATCACACGAGTAGATTCAGCATATTAGGTCGATGCTTGTTTTTTCTCGCTGTAGTAATCATATAGAACCGATGGTTCTAGAGTACCAGGAGAGGGATCATTCGAAAAGTAATTGAAAGTTCTAGATCTGTTTTAAAGTTTGAAATCATGTCCACAGGAGAAAATTACCCCTCGTCAATCCTCTTGGGAAAATCGCTCGCGGAATAACCCTCCTGTACAATTTCTGCTGCAGAGAACTTCACCCAGGAGATCCCCCCCCCCCCCCCCGAAGTTACCCCTGCAAGATTCTAACCACTAGGAAATTAAACAGCTAAAGAGAACCTAATACCAATAAAAAAAAATATGAAAAAAAGTTGGAATTCGGTATAATTCTACACATGTTCGAAAAGGCAGGTAGAATAATATATGATGCGAAAAAAATTATACATTTTAAGTTCATTGTTGGTTTCATTTTTCATTAAGTCTAATATCTGTTTCCCTTTAACTTTTAGTTAATTCTTCATTATAATTTCTATTATTTTTACCCAGGACATAGCTTCCCTCTTGACTTTTGGTAAAAAAAAAAAAATTATATTTAATTTCAATAGGGAATGATAGTGAACCTCAATCGTGAAATGTATTCCTACTTTGATGAAGAAATGGCATTACTATTAAATAATTTTGTTATAGTATTAGATAAAAGAGAATTGATTTAGAAGGATTACTCTTAGTTTAATATATCGCCACTGTCAAGCCTAAAACACGTGTCTGGCATTTTCACACTTCATATGATTGCCAAAATCCATTCCCTTAATTTTTCTTTGAGGGAAGACCAGTAACGCAATGGAAGTTCCATTCTACTTTCATCCTCCTCATCCAGGTCTTCCCTTCTAAAACTGCTTAGCAAAGTGGTCCTTGGCAGTTGTCTCAGCAGTGTAAAATTTTTTAGACATGAACAATAGGCATGACAGATGTGTCAAAAGAGGTTGTTTTGCTGAAAAATTAGGTTGCATGTTAACTTTACTAGCCAATTATGTAGTTGAATATTTTTACTCGAATCACCTTCTGTAGGTAACTTTCTATTTTTTAGGGATATACAATTCCTTTAGATAAACGATTGGCTGCTGATGGACGTGGACTGCAGACAGTTCAAGTAAATGAAAAGTTTGCCAAACTTTCTGAAGCCTTATTTATATCCGATCGAAAGGTAAGATTTTTTTCTAATGTTCTAAAAAAATGGGTGGAAAACGTTTGATTTAAACGTTTTCCAGTAATTTGGTCTGGAGGGAGGGAGGTTTTGATTTGGACAAATAGTTTTTTACAATTAGATTTCTGCAATGAACAGGCAGAGGGTTAACAAGATGACTGGTGAAACTCGGTTAAATGTCTTTAATTTACAGTTAAACTGTTCAAGGTAAGATAGGAACAAGAGAATTTACCAAACTATAAACTATTGGACCTAGAAACTTGTAATTTTGATAGAGAATAACCTTGAGCTCTTCAGTACAGTGGAAGACCAGTTGAATTGCCTATCTTGATTTTTGAAAGATCGATCTCGAACACAATCACTGAGAAAAGAAAAATGTACTTAGGTTATTATCATGTTTTCTTCCATTGTCTTCAATATTTATAAATCATTCTTGTTGATATCTTAAGTTCCTTTGCAATCAGATAAAGCGAAAGCTCTTGACGGACCATGCATATCAGATTCAGATTCAATCAGGTTTGATTTTAAAAAGGGTCTTGTACTCCAATCTCTGTACTGTGGAGATGTCACAAGCGAGCGGTGCAAGGTAGCCTGGTGCAAAGTGGGCTAAACGTATTTTTCTGCATTTGACAATGGATCATTTATTGTTTACGTTAAAGTAGTAAAAATGAGCCGAGTTTTGTTTGCGTTGTTACTTAGCTTGGTTAGCCCAATTACAAGCTTAGTTGTGTTGTTGGTATTCTGATTATGTCTAGGGGCTACATTATTGAAAAGTACACTTATTAAAACAGTACCTTAATTATTGCACATTCTCTTGTAGCATGTTTATTTACAATTGAATTCCATTTTTGTATTCGATGGAATATTTTTTTGGTCGATTAAAATGTACCCCTGTGACCAGACTTCATAGAGAAGCTGCATTCATTGTAGCTGTGTTTATTTGGAATTTTCTTTTTTTCTTCTTAACCTGTAACCCTTTGTACAGCGCTATAAAAACCTTAAGAACAAATAGAAAACTCATATATTGCTTGCAATCAGTATATTTAAACTTTATTAACACTGTATTTTAAATTTTGTATTACTTTATTCAACTTAAAGTGTTATATTGTTATTAAACTTTACAGTGTTAATATTGGTCGCTATTAGTATTCTCCTAAGGATTGTCTCTTGTTTTATATATATATATATATATAATATATATATATATATATATATATATATATATATATATATATATATATATATATATATATATATATATATATATATATATATATATATATATATATATATATATATATATATATATATATATATATATATATATATATATATATATATATATATATATATATATATATATATATATATATATATATATATATATATATATATATATATATATATATTATATATATATATATATATATATATATATATATATATATATATATATATATATATATATATATATATATATATATATATATATATATATATATATATATATATATATATATATATATATATATATATATATATATATATATATATATATATATATATATATTGGACTTTATTAAATATATGTATATATTTATTATTATAATTTTGCAAGATATTTTACCAGTTAAAAGGAGTAGGTAACGGGCATTTACACCTATAAAAGTAAAAAAAAAGAGGCTGTCGTATAAGAAAAAGAAAGATTAATTAACACAAATAATTTCGAACAGGACGCTTTGGAGATTTTGTAACATATTCATTTTTACTGTATTAAGCTTGATAAATCGTATATAAATCAAGTCTTGTTGCAAATTAAAGAGTTGGTATATAAAACTTAGGGCAGCTTTTCTATTGACTTTTTAATTCTAGGCCCGTGAAGCTATTGAGATGCGTGCCCAACACGAGAAGAAACTGGCACAAAAGGAAAAGGAGCGAAAGGAAGAAGAGTTGAGAATGCTAGCTCAAAAAGTGCGAGAGTCACGAGCTGGCTTGCGACCAGCTCCCGCTGCTGCTGCCGTTGGTAAGTTTACCCATCCCCTTCTTTTCTTCTTTTAATTTATTAACATTCTTTTCTGTTGCTAAAAAGAGGCTGCAAGATAATAGGGATATGTTTTATATATATATATATATATATATATATATATATATATATATATATATATATATATATATATATATATATATATATATATATATATATATATATATATATATATATATATATATATATATATATATATATATATATATATATATATATATATATATATATATATACCATCCCCTTCTTTTCTTCTTTTGATTTTTTTAACATTTTTTTTCTGTTGTGTCATCTCCAACTAATTGATGTTTATCTTCTTGATTATTCATCCAAATCTAAGAACAAATTATTAAACTATCAATTTCATAGTGAAATAGTTGTATATCGGTTAAGGAAACATTTACAAACATAATGAATTATCGTAATTAATACACACAAATATAACTAATAATCAAACATGGTAATATGTAAAGAAAGTATATATATATATATATATATATATATATATATATATATATATATATATATATATATATATATATATATATATGTACCATGGATGTCCGAAATCTGATTAATGTCGACATTCACCAATGAATTTCCAAAATTCCTTTTTCTCTGCTTAGATTCAATGAGCTTTGCGAGTCAGCTTTTTCAGTTTTACGCAAGCTATGATGGTAAAAGTCAAAAGTTAGGTCAAATTTGGTTATAAATATCAGAAATGAGTTAAAAACCTAAGCTAACCTAACCCAGGCAAAGCAAATCTAACCTAACCTGTCATCATCAAACCTTGCATTAAATTGAAAAAGCTGCCTTGCAACGCTGACTCATCTACCTGTTGTTCCACCTCATGTTGAGATGCTTATTTAAAGCTAATGGCTTACTTGAATGAGTCGTACAGGAACCAATCCTACCAAGTCCACTTTTATGTTTTTAAGGTTTTAGTGACAAAGGACTTGATTGGCTCTTAAATTTTTAATGTCCAAAACATACTACTTAAGACCAATGATCAAATCGAAAATATGATAAAATAATTGTTTACTATCCTGTTCTAATTAATATTTTTTGAAACCAGTCTGTTCCAAAGTGAATCTACGATCATTTTCTCACACATAAGCTAAATCAGAATAATTCTGAACGACCATTCATCCCCCCTCACCTCCCCCACCAGATGACTAGCTTATTAAAATCAAAACCAGTCCGTATGTTTTCTTTCTTTTTTTATCTTGCTTTGTTGACTTAGACCAACTGTCGTCTTAAAGGCTCAAATATAGAGGTTTTCCCTCATTGTTGTATTCTATTGTATTTTCTTATTTTTAGTAATTCTCGGCTTATGCATTTTGCCGCAATTCACTAGTTTTGTTTTATTATTTTCTTCCTAATACAGTGCAGGAAATTGTTAAATCATACAATTAAAAAGTTGCCTACATGACAAAAAAATTTACATTAATATACAATTTATATACAAATTTACATTGATATACAAATTTACATTACATACAATTAAAAAGTTGGCCTACATGACAAAAAATTTACATTAGAAAGACCTTTATGTACAAATTCGGAGAGGAACCGTTGAATCAAAGCAAAAACTTGTAATTTAATAATTTTCTGAATTTTAACTTGTCTCTTTCCATCGGAATTTTCGGATCAGAGGTTGGAACAATCCATATCAAAATATAAATCTATTAAGATATGCTTTTAGTAAGTAGGATTTCTTGTTCCTCGATTTATGGTGGATATATTTCTCCCTCTTCAAGTTCATTTCAATTGACCCCCCCCCCCCCACACACTTAAATTGGAACCTTTTTGTGAGCGTCGTCGAGAATGCGATAAAGTTGTCTACAATTTTACATTAGGTTAATCCGATTGGCCGAAAATTCCTTCATCATTTTTCTTTGTTTTTAGTATCGTAAAAAAAAAAGAAGAGTCAATGCGTTTGATTTTAAAACCCAATAAAAGGTGTAAAAATGGACCTTATCAATTGGATCCTGAATGATTCATATGTAAACATTGATACTAAATGATACTGGTATTTGCTGTTTTAGTCCCCAAACCGGGCTATTTATTTGCTCCAGTGAAATTCGTTAGATTTTCTATAGGCCTTCGAATGTCTTTGGAAAATTAAATGCTTCTTAAAAGCCATTTATTTAGATGGAAATTTATTTTTAATATAGGAAGATCGATTACAAAGAGTTTTGAACAGTGTATGGAGCAGCGACTAAAAAAACATAAATTTTTCAGAATATTAAGATTTCCTGTAGCTTTTTGAGTACACTTTTAAACCACATCTTGCCAAATACCCTTCTCCTGAATACAGATCTGAGTGAATATTTCTTTGGTTATTCTTCATAATAAAATTGTAATACTTTTTTTTGTTATTGCTTTATTGATTTTTAGCTCTTTTTATTGTTATTTGTTATTATAGACGAAGCCGAAGAAGAACGAAACAAAAATCCGTGAGGAAAGACAGAGAGAGAGAGCAAGAGACAGAAATCTTGCCCGTGCTGGCGGTGACAAAGCTAAGTAAGTCCTTTTAGATTTTGTACGTTATTCTACTGAGTCTTTATGTATTGGTAGCTATTTGTTCCTTTTCATCTAATGACCAAATTCTTGAATTTAAAATTTAACGTAAGATAGCAAGGGTACCGAAATAGATTCAAAACTTATCTAAGTAATTAAACGTTTTCTGTGCACTCGGAAGAGCTAATAAGGTTCAACTATTCTTATGACTCCCTCACCACCCCATGAGGAGGTGAGAGAGAAAGTAGAAGACAAGTTGAGACTGGCTAGAGCAATGCCCACGATTTTAGTTCCGAGGCGAGGGAGAGGGGCGATATCATTTATGTAAAGCCCTATTATTAGGTCTTTTTATGTTTCGTATTTTCTGGTATGGCCTTGAAACTAAATCGAAACTTACTAAACTGCTTATTATCATTGGAAACGTTGAAGTTTGCTGTCAAGCTTAAATCTTTATAAGCAGAGCATATGCTATAGGAATGATAGATGCTGTGGAATAATTAATCGATTAATTTCTTGGATTTTTCATTCATTTTATTCTTAAATAAATTTTTAATATAAAAGAAATATATAAACAGCTCCTCCTAGACTAAAAAATAAGGTCAAGAATTATTTTTAACACCCATGGTGTAAAGCAGTAGAAGTATTTCTTTGCCTTCAGTACTATACTAAACTGAATAAACCTCAAAAAGGATAAAAAAAAACTCCAAAAGTGGAAACACGGGGTCACTTTCTTGAAGAATTTTCGAGGTTTGTATGTAAAATTGAGAAAAGATAGTAGATTGCTAATAAGCATAATATGACGCGCAATCGTTAAAATAATATATTCACTATTGCACTCCGTGTTTTTGCATATTTGTATACAGTTTTATTCTTTGGTAGATACGGTGTAATTATATTGAATTTTCCATGTTTGTATTTGAGTTGGCGGTGAATATATTGCAAGAATATAATTTTCCTATTTCTGAGTTATCAGGAACAGCTGTAATGCCTCTAATCAACGTTGAGATGCTTAAATTTAATGGCCTATTGCTTACGGGGCAGTTATTACTATTTTTCACCGATGTTCTTTTTTCTATAGAGTTTAATTATGTCCTCTTGGTTTGGACTTATTTTAGTTGAAAGCAATAGTAAAAACGATGAATTTTGAAAACGGCGAATTATAACGTCGAGAGCCTTTCTCAGCACCAACAAAGAAAGCAAAGAAAATATGGGAAGACAAAATAAAAAAAAAAAAACACAGCAAAATAAACATTAAAAAATAGACACAAGAAGGCGACAAAATGAAATAAAACAATTCGAGAGCCCATCTATTCCTGTTGTTATGAGAAGCAAATCAAAACAAGTTTTTCATAAAAAGTCGATACAAATAAATACAATAACTTCCATATCAAATAGTTTTAAGATAAGTTACTCTTACCAATTTTCAGTATTGTGATTTTCAACATTTTTTAACGGCCTCATTTTTATCATTGTTTTGAATTATATGCATCGTTAAAAAACTACTTTTGCCTTGCTTCAATTCATTAATTTTGGAAGGATCAAAATGTGTTACCAGAGCTGCTACCGCTAGTTAAAACATAGTTAACTCAATAAATCCTGGAGGGGAAACCATGATATGTTAATAAGAAATGAATTTGGCTGTATCAACTTTATATAAACTTGATACATTGTTTCTAACTTAAATAACATTATTCGTTATTGAAAACCTTGGTTAGGCTGGCCAAAGGCCTTATTGAGAGGCAAAAAGTATTTTGAGTTAAACCAATCTCTTGAGTAATTTAGTATTAGACATAGTTTTCAAAGTTGCTTCCGAAGTTCAAACTTTTTCCCTTCCAAAGCATATTCTTGGGTAAGTCTTCGATCCTTAGATTTTGTTGTAAAATAACACAGTCAAGTAGACAAATTTACAATAATCTTTTCCAAGGCAAGATTAAAATCCTCTATAAAAAAAAGAATCGTTACTATAATGGTTTTTATATACGAACTGATCACGTGAATTTAAAAACAAATAGACAAAAAAAAATCTGTGGTGTAGTTTGAAGGAAAATAAATTTAAATGTATCTAGTATTGTTCTTTGTGTTGTGGTTATTTTTAGATTAGTTCATTTATTTGTGTTTTCTTACGTTACAGAGCACGTGTTGGCAGAGAAAGGGAGCGAGATATATCAGAAGTAGTAGCCCTTGGTCTTCCAGCCAAAACTGTGGTTACGAGTGAAACTATGTTTGACCAACGTTTGTTAAATCAGTCTCAGGGTTTGAGCTCTGGATTCGCTGATGATGATGTCAATGCTGTGTATAGTGAACCTTGGCGGGCTGGGGCGGATATCGCCCAGCATATTTACAGACCTTCGAAGAATATTGAGAAGGAATATGGGGACGAACTTGAAAATTTGGCCAGAACTAGCAGGTAAACATTAATTTTATTTAGTGTAATACCCTAGATGTTATGGAATTTAAGCATTCTCGATTTTTTGACCGTATTTAAAAAACAGAAAAGAGTGTTAATAATTGCCATTTGCGAATTGTAACTATTATCCAAAATGTTTTAATGCTGTCGTTTCCAATAAACTGGTACATGTCTTGTGTGAAATGTCGTCCCTCGCCGAGCGTCAAAAAATCCGAAGCATTTATTAACGATGCGCAAAAGTTTTGCTCGGACTTCTACTAAGGTTCTCTAACACAGAGATCCCATCCATATATATATAATCTTCAATCCATTAACAAAGGCGATCGACCCAGAATGGAGTATAGACGCTTTGTCAGCAGTTGCTAATACATTAACCAATACCAGTGCTGCTGGTTCTCATTTGCTCTCGACTGGACATGGCATTTTCCGCGCTTTCAATTCCCTTAAGCGGCGAAAAAAGGGCTCAGTACTGTAAGTATTAGACTATTAAGAAATATGCACTCTAATCTTAATATTTGTATCAAGATTTCTCATATCAGCAATAGTACTCTTGTTACCTATGAGAGACATGTTCTTGTTTGTAAAGGAGCAAGGCTGTTCCTACCCTGTTTATCAATTGCGGTGTGGACACACTGGGAAAATATCCCTCATTTCGTATTCTTCGCAGTGACAACACGTTGGTTGTCGTATGCCGATGGCATCCTCAACCTAAGTCGTACTAATAAGCGTATCCCAGAAATTTTTTCCTCTAATCTGATGGATACCGTCATCTCGGACTAGAATTCAATTCAGAAAAAAAAAACTAAAGTTATTCTTTTTAATTCCCATGGTGATTGCCAATTACAGGCTATATCCTTTGGTACCTCCGTTATTGAGACTGTTGATAGTATCTCATATCTAGGCCTTCCTGTCCGCCACGCTCGGAGTCTTCTGATCGCTCACATTTCTCGCCGAATATCTGCTCTTGTGCTTTGATTGTTTCCGAGCAACTTCTCGCCAGTCTTTACAACGCTGTCGCACTGCCTCTTATTTCGTATGTTATATCTTTCCGGAAGATTTTCGCTAAAACTGATAAAGCAAAATCCCCCGACCTTGATTCAAAATCCCATCTCCCGACCTTGAATCCCACACTGTTTTGTTTGCAGACGATATTTTTTTTTTTTTTTTTTTTGGTTGGTAATGACCTGCCCTCTGCTATTGCTAAGGCTCAGCTCCTGCTCAACCATGTGCGTGATTGGTGGCAGCAAAACGGGATGCTGTTGAACTGCTCTAAGAGTAGCATTATTCATTTTCGAACCCCTTACCCATGTCTGAACCTTCCCAACAATCTTTGTTTTTTATAGTACTGATATAATTCCCCAGTGCTCTTGTGTTAAGCTTCTTGGTGTGCGCGTTGATTGTTTTCTTTCTTTCAAAATTCATATTTCCTATACACGTTCTATAATTTCTCGTCAAGTGTATATGCTTCATCGTGCTAATCAATTTCTTCCTCCGATGTAATGCTTTCTCTTTACTATGCATTTGTCCTTCCTTATCTTTCTTATTAGTGCACTACATGGGGCAATACTAACCATTCTTCCCTTCGGCAACTCCGAACAACACAGAATAGAGCGGTAAAGGCAACTTTTCGACTTCCCCGACTCTATCCTACAACTGATCTTTACAGTGATAAAGGTCTAGATACCTTAGATGGGATCATCAAGAAGCAGATCCTAAAACTAGCTCATCGAGTCTTCAATTTGTCGCTTCCACCGAGCATCATATCCAACTTCGATCGAGCATCAACACTTAAGTACCAGACTTTGCTTCGGAGCTCTGTTCACCAATTTCGGCTGCCTAAAAGGATATCCTCAGCGGCTCAGAGGTCACCAATTTATAGAGGAATTGTTCTTTGGAACTCTATTCCCAGTGAACTTTCTCTTATTTACTCTTCTTCCCTTTGCAGAAAAATATTCTCTAAGTCTTGAAGTATTTTGTTTTCTTTATTTGTTTATTCATTTTGCTTTATCTATTTTTTTCCCTTTACTTTATCTGTTTTTTTTTCTTATTATGTTGGTTGAGATTAGAACCCCATTACAATATTATTATTAGTGGTTTGGAATTCAAATAAAATACAGGAAATTTCAGTTGGGATATAATTAAGTCTAAGGTTATTTTGTAGAGGTTGTTTTTTTTTTGTTTTTTTTTCTCGTATTGTGGTTATATTTTCGAGATATTATTATATTTTTCTCTTCCCTGATTTGTTTTTTGTGGTTTTTGTGATTGATACAAGGTCCTCCACAAGCTATGTGTCTTGGGACCTCTAGCGCCTAAGTGTACTTATGTAATTATTTTAGTGTTTAATCAATTGAATTGAATTAACATATAACCATAGGCACGCAATTCGAGATTGATTAACAATATAGAATAAGTGATCTAGGAACCGCAGTTTTAAACTCAGCAAAAACATAAAAAGAAAATTGTAGGTCACCCTCGGTTTAAAATTCTTATTTGGTTTATTTTTAGTTTTCTTGTTTTTCTTGTTTGTATTAGGCTACAGCTAATAAGCTGTAGCTCATGTTCTTATTGTTTTGCATAATTTTTCCGTTTTTTATGCTCCGTCCTTTCCTTTGATTTCGTAAACGGGGTTCCAATTAAAATAAACTAAATTGATACGTCAAGATTAGAACCAGCAGTATCTCTTATGTTTGAATTGTTAACAGTACTTTTTCTTTTTAGACTTAATGAATTTAGCGTCCAAAACGGTTCGTTTATGTTTGTGAAAAAGAGAAGAAATAAGAAGATAGAAAGAATGTCCCTTGACCTGGCTTAAATCTATGCCATATTTATTGGTTGAGACGCAGAATGAAAGTTTTATGCTCTAGAAAATCAAACCCAGTTTGTTGCAGTCTATTGTACTTGTTGATAAATGTACAAGTTTTTCTGCTAAAAAATTAATTTGACATGCATTACAATACTGAAAATTCAAGTATTCATCTATGAGAACTCAAGAGATAAAAGTAATTTTTCCCCCAATCTTTGTAATAAAATCAGATATTGATGATCGTGTGTGCTTCTGCTAGTTTTAGTAATTAGACAATAGCCAGGTGTATGGATGGCAAGCCGTATCACTGACCAGAGCCAATAATACCGAAAGTTAGTGACAGAATTCGAGTCATTGCCAACCAAAGACGTCCTGGCTCTGGAATCGTGTTTGGGACTAGTCTTGCTAAGAGCTGAACAGATCGTCTGTAAACTGAGTATGTCTTGTTTTCTATACTTTATTCTTTTCCTAGCTGATATATTTTTCTTTTTTTAGATTTATTCCTGAAAAGGGTTTCAGAGGTGCAGATACTGCAGCTGTGGCGCAGTGGCCCTGTTCAATTTGAAAATGTTGTTGAAGAGGACATTTTCGGTTTGGACCGTTTCTTAACTGAAGTAAGACATGTAAGTGACAAAAAGCGTGGTGCCGAAGATCGAGATGAACGTGAAAAAAAGAAACGTCGAGAATAAATTTGTTTTGTTAAACGTGCAATTAAACTGGATAGTGAAGATCATAAACATAGAAAAACATGTGAGGCTGCTGAAAAATATTTTTATTAACACCCAAGAAACTATTTCTCACATAGCTAAGATATATTGCCATTTTGACTCTTGTGACGTTTCCATCTGCTGGCTCCAATCATGAGCGCCACTGGGAGTTTCCCGAGGGGGAGCAGATGATACCTTGAGCTTTGTTTTATCAAGATTGACCACCTCTCGGCCCCCTCGTTCTGCCGGAGTCCTGACTATAATAGTTTTTAGTCAATTTTACCAGCAATGGCGACAGTTTACCATAAATTTTACTGCTGGACTACCTAATACTTTGTTGAATCTATGCTTAAAATAATATAACACAAATAGATACATTATTTGTATTTTCAACTTTCTTCTAAGTATTATACTCCAATAAATTCTTTTCATTTTTGCTATCCATAGATAGGTCCAACATCCTTCACAGTAGCGTACTTTTTATTTTATTGTCAAGAATGCCTGGTTTTTATTGACTTAAAACCAGGCTTTTTCAAGAAAACCTGTTCCAACTATATTTTTTTATTCATGTCTTAAGAATGTATGTCACATTTTCATTGGTTTAGTAGGATCTTTCCTTGAAACCTTGGACTTCTATTCTGAGAAATATGTGAAAACACCAATCTGTTCAAATGAAAGGGCACCTAGGCCTAAAAACAATCAAACGTTAACCTATCCTCCTAGATGATTTTGTGCAGGTTTCTCCCTATACCCAACAAATATCTGTGGGCACCCTTACTTCAATGATGTTAAAGAGTTGGTATGTTTTTAGTTGTGAGGTCGGTTGTTGTTTTTAAAGCTTTGCAATAAAATTGTTGACTACATCTTACACATTTTCATAGGGTAGCAAATCTAAGATCTCTGGTTCATGATCACCATTCTTGGTCCTTTACGGAGACTAGTGATCCATTGTTTGTTCTATCCGATCGACGTTTTCTATGCCTCATGAAAACGGCATAGAATGTAAGAAGCAGGGAAAGATTTATTCGTTTTAGATTTTTCAAAAGTAAGTATGATTTCTTTTTTTTGGCAGGTATTGGTAAACAACCTCCCACAGGTCTTTTAGCCTTCCTCCGATAATGAGCCCCGAGGGGACTACAAATAATAGGTTTAATGAAAAAGTTAACGTGAATCGCCTGTGCTGCGAATTAAGGGGCGTGATCTAGATTTCTAGTCTTGTTTTAGTTTATTTCTGTTTCTTCCTCATGGACAAGTTATTTGCTTCTCGGGATGGCCGTTAAAGCGGAGTTTTGTTTCGTTTGGTATATTAAGTAAACATATCGGTATATTCGGGAAAATGTCCCGAAGCCAGCAATGACTCATTTTCTACCAAATTTAAGCTATCTATATTATTAATCTTGTGTCTTTTGTGTCATCATTATTAACCATGGCTGAACCAAGAGATACTCTGAAGATTTAAATTATGGAAAACGGTTCCCGCCAGGCAAGGCGCTTCAACTGCATAAAAAAGTTCGTAATACCACTTGATCCTTAACTGCATCAAACAGTCCATTCCAAAGAGCAAAAAATTATTGATAACTAAATATAGGTTAATATATTTATTGCAAACCTGATTTGCAGTAGGCAAGCTAGTCCCTAAAACTAGAACCACCTCCGTATTATATTATATGCAACTGAAAAAAAGCGTCACAAAAGTTTAACCTTATAATTTTGCCTTGAGCTAACCAGGAATTTACTTGAATTTAACAAGGACGCAACGCAACACTAGAAAGGCTTTCGAGATTAGATACCCTCTAGCCAACTTGAGCATGAGAGAAATTTTCCTTGCTTTTCAAGATTCTCTTCCTTCCTTTTAAAAAAAATGTCCTTTCATAGCCATTATTTTCCTTTTGAGTCGAACACAGAAAATTTCGAACACTTGTAGGGTTCTGAAGTTCTCAATCGGTACCTTTTCTCTGTTGTTTTACCAAAAAGGGATAAAGAATTAAAATATAGGGAAAAAATAATAGTGATGTAGAAAACGAATAGAGCGAAATGAAGAATCACAACTGGCCAAATATGTATGCCTATGTATCAGCTCTTTGGTAGTTTAGATATTAGATACAATTCTTAAAACCAAAAATTATCAACTGCAATAACAAAAAAAGGCGTACAAGTTACTATCCTATAAAGAAGAATTAAAAAAGAAAAAAGTTTGTAGGTGATTGGTCAGGAATTTTCGTTTCGAGGAATTAAACTAGTTGGTTACTACTTTTCTCAACTTCGACTTTGGAATCAGATTTTTATATCTTTCCCGATATCCGCATTCCTGATCATCAAAGGAGGTTAGCATAATTCCTGATCATCAAAGAAGGTTAGCATAATTCCTGATCATCAAAGAAGGTTAGCATAATCGCTTCCTAAGGTGATATGAGTTACATTTGTAAAGACATAAATATTAGAGATTAATGCAAGGCATAAAAACATGAACTAAAATGTTCGGTAGTAATTAGTTTACAACAATTGTTAATAGACTCGCGCAGTGGCGTCAAATGACGAAAATTTAGGGGTGGAGGTAAATGTGCTTTTCAATACCTAGGGGGGGGGGGTGACTGTCACTTTTATCCTCAATGAAAACACCGAAAAAGACATTTTTCAATGAAAATACCCGAAGAAAGGTATTTTTTTTTTTTAATCTAGGGGCAGAGGTCTCACTAATCCCCTCTCAATTAATGCTGCAGGACCCACGGGATTCAAAGCAAAGAGCAATTTGGTTAAGAATACACTACTCACACAAAATAGGGGTAGCACTTTCATAATAAGTTCAGACATGCTGAAAGTACGATCTCCCAGCCTCTACAAATTTTGCTTAGTGTAGACCAACATTGTTGGTTATCTTTTTTTCAAGTAGGAAAAAGTCAGACTGACAGTTTTTTTCATTCTGTTCTTGCATCATGTTAAATCAATGGTATTTCATATTCTGATTTACGGTTTTTGCAAACCAAGAGACCATTACACCAGCGTGTCTGGTCTTACCATCATTGAGACGAAATAAAATACACTGAGAAACCGAAACTTTGTTTTGACCCAAGATGTAAAGCGCGTGATTCAAATAACGATTTTTATGCTCAATTCGAAAATTCAATAAAAAAAGTTTCCTTTGCCCACGATTTGCGTAATAATTTTTTCATTATTTTAGTCTTCGAATAACAAATGTTAATTGTTTATGAATATTCCCTAGCCCTTTTTTTATTTTTAATGAAGAAAATGTTAATCGCATCATGTCCTATAATTTTTACTAAATGCTCTTTGGATTTTTTTTTTAAACAGAAACTTGAAGAAAGAAAAAAAATATTTACGCAAAAGCTGCGGGTGCTGAAAAATCTAATACATTTTGGAATTTTAGATACGAAATTGCGTCGAAAAAAAATGTCTTCTTGGTTTGTTAACCAGAAATTTCTCAAAAATGGCGTTAGATCAAATAAAAACCCCGTTTCATAGTTGAAAAGTCTTCACAGAGGTTTACAATTTTTCATCCAAAGGCAAAGAAAATCGTTGTTGAGGCATACTAACACTGTCTCCTTTTTCTCACAAGCATTAGCAGCAAACTGGATGGTCGAATGCAATGGTGCCACATAAAAATATGTTATTGGTCAGTAAACGTACGCAACCAGCTAAAATTTGCGGGTGGATGATTGAGGGGGGACAAGAGCCACTCTTCCATCTAGAGAGAAGTTTACTCGTTTAAAGTCGTTCTTTTCTTGTATTGAGAAAAAAAAAAAGTTGTTGTTTTGTTTTTACTGTGAACTTAATTTCATTTAATATCAAGACTGTACTTTTTTGTCTGAATAATTAAAATAGAATATGTGATTTTAATATAGCCTTTAACGCTGTTTTTTTTTTCTGTCTGAAATACCAAAAATTCAGCCTAAAAATGTTCGAAACAAAATATTACAAAAAAACTCATGCGCATTAAATTTCTGATTTCAGTTTTGAATTTAGCATATAAAACTACATTAAGAAACTTTCCACAAAACCCACATTTTGCAATAAACCGATCTTTAAAAATTTCTGCGCAAAAACTATGGGTAATAGAAAAATTAAATTCGCCGATTCGGAGCAGGCCTAAAATATCGTATTTGATGCACAAAGAAATTTTCTCGGCCAAAAACTATATTTACAGTGTTATTTACAACTAATACTGGAGTTATAACAAAGTTGCAACAAAATATAATAATAAAGTTATAACATATTCAAATAACTAGTGAACTTAAGTTTGTGTCTTAAGTTACGAATAAAGCGATGATTCTCTATTTTTAGCAAGGGGCAGACCCCATCCCCTCGGATACTACCTCGGTAGAAACTACTGAGATCATGAAGCACCAAATATAGGAATTTCAGTTATGCGAGAAAATTATTCGATGTGTAACAAATTCCACCTTACCCTACTTAGTCCATTTAACCCATTAACCAAGAGTACACAACTATAAAATCTACCAGGCTTTTTTTTCAAAATTATTTGTTTTGTTTTAAGCTAAGAATCCTATGATTTCATCCTAAAAATATCTAAAAAGAAAATCCATGACAAGTACTCAATATTTGTAAGAAAAAGGATTCTCATACTAATTAAAAAATATATAAGGGTTGAGACTTTATTATATATGGGTGTGAGCAGTTGGTCTTTTGAATAATTGTAGAGGTGCGCAACTAAAACTTGCGTTTGATCACGGAGGAGAGGGGGAGGGTGCTATTTTAATTCTGTAATTTCTCCCTTCCTTAGGTTTTCTTTGAATTACTCTTCAGCCTGAAACCTAGGAAAGTGCTTTTAAAGCCCAAATTCTCTTAACCTTCTGGTAACAAATCCTTCATATCAATAAGGAAGAGGGGGGGGGCATTTACCCCTTAACCTTCCTTCGTTTCGAGAAATATATTTGTACTAAGTTAAAGAAAAATTTGGAGAAATCATATTCTAAATATAAGGGGGCTGTCACCCCCCCCCCCCTCATACACACACAAACCTCCTAATCTTTATCAATTTTCACGCGGGAATTGCGATTCTATAGATACGAGTGCATAAACAATTAAACACTTACGTACAAAAGGCCATTTCATACTGGATTTACACATAAATAATTTTAAAGAAATAAATAAAACCTCACAGAACTGAATAAGTACATATTAATCAATAACTAAAAATACCATTAGGTTCTACTTATAAAGGGGTCAATTAGACTCAAAGTATTATTTATTAAGAGTGTGTTATGGGGTGACTACCTTTTGTAAGTTGACTATTTTTTTTTTTGAGTTGTGGGTTGACCACTTTTTTAGCTCAATCCCTATTGTCGGGATTGAGACACTATTAAGGGTGAAACATGCTTAAACAAAGTTTTCAAATTTCTAATAGAAACATCTATATAAAATCAAGGCACGAAATTCTGTCTTGGTTGTCATCAAAGGTTGTTACTTATATGAAAGTTGCTACTTATCATACACCAATAATTTTGTAGTCACATGTCACATATCAATACAGCATTTATGAAGACTGAATTTGTGCGACAACACCACACAAAAAAAGTAAAATATTTGTGTTGTTTTGTTTCTAAAAATTTAATCGAATTGTCTTCTCTTTTCCAAAGCACTTATTTATTCGAGCACTATAGCCCAGTCAACAGAAAAACAAAAATCACAATAATAACGGCACAAAATCCTAATCTCAAATATTCTCAAAATGTCTTCCCAAGTAAAAAAGAATTCTCAACTTCAGAGATGTAGTGGTTTCAAAATTTGAAAATATTTCATCCTTACGTAAAATTCTTACCCAAAACCTTCAATTAGTTGCATAATCTCAAACATTTCAAAATAGCAAATATTCATCCCGAAGAGGTAGACTAACTAGGAAGAGGAGCAAAATTACTCGACATGGTACAGATCACAGGACATTGACACTTGCAAAAGAAAACCACCTACAAACAAATTACAAGTTTGTGCCGCTAGCAAGCTGAGTATTTCGAAAGAGTCTTCTCAAATTCTGGATGAAGACGACTTTCCTGAAATTAAACATAGGAATCAAAATAAGGAATAGTATTACAATCGTGCCATGGGGTGGAAAATGTTATATCTATGTGGAAAACAGAATTTTTCCAGGATAAATTCCTGTATGAGTTCATTACGATAATGCAGACAATGTGAGTAACTACTACAGGGAAACTACGCGGAGCAAACTTCTCTTGTGTCAGATTGGGATTTTGATCGTTCATCATTCCATATTGTCCCGTAGTGTTAGTTTCGTACTGGTCCTTCGGGATTATTAATGCATTGAAGATTAAGTTTCAAATTCAGATCTTTAATGATCTTTAAAACGCGGTCCATAGTAGCCGAAAGTTTGAAAACGCATTTTTCCTCCCCCTCCCAAAAAAGGTACTTTTGAAATCTAAGAGGGGTAAAAAAAATCTAGGGGGCACAGGTCCCAGCCCCTCGCCCCAAATGACGCCGCTGTGCCCCTCCCAACCCTCTTAGTAAATGGTACTAAAAACACGTTTTGACAAAAAAAGCTGCCTAATGAAAGAATTCTTCATTTAAATTTGATTCAGAAATAATCAGTATTATTTGTGTTTATCTTAGCATAAAAGTTAATGATGAAAATAGTTTTTCGAGAATTCCAAAAAGAGCTTAAAATGCGGATGTTTCTATTTTTCTTTTTATCGCCACTAGAGAGGCACTGAAACATCGCACAGAGCAGTTTAAGAGCTCTTTTGAAAGCTATTCCTTGTATCTACGGGCATTCTATAATATCTTCTTGATGACACCCTGCCATATGACATAAAAATGGTACATTTTGATGCCATTCTGGAATAGAAAGCCTGATACGTATAGTAATTGTACCCTTAAAATCTCCATGGTCGAACATCCTTGACAGGAGGTTCACAATCCTCTTCTTGAATGGTCCCTCTTCCAGGCCAATAAGTAATTCAAGGGAAAACATTCATTTAAATTTAATTCAGGAATAATTACCGTCATTTGTGTTTATTTCAATGGTAAAAATTAAGTACCAAAATAAATCTCCAAATTTTTTTTTAAAAAGGGTGAAATCCCTCGAAAACGGCTGCGGGTCGAAATGAAAAGCGTCCGCTGACTGAATTAATTTGGCCAATTCTTTATTGTGTCAACCGCAATGTTGGAGTTTTTTTTTCTCGTTTCTTTTCAAAATTAAACAAAACAAGGGTGCACACAAATAATTTGCATGAATTCCTTATGCTCCCAGGGTGAGTTTTTATTCAGCACTAGTTCTTGTAGCACATCCATTGAATAGACATTTGTCTTTTGAACAGACACCAGATTAAATTCCAGGTAGGAACTTGAGATTTAAGGACCTCTCTATTTCAAGACACCTTGGTATAGCAAAGAATCAATATTTCTTGAGTCCTTGCCATAGGGAGGAGTTTTATAAATACTGAGGTTCCGATTCTGTGACATAGATGCGTCACTTGAAACGGTAGGTTCTGAAAATCCTCAAGTTTCTAACTATTAAATTCTGAATTTAACATCGAGGACAATTAACGTGTTTCATTATTTTTCATAAAACCACTGGAAGTGTAATTACTAGGAGCAAACTGGAAGGTGTGTAATTATAAGACGGGGATCTATTTCAGACATCGACAGAAATGAATGGGAAGGAAACTACAAATGCAGGTCTCCCTAATCTCAATAGTTATATCTATCATACCACCTGAATAATTAATTTTTCTCTACTAAATCAGTCTAAATTTTCTTGATAAGTATTTCATTACTTTGAATATTTCTTCCATATACAATGGTAACTATTTTAATGCACAGACAGTTAATAGTAGAGACCTAATTGTAATTGCAACTTTTTAGCTTTACTCTAATCTCAAAAAATAGGCTACTGCCCAATCTTAACAAAGGATCTTAAAATGGAAGTATCTCAATCATGGACAGATTCAATCACTGACATGTGTTGTGAAAAAAAGAGTAATCATATTCAAATAGACTTGGCTATAAGATTGTAGTCAGCCAATACCAACTATCTTCATCAGTTTCCAAGATAAAGAACCTGTTATCCTTGTTTGGGAAGATACATTTTAGTCAAAACATTTGTCCAAGATCACACACTGTCCGAGTACTGGAGTTTTCACCCTAAATCCTCTTTCATGTAGTAATTATGATCTGGCTGTTCCAGCACTTCCACACATTACCTCTCCCACCACTCATAGCCGTCACACTGACCTCTGTAGTATAGGTTCTACCTTCTCCCTAATGGCCCTCATAGAAGACTTTTACAAAGTTACTAACTACAACCCAAATCAAAATTACGTTCAAATTCCTTTTCGCTATCTTACCCAAGAGAACTGTCTGAGTTGTCATCAACAGTCACTGTCTGAACTGTTTCAGTTTCAGTTTCACCTTCAGTGCTGTCCTCTCACCAAATCTCTTCACAGCCTGCTTCTTTGTTTTTCTTCCTTTTGTTGCTTCAATTTTTTCCTTTCCACCTCTTCTTTGCCTTCCTTGTAGCAAAGGCAGCTTCAATCTTGGCTTTCACTCATGTATCAGTGAGTACTTTCGTTCTGCCCTCCTTTCTTCCTTGAAGCATTTTTTGTTTTCTCGTTGGTGCTGAGATGTGGCTGTACTTGTTCAGGTTTGACTATCCTATTTCACAGTGGCCGCAAAATCACAGGGCTTACTGAAAGTATTGGGTGAGAGGATGACAGTGCAGGTAGGGATGTGGTTGGAGTTAGAGCCTCTAATGAGCACGACAATTTGCCACCAGCTTTATGGGCCAAAGAAACATTTCGTTGATTTGTGTTTAAGAGCACATTATCACATAATCTTTATTATCAGAACCATCTAGATTGAAAAGGGATATACCTTCCAAATCCCTTCTGGATGTTTGATAGCATGAAAGCTAAGGGGGAAAAATTTTCCTACCAGCCCAGCTGTGATGTAATGGCGAAAGTTCTTCTCGATGCTGACGGTTGCTCGATGAAAAAAAAAACTATACTGATTTTGATAATTAACTTTGTTAGGAATACATAGCTGTTAGATATTTTAACTATTGTGCAAGGGTTCTGAAATGCCACAGCCATTTCGTTTCTACCAGATTTCTACTTCTCTTGATGAACAATAAAGAAGACCAGCGTCCAAGTAGCAACTCGGAAAGTTTCCAACTCGTGAATAGGACGAAATCTGATGTAAATTAAAGCTGGGATTTGAGAAAGACTGATCAAAACTAAATTTTTTTGTGGTTAACTATGATCGCTCCAGTGGTGCACCGCTGCTGCTATTTTTTGCCCTTGCCGACCATACCCTTATTGGCACGGCGCTGGGGTCTAGTTGTATAATAGAAATTTCGAAACAAAAAATTAAAATATAGGGCAGCATCATTCGGCCAGGGGGGCTGGCCCTGGTCACACAGACACACAGAATGTGGTTTTGGGGATATATATCCTAAATAGTTCATTTTACGAAAATAGCATTATTGCGCTGCTTATGATGCATTTCCACAATTTTGGTAGACTATAAGCAAAACAATACTTGTTTAAAAGCAATATCGTCGTTTTACCGGCCAATAGCAGGTGCAATACGATTTTTTTGAAGTTTTTTTTTTTAATATATGTGGCTTTTTTATGTTCCATTTAACCAATTCAAACCATCAGATTTCATTTTCACTGTCCTTGGTACTTTGTTGTCCTAATCCTTTAAAAACTTAGTGACTTAGTAAAAAAATTATTCTAAATCTTTTTTTTTATCTAAATCAAAATATTATTTATATTAGCACTTTTTTATTCTAAATCTTTTAAATCTTTCTTCTTTTCTTATCATAAATTTGAAAGAAAAGGGTTTTCCGGCAAAATCATTTTATCACTAAAATAGTAAGTGCCCAATTTTCCACGTACTGTTTCAATATATAAAAAAAAAAACACCCCTAGACCCAAAAATTATCTTCAGGAACGTTTTTTTCAACAACTGTGGTCATTTACTCAGCTTTGATCGATTCTTCTGTTTAAAAATATACTAGAAAAGAGAACAATTTATCTGAGAAAGGATAAAAAATTGTATTTCATCAATTTTTACCTCAAAAGGAAATATTTGGCCCTCATACTAAGGTACAATAACCTCATACTAAGCTACAGATTTGTGTTGTGTACTTAAAGAAAAACAAAAATGCCTACTAATGGTTTCTACAATTTTTCTATTTAGCATAGAATAAGACATGATTTTTGCTTACTTAAAGTTGTTCGGCTGGCATTTTCAGGGGTCTAGAGTAATCTAAGTTAATTTTGTTTACTCATGGTTCTGTCCGTAAGACTACAATCTTAAAGAAAATTAACTGGATATATCTGCCTGTTATTGAGATTCAATAGTTTTGTTTTGTATAACTAGCTATTGACAGGAATCGAATTTTTACTTCAAAATAAACAAAACTAGACCCCCCGGTAATCTGACCCCTTTCTAATCCGGCGTCCCCTGTAATCCAACATGTCTATTACTACTGAATATTTTTTGAAGATCTTCGTTAATGTAAATAATGCGTTTTTTGAACAGTTTACAACTTGCACGCGCCACTGCTATTGTGCTCGATGTATAAGTATTGATTCTTGGTTTAGATTACTCACTTAGAATTTGACTAAATTAGATAGCGGTGCGGCCTACTTCTGAAGTAGGTATCAGAAGACAATCCCATAGGAAAAACGTTAAAAGATCTTAATATTAAAAATTTGGTTTTTGTTCTTTGTCAATGGCGGAATTTATTACCTCCCTCAATTATTGCATCGTCTTGAAAAAAGTTATGGCCAGATATAGTCACCACTCCCAGCAACGATCCAAAAATCAGCGTAAATTTGGACTAGGAAGTAATAGAGCAAGTTTCTACTGGAACACAGATAAATACAGAAGATTTGGAAATCTGGTTACTGTGATATGTATAAAGAGGAAAATGTTTTTTTTTTATGAAATGTTGACGAAGAGATTATAAAACATTTTTCTAGTTCTACAATAATAAATCATGAAGGTGACGAAGGTGTAATTGCAACTACTTCGCAAGTGAGCAACTACCTCGGGTTTCAACAATGTTAAACAAAAAATTAAACTGGTCATTTTTTTCATGTTTCATAAACTGATTGATTCATATTATGATTTTAATTCATAGTTCTTGATTATTTTAGTAGACATGCAAATTTGTTGGTACACAATTATTTCCTGTTGTAAAGTATTATTTCATGTAAGTTCTATAGCATTGATGTAGTTAATTCTATAAAAAACCGTAAGCTATCTTATTGTGTTGTTTAACTTTCTATATTCGGCATAGATAATGAAGAATCTTTTGTGCTTCAGAGTACAACATATAGTATGTTATAAATGGATCTTTAATTTGTCGGATAATACGGTACTCTTTTTTAAAATTATCCCGACTATAGAGGGCCTTAGGCATTATTCTATAGTCCAACACTGCCCAGCAAACCGTTTGTCAGATTACCGGGGGTCCACTGTACAAATGATTACGATAGCAGTTTCAAGATTTACGATGATTTAGAGTTGTATGGTTTCAAAATAAAAATAGAGTCTATAATTAAAATGGCTGAATAAATTACTGTAACCACTATAATAAAAAATACTGTATAGCAAAAAAAAAAGTCAAAATCCAATAATAGTCCCTGAATAGTCTTAATAGTCCCATAATACAATACAGTTCCAATTTTCCCACAGTCCGCAAATAATCCCAATAGTCCTACAACAATACGGGCCGTGTCTAAAGAGAAAATTTTCAACCTAAAATGAGTTCCGGCATAGAATTAAAGAAGTAACAAATACCGTAGTATTTGAAGTTAATAATAAAATAAGAATAATTAAAAAAAAACAGAATAAAATTTATTGTTTAGGGAGCCATTTGAAAGTGCAATAGTTAGATATATAATACAAAAATTAGCTGCTAAAACAGGATAAAATTACAAATTATTAGTAATGAAATGCATATATTTAAAATAAATAGTGCTAATTTACCTCTTCAGAGTAAGCTGGAAGTTTTGCTCCAATTCCTGCATATCGAATGCTATCTTCTATATCTCCTTTGGAAAGACTACATTGCATCAGATAATAATAAACTTCTTTCCAAGGCCTTGGACAGCCTTTTTCGGCCTTTAAAAAATGTTTTAACGCTTCAGTAAACAATCTGATGGGACTGGACTCAGAAGCCTGGAGGCAGCTGCGCGTTCAAACCAATTCAACTTTGAAAACTAAAATAAATTAATGACTGTTTTAGGTGAAAATACAGACCTGAAATTTGAGAAAAATAGTGCAAAACACTTTTCTTAAGACATTTCTGGATCCACATTCCATATCAAGTGTTTTGTGACAGCTTTTACTGGCAAACGACCAGGGGATGGTATCTTAAACTGATCAGATGGTATGAATTCGGTAATTATTTCTTCGAAATAAAGCCAACAATTCGGTTTTTCCTTCTTTTTTCTTGTTCAAGGTGAACCTGGCATTAGTCTTTTCAAAATATTAACCGTAAAAATTTTACAAACAAGAAGTTTTTCGAAGAAAAGGAAACAGTGATATTAAAACCAAAGATGAGCAGAAATAAATTCTTATGGTAGTTCAAACTTAAAACGAACATATTTTACTATCAATAAATAAACAAAACCAAAAAAAACAGAAATTGAAATCAATAATCAACACAAAGATGACAGACCACATTAGATGAACAAATGAACTCAAAAACGATCAGAGAGTAAAATGAAAAATGAAATCAAACTCAAAACGCACAAAAATTACCACAAGAAGAAGTGTGGCTGCCGCCCCCTAAACTTTCTAATGACCCTAGTGTCATTTGTGCTTTACTGAAACGATTTTATTTTCAGTATTGCGTCTTTATTTTTAAAAATCAGCAACAACACAACAAGAATTACAATGTCACAAGGCCATCAAGGATTCCAAATAAGAGTGATGCAACCTGTCCACCCAAACATTTGAGACGGCTTGAGTGTCATTTGTGCTTTACTGAAACGGTTTATTTCCAGCACTGTGTCTTTATTTTTCACAAATCAGCAACAACACAACAAGAATTACAATGCCAATTCAATTCAATTTATTAAATACTACAATAAATACATAAATACACTTAAGCGCTAGAGGTCCAAAGAGGCATAGCTTGTAGAGGACTTCGTATGCCGATTGGCCTCACAAGGCCAATCAAGGATTCCAAATAAGAGTGATGCAACCTGTCAACCCAAACGTTCGAAACGGCTTGAGTGTCATTTATGCTTTACTGAAACGGTTTTATTTCCAGCAGTGCGTCTTTATTTTTTCACAAATCAGCAACAACACAACAAGAATTACAATGTCACAAGGCCAATCAAGGATTCCAAATAAGAGTGATGCAACCTGTCAACCCCAACATTCGAAACGGCTTGAGTGTCAATTGTGCTTTACTGAAACGGTTTATTTCCAGCAGTGCGTCTTTATTTTTCACAAATCAGCAACAACACCCCAAGAATTAAAATGTCACAAGGCCAATCAAGGATTCCAAATAAGAGTGATGCAACCTGTCCACCCAAACATTCGAAACGGATTGAGTGTCATTTGTGCTTTACTGAAACGGTTTTATTTCCAGCAGTGCGTCTTTATTTTCCACAAATCAGCAACAACACAACAAGAATTACAATGTCACAAGGCAAATCAAAAATTCCAAATAAGAGTGATGCAACCTGTCCACCCAAACATTTGAGACGGCTTGAGTGTCATTTGTGCTTTACTGAAACGGTTTTATTTCCAGCAGTGCGTCTTTATTTTTCAAAAATCAGCAACAACACAACAAGAATTACAATGTCACAAGGCCAATCAAGGATTCCAAATAAGAGTGATGCAACCTGTCCACCCAAACATTTGAAACGGCTTGAGTGTCATTTGTGCTTTACTGAAACGGTTTATTTCCAGCAGTGCGCCTTTATTTTTCAAAAATCAGCAACAACACAACAAGAATTACAACGTCACAAGGCCAATCAAGGATTCCAAATAAGAATGATGCAACCTGTCCACCCAAACATTCGAAACGGCTTGAGTGTCATTTGTGCTTTACTGAAACAGTTTTATTCCAGCAGTGCGTCTTTATTTTTCACAAATCAGCAACAACAAAACAAGAACTACAATGTCACAAGGCCAATCAAGGATTATAAATAAGAGTGATGCAACCTGTCCACCCAAACATTCGAAACGGCTTGAGTGTCATTTGTGCTTTACTGAAACAGTTTTATTTCCAGCAGTGCGTCTTTATTTTTCAAAAATCAGCAACAACACAACAAGAATTACAATGTCACAAGGCCAATCAAAAATTCCAAATAAGAGTGATGCAACCTGTCCACCCAAACATTTGAGACGGCTTGAGTGTCATTTGTGCTTTACTGAAACGGTTTTATTTCCAGCAGTGCGTCTTTATTTTTCAAAAATCAGCAACAACACAACAAGAATTACAATGTCACAAGGCCAATCAAGGATTCCAAATAAGAGTGATGCAACCTGTCCACCCAAACATTCGAAACGGCTTGAGTGTCATTCGTGCTTTACTGAAACGGTTTTATTTCCAGCAGTGCGTCTTTATTTTTCACAAATCAGCAACAACACCCCAAGAATTAAAATATCACAAGGCCAATCAAGGATTCCAAATAAGAGTGATGCAACCTGTCCACCCAAACATTCGAAACGGATTGAGTGTCATTTGTGCTTTACTGAAACGGTTTTATTTCCAGCAGTGCGTCTTTATTTTCCACAAATCAGCAACAACACAACAAGAATTACAATGTCACAAGGCCAATCAAGGATTCCAAATAAGAGTGATGCAACCTGTCCACCCAAACATTCGAAACGGCTTGAGTGTCATTCGTGCTTTACTGAAACGGTTTTATTTCCAGCAGTGCGTCTTTATTTTTCACAAATCAGCAACAACACCCCAAGAATTAAAATGTCACAAGGCCAATCAAGGATTCCAAATAAGAGTGATGCAACCTGTCCACCCAAACATTCGAAACGGATTGAGTGTCATTTGTGCTTTACTGAAACGGTTTTATTTCCAGCAGTGCGTCTTTATTTTCCACAAATCAGCAACAACACAACAAGAATTACAATGTCACAAGGCAAATCAAAAATTCCAAATAAGAGTGATGCAACCTGTCCACCCAAACATTTGAGACGGCTTGAGTGTCATTTGTGCTTTACTGAAACGGTTTTATTTCCAGCAGTGCGTCTTTATTTTTCAAAAATCAGCAACAACACAACAAGAATTACAATGTCACAAGGCCAATCAAGGATTCCAAATAAGAGTGATGCAACCTGTCCACCCAAACATTCGAAACGGCTTGAGTGTCATTCGTGCTTTACTGAAACGGTTTTATTTCCAGCAGTGCGTCTTTATTTTTCACAAATCAGCAACAACACCCCAAGAATTAAAATATCACAAGGCCAATCAAGGATTCCAAATAAGAGTGATGCAGCCTGTCCACCCAAAACATTTGAAACGGCTTGAGTGTCATTTGTGCTTTACTGAAACGGTTTATTTCCAGCAGTGCGCCTTTATTTTTCAAAAATCAGCAACACACACAACAAGAATTACAACGTCACAAGGCCAATCAAAGATTCCAAATAAGAGTGATGCAACCTGTCCACCCAAACATTTGAGACGGCTTGAGTGTCATTTGTGCTTTACTGAAAACGGTTTTATTTCCAGCAGTGCGTCTTTATTTTTCACAAATCAGCAACAACAAACAAGAACTACAATGTCACAAGGCCAATCAAGGATACCAAATAAGAGCGATACAACCTGTCCACCCAAACATTCGAGACGGCTTGAGTGTCATTTGTGCTTTACTGAAACGGTTTTATTTCCAGCAGTGCGTCTTTATTTTTCACAAATCAGCAACAACAAAACAAGAACTACAATGTCACAAGGCCAATCAAGGATTATAAATAAGAGTGATGCAACCTGTCCACCCAAACATTCGAAACGGCTTGAGTTTCATTTGTTTTTATTAAAATCACATGTATTTTGAAGACAGTGGTTTTTATTTGTCAAAACATGGACAAAAAAAGTCACCATAATAATCAAGATTACTGGAAAAATAAGTAATGAACACTAACTGATTGTTTAATACATAATGATATTAATTCCTAAATCTCAGCAATTTTTGTTTTTCAACGTTGTAATTATAAGATTTTTTTTTCCATTAAAGCCCAAATGGCATTCTGGCCTTTAGAACGTTAAGGGATGGTAACCATGCTCCTGTTTGGCGTAATTTCTGTTCGTTTGAAGTCTGGCTTGATTATTCGTTTTATTTTATGTCTTTTTTAGGATCTTTTTGCTCATCTATAGCCTTATCTCCTATTTTTATGTTTCATTTCAATTTTTGTTGGTTTTAAGCTTGGAGTATTATATGAATTTATTACTGCTCGTTTTGGGTTTTAATATGAATCTTCACTTGTCTTTGAAAAACTTCTTTTTTGGTAAACGTTCTCTGAATTAAAGTTTTTTTTATTTAATTTCAAAATAAGAATAAATAAATGCAGAAGAATAAATTAAAAAAAAAAATACAAAAATGGCCCGAAATTTTCGAAACAGTAAAAATAAAAAAGCAGAAAAATAGATATTTGGGTTGTTCAATCTGCAAATGTCATCAACGGACACAGTCACTTAAAATAATTTAAAGAATTAATATAAGTAAGCTATTTAAGCTTTTCAAATTGTTCGATATTGCTTGCGGTGATTAACACTGTCGATCGTACAACCCAAATATTGCCAAGTTCTTCGTTTCTTCCCCGTTTCTTTCTATTTCAGTCGATGATAAAAGAATCAAATTCAATCCAATCATCATATACAATCAGACATTATTATAAAAAGAAGGGACATCAAAAAAAAGGCGAAAACTTCAATATGAGCGTACCCTTACATAAGAATCAGCATCAATGTCAGTTACTAATGTGAATTTGTGGAAAGGCCTCTTCCTTTATGTTTCCTTCTAAACATATTTCTCTCTATTTCTAACGTTAAATTGACGCTGTAATACTATTACAATAAGTATTAAAGGAATATTTACTATTGTTCTGAAATTCTATTATTCTCTATTTTTATTCTTTTATTCTACTTTTGTTATATTTTATTATTCTATTTTATTATTCCGTGTTCTACTATCCTATATTTTAGTTATATTTCTCAATTCTACAATACTATTATTCTACCTCAAAAAGTAATCTTCCGTACAAAAAATTGGCAAAGTAATCCTCTGGGTCAATTTCTAAGGCAATTTCCACATGTTTTTTGAATTCTTTGGCATTTCCAAGTTTTTCCGTAAATCCCAAGTACTCAGCTTTACTTCCAACGGCAGCCGCATACCATTTGTGAGCTTCAGCTGAATTGGGATCCATAGCTAAAGCAGATTTTCCAGCTCTTATACCTAGAATTCGAAAGGTCATAGTTAATCAAATGAGTAATCAATAGGATAGCCAAATGGACGACAAAGAAAGTCTAGAACAATGATCACTCTGGGTAAACATTTCTACATCATTTTCATGCGAAAGACCAATTTGGCTGTTTAACAATAATTAAAAATTACTACAAAGAAGACTGAAAACACAAAGGACAAAATGAAAACAATATTGGGATTGACCAGGAATCGGTGACATTGCTTAAAAACATGAAACTTATTACAAAAAGTGATAATCCTTCACAAAATACTATCAATTGAGCCCTCTCCGATCTTCCAGGATCTCTCGTTCAGTACGATCGCACCTAGAACAATAAAAAAAAAGAACACGCATCCGTGATCTTTCTTCTGGCAAAAAAAGCAGAACTCCAAATTTTTTAGATAGAAGCTTTAAGCGTCTACAGTGGAACTCTCTACTACTACTACTACTACAAACAAATCACCGCAGCATCAAGCCACCTGAGGCCAAAACAGCTTCGCACGCTCTTCCCCCCTCCCAATCTATTCAAAGCCTCCCTTTTTGCAGCCTCCCAGGAAGTTCCCATTTCCTTTAAATCTTTCTTTGTGACGTCCTCCCACACCAGACGAGGACGAAACGCTTTCCGTTTAGCCCTAGACGTTTGGCGAAAAAGGACAACCTTCGGCAATATGTCATCCTTCATCCACACAACGTGCCCTAGCCACCTCAACCTTTCATTCATCATAACCCTAGAGAGCGGTATTGAACCACACTTTTCGTACAGCATATTATTTGAAATAGGGTCAGTCAGCCGGGTACCCAGAACAATCCGTAAGCAATTTCTCTGGAAAACATCTAGCAAATCTTCATCCGCTTTTCGAGCGCCCATGCTTCAGAGCTATATTTGACCACTATCATCACTGTAGCTTCTAATATTCTAATCTTAGTTTGTAGACTTATCTTCCTATTCTTCCAAACTTTTTTAACTGTGAAAAAACACCCTGAGCCTTGGCTATTCTATTTTTAACATCTTCACTGCTCCCACCATATTTGCTAATAATACTACCAAGGTAAGTGAAGCTGCCCACCTGATCAATCTTTTCGTTACCCAACGTCACCTTTTCATCTTCCCTTATTCCTAGCCTTAGTGACTTAGTCTTCTTAAAATTAATTTTCAAACCTATTCTAGCACCCTGAACTAGCAAAACCTCTAAAAGTTCATTCATTTTGCTCACAGTTTCATCTAGGATGCTTAAACCATCAGCATAATCAAAGTCCAGGAGACTTTTTCCTCCCCATTTGATTCCGTGGTCTCGCATTGCCTTTTCTATGCTCCGTAAGACAAAGTCCATCAAAATAATCCATATGAAGGGGGATAGAACAAAACCCTGCTTAACTCCTGATATAAGAAAAGAAACGATCAAAAATGGGGTTTTTAAGGCCAAACGAGAATACTGAATAAACAAACAAAGCGAATATTTCGAGAGGACAGCCGCCTCTCTTCTTCAGCGCGAAAGAAAATAATGTATTCAAGAAAAGTGCCGAAGAAAAAAAAACAACAACAAAAACAAACGCGGAAAGTCAATGTGAAAAGAAACCAGAAAACCAATGAAAAAGCCAAAAACTTAAAAGATGAATAAAATTCAATAAAAGCCAAAAAATTACAAGAATTAAAACCAATACCTAACAACCATAAAAGCGAGTCATTCGCCAATATCCGCGATTTGCACAAAATCCAAAAAGTTATAAACTGCCATCGACAGATACTAGCGAACAAGTGAGAAGTTGAAAGAAGACAATTCATTCACTCAAAAACAAAACAAACCAACAATTAAATAAGTTGGAGAACTATGACATCTAATTTTATATTTTAATTGTTTCATTTCTTGCAGACACACTTTGAGATCTAAGGGGTTGTTCACGTATTTGATTATATGATTGGGAAAGTGGTTCAAGGTTTATTTCAGGGATTACTAAAATATCGGCTTCTCTTTTGAGAAAACCGAAATATGACTCGCTTATTCTTAAATCACCGGAATCTCTGTTTAAAGCTAGACCTAAATGTTGGTATTTAAAAATTTCAGCCGCTTTCCTGTAGTGCTGGACAATTCCTTTGTCATGAGAAATTAAACTAGCTTGGTTTAAACAAAATAGTTATGTTCCGGAAAATCATAGATATGTTCTGCAAGGGCAGAGTTAAAATTTTCCTTTTTTTCAGCTTTTTAAGGGTGTTATCAATTGAGGTCAAAGAGTGTTGACTTAATCTATCCGTAATCCGTTGGTGAGTTCTTCCGATGTACCAAAGACCACATGAGCATGGATTCTTTAGACACCAGAGTTTTCACCTTTTGGGATAGGGTCTTTACCTTGATAAATTTGGGAATTGATAGTTTTACTGGGTCTATGAAAAGTGTAAATATTACTTTTCTCTACATCTTTGGAAATGTTTCTGAAACCCCATTTATGTATGGGAGACCAAGGTAAACGGAATTTTCTCTTTGATTTGTTTTAGCTGTGTCACCATCTGATATCTTTTTAATACGTTTTTCAATTACAGAATTTATTAAACTAATTGGATAACCATTCCCAAATAAAACATCCCTAAGGTGGTCGAGCTCTGAATTCAGGAAACATGGTGAACAAACCTGCAATGCCCTATCGACTAGAGAAGTGACCACTCCACTTTTAACCGCAGGAGAATGATTAGAGGAATAATTTAAGTATCGGTGACTATGCGAAGGTGGACTATAAGCCCCAAACTCGAAACATGTATCATTTCGGTTCATCAGAACATTCAAGAAAGGAAGACGCGTATCTACCTCTGATTCTTGAGAAAATTTAAGACCCATCCCAAAAGGTGAAAACTCTGGGGTCTACAGAATCCCATGCTCATGTGGTCTTTCGTACATCGGAAGAACTCACCCAAAAGGACACCCTTAAACAGCGGAAACCGGCAAATTTTGACTCTGCCCTTGCAGAACATATCTATGATTTTCCGGAACACACTATTTTATTTAACCAAGCTAGTTTAATTTCTCATGACAAAGGAATTGTACAGCACTATAGGGAAGCGGCTGAAATTTTAAATACCAACATTTAGGTCTAGCTTTAAACAGAGATTCCGGTGATTTAAGAATACACGAGTCATATTTCGGTTTTCTCAAAAGAGAAGCCGATACTTTAGTAATCCCTGAAATAAACCTTGAACCACTTTCCCAATCATATAATCAACACGTGAACAACCTCTTAGATCTCAAAGGGTGCCTGCAAGAAAATTCAATAATCAAAATAAGAAATCAGATGTCATAGTTCTCCAACTTATTTAATTGTTGGTTCGTTTTGTTTTTGAGTGAATGAATTGTTTTCTTTCAACTTCTCAGTTGTTCACTAGTATCTGTCGATGGCACTTCATATTTTTTGGATTTTGTGCAAATCTCGGATATTGACGAATGACTCGCTTTTATGGTTCTTAGGTATTTGGTTTTAATTCATGTAATTTTTGGCTTTTATTGAATTTTACTCATCTTTTAATTTTTGTCTTTTTCATTGGTGTTTTGGTTTCTTTTCACATTGACTTTCCGCGTTTTTTTTGTTTTTTTTTTTCTTCGGCACTTTTCTTGAATACATTATTCCGTTTCACGCTGAAAAAGAGAGGCGGTTGTCCTCTCGAAATATTCGCTTTGTTTGTTTATTCAGTATTCTCGTTTGGCCTTAAAAACCCCATTTTTGATCGTTTCTTTTTCTTATATTATGGCAGGCCAATGTGGTTTAAGAAATTAACTCCTGATTTAATACAAAACCAGCTGCTAACCTCATTTCCTACCTTAACCGCAGCAGTGTTATTCTCGTACATAGCACTAATCACTCTAATATATTTGTCTGGTATACCATAAAAGGATAAAACCTTTACCAA
This sequence comes from Artemia sinica, assembly GCA_027921565.1. Classification (NCBI taxonomy): domain Eukaryota; kingdom Metazoa; phylum Arthropoda; class Branchiopoda; order Anostraca; family Artemiidae; genus Artemia; species Artemia sinica. The sequence goes on along the minus strand of CM051263.1, from coordinate 35,781,323 downwards.
AGCTCTTCTACCTACATAATCGCACGCTTGCTCATAATCTATAAAACTGAGGACCAAAGTGTTTGACAACTTAGGCACTTCTCAATTCTTAACCTAGGAGTGAAAATTTTGTCGACACATCCTCTATCTTTTCTAAAACCGCACTGTTCTTCTCTTAAAACTTTGTCTAAAGCATCTCTCAGTCTAAAACATATCATATTACTAAGTAATTTCCTACTTACAGAGACCAGACTGATGCCTCAATAATTACCACACTCACTCTTATCACCTTTCTTATAAAGTGGGTTAACTAAGGTTTCCCTAAAATTGTTAGGTACTTCCCCTTTTTCAAAAATCATATTCATAATCATCAGTAGCTTATTTCTAACCTCAGAGCCACCATATTTAAGAAACTCATTTACCACACTATCAGCACCTGGAGCCTTATTATTTTTTAATCCTTTTAGTACTGTCGCTAATTCTTCCTCAAAAAACGAATCTTCGTTCACATCCAAGGTATCACAAACTTTTTCGTTTTTGATATGCTGAATCTGATGGCGAGATTTTCATTAAGTACGCTTGACTTTTGTGAAGTGTTTCTCCTCTTCTTAAAAAATTTGGCAATTTTCCCAGGCTCATAACTTTTGATGGATAACATTAAACTTAATGAACTCGTTATTTGGAATCAGCATAAAAATCTAATTCTTTTGAAGTATCCATTTTTTATCCAATTTTCATTTTTTAGAGTTTCGGTTACTGTTAAGCCGAGTCGGTCCTTACTTACAGTTCGTTACCACAAACTGTTTTATACTATGCAAGCACCTTTTCACTATTCAATAGAAAAATCGGCCTCCTTCCAAATGAATCCTAGCATTAGGGCCGTATCCAGGATTTTTTTCGAGTGGTGTTTTACACGAGGATTTTTTTTTGGGGGGGGGGAGGAGTACACAAAAAAACTAAAAAAAATCCTCCCCCTTGGATACGGCCTTCCTAGCATTATGTTTGCTGAGAATAGGACCTCACGCAAAGAACCGAACGAGCATGATCAAAAATTGTAATGTTGCATAAAAAAAAAAAAAAAAAAAATCCGACAAAACAACAATTGGCAGGCACTGAAGCAAAGCTCTTCCTTCTGAAAAGCTCAGCAATGAGATCCCTACCAATATCAGGAGAACAAGAGTGACGCGTTGAAACTTTGAAGCTTGTACCTTCATCAAGAAAATTGTAATAAAGAACATTTACCGACAAATTTCATTTAGAGATCAGTTGACACTTGCAATAAACTCCCAGCAAAAGTAGTCTTCAGGAGGCAATCTTTAAGCACAATTATCACAGTTTTGAATCCTTTAAAAATGATAACCGACAAGATTAGCGGCACGCCTTATCATTTGCTGGTACCACAAATCTTGCGAATTTTTTTAGAAAAGCTCTTTCTTCTACCAAAACAAATACTTACCGTACCAATAAGCTATTAGACGCTTCATTGGAGCGTGCAATTTAGGGCGGGAGGCGTCTTTTCGAGGCCACATTGATACTCACTGACCGAAAAATAGACGAATGAATCATAGTTTCTTACATATAGTGAAAAGTTGTTGTTTTTTTTCACTGAAGTAATAAATAATATGTAATATAACTAATTTCTGCGATTTTTTGACAAAGTAATACACTTTATACAGGATACTAATTTAAGCTAAACAGACGAAAAGTGGATTTTTTCAGTGATGGGAAGATCATTCAAATCCGAAAATTAAAACTTTTCTGGAATCCGACTGAAGAAAATGGTTCTGATTCTTAAAACAACTCAAACTTCAAGGTTTGTTTATAAATGAAAGAGAAGGTTATCACCTAGTATACAAATAAAAAAATTACTTGAACTTTAACCTAGCTTCTGATTGGATATAATTCAATTCTCTCAAAACGTTAATCATTGATTATATGATTCCTTCTTCTTTATGAAGAAGGAATCTTCGTTTCTTCTAACCGCGTATACGGCAGGCTTCTATATATGGATTCTCATTGTCGTTTCTCTTCTAAACACAGATAATTTGAGCCTTTCCTTGATGTTATGACGTTCAAATGGACCTAAATTAGAAGTGGTGCCTTTGTAAAATTATGTTTTTTTTATTGGACCTTTAACTTTTACCTCAGCTTGTCATTTGTCATTATAAAAGACATATCACGGAACCTTTTGTTTCTTTTAATTGTTCAGGTGGTGGGACAAAAGCTTCTTATTTTGCCTCGGCTTGTCTTTTATTATTTTATGAAAGACATATCGCCGAACATTTATAAAGGTATGGTAGGCATTTGATTACCTTATCCATGTCAAAATCCAAAAGCCAATCATCATTGCTATCATTTTCAATTTGTTTGGTTCGTTTTATCTCGGCTTGTCTTTCGTCGTTATGAAATAGGCTACAGATCGTCGAATCTTTTTTTTTTTTTTTTAAACAAAGGTATGGTAGGCATTGATGACCTTATCCATGTCAATATTCCAAACCCAATCATCATCGCTATCATTTCCGATTTTGACACGTTTCGATTCTCGCTTTCCGGGAAGATTTTCATTGACTCGCTCACATGCTCGGTGTCGCATGTCTTCTAGCCGCATGTGTCTTTTCTCTTCATTTTCGTTATTGACTTGCTCACATGCTCGGTGTCGCAAGTCTTCTAACTGCGTGTGTCTTTGCTCTTCATTTTCATTTTTTACACACCACCGCCGTTCTTCTAACCGCGTGTGTATTTGCTCTTCATTTTCATCTTGACTCACTCACATACTCGGTGTCGCAAGTCTTCTAGCCGCGCGTGTCTTTGCTCTTCATTTTATTTTTGACGAGCCGCCACTTCTCTTCTAACCGCATATGTTTTTGCTCTTCATTTTCATTTTTTACTCGCTCACATGGACGGACTCGCATGTCCTCTAACCGCGTGTGTCTTTGTTCTTCATTTTCATTTTTGACACGGTCTATTGTAGTTTTCGCATATCTTCTAACTATACTCTAACCTCAAATGTCGTTGCTCTTCATTTTCATTTTTCACACGTTATTTGATTTGATTACTTCAGACAATTTAGCATTGACCTTTGCTTTAGCTGCCCCTACTGGTGTTGTCACAATTGAAGGAGCAAATTTTCATTTTTGGGCCTTCCAACAGACATTATATTGGAAATACAACAATCTTATTTATGCTATACATGACGTCATACAAGAAAATGTTTATATGATGTCATAAGAAATGCTTATATGATTTACTAACATAGTACATAACGTCATAAGCAAAAACAAAATTAAGGCTCTTAACGAATTTTCTCATACTTCTGACCTATCTAGATCGTTATTTTATGCAAGAATATCCCAAGATACCATTTTACCGAAAAAATACGGAGCTGTTTTCGAGAGAAAAAATACATACATGCTCGTTTATAAAGATAGTATATAAATGTGTGTGTGTGCTTGTGCATATATGTGTAGTGTTATATGGTAGCCATACTCCTGTTTGTGCTAATTTCTGTTCGTTTTAAGTTTTACTTTACTATTGATCTTAATTTACGTACCTTTTAGGATTTAATTCTTCATCTATAGCAGTAACCCATATAGTTTTATAATGGGTTTAACATTTGGAATATTTGTAAAGTATTTTTTCTAATTTCTAATTAAAAATTGAAATACTGGGTTTTAAGAGTCCCTACCCCTTTCTTCTCCAACGCTACGAGAAAGTTTTAACTCCAGCCCCCAAAAAAACCTTCCCGCGATAATGCTGATATGCCATTTTGGTGACCTCAATACACATAGTGTCTACTAATTAACCTGTGCTCCCTCTCTCAAGTCAAATTTGATTTCTTGACCCCTTCCCCCAGCAGTCCCAAAAATTTTCAACTTGATCCCCCACTTTACTCGCAAGGTATTGCTTATAATTTGAACCCAGATGCATATAACCTCTTTTAATTTACTCAGGTAGGCTTTTCGTTTCTAGAGTAAGCTTTCAAGAAACTCTGGGAATCTTGGGCTAGCAAACGATCCCTAAGAGTTCCTGGTTGACGGAAAATGCAAGACTGAGATGGGTGCCTTTTCTAATATAACCTATCTGTAAACAATATGTCATTTCAAAATAAGAATATCATAACAAAATAAGAATCACAAAATATTAACCAGGTCTCTTGGGGGTTATTATATAAAGAAAAGACTCCATGCAACGAGTGTTGCAAGGAAATGAGGGATGCATAAAAAGAAAACAGAAAAGATGGCAAAATCCCATGGATTAACCACATGGATGTAAATACTTAGCCCAAAAACATGCATGTAGGGAAGTCCCAAGCACTACCCTTTCACTATATAAAAAAACTATGGTTCAGAGCATGCTCTTTTAGTATTCAGCCCTGCCCCAAGAAAAGCACACTAAATACTTAGAGCTATGTGTAACTATAAACATCCTTAGGTAAGCATATAAAATTAAAACGAATATAGGTCAAAAGAGAAAAATATAAAATCAAAATGTCAAAAGTGGAAAATCTATTTAAAATATCTGGAAATTTAACAGTCCAAGAACTAGAAAAACGATGGTATTACCTCTTTCTATCAGTACTTTTTTCTGAGATAAATCTGGTTCTTCACGTGCATACAATGGGTGATTTAAAACGCAGGCACATGACAAATAGCACAGAAATTTGAAGTCATCTGAATGCTAAAAAAAGAGAAAAAAAATTACCTTTCCATGCGTGAACAGTTACAAGCGTGTCAGTTTAATGAATAATTATTATCGGTAAGATGCGCGTTAACGAAGATATGACCACAGACAGTGAATGAACACAAAACAGAATTTTGCTAAGGTCAAAGCCAAATTCAACGAAGGACGATGAGGATTTAAGATTTGTATATGGTCTAAATCTATAATATTGAGTAAAACTATAAAAAAATATTTTTTTGTAAGAATATACAAGTCTCATGCCAGACCCACACCATAGTCATAATTGTCAATAAAAAAGTCAAGATCTGTGAATGCCATGTTTTTCTCGATTCTAACATCATACTTGTAGGCCACCAAAGAAACAGAAATTGAAATAGCGAGAAATAGGTTTGAAAGGCTTAACCAATTTGTTCCCAATTATTACTTAGTAACGCTATGTCTTTGAGTTGTTTTCCAAGATTCATCTTAAAGATGTTGGAACTGCCGTTTCAAGTCTCTATTTTTTTCTAACTTCAAAAGGAAAATATGTCTTAGATCTTTACTCTGATTAAACAAATCATAAATTTTTACGCTTGAAAACTAAACAATGTTCAAATCGACAAATTACTGATAGGATGCATTATAAGTGCTGTAGCTGTGCATAATAACGAAAAGTGAAATTAATCTTAGGGCACCGTTTTTTTCAATTTTTTTTAGGGGAGGGGAGTCCTTCAAACCAAGGGAACTTCCTCTCATGTATGGGAATGCTATAAGCCATACCAAATTTGCACACCCGAGGGAAAGAATCCCTGTTTTTTTGGTCCTAGACTTTAAAGAAATTTTTGCCCCATTTTATTTTTTTAAATATCATTTGCTATTGCATTTTACTATACTGTCTATTTCGATTCTAGAAACAGTATTCCCCTATGTAGTGAATGTTAACCAACAATTCAAGGAGAAAGGAAAAATCTAAACAATTTATAAATAGAATTACCATTTTTTAATAAACAGAAAATTTTGGAACTGTAGTTTTAATGGCAAATAATCGCTATAACGAGCTATAAGCTGTTAAGTTCTAAGTTCGTAAGTTCGTGCTCATAAGTTCTATAAAGTAGGGGCATAAAATTTTAACAAAAAAAAAAACTTACACTCTTCTCAAAGCTTGACACAATTTCAAGAGCCTTCACAAGACAATCCTTATCCCCTAAAAAAAGCTCGTCTATTTTTGAGTAGTCAGGATGCTTTTTAGCCTCCCCTTTTAAAAGTACACTTCCTTCTCCTTCTTCAACATCAAAGAATTCTTCACTTTCACTAGATAAAGATGTCATAGACTGTCTCCTTGAAATCACATCTTCTTTCGTCACTTCCACTTGATTCTCTAATATTTTAAGGCGTCTCTCAAGTTTTTTCCTTTTCTCCCTTTCCCTCTTCAAGCTCTTTCACAAGAAAAAACAAAGCAGATACAGAAACTGCAAGCAAAAGAACAGCCCATGTCGTGGATGACAACATTTTTTAGATTTTGTATTTCTTGTCTACGATATCCTGAAAGAAAATGCTTGGAATTTATTTGTGTACAAATAAATGCAAATCTATTTGTGTACACCAATATGTGTACAATCATAATACATTTGTGTATACATATTTGGTACATTGCTTTAACAAGCACATAATCTACAGGCTATCCAGCCCTAATTGTTGAAAACTGTATTAAGACAGAAGAAGAGGTAAATATAAAAGCACACAAAAGCAGGCCAATTTCAGATAGTTTGTCAGTTTTATCCAAAGAAACTTTGGCATTTAATGCAAATCCATATGTTACTAACCAATTTGAGCTTGTTTTGAATTTGTCTAGTTCTGCTAAATAAAAGTGCAAGGTAAGTGGTGATAGCAATTAATAATTCTTTTACTAAACCAAGTTAAGGCAACAAAGATTTCATCTATATAGTTTCATAGCTGCTAAAACGAATTCAGTAAGAATATCATAGACAGCGCAATAGCTTTGCCTAAGTAAAGAGCGAAGTGGACACAATGTATTTTTATTATTTTTTTTTTTCTGACCAAGGCACTTCTTATAGAAAGAAGGTGTTGTCGTAGAAACTTCAAAAAGGGCTGATTCAATTGGAAATTGAAAGTTCAAGTGCCTTTTTCAAGAGTCAAAAGTGATTGAAGGGAAACCATCCCTCTTTCCACGTCCATCATTTCCCCAAACACATCCAGTCAAAATTTTGAGATAGCCATTTTGTTCATTATAGTTTGAAAGGTCAAGCAATTATGTCTTTGGGGACGTCAACTCCAACAGCCCTCAGAGCAAGAGCTATAAGTTATGCTAGATATCCATTATTAACATATATTGTTTTTATGAAAAGAGTGGTCGTATAAACTTCGGAGGGGGCTCATTCGATTGGAAATCAAAAGTTCTAGTTCCTTTTTTAAAAGTCAAAGGTGATTCAAGGGCAAATAGTACCCTTACACTCTTTTCCCCAAATGCATCTGACCAAAATTTTGCGATGTCAATTTTGTTCAAAATAGTCTAAAGATCATGTAGCTTCCGGGTTGACAAAACCCTCAGAGCCTGGGCGCAAGGGTTTGTACGTTACGCCCCGGAGGCATATAAGGTTTTTTAGAAAGGGTGGTAATATAAACTTTGGAGGAAGCTCATTTGATTGGAAATTGAAAGTTATAGTTCCCTTTTTCAGAGTCAAAAGTGCTGGGAGGGCAACTAGCGCTACTACCAATACTACTACCACTCCTACTACAACTACATAAACTATTATTTCTATTGCAACTACTAATAACGCTAAGAGTACTAGGATGAAAATTTCCGGAGACATTGAGGGGAAGTTCAACTAAATTAAAACATACTAAGGATATAATGATTATCAAAAGAGTATAAATGCAATATCTTACTAGATATTTGAACTGACCCCCCCCCCCCCCTTGTACCCCAACTATAGCACGAATGTCATTCGTACTTTACTGAAAGCAATATATATTTAAAATGATTTCTCTTTTATCATTATAACATTGCAATAGATAGATCACAATAGCTCTGGAAATTAATGCCATTATAATAGGCAGCGCAACAGTGCTGCCTAAGTAAAGAGAAAAGTGGACACAATATATATCTTAAATAAAAAAAAACAAGTTTTTTTTAACTGAAAATAAGGAGCAACATTAAAACTTAAAACGAACAGAAATTATTCCGAATATGAAAGGGGCTGTTCCCTCCTCAACGCCTCGCTCTTACCGCTAAAGTTTTTTATTGTTTTAAAAATAAAGTTGTGAGACAGAGTCAAACGTTAGCGTAAAGAGCGAGGCGTTGAGGAGGGGACAACCCATTTCATATACGGAGTAATTTCTGTTTGTTTTAAGTTTTAATGTCGCTCCTTACTTTTAGTTAAAAAAATTTAATTTCTGAACGTGTTTGAATTAATGCAGGTTTTAATTTTGGCTCAACGTACATGAATAATTAAAACCAAATTTGCATATTAATTTTACTTTTTTTTTGGTTAAATGGCTTTCTCGAAAGTTGTTTAATTTTATTTACGAACGTTTTTATTAGTAATAAATATACGTAACTTACGAATTAACTTGCGTAACAAACTTCTATATTCGTATTCTTCAATTACGTATATTAGGGGGTTCGCCCCCTAGTCAATACCTCACTCTTTACGCTAAAGTTCAAATTTTGTTCCAATTCTTTAAAAATGACCCCATAATCACAAAGGCCGTTAATTAGAATAAATAGCTCTTATGAAAGTACTAAAAAAAACTTTAGCGTAAAGAGCAAGGTATTGACTAGGGGGCGAACCCCCCCCCCCCCCCCCACTACCAGAAAAAAAATTCCCAGTGAAAAAGTCTGTATGCTTCCCAATAACCAATACTATATGTAAACATTGGACAAATTTCATAACTTTCAGCCCTTCCCCCGGGGACTGTGGGGGATTAATCATCCTCAAAGACATAGTTATTATATTTTTCGACCATGCTGAACAAAATGGCTATCTCAAAATTTTGGTCGGGTGACTTTGGGGAAAAAATGAGCGTGGGGGGCTTAGTTGCCCTCCATTTTTTGATCACTTAAAAAGGGCACTAGAACTTTTAATTTCCATTCGAATGAGCCCTCCCGCGATATTCTAGGACCACTGGGTCGATGCGATCACCCCTGGGAAAAAAAAAAAGAAAAAAAAAAAAATAAATAAATAAGCACGCATCCGTGATCTTTCTTCTGGCAAAAAAAAAAACAAAATTCCACATTTTTGCAGATAGGAGCTTGAAACCTCTACTGTAGGGTTCTCTGATACACTGAATCTGATGGTGTGATTTTTATTAAGATTCTATGACTTTTAGGGGATGTTTCCCCTTTTTTCGAAAATAAGACACATTTTCTCAGGCGCGTAACTTTTGATGCGTACAACTAAACTTGATGAAACTTATATATTTGAAATCAGCATAAAATCTTATTCTTTTGATGTATCTATTGGTCTCAACATTCTTTTTTTTTTTTTTTAGAGTTTCGCTTACTATTGAACCGGGTAGCTCCTTACTTACAGTTCGTTACCACAAATTGTTTGATGTATTTATTTATTTATTTTTTTTTTTTACCAAGGCACTATGTAGAGAAGGAGTTGTCGTAGAAACATCGGAAGGAGCTCATTGGATTGGAAATCGAAAGTTTTAATGCACTTTTTAAGAGCCAAAGTGATTGAAGGGCCACAAGCCCCCCCCCCCCCAACTACAAAATTTCCCGAAGCACATCCTATTCAAAATTTTGAGATAGCCATATTGTTCAGCATGGTTGAAAGGCCCAGTAATTATTCCTTTAGGGATGTCAGCCCCCCCACAGCCCTCAGGGCAAGGGCTAAAAGTTATGCTAGTTGCCCATTATTAACATAGACTATAAGGTTTTTATGGAAGGGGGTGGCCATATAAACTTCGGAGGGGGCTCATTCAATTAAAATTCGGAAGTTATGGTGCCCTTTTTAAGAGTCAAAATAATCGGAGGACAACCAGCGCCCCCTTGCCCATTTCTCCTAAATGCTTCCGATCAAAAATTTTGAGATAGCCATTTGTTCAAAGCAGTCCGAAGGTCAAAAAACTGTGGTTCCAGGTTTGATGATTCCCCCTACCACCAGCCCTCGGGGCAAGAGCTAGGGTTATACTAGCTAGCCATTGTTAACATATAAGGTTTTCATTTAAAAGATGATCGTGTAAATTTTGGAGGGGGCTCATTCAACTGGAAATCGGAAGTTATAGTGCCCTCCTTAAGAGCCAAAAGTGATTGCAAGGTAAGCAGCCCCCCCCCCGCGCCCTTTTGGCCGAATGCATCCGATCAAAATTTTTAGATAGCCATTTTCTTCAAAAAATTCAAAAAGTCAAATAGCCTAACTATAACTCAGGGGTTGCAGCAGCCACTCAGGCCCTGGGGCAAGGGCTGCAACTTATACAAGTCACCCATTGTTAACATATTGGAGGGTTTTTATGGAGGGGTTGGCCGTATAAACGTTGGAGGGGGCTCTTTCAATTGGAACTGAACGCTCTAGTTTCTTTTTAAGAGCCACTTTTAACCGTCAATAGTGATAGAAGGGGAACCACCACTCCCATGCCAATCAATTACCCAAACACATCCAATCCAAATTTGGAGATAGCCATTTTATTTACCATAGTAGAAAAGTCCTGTAACTATGTCTTTTGGGATATCCATCCCCCCACAACCATTGGGACAAGGGCTGTAAAGTACGCAATTCGCCCCTTGCTTACATATAGTATTAGCTATTGAGAAAGGTCGGCACGTTTGACCTTTAGTGTCCAAAAGGCGAAGGGCACTCAGGTGAACCTTACAGAGAATAATGAGGGGAGTGTGGAACTAAATCAAAACACATTACGTACATGTGGGTTGTCAAAAGGGTGTAACTCAGGAATGACTGAGTGTATTAATTTGGAACTTCCAGGAAATGATAAGGAGGGCGATCAATTTACTAAAAAAGGCAATATTTGCAAGATACTACTACTGCTACTACTAAAACTACTACCACTACAATTACTGCTTCTGTAGCAAGTACAACAAGGTTGAGGGTATTGAAGCGGAGGAAATGTTGATGGGGAAAGTTGAACTAAATCAAAACGTACTATGTGCATACAGATTTTCAAATGGGCGCATCAGCAATATCTTAGGAACGGCTTGCTGTATCGAGCTGATACTTCCAAGGCATAATGAGGGGATGTTCAACTGGCCAAAAGGCAACATATGCCTTTTATAGGCATATGTTGCCTATAAAAGGCATATGTTAAATACTACTGCTATTACTGCTCCTACCATTACCACTACTACTATGATACTAGCACTATTAAGACTAAGGGTATGAAGGTAAAAATTTGGGAGAATATTGATGGAAAGTTTGAATTAAATAAAAAAAAGCTATGTGCATGTAGACTGTCGAAAAGGGCGTATCTCCGGTATGGATTAGGTTATAAAATTGTAACTTTCAAGAAATCCTTAAACAGGAAGATCAATTGACCAAAAGCTTATATCTACACGCCGCTACTACTGCTACTACTACCACTACTACCACTAAAAAATGTCACTTCTGTGGCGATTGCTACCAAGGCTGAGGATATTGAAGTGAAAATTTAAGGAAATGTTGAGGGGAAAGTTGAACTAAATAAAAAGATAGTATGTGCATACAGATTATCAAAAGGGCGTATCAGCAATATCTTTGAATCGAAATTGATTGGATTGGAAATTGAAAGTTTTTGCGCTCTTTTAAGAGTCAAAAGTGATTGGAGGGCAGCCAACCCCCCTACCACACCTATCAATACCCCAAACGCATCCAATAAAAATTTTGAGATAGACGTTGTGTTCAGTATAGTTTAAAAGCCCAGTACCTATGTCTTTTGGGATGTCATCCCCCTCCCCCTGCAGTCCTCATAATCCCTTGCCATCTTGCCTTTTACACTTGTCTTATAACCTATAGCCCCTTATCATCTTGGTTATGATTTTTTTATTGTTTTTTTTTTATATTATGAGAAATAGGGAAACTAAACTCAAAAATAAGGATTGTTTTTTGCTAAAGTAATGATTTTACAATACTTGAAAAAAAAATACTATGATTTCTAATGCACGTTCAGCTGCACAATACACGCATACTATATCATATATAGTACTATAGTTTCTTGTTTACAATACATTTTTGGTAAAGAGATATTGAGGACTTTGATATGGAGAGATATGGAGTAAATGATGCACTACGTCTTTCTTCTTGTATTTTTGAATACCTTACAACAAAATTTTTGCGGTATGAAAATTACTACGGGCCCAACCATTCTAATAAAACCATGTTATCTAGTATCTTATGTTGAAATTACAAGGGCTTAAAAATACCTAATAATCAGTTGGTTCTTCATGATCTTAGTGACGATTTTGATTATCTTACAAGTTTTATGCAAAAAAGCTGTAAACTGTATCTTTAAATTGCTTTTATTAGGAAAGGATAATAAAATTTTTAAATACTTCTTGGGGTAAAAGGGTCCCAAAACATAAACTTCAAAAAATGCTAAAACATTTTATTCATTTACTCTTTGCTTACAAGGCAACTCAAATAAAAGTATACATTCAGATATGTGTCTTTTGCATAGATTCGGATTTTTTTTTCAATTTGGGCCCTTAGTGAAAGGTCAATATTAATTGCCCATTCGATTAGGGCCTTTGAATAAAATCAAATTACTGAATCGTTATCTTAAGACATTTTTTTTAGTTCTTCTTCTTTTTTTTTATTTTTCATTTAAAAAAATGAATTACAAACGAGCATGGTTTGAATAATAAAAAAAAAAAAAAAAAAAAAAAAAAAAAAAAAAAAAAAGTAAAGAGTGAATCTATATCTTGAGCAGAGCAAAAAAAAAAGCTACCAGAAATTATAATGAACAAAGAACTATAAGTTAAAAATAACAGATATTAGACTTAATAAAAAAATGAAACCAATAATGAACTTTTAATGTATAAAAAATAAAACTGATATTTGACTCAAACTAAGAAGGAACAGACATTACTAGATATATGAACTGGGAAGTCGTTCCTTTTGTAATCCAATAATAGTTTTAAAAAACATATATTAACAGACAGATATTAAAGTTAAAAGAAAAAAAAATATTAGACTTAACACAAAACAAAACCAATAATGTACAAAAAATAAAACTGATATTCAACTCAAACTGAAAACGAAGAGAAATTACCAGATGCATGAAATGGGCAATTGTCCCCCTTGCACCCCAATTATAGCACGAATGTCACCCGCGCTTTACTATAAGCAGTGTATATTTTAAGTGAATTCTATTTTATCCTTATAACATTGAGAAACAAAATAGATTAACGAAAGCTCTTGAAATTAATTGCGATTGTATTCTATAACATCAATATAGGTCCACCAGAAAGATATACACTAAAGTTCCATTAAAAATTCCTTCATTCTAAACACATTCCTCTAAATGCATAAAAGGGTCGAATAGATTTGTCATTGCAAAACATTGCAAGAATAAAATGTATCTCTTCAAAAATTAAAACTATTCTTTTTCAAAATGTAATTTAGGCACCATAGCTCTGTATGTTTAGTGAAATAGACCAACAAAGATGAGAATTTAGACATAAAACAATTGTTTTAAACACATATATTTTCTATCGCGTGATCTTGATTGTTATTGGAATTTCAGTCTTTAATTATTATTTGTATTTAGTAATTAATTTAAAAATCAACTTGGTTTTCATTTGTTATGACATCAACAACAACGCAAGAAAAAAAAATGACGTCCGAGGACTAATCAATGTTTTCAAAGAAAAAAATTGTACTTTCTTTCACTTTACAAATTCTAAACTGTATTCTATTGAAAACAATATGTATTTTGAACAGTTTGATTTTTCTAGGGCCACCTCTAGGTTTTTGTTTGGAGAGGGGGTATGATTTGTTTGGGGAGAAGGGTGTTAAAAAAACACCTTACAAAACGCATCAAAATTCGTTTATTTGCATTTTTGTTGCTTTTTTAAGAACAGAATTTAGCCTTTGGGCAATAGAGGGGGATCTGAATCCCGGTAAACGCTTTACTCTGGAAATGGCCTTGAGTTTTTATTTGACAAACATCCATTTTCTGTTTTGCTTTCGCTTTGAAATCACTTAAAATATATACTTTTTTGAAATATGAAATACACTCGCACTGTAATTGGGGTCCAAGGAGGACGACTTCCCAGTACACATGTCTAGTAATTTCTGTTCGTTTTGAGTTGGAGTTAAATATCAGTCTTATTTTCAGTCATAGGCAGCTCAATAGCGCTGCCTAAGTAAAGAGCAATGTGGGCACAGTGTATTTTTTTTTGTGTGTTTTTTTTTTTTTTTTTTTTTTTTTTTTTTTTTTTTTTTTTTTTTTTTTTTTTTTTTTTTTTTTTTTTTTTTTTTTACCAGGGTACTTCGTATAAAAGGAGTCGTCGTAGAAACTTCGAAAGGAGCTCATTCGATTGGAAATTGAAAGAACTAGTGCACTTTTTAATAGTCAAAGGTGATTGGAGAGCAACCAGCCCCTCCGACGCCCATCATTTCCTCAAACACACATCCAATCAAAATTTTGAGATAGGCATTTTGTTCAGTGTAAATAAAAGGCCTCGAAATTATGTATTTGAGGATGCAAACTCCCCCCCCCCCCCCACAGCCAACAGGGCAAGTGTTGTAAGTTATGCCCTGGGGACATATAAGGTTTTTATAGAAAGGGTAGTCGTATAAACTTCGGAGGGGGCTCATTAGATTGGTAATCAGAAGTTCTAGTGCCCTTTTTAAGAGTCAAAGTGATTGGAGAGCAGCTACCCCCCTCCTTCACCACAAACACCGTTTTCTCCTAAAATGTATCTCATAGAAATTTTTAGATAGTCATTTGTTCAAAAAAATAGTCAAAAATCACATTTCAGGGCCTTTGGGGTTGACATAAACCCCCAGAGTCTGGGGACAAGGATTATCAGTTATGCCCTGGGGGCATTTTGTTTTTTTTATGGAAGGAGTGGTCGTGTGAATTTTAAAAAAGGCTCATTTTGTTGGGAACGTATAGTTCTGGTTCCCTTTTAAGAGTCAAAAGTAAGGGAGGGCAAATAGCCCCCCCCCCTGACATCCTCTTTTCCCCAAACGCATCCGATCGGAATTGTACGATAGCCATTTTGTTTTCAATAGTCCAAAGAGCATATAAAAATGTCTTGAGGGTGGACATATATTTCACCAGAGCCCAGGGGCAAGGGTTATAAGTTATGCCCTGGAGCATATAAGGTGTTTATAGAAGGTGTGGCCGTATAAACTTCGGATCACATGGGGCTCATTTGGTTGGAACTTGGAAGCTCTAGTGCCCTTTTTAAGAGCCAAAACGAATGGAGGGCAACCGTCGCCCCCTCCCCAAGTTTACCATTCCCCAAAACACATCCGATCAAAATTTGAAGAGAGCTATTTTGTTCAGCATTGTTGAAAGATCCAGCAATTATATCTTTGGGGAAGTCAACCTCCCCACAGTCCTCTGGGCGATTCGTCCATTGTTTACATATAGTATATGTTATTGAGAAAGGTATGTATTTTGAACTTTACTTTTCAAAAAGACGAAAGGCATTCAGGTCTGCCTTTCAGAGAATGTTGAGTACAGTGTTGCACTAAATCAAAACATGTCATGTGTATACAGATTGTCAAAATAACGTAAATCAGGAATGACTGAGTATATTAATTTGAAACTTCCAAGAAATGATAATGAAGATGATCAAAAAGGCAATATTTGCATGCTACCATTACTACTATAACTACCATCACTACTATTGCTACAACTACTACTACCACTCTACTATATTTACAATATTGATGGGAAATTGAACTAATTTAAAATATGCTATGTCCATGTACATTGTCAAAAGAGCATACCTCAAGAATTAACTTAGGTATTAAGTTCGAACTTTCAGAGAATGCTTAAAGGTGAAGATCATTGGACCAAAAGGCAATATGTGTATGCTTCAACAAATACTACCATCAGTGCTACATTTCATACTACTACTACTTCAACCATTACTTCTATTGCAACTACTTGTAAGGCTAAGAGCATTGATATGAAAATTTCAAAAAGTATATGAATAAACAGGTTATCAAAAGGACTTATCCGCAATGTCATAGCAATGGCTAATTGTATTTAGTTGAAATTTCCAAGACTTGATGAGAGGGATGTTCAACTGACCAAAAGGAAATACATTAATATTACTGTTGCTACAAGGACTACTGCTATTACAATTAATACTACAACTAGTTATACCAATACTACTACTGTGACTACTATTACAACTATGCCTCAAGGTATGAAGATGAAACTTTCAAGGAATTTTCTGGGGGGGGGGGAGGTAAGCTGAATCACAACACGCCATGTGTATGCAGGTTGTTAAAGGGGTGTAATAGCAATATCTTCAGAACAGTTTGGTGGATGAAGTTGAAACTAACCTTGTTGTGGGGATTATTGAACTAACCAAAAGGAAATATTTGCACCCTACTGCTAATGCCTCTACCCATACTACTACTACTATTGCTACTATTATTACTACTTCTACTACTACTGCTGCCACTAAAGCTAAGGCTACTGCTATTAATTCTACTGCTACTACTGCTGCTATCAAAACTAAGGGTATTAAGAGGAAAAAATTTGGAATGTAATGAAACTGTATGTCAGAAATGCTTCAGGAACAGTTGATGGTATTAAGTTGAAACTTTCAGTTTGTGTCGAAGAAACCAAAGGTGCTATGTGCATACTACTACTATTGCTACTACGCAAGCTAAGAGCATTAAGGTGAAGCTTTTAAGAAATATTTAGGCAGGTGTTGAACTGAATCAAAGAAAACTATGAACATATGGATTTTCAAAAAAGTGACAAAGCAATATCTCAAGCATGGCTTACATTATTATTTTAGACTGTTAAGGGTAAGTTGTGGCAGATTTTAAACTAGCCAGCAGGCACTATATGTATACTATTAATAATACTACAACAATTACTGTAACTCATGATCTTAAGGGTATTAAGGTGAAACTTTTAGGGAAAATTTAGGGGAGTTTCAATTAAAAGAAAAAACAACATGCATGCAAATTTTCAAAAGGGTATATAAGCAATATCATAGCCAGCGCTGCTCTATAACAGCTAGAAATATCATTGAAACTTTTAAAATAGCTAATTCGATTAAAAATTAAAGGTTCTAGTGTCCCTTTTAAGATTAAACAGAGATTGAGGGCAAGCAGCATTTTTTTCATGCCTATTCATTTTCCAAACACATCCAGTCAAAATTTTGAGACAGCCAGTTTGTTGAGCATAGTAGAATGGTCCAGCAACTGTGTCTCTAGGGATCTTGAGTATGTCAATCCCCTACAATTATGCAATTCACCCATTATGCTCTAAAACTAAATGTTTCTTTAAAACTAATTCAAAAGCCACTGTGTGTATGGTTGCCAATAAGACACATCAGCAAGATCTCTAGAACAACTGGGGGTATTATGTTGAAACTTTTGGAGCCACTACTATTACTACTTCTGCTATTAATATTTTTATGTTGATATTAATTATCCCCAAATAAAATTTGGGAATGATATTAAGTCTTATTTTTCAGGTCAACTTGAGGAGGTATAAAATTAAATTAAACAATACCATTTGTGTCCAGATTAAAAGTTCTTGAAAATTTTCCTCCAAGATAAAAATAGCAAGCCAAACTATGGATTCTTATGAAAAAAAAAAAACAAAAAGATATAAAATATTTTTTCCAAGAAAAATACTGTGTCAATAAAAAGCAAACAGAAATTAATTTAAGAAACTTTTTCCACAAAATAAGTTTTCCAAAGAAAAGTAAAGAGCTCTGTCAAGCCAAAAATGAACAAAAATAAGTTTAAATAATCTTCCAAACGTAAAACTATCACAAATCACCATCAATAAATAAATGAAACCCAAAACGAACAGAAATTACAATAAATAAGCAAGTCAAACTCAAAACAAGCAAAGGGCTGACAAACCCCATGCCTTCTCAAGATCAAAAAATAATTTAAATCATACTGGAAATAAAATACATTTTAAATATTTTCACTTTTTCTACTTTAATAAATAAAAATTATCAAAACTTCAAGGAATAAATATCAGTATATGTATATTATTAAATAAAAAAAAACTAGTTTTTTTCAACTGAAGATAAGGAACATAATTACAACTTAAAACGAACAGGAATTATTATGCATATGAGGGGGGTAGCTCCTCTTCAATACCTTGCTCTTCAAGCTAAAGTCTTTAGTATTTTTAAAAAAGCTTCTTATTATTCTAGTTAAACAATCCTTGTGTATCTGGAGTTGTTCTCAAAAAATTGGGACAAAATTAAAACTTTAGCCTAAAGAGCATGGTGTTTAGGAGGGACTACACCTTCATACACGTAATAATTACTGTGTGCTTAAGTTTTAATGTTACTCCTTACTTTCAATTGAAAAAAACATGTTTTTTTTAAGAACAAACTTGTTTTTTTTGTAAAACTTGTTTTTAATTCAAAGACATTTATTAGCCTATAAATGTACTGTAAACTGAGTAGACTTTTTACCACCTTTTGGGGTTTTTATCTCATAAATTTTTCAATTCTGGACAGAAAAAGCTAAAATTTCAGGAAGGGTTTCAGGAAAAAAAAATTCAAATGAATATAAAGAAAAAAAATGTGCATTGTCAGTTTAATATACTTGTGCTGATATTTATTCATTAAAGTCTTAATTAATTTTTGATTTCTTAGATATAAAATGAAAACATTTAAAATAATATTTTTCAGTAAAGTACAAATTATATTCTGACTTTTAGAAAGCATAGGGGTTTAGAGCCCTACTCATATTAATTTCTGTTCATTTTGAGTTTGACTCAGTTATTTATTTTAATTTCTGTTTCTTTGGGTATCATTTATTTAGTGATACTGATTTGTGGTAGTTGTATGCTTAGTAGATTATTTTTATTCTATTTTTGTTCATTTTTGATTTAATGGAGTTCTTTATTTTTTTTTTAAAAGCTTATTTTGTGGAACAAGTTTTTTTTTTATTAATTTCTGTTTGTTTTATATTGGCATATGTTTTATATTGACTCTTCTAAAGTTAAACAACCAGCCCTTCCATTAAAACCTCAAATACCCCCTGGCCATAACTTAAAACCCTTGCCCCTAATCTCTGGGGTTCGTTTCAACCCCAAAAGTATTGTTATATGATATTTAGACTATTTTGAATAGAATGGCTATCTCAAAATTTTTTATTCAATGCATTTCGGGACAATTTGACATGTATGTATATGTGTGTGTGTGTGGGGGGGGGGGGGGGGGGGTATCAGCCCTCCAATCGCTTTGACTCTTAAAAAGAACACTATAGCATCTGACTCAATCCAATGAGCCCCCTCCAAAGTTTATATGACCATGCTTTCTACAAAAACCTAATATGCCCCCAGGGCATAACTTCCAACCTTTGCCCTGAGGGCTGAAGGATTTTTTATCCTCAAAGACATAATTTCCTGACCTTTTAAATACATTGAAAAAATGGCTATCTCAAAATTTTTATTGAAAGTGTTTGGAAAAATGATGGGCGTGGGGGGGGGGACATTTGCCCTCTGATCACTTTCAACAAATAAAGAAGCACTAGTCCCCTCAATTTCCAATCGAATGGGCCCTTTTTGAAGCTTCTACAACAAAACTTTCTATAAAAACCTTATATACCCCAAGGACATAGCTGACAACCCTTGTCCTGAGGGCTATGGGGGGAGGGCTGTCATCCTCAAGGACATAATGTCCTGACCTTTCAACTGGAGTAAAGGTACTGATGATTCGTCAGTGCAATTTTGGAACCCCTGTCGAAATTTTCTGTCAAAACAGAATAACTCTGCTTAGTCATGACTTGGAGTGCCATCTCTTGAAGCCGTGTTTGTATTTCAACGATAGGAAACGTTGACACAATATCCAGTACACCCAGATAAGAAAAGAATATTTAATTCAGTCAGTTTCCTGTTTTTGACAAGAAAGAAGCTACTGACAATTTTTCAGGTATTCAATGTTAAAACTGCTGTTACTTGGTTATTTATTGCAAAAAAAGAGTTGGGATTACCACCAATGCATCAAGATGCATCTAATTTTATCTGAATTCTAGTCACATTAGCTTTTTCTTGATAAAATTAAATTAAAATGGCAACAAATATTACGTTGTCAAGACTAGGTTCCAAATGTCAAAAATTCTTGTTTAAAGCAGTGGAATACCAGGCGCACTAAAAATGTTTCTTTGGTCAAATTCAAACAAAGATAATGGCTTTTATAAATTGATTTATTTCTTTTGCGAACATCTTGTAGTAATCTTGTCAAAATTTTCGACAGACAGCAACAGGCCCTGTCAAAATATAGGTGACTCTGTCAAAACTTCACTGAACATGTAAAACAAATTAGAAATAATTGGTGTTAAAATTCCAGGGTCAGCTGACGAAAATACAGCTGTCAAATTTACGGGTACCCGCTGCTGCCAAAAATTGCAGAAGTTTAAATGGAAGTCATTTTTCCCTTTCCTTAGCACTTATCAATGAAACTAAAGAAAACATTCTCAAATTTGGGTCAGAAATTGAACTGCAGCTTGACAAATACTACGCCGTTTTCTTTAGCAAGAAAAAAGTGAGCTGCCATGTTTTGTTGTTAGGTTTCTGGACTTTCCTGACAAATAAAAAGTCCAAACTAAAATTTTTCAAGTGGATTAGAATCGCAGATCACACTTTGAAATAGCCAAATGTTGATGACATTTACACTGTCAACAATGAACAAACCTTTGCTGGGCAATTAAAACTGACAGAAAGTGGGCCATTCCAGATAGCGTTTGGAGATGCTATTCCTGTGGCATATATGCAACACTTAGAAAAAAGAAGATTTATATGATCTAGGTCACAATACCACACTCCTTATGATTAACCAATTTTGTTATATTAAATACAACATAACTGAAACAAATTTTTTAGTTTTATTACTTCTGCTTTTTGAACACTGTTTTATACTTTTATACATTAAATGAAGTTGAAGAACAACAAAGAAACAAGAATATACATGTTGAATACACCAGGTTGTGCCCACAGGTATTCCCCAAGTATTTCAACACATTTCAAATACACAAGGTTCCGCTGACA
The DNA here is from genome assembly GCA_027921565.1 of Artemia sinica. Classification (NCBI taxonomy): domain Eukaryota; kingdom Metazoa; phylum Arthropoda; class Branchiopoda; order Anostraca; family Artemiidae; genus Artemia; species Artemia sinica. The sequence continues at coordinate 35,760,500 of CM051263.1, read as the reverse complement.
AATATTCCCAAGTATTTCCACACTTGTCGACTTGGGTTCTGACTTGCGTCAAAAACAGGTAACTTTTTTTTGTGTCGAATTTGTAGGTGAAAATGCTCTAATTTCGAAAAAACTGGAGTTTTGTACCCTTTTCAGATAAAACTTCAAACTTCTCATCAAACAATTAGATTCTTAGATGTTTTTCCTAAATACTGAAACCCTTTTCATACCAAAAGTCTTTAAATTGGGACTTCTGGAGTAGAAAAACTGTTTTTTTTTTTTTTTTTACAAAAACTGTCAAATCATTGGTACCTTTGCCCTAAGTTGAACAAAATGGCCATATCAAAATGTTGATTGGACATGTTTGGGGAAATGATGGACATGGGGGGGGGGGTGATTCTCCCTCTGATTACTTTTGACTATTAAAAAGGGTAATAGCCCTCTCAATTTCCAATTGAATGACCCTTTTTGAAGCTTTAATGGCAATACTTTCTATAAAAACCTTATATACCCCCAGGGCATAACTTACAACCTTTGCCCTGAGGGCTGGAGGATTTTTTATCCTCAAAGACATAATTTCCTGACCTTTCAAATACATTGAAAAAATGGCTATCTCAAAATTTTTATTGGAAGTGTTTGGGGAAATGATGAGCGGGGGGGGGGGGGACATTTGCCCTCTGATTACTTTCAACAAATAAAGAAGCACTAGTCCCCTCAATTTCCAATCGAATGGGCCCTTTTTTGAAGCTTCTACAACAAAACTTTCTATAAAAACCTTATATACCCCAAGGACATAGCTGACAACCCTTGTCCTGAGGGCTATGGGGGGAGGGCTGTCATCCTCAAGGACATAATGTCCTGACCTTTCAACTGGAGTAAAGGTACTGATGATTCGTCAGTGCAATTTTGGAACCCCTGTCGAAATTTTCTGTCAAAACAGAATAACTCTGCTTAGTCATGACTTGGAGTGCCATCTCTTGAAGCCGTGTTTATATTTCAACAACAGGAAACGTTGACACAATATCCAGTATACCCAGATAAGAAAAGAATATTTAATTCAGTCAGTTTCCTGTTTTCGACAAGAAAGGAGCTACTGACAATTTTTCAGGTATTCAATGTTAAAACTGCTGTTACTTGGTTATTTATTGCAAAAAAGAGTTGGGATTACCACCAATGCATCAAGATGCATCTAAATTTATCTGAATTCTAGTCACATTAGCTTTTTCTTGACAAAATTAAATTAAAATGGCAACAAATATTATGTTGTCAAAACTAGGTTCCAAATGTCAAAAATTCTTGTTTAAAGCAGTGGAATACCAGGCACACTAAAAATGTTCCTTTAGTCAAATTCAAACAAAGATAATGGCTTTTATAAATTGATTTATTTCTTTTGCAAACATATTGTAGTAATCTTTTCAAAATTTTCGACAGAAAGCAACAGGCCCTGTCAAAATATAGGTGACCCTGTCAAAACTACACTGAACATGTAAAACAAATTAGAAATAATTGGTGTCAAAATTCCAGGGTCAGCTGACGAAAATATAGCTGTCAAATTTATGGGTACCCGCTGCTGCCAAAAATTGCAGATGTTTAAATGGAAGTCATTTTTTGCTTTCCTTAGCACTTATCAATGAAACTAAAGAAAAAATTCTCAAATTTGGGTCAGAAGTTGAACTGCAGCTTGACAAATACTACGCCGTTTTCTTTAGCAAGAAAAAAGTGAGCTGCCATGTTTTGTTGTTAGGTTTCTGGACTTTCCTGACAAATAAAAAGTCCAAACTAAAATTTTTCAAGTGGATTAGAATCGCAGATCACACTTTGAAATAGCCAAATGTTGATGACATTTACACTGTCAACAATGAACAAACCTTTGCTGGGCCATTAAAACTGACAGGAAGTGGGCCATTCCAGATAGCGTTTGGAGATGCTATTCCTGTGGCATATATGCAACACTTAGAAAAAAGAAGATTTATGTGATCTAGGTCACAATACCACACTCCTTATGATTAACCAATTTTTGTTATATTAAATACAACATAATTGAAACAAATTTTTTAGTTTTATTACTTCTGCTTTTTAATACTCTTTTATACTTTTATACATTAAATGAAGTTGAAGAAAAACAAAGAAACAAGAATATACATGTTGAATACACCAGGTTGTGCCCACAGGTATTCCCCAAGTATTTCAAAACATTTCAAATACACAAGGTTCTGCTGACAAATATTCCCCAAGTATTTCAACACGTGTTGACTTGGGTTCTGACTTGCGTCAAAAACAGGTAACTTTTTTGTTGTGTCGAATTTGTAGGTGAAAATGCTCTAATTTCGGAAAACTGGAGTTTTGTACCCTTTTCAGATAAAACTTCAAACTTCTCATCAAAAATTAGATTCTTAGATGTTTTTCCTAAATACTGAAACCCTTTTCATACCAAAAGTCTTTAAATTAGGACTTCTGGAGTAGAAAAACTGTTTTTTTTTTTTTTTTACAAAAACTGTCAAATCATTGGTACCTTTACCCTATGTTGAACAAAATGGCCATATCAAAATGTTGATTGGACATGTTTGGGGAAATGATGGACATGGGGGGTGATTCACCCTCTGATTACTTTTGACTATTAAAAAGGGTAATAACCCTCTCAATTTCCAATTGAATGAGCCCTTTTTGAAGCTTTAATGGCAATACTTTCTATAAAAACCTTATATACCCCCAGGGCATAACTTACAACCTTAGCTCTGAGGGCCATGGGGGGGGGGGGAGGGGGGTGGTTGTCATACTCAAAGACATATTCTCCAGACCCTTCAACTACGTTCTACAAAATGATAATATCAAAATGTTGATCAGAAGTGTTTGGGGAAATGATGGGCATGGGGGGGGGAGCTTTCGCCCTCTGATCGTTTTGACTATAAATAAGGGTACTAGCCCTTTCAACTCCCAAATGAATGAGCCCTTATTGAAGTTTCTATGGCAACACCTTCTATTAAAACCTTATATGCCCCCAGGGCATAACTTACAACCTTTGCCCTAAGGTCTGTGGGGGGTTTGTCATCCTCAAAGACATAATTTCCAGACCTTTCAACTATGTTGAACAAAATGGCTATCTCAAAATTTTGATTCAATGTGTTTGGGGAAATGGTGGGCATGAGAGGGAAATTAGTTGCCCTCCAATCACTTTTGATTAAAAGGGGCACTAACCCTTTCAATTTCCAATCAAAAGAGCCCTTTTTGAAGTTTCTACAATAATGCCTTCTATAAAAACCTTATAAGACCCCAGGGCATAACTTACAACCTTTACCCTGAGGACTGGAGAGGGGAGGGGTTGTCATCCTCAAAGACCTAATTTCCAGAACTTTCAACTGCATTGAAAAAAAATGTCTATCTCAAAATTTTGATTGGATGTGTTTGGGGAAATGGTGGGCATGAGAGAGGGGTTAGTTGCCCTCCAATGACTTTCTACTATTGAAAAGGCACAAGTCCTTTTAATTTCCAATCAAAAGAGCCCTTTTTAAAGTTTCTACCACAACACTTTCTATAAAAACCTTATATGCCCCCAGGGAATAACTTACAACCCTTGCCCTGACAGTTTGTGTGTGTGTGTGTAGGGGGGAGGGGGGTTGTCATTCTCAAAGACCTAATTTCCAGAACTTTGAACTAAATTCAAAATGGCTATCTCAAAATTTTGATGGATATGATTGGGGCAATGTTGGAGTGAGAGGGGGGTTAGTTGCCCTTCAATCACTTTTAACTATTAAAAAGGGCATTAGCCCTTTCAATTTCTGATTGAAAAAGCCCCTTTTGAAGTTTCTACACACAAATGACTTCTACAAAAACCTTATATGACCCCAGGGCATAACTTACAACCTTTATCCTGAGGGCTGCGCGGGGGGGGGGGAGGGTTGTCATCCTCAAAGACCTAATTTCCAGAACTTTCAACTACATTGAAAAAACGGCTATCTCAAAATTTTGATAGGTGTGTTTGGGGAAATGGTGGGCATGAGGGAGGGGTTAGTTGCCCTCCAATCACTTTGTACTATTAAAAAGGGCACTAGCCCTTTCAAATTCTAATCAAATGAAGTTTTGAAGTTTTTATGACAACCCTTACTATAAAAATATTTATATGCCCCCATGGCATAACTTACAACTCTTACCCTGAGGGCTGTGGGGTGTCATCCTTAAAGACCTAATTTCCAGAACTTTCAACTATGTTGAACAAAATGTCTATCTCAAAATTTTGATTGGATATGTTTGGCAAAATGGTGGGCATGAGAGGAGGGTTAGTTGGCTACAAAATTTTTGACTTTTAAAAAGGGCACTAGCCCTTTCAATTTCCAATTGAATAAGCACTTTTTGAGGTTTCTACAACAATACTATCTATAAAACCTTATATGCCACCAGGGCATAACTAACAACCCTCGCCTTCAGTGGTGTAGGGGTTTGTCATCCTCAAAGATATAATTTCCAGAACTTTCAACTATGTTGAATAAAATAACTATCCCAAAATTTTGATTGGATATGTTTGAGGAAATGGTGGGCACAAGAGGGGGGGATTAGTTGCCCTCCAACCATTTTCAACTATTAAAAAGGGCACTAGCCCTTTCAATTTCCAATCAAATGAGCCCTTTTTGAAGTTTCTACAACAGCACTTTCTATAAAAACCTTATATGCCTCCAAGGCATAAATTACAACCCTTGCCCTGAGGGTTGTGGGCAGGGGGGGGGGGGGGCTGTCATCCTCAAAAACCTAATTTCCAGAAATTTAAACTACATTGAACAAAATGGCTACCTCAAAATTTTGATTGGATATGTTTGGGGAAATGGTGGGCATGAGAGGCGGGTTAGCTGCCCTCCAATCACTTTTGACTATTAAAAAGGGAGCTAGCCCTTTCAATTTCCAATCAAATGAGCCATTTTTGAAGTTTCTATAACAATGCTTTCTATAAAACCTTATATACCCCCAGGGCATAACTTACAACCCTTGCCCTGAGGGCTCTGGGGGGGAGGGGTTCAATCCTCAAAGACCTAATTTCCAGAACTTTCAACTATGTTGAACAAAATGACTATCTCAAAATTTTGATTGGATATGTTTGGCAAAATGGTGGGCATGAGAGGAGGGTTAGTTGCCCTACAATCATTTTTGACTTTTAAAAAGGAACTGGCCCTTTCAATTTCCGATTGAGTAAGCCCTTTTTGAGGTTTCTACAACAATACTATCTATAAAAAACCTTATATGCCACCAGGGCATAACTTACAACCCTTGCCTTCAGGGGTGTGGGGGGTTTGTCATCCTAAAAGATATAATTTCCAGAACTTTCAACTATGTTGAAAAAAATAACTATCTCAAAATTTTGATTGGATATGTTTGAGGAAACGGTGGGCATAAGAAAGGGGGGGATTAGTTGCCCTCCAACCATTTTCAATTATTAAAAAGGGCACTAGCCCTTTCAATTTCCAATCAAATGAGCCCTTTTTGAAGTTTCTACAACAGCACTTTCTATAAAAACCTTATATGCCTCCAAGCCATATTACAACCCTTGCCCTCAGGGTTGTGGGCAGGGGGGGGGGGGGGGCTGTCATCCTCAAAACACTTAATTTCCAGAAATTTAAACTACATTGAACAAAATGGCTACCTCAAAATTTTGATTGGATGTGTTTGGGGAAATGGTGGGCATGAGAGGGGAGTTAGCTGCCCTCAAATCAATTTTGACTATTAAAAAGGGAGCTAGCCCTTTCAATTTCCATATCGAATGAGCCATTTTTGAAGTTTCAACAACAATGCTTTCTATAAAACCTTATATACCCCCAGGGCATAACTTACAACTATTACCCTGAGGGCTCTGGGGGGGGGGGTTCATCCTCAAAGATATAATTGCAAAACTTTCAACTATGTTGAAAAAAATGGCAATCTGAAAACTTTGATTGGATGTGTTTGGCTAAATGGTGGGTGTGAAAGGGGGGTTAGTTGCCCTCCAATCACTTTCTACCATTCAAAAGGGCACTAGCACTTTCAGTTTCCAATAAAATGAGCCCTTTTTGGAGTTTCAACAACAACCTTTTCTATAAAAGACCTTTTATGCCCTCAGGGCATATAAGGCTTTTATTTACCCTTATGTCTTTAAGATTTGTCATCCTCAGAGACATAATTTCCAGGACTTTCAACTACAATGAACAAAATGGCTATCTCAAAATTTTGATTGGATATGTTTAGGGAAATGGTGGGTGTGAGAGGGGCATTAGTTGGTCTCCAATCACTTTCAACTATTAAAAATGGCACTAGCCCCTACAATTTCCAATCAAATGAGATTTTTTTGAAGTTTCTATGACAATGTTTACTATAAAAAAAAACCTTATATGCCTCAAGGGCATAACTTACAACCCTTGCCTTGAAGGCTATGGGGGGTTGTCATCCTCAAAGTCCTAATTTCCAGAGCTTTCAACTATATTGAACAAAAATGTCTGTCTCAAAATTTCAATTGGATGTGTTTGGGGAAATGGTGGACATGAGAGGGGGGCTATTTGCCCTCTGATCACTTTTGACTGTTGAAAAGGGCACTAGCCCTTTGAATTTCTAATCAAATGAGCCGTTTTTTTGAAGTTTCTACAACACTTTCTATAAGAAACATTATATGCCCCCAGTGCATGACTTACAACATCTGCCCTGAGGACTCTGGGGGGAGTGTCCTCCTCAAAGACATAATTTCCTTATCTTTGAACTATGTTGAACAACTTGGCTATCTCAAATTTTGATTGGTTGTGTTTGGGGTAATGGTGGGCATGAAAGGGGTATTAGCTGCCTTTCAATCACTTTTGGCTATTAAAAAGGGCACAAGCCTATTGAATTTCCAATCAAATGAGCCCTTTTCAAAGTTACTATGACAACTCCTTTGATACAAAGTATCCTGGTCTAAAAGAAACCAAAAAAAAAATATATATATATATATATATATATATATATATATATATATATATATATATATATATATATATATATATATATATATATATATATATATATATATATATATATATATATATATATATATATATATATATATATATATATATATATATATATATATATATATATATTGTCAACATCATTCTTTCCTTAGGCAGAGCTATTGCACTACCTACAATATTTATTGCATAAAGGGTAAAATTCTACTTTAGCTACTTTTGGCTATCCTGGAAAGGGGTTAGGTTAGGGAAATGAAACTTTCAGGGATGGGTCTACAGGCTAAAGTATGTCACAGGAAGTTATTTTGAAGCACCTACCTCCATATCTTCTCTATTTAGAGGGTCCTGAAATTTGCCTACATGACAGGTTTACACCTATTGAAATTTTGACAAAACAACATTTTACCTTAATTTTCAGTTATCAGTTTCTTTTTCTCTGGCCTTAGTTCTGAAAATGTAATTCCTGTTATTTGAGTAGAATTTTAAGCTATATCAATGTATTTTTTTTTCAAAATTTAGGAAATGCATTTGTGTATCTTTAGAACCTTATAAATTGGAATTAAGCAAAGTTGTAAAGCTGAAGACAATTGTTTTGTACTTCATTTAAGCAGAAGATCTATTTTGCAAGGTTTCACTTTTACAGCACATAGATTTTTAAAGGTCATCAAAGGTCAGGAACCTCTAGAAGGAGTGGAGGTAGGTACCTCAAAATACTTTCCCAGGACAAACTTTAGTCTGTAGACCCATCCCTGAAAGTTTTAATTTCCTAACCTAACCCCTTTCTAAGATAACCAAAAGTAGCTAAAGTAGAATTTTTTAAAGCATACATGGATCCAACAGATCTGAATTTTTTTTACAATGGGATAACAAATTAAGAACAAAATAGGCCTAGACCTACCTATTAACTAAGACACAGGCAACAACATATTAAACTATAAAAAATATATATTATATCTAAGACCATCAGAGGGTGGAACATTGTAAGAAATGCAAATATTAGCCTAAATATGGAAAAAAGTCACCTAAGATAGAGAATCAAATGGTAAGCTAGGCTACTATTCATTTTGTTTTGGAGTGTTTTACTGAGAAGAGCTACAACTATTCCATGTTACTACATTAAGAAGTGACTTGGAAAATTTAGGTCTCCATGAAAGGTAGCACTTAAAGTATAAAAAATCATGAGCATGTGGATTGGCCTAGTCCAAGCCTCAGCAGTCAAATCAATTTTACGGCCTAGGAAACATTACCTCTGGAAATACATCTAAATTTCACTTTTAATATATATCAATTTTTTCACATCTTCGTCTTGAAAAATATTACTAACCAAAATGCAATGTTGCTGGAAGATGCCAAAATTTTTGAAGGTCAAGCCATGAAATTAAGATTTAAATTTCATGCTTGATTTACTTTTATTTTACGGCACCTAGCGTTGAATGCTCTAGACAGCGCAAGTAAAGAACTTGTTTTCTCATATAATTAGGCTACCATCTATCTTTTATATAACGAAATCTAAAATTTTCCAACCAAGGACATCTCGCGTAATCAACTCATCCCAAAAGACGAAACTCTACTCCTGGCAGGAACAGCAAATGCTAGAAACCGTACATCAAGAAGAAACAGGCCAAAAATAATTTCTCTAGATACCCTCTATTGAGAATAAAATAGTTTTTAAGCAAAAAAACAGCAGAATTAAAAATGAGACTAAATACTGAGACATAGGAGGGGCTGAGAAGGCTCATCGAGGACAAGTTTGGCCCTAGCACTCCTGTTCAAAATCTATGGAGAAACTTCCAGGTTTTTTCATGCAGATTTCCAATCTGTAGGCTTTTTCAATGCAGATAGGAAGGACTGCAGAATCCTCAAGAAAAATGAAAACTTAATCTCTTCCTAGAGAAGTTTCTGAATGTAGATACGCCGTTACACTATACATCCCATCAACTCAGTCATAAAAATGTTGCCGTTCCCTTCTCCCATGTCAGTTTTCAGGAAGTTCAGGACACCATTTCAAAGCTCCAGCCTTGCGCAGTGCCCTGATGGAATTCACAATTTGATGTTGAAAAATTCGCCAGATACCTTTATTGAGCTATTGACAGAGTTATTCAACGGGTCAGTTATAGAGTCATTAATGCCATCTGAGTGGAATAAGGCAATAGTGGGATCCCATTACTCAAGGAAGGAAAAGACCCCATACTAGTTGATTCATAAATTGGGGAACGCTGGGAAAACGCGATTCGAAATAGTTGAAGTTTGCTGGATAGATGGAACTTACGATGGGTGGAAGGGAAAAAGAAAGATTCGAAGAAGGAGCTTTTTTGAAAAAACTACACAGGGTTGAAGGAAGGGAACAATGTAAAAATTTATAAGTTAGGTGGAGACAATTCTTTTTTTTTTTACCTGGGAATCAGATGTTTTAAAACCAGTATCATTATACAAATCAACAGAGGAGTACCTTTGGGAAAGGCCAAGCACAGCCTTATTCTAGAGGCTTCTTAGAGAAGTTAGAAGAGAAGAACATGCCACACCCCAAACAGAACAATAATAAGAAAGTCGTGAATTGAAAAATATATTTTATACAGTGAGACCACTACCTCAGTGGGTGAATCAAATTCTGTGGAGGACACCCACATGGCGAGAAAGAATACCCTGGAAATACGAGAGATGAGGCTTATAAGAAAGGTTAGTATCCAAAAGCACAACCAAAACTTTAGTTACCTTAGTTTCTGGAATAAGGACAGTATCAAAATATAAATTCAAAATACAAGGAAAATCAAAAATGGAGTGATGACCTGCCGTAAATATTACTGTAACACTTTTCGACGCATTAACAACCATTTTGTTTGCGAAGCACCACGAGTTAACTTTGTGGATAACGTTCTGTCCTAATGATTTTACGCTTACCTCAGTTTCAGGACAAATAAAAATGTTTGTGTCATCCGCAAAATCACGAATCGCACTCGTCTCCGACACACCAGCTTCTACGAGGTCGTTGATGAAGAGAAGAAACAGTAGTGGACCCAGAATCTACCCCTGGAGAACTCCACTTTTTACAGGCAGACTGTTCGATTTGATCCCATCAATCTCTACATACTAAAAACGATCTGAAAAATGTGATTCAAACCACCGGAGCGACAGACCTCTTTCTCCATGCCTTTCTAATATCCGCAAGAATAATGGATGTTTGAACATGTCGAAAGCTTTGGAAAAGTCCAGTACAATACCGACCACCTTAAGTCAAATTTCAGATTCCGTCTTATGAACTCAGTTGCATCAGTTAGCGTGTACTCCGTAGAAAATCCAGCTTTAAAGCCAAACTGAGAGTCGTTTATCACTGGGCTGCCATCCTGAAACGTAACTGCCTGAAAAAACGTACATTTACTGTAGCACAAGAAATACGCCTATAATTTGATATCTGAGATGGTCATCCTTCTTGAGGAGAGGTGCGACTCTTACAATTTTATAAGCTTCTGAAACGCAACCGGGCGAGAATGATAAGTAGAAAATATGCGACAGTGGCAGAGACATTGTCAAAGCAGCTTGTTTCACAACTAAGCTACACAATCCACTTGTATCCTCAGTATTTGATGGAATTGATATAAGACAACTAATGGGAAAGCTATCTGTACTGGGCAGAGGCGTAACTACAGTATTTTTTACTGGGGGGGGGGGGGGGGCAGAGGGGTCACTGTCGAAGTAGGTACTGTTTCTAGCGGTAGGGAACTACTACTACTAACAACTCACCGCAGCACCAGGGCCGCCTGAGGCCAACACAGCTAAGCACGCTCCTCCTCCATCCCAATCTATTCAAAGCCTTCCTTTTTATACTCGCCCACGAAGTCCCCATTTCCTTTAAGTCTTTGTTTATGAGGTTCTCCCACGCCAGGTGAGGACGACCTGCTATCTGTTTAGCCCTAGACGGTTGGCCAAAAAGGACAATCTTCGGTAGTCTGTCATCCTTCAGCCACACCACGTGCCCTAGCCACTTCAACCTTTCTTTAATTATAGCCTTAAAGAGCGGTATTGAACCACATTTTTCGTATAGCCCATTGTTTGAAATACGGTCGGTCAGCCGGGTACCCAGAACCATCCTTAAGTAATTTCTCTGTAAAACATCTAGCAGTCTGTCTTCGGCAGTCTGTCATCCTTCATCCATACAACGTGCCCTAGCCACCTCAACCTTTCTTTCACTATAGCCTTAAAGAGCGGTATTGAACCGCATTTTTCGTATAGCCCATTGTTTGAAATACAGTCGGTCAGCGCGGGTACTCAGAACTATCCTTAAGTAATTTCTCTGTAAAATATCTAGCAAATCTTCATCCGCTTTTCTGAGCGCCCATGCTTCAGAGCCATATTTGACCACTGTCATCACTATAGCTTCTAATATTCTAATCTTGGTTTGCAGACTTATCTTCTTATTCTTCCAAACTTTTTTTAACTGTGAAAACACCCTGAACCTTGGCTATTCTATTTTTAACATCTTCACTGCTCCCACCATCTTTATTAATAATACTACCAAGGTAAGTGAAGCTGCCCACCTGATGAATCGTTTCATTACCCACCGTCACCTTTTCATCTTCACTTATTCCTAGTCTTAGTGACTTAGTCTTCTTAACATTAATTTTCAAACCTATTCTAGCACCCTGAACTCGCAAAACCTCTAAAACTTCATTCATTTTGCTCACACTTTCATCTAGGATGCTTAAATCATCAGCATAATATAAGTCCACGAGACTTTTTCCTCCCTATTGGATTCCTTGGTCTCCATTGCCTTTCCTGTGCTCCTTAAGACAAAGTCCATCAAAATAATCCATATAAAGGGGGATAGAACACAACCCTGCTTAACTCCTGATTTAATACAAAACCAGCTTCTAACCTCATTTGCTACCCTAACCGCAGCAGTAATATTCTCGTACATAGCAGTAATCACTTTAATGTATTTGTCTGTTATACCATACAAGGATAAAACCTTTACTAAAGCTCTTCTATCAACAGAATTGAACGCTTGCTCATAATCTATAAAACTGAGGACCAAAGGTGTTTGACAAGTCAGGTACTTCTCAATTATTAGTCTAGGGGTGTTTCACAAACACCCTTCTTGGTGAATTTAAAAACCTTACGCAATGCATTATAAACAATAAAACACACATTAAACAAACCTAAATATAAGTGCTGGTGCTTGGCTTTAACTAAAATTGTCACCAGTGAGCTACTGCTAAAAAAACTACTACTACTAACAACTCACCACTGCACCAAGCGGCCTGAGGCCAACACAGCAACGCACGCTCCTCCTCCACCCAAACTATTCAAAGCCTCCCTTTTTACACCCGCCCGCGAAGTTCCAATTTCCTTTAAATCATTATTTATGACGTCCTCCCACCCCAGACGCGGACCACCTGCTTTCCGTTTAGCCCTAGTCGGTTGGCTGAAAAGAACAATCTTCGACAATCTAACATCCTTCATCCGCACGACGTGCCCTAGCCACCTCAACCTTTCTTTCATTATAGCCCAAGAGAGCGGTATTGAACCACATTTTTCGTATAGCCTATTGTTTGAAATACGGTCAGTCAGCCGGGTACCCAGAACAATCCTTAAGCAATTAATCTGGAAAACATCTAACAAATCTTCATCCGCTTTTCAGAGCGTCCATTCTTCAGAGCCATATTTGACCACTGTCATCACTGTAGCTTCTAATATTCCATTCTTGGTTTGCAGACTTATCTTCCTGTTCTTCTAAACTTTTTTTAACTGTGAAAAAAACACCCTGAGCCTTAGCTAATCAACTTTTAATATCTTCATTGCTCCCACCATCTTTACTAATAATACCACCAAGGTAAGTGAAGCTGCCCACCTTATCAATCTTTTCGTTACCCAAAGTCACCTTTTCATCTTCACTTATTCCTAGCCTTAGTAACTTAGTCTTCCTAACATTAATTTTCAAACCAAATCTAGTACCCTGATTTCGCATAACCTCTAAAACCTCATTGATTTTGCTCAAACTTTCATCTAGGGTGCTTAAATCATCAGCGTAATCCAAGTCCAGGAGACTTTTTCCTCAGCATTTGATTCCGTGGTCTCCCATTACCTTTCCTGTCCTCCTTAAAAACAAAGTCCATCAAAATAATCCATATAAAGGGGGATAGAACGCAACCCTGCTTAACTCCTGATTTAATACAAAACCAGCTGCTAACCTCATTTCCTACCTTAACCGCAGCAGTGTTGTTCTTGTACATAGCACTAATCACTTTAGTGTATTTGTCTGGTATACCATACAAGGATAAAACCTTTGCTAAAGCTCTTCTATCAACAGAATTGAACTCTTGCTCATAATATAAAACTGAGTACCAAAGGTGTTTGAAAACTCAGGCACTTCTCAATTATTAGCCTAAGAGTGAAAATTTGGTCGACACATCCTCTACCTTTTCTAAAACGGCACTGTTCTTCTCTTAAAACTTTGTCTACGGCATCTCTCAGTCTAAAAAGTATCATATTACTAAGTAATTTACTACCTACAGAGACCAGACTAATGCCTTGATAATTATCACATTCACTTTTATCACCTTTCTTATAAAGTGGCTTAATTAAGGTTTTCCTAAAATCGTTAGGTACTTCCCCTTTTTCAAAAATCATATTCATAATCTTCAGTAACTTATTTCTAACCTCAGAGCCACCATATTTAAGAAACTCATGTACCACCCTATCAGCACCTGGAGCCTTATTATTTTTTAATCCTTTTAGTACTGTTGCTAATTCCTCCTCACAAAACAAATCTTCTTTAACATCCAAGGTATCAGAAACTTTTTCATTTTTTTCTATATCTTTTCCTGCAACTCTATCTCGGTTAAGCAAATTCTCCAAATGTTCAGCCCATCTATCTTTAGTTTTTTCCTTATCGCTAATTACGGCCCCATTCCTATCTTTAACTGGGCCAAATTCGGATTGACTACTCCCTCTCAATTTGTTAACATGCCAGTACGATATCTTACTATTATGCCGTCTAGCTGCATCTTCCAGATCCTCGGCAATTTTTCCATGGCCTCCACTTCACACCTCCTTAGTTCATATTTTAATGCTTTCTCCACTTTCTTTACATTCCTTTTGTTTTCATATGATCTATCACTCAGATAATTCTTGTACAAGTCCTTTCTCCTTTCTATTAAACATAAAGCTTTTTCACTAATATTCTTAGCTGCAGTTCTAGCTTTCTTCCCTAATACACCTTCAGCAACTTCACAAATTATTACTTTTCTAAAATTGTTCCAACCATCTTCCACATTATAAAATTTTAAACATTCAAGTTTAGTATTCAACTGTTTCCTGGAAAGTTTCTCTCAAATTCTCATCATGGAGTCTACCAACATCATAACTTCCCGGGAGGGGTAGTTACCCTTCCGACATTTCAGCTTTAAATTAACCCTTGACAACTACTAGATGGTGATCTTTACTTTTAAAATCCATAACGGGACTCCTATATACCCTAGTATCTTGTATTGATCCTGCCAGTATTTGGTTTACTTTAACATAATCAATAAGGTTTTGCTTTCTTACCATCATGTGAATACCATGTTAACTTATGAGCCATTTTATGACCAAACATAGTATTGGCTATAACTAGACTGTTATAGCTACAAAATTGCAAAAGTCTGTATCCATTGCTGTTTTCTTTTCCTACACCAAAGTTACCTAGGCTAGGATACCATCTATCCCTATATCTACCAGCCTGGGCGTTAAAATCTCCCAGTAATAATATCATATTTCTACCTGGGACCCTGTCTATTTGCTCCTGTAACTGTAAGTAAAATTCATCTGAGTCACTAGTATCTCCGTCAGTCGGTTCTACAGGGGCGTATGCTACTATAACTGATACCCTGAACTTTTTAGTTATAAAATGAGCAATTAGTATTCTATTATTAATACCTTCCCAGCCTAAAACAAGACTTAGCAGCTTCCTTATTCATCATGAGCCCTACTCCCTCTCTATGTGCCCCATCCTTCCTGCCTGAGTAAACAAATTCTATATCACCTAATTTCATGCTTCCTACCCCTGGGATATGAGTTTCTGAAACTCCTAATAAATCCAGTTTGAATCGTCTGAATTTGTCAGTCAAAATGTCGATACGATAGTCATTTTTCAACGTCATAACATTCCAAGTTCCGATTTTCATGTTCTTAAATCATAGTATAACGTAGACAAACTTCCGGGTGGGTGAAGGTGGATGTCGTACACACTCGGTTTTTTTTAGCGAGATTTGCCACTAATGCAGCAGTACATATCCCCCTTCCACTTCACCCCCACGCCCAGCAAAAGATGCTCAATCTCATAACTGAACCAAGCTCTATTCTAATAGGCTCGGGTATCAGGCTATTCATTTGCTAGTTATTTTGAATGGATTTTGACTCTGTGAGATTTAATTTGTTGCACTAAACTTTTAATATACGTGACTTTTTGAAATAATACTTATTATTTTTTTTATTAAATTGAATTGTCTTAATAAATAGCATTGATATCAGTGGGCCACATAAAGCTGAAAACAAAAATCATAGGCAGTGCAATAGCGCTGTATAAGTAAAGATACAAGATAAATGAAGGTATTACCAAAGATTGTATAACATTATGTTGTGACATATTCCCCACATTTAAATAGCCACCGTATATCAAATTTGAAAGTATTCAAAAAAAAAGTTAGAATGATTAACTTATCCGTTGGGTATTATTTGACAAAGAATATCCGCAAAATCTAAGTAGTTTTTGGCATCCTTGCGAGAGCAGAAGCTTTAAATTAATTTAAAAAATCCAGGAATGTCAACTGGAAGGGAAAATTGATTCTTAAATATTGAAAACTACCTTCCCCTCTGTATCTTTGTTTAAAAAAGACAAACTAAAAAATTACACAAAAGTTTTTCCTATGTAAATCAGGGTATGGGGTATATATTTCCGGAGGGGGGTTACACTGAATATCGTTTTTATGTCTATAATTCCCTTCACAAGCAAAGATCAGTCTTCTAGTGCTGCATGGTAAAAAACTGATAACAATAGAAAAAGAGACTGGGTTGGTACCGCTTATACGTGCACACAGATTTCTAAATTGTGAGAAAAATATACATATTTTTTTTTTAAATTCATTTGTTCTATTCTCAGCAGACATTTTGTACAGCATGCTGATGCAGAGATAAATCTCCCATAAGTAGCGTTAGAGTTGTGCGAAATGCTACTAATTTCAATCATAATTCTTAGCACATTCATGTCTTTTGGAGCTGGTTAAAAGAAATGTTTAAAAAAGCGAAAATAGCAAGAAGTCAGCATAGTATCAAAGGCAGCGCAATAGCGCTGCCTAAGTAAAGAACGATGTTGGCACAATGTATTAATTTTTTTTTGGATGGTTTTAGACCAGGGCACTTTGTATCGAAGGAATTGTCGTAGAAACTTTGAAAAGGACTCATTCGATTGGAAATTGGAATGGCTTGTGCCCTTATTAATAGCCGAAAGGGATTGGAAGGCAACTAGCATTCTTCCACGCCCACCATTTTCCCATAACACATGCAATCCAAATTTTGAGACATCCATTTTGTTCAACACAGTTTAAACTTTTGGAAATTAGGTCTATGAGGATGATAACGCCCCCCATCCCCCCACAACCCTCAGGGCAAGGGTTGTAAGCTATGCCCTGGGGGCATATAACATTTTTCAAGAAATTTTTGTCGTAAAAAACTTTTAAAAGGGCTAATTCAATTGGAAATTGAAAGGGCTAGTGCCTTTTTTAATAGTCGAAAGTGGTTTGAGGGCAACTAGCCCTCCTGTCACGCCCACCATTTCCTCGAGCACATTCAATCAAAATTTCGAGACAGCTATTCTATTCAAACTAGTTGAAAGGTCCGGATATTATGTCCTTGAGGATGACAAACCCCCACAGCCCCCAGGGCAAAGGTTGTAAGTCATGCCCCGGGGGCATATAAGGTTTTTATAGAAAGTGTTGTCGTAGAAACTTCAAAAAGAGGTCATTCAGTTGGGAATTGAGAGGGCTAGTGCCCTAATTAATAGTCAAAAGCAATCGGAGGGTGAATGCTACATTCAAGTGACAAGTGGCAAGTGCCTGTCAGAGATAATGTTACCGATTAAATTGTGTGCATTTTGCATTTCAGAAATCTAGAATTCAAAATTGGTAAATTTCAGTCTTCATTGACAGATTTCGTTGTCGGATTCCGAAACCTAAGCCAGTGAAGCCAAATTAAGATCTAACCAAAGATACTTGACAATATCTTTGGTGGTACTTTACATTACTTTCTGACTAATATGCAGAATTCTTCCAAAGCAACAATAGAAAATTGTGATTAGATAACCAAAAAAAAGAAATTGGTACTCTGTATACTGGCCTTACAATATAGATCAACTAGTACAAAACGAGGAAGCTGGAGGTCCATTTGACATAGATGACTATTACATGGGATTTCCTGATTAAGAACACAAAACAGAAATATACGAAGAACAAACGAAAGGCAAAATCCTTGAATGTCGCCTCTCTCCTAATTGTCATTTAGGTAAGTGACGTCAAAGTTTACTTCCCTGTGAAATATTTTTATGACATTGCAATTCTAAGCTTCGGGAAGATTCAAAATTATATTCTTGAAAGGACGTCTGAGCTACGAGAACGAATGATTTGGAAGTTTGTACTGTAAGAATGTAAATTAGAACGACAAGAAAAACTTAGTCAAAGATAAACAATTAGACTGTCCTTTATTACCGTAGTTATTTATATAAAATTGCAGGCCAAAGACAATGTTCCGAGATTTTTCTTTTCAGGGTCATGAAGCAGAAGCCAAAGAAATACATGTAAAACAAAAGTCTACTTGGCAAGGTCCTTTAATTATACCGGTTGTTATTTTAATTGGGCTGCCCTTTAAATAAACTTCGAATAAATTTTGTATTTTTTTTTTAATCAAATATGATATTTATCTTTCGACTAGTGTTCAAGATAATTATCAAAATTAGGCAACAAAGAAAGAAAATTTAAATTTAACTTCTAGAAATGGCGAACCCTCCTCCCATATTGCTCAAAATGTCCTTGAGAATTGTGTCTTTATTTCATTCTCATTGGTTGTGTTTTTTAGTGTCATTATACATGTCACTGGTAAATCTATTCATCATAGCGGGCGTAGGATCGAGGTCCCTGTAACACTTTCCATGGCAATTTAGTCAAAGTCAGATGGTCAAAATAGTGTTAAGCATTTTCAGCTGCACCCTGTTTTAAATTTGTGCTTGACAACATTCATAACAGAAAACACTTTCGACGAAGACGTTGCTGATCAGTAGGCTTAAGACTGGGATGGCTGATTGAGTTATATCGACTAAAGACCTCTCTTTTCTGTATTTTTTTTTCAAAATTTGCCCACTTTTCCATATCTGGTTTTGCACAATAACGATAATTCACGCCTCTACAATTTAAAATTTTGGCAATTATCTTCTCTATGGAACACGCTGTGAAAATCCTTATGAGTTCCTACAAATTCCATCTGTCTTTATTGACAGATTCCTGAATAGGGCAATGGAAGTTATCAATAAAGACCAAACCTTACATACTTTGAGTTTCGGCCTTGTTATTGTGAAAGCAAAATGAGCGAACTTTGCACCAAATTTTTTGACATGCATAAAATTGGTGCAATGTGTCCATTTAAAAAATTGTTTACACAACCACCTCAAAAAAGTGTCCAACTGGTGCAAATGCTCCCCATGTCGCTATACTACTCACGAAGACCGTGAGTCTTTGATCTCACCACAAAGAAAACAAGTTACTTTTTAACCTAACTAAGCTGTCTAAGATCACAGTTCAGTGTGCCTTGTTTGCCACTCATTCCAGGCAATCTAACGGTCCTATGTCAATTTTAAATTCTTGGTCAACCTGCCTGAGACTCTAGGCGGGCGTGTCGTTCCAAAAGCTAAAAAACAAGTA
Organism: Artemia sinica; assembly: GCA_027921565.1. Classification (NCBI taxonomy): domain Eukaryota; kingdom Metazoa; phylum Arthropoda; class Branchiopoda; order Anostraca; family Artemiidae; genus Artemia; species Artemia sinica. Next base: position 35,741,629 of record CM051263.1, on the reverse strand, counting down.
GTTGTCCAATAAGACAGTCATACCTGCTCCCACCGTTAGCCCGTGCCATTTAACCAAACACTTGGAAAACTATAGGCTTCACCATTCGCCTGTGAGTCCAGGGACTTGTTGGTCATGTGTCAATCCTATGGCAGGGTATTCCACATTTAGACTACAAGTGGCCAAGCATATTAGGCTCAAAATGTACTTGTTCGCCTGTGAGTCCAAGCAAATGCAGTCCCTGATTTTGCGAAGAAGCATCAGTATATCGCGTGAAACTTTGAAAATCTGAAGCGTGGATACGAACAACAAATTTTGTATTGTTGAAGAATCAATTCTGCAGTCAGAATTTATTTTAATGAGAGTTTTGAAAACAGTGATAGGTGTGTCCGAAGCACAAGGGTGCATGGTAAGTTTTTGCTCAAAAGTGGTGGAAGGCTTAACAAATAAGGATGTACAGCACCCACTGGTGTGGTAAGTCCTCACGGGGGAGGAAAAACTGACTCATGAAGTGTTTTGTGTGTTCTCTAATGGTTGGAGAGAAACCACAAGTCTTCCAAACAAATTTTTTACTGGTCTTTCTAATGGGTGTTTCCTCCCAATGTACATAAAACACATGCTAGGCCTGTTATTGCGATGTGCATGGAAAAATGGTTCAAACATAGGGAATCAAGATAGCCTGTAGTCCAGATGCCAATTGACAAAAACACATTTATTGCCAGGTCCTCTATCGTCATGACACATCTGTTTCATGCAATCTGAAAGCAGTTTCCAGTCATTTTGAACCTGCTGATTGCGATTATACACAGGAATAAATATCTCCAAGAGGTGCTTGATCATTGAAAATGACTTGAAAGGTTAGAAATATTGCCAAAATTCTGCATTGGAAACAATTATTATATACTCAAAGAACAGGTGCCTCACATGTTTAACTTAGGCTGTTCTAGCCACTCCTTGCCTCTATGATCTTTTTACGCTTCAAAACTCTTACCTGAAAGTGTGGAAGACTTTATTAGAGAGCTATTCAACTATATTGGTTTTAGTCCAAAACCGGTCAAGGAGTATGAACAGTTTCAAGAGTTTATAAATATTACCAAGAACAGGCTGCTGCGATAGCTGTCTCTTCAAGCGGCGGTTTACGGTATTTTAGAACAGTGCCTTGGTTCTGTTCCTGGGTAATCAATCTAACAACACTGACACTGATGGGGCTAATAGGGAGAAGGCAAGCCCAATTTACCGTCTCATGAACGATCTCTTCTGCAAAGCATGTCTATATTTTCTGTCTTTCACGCTGAAAAAGATCAATGTGCCAAATCTAGAGTTTCAGAGCAGAGCAGTTTGCGTTCATAGTATTCTGAATAGCACCAGAACTCCATTGACCTCGCTACTGAAGTGCTTTGTGAAGCCAGTGTGATAGAAAGGGCTGCACATCAGGAACTTTTGAACCCCCCCCCCCCTGGAGGATCAGACACTTTAGAGTGTAGTTTCTTCCTCTGAGCGAATTGAACATCGGGCCAAAATTTCCGAAAAAAAACTGTAGGTCATATTATGTTCAGCTCTGCAATCAGATCGCCAAGAGGTTCGACAGCGAAAAGGAAATGTTCAAGAGCCTCGAGTCCATCGACCCTGCCGTTGCTTTGAGCGGTTCAGTCAGAACACTAGTAGCACTCATAGTTCAATTTACTTGGTTGGGGAATGCTGGTAGGAAAATTGAGGGAAAAAGAGATATCCTTGATGTTCAGTGGTCAGAACTAAAGTCTAGGACAGACTTTGTAAAATATAGGTGGAACTTTGTGGAATAGACTTAGTGACATTTTTTAACCTAATATGTTCTGGAAAGTTTGCGGTTGGTAAAAGATAGTAGGGGGGAAACAATGTTTGATGATCCTTGCGTATTTATGTTGCACTTGTGCTGTCTTCCCCGAACGACAGTTTTCAGTTTTGTCAAACATGAAGACAAAGCTTCGGAATAGGATAAAGACGGAAACTGTTGCTGCGATGATGCACTCGCAGTAAATAGTGTGCAGAGAAAATGAAAATTGGGGAGAAGTGACGTGGTCCATACTGCCGCAGTTTGTGTCAGGAATCTCAAGGTGGAAATAAGTTTTGTCTAGAAGACAGTTTCTTGTTTGTTAGGTACCAAAAACTACCAATACCAATAAACTGCAGTCTACTCAGACATTAAATTACTGTGTAATTTACGGAGCTTCACAAATCAACAGAAGGATCGATGCATTCGAGGTTCTTGAGTGCTTCATTGGTGCCAGGACAGCATCCTTTAAGGAGATGGCAAGAAAAAGCCGTCACGTACAGACAAGAATTACTTTGCGGGGTGTCGCTTGTAATCCGTTTTCGGTAGAATCTTTTCTCCCAACAAGATACTGTAAGATTGGTGAGACAACTGTTGCCCTATTCAATTCACTTCTTGTAGGCGGAAACTAACAACTGTTGTCTGACTCGGCCAAGTCTGCAAAAAGTGATTTGAACAAACAGGGCAGTAAATTAACGAGTGTGAAAATTTGAAGCAGGCTGCTGTTTCTCCTTCTCCAACTTTCGTGACCGACCCCAATGGAACGAAAATAATCTAGTAACAGACTTATGGAGGATTCATATAAAAGAGACCCTTCAAGGTGGAGTTTGCTTCTGTACTATGCAAGCCCGCCCCCACCCTCAACCAATCAGAAGTAGCTCCACGCTTTTCAGGGAAAACAAAATTCCGCTTCCTTTAACTCCAACGAATCGATGTGTTCAGCCTATGAAGCAACATCTGTAGTTTTAATTAAAAAGAAATAAATAAAATTCGAGTGACAAGCGACAGCAGCAGCTTTATTTAAATGAAAACGAAAGAAAACAGAAATAGAAAGAGAAAAAGGAAAAAAAGAAAAAGAAATAAAAGGGAAAAGGAATGTGAAAATACTATTGATTATCTTCCAATAGTAAAAATCGAAGCTTGACGGTACGCGTAAGGCGTGAGCCGCACGCGCAAAAAATTTTTGGAGCATTTAGAAAAAAAAACAGGCAAAAACAGATGAAATTTAGCAAATATTTCCTCTCTGATTTAGTAAATTCTTCCATGCTAGGCTAGGGCGGCAACACTGGTCTGTCTGCTAGAAGAAACAGAAGATCAGTGAAGGCATATGAAAAGTTTTAAGTAGCTAGCTTATCTGGTTAGACATTTATGGCTGCCCTTGAGTCTATATTCTTGCTTGGTCTGTTTTAGTTTCAACAAGTCATCATTTAAAGAAGGATATTGTAGAATTGTGAATAGCCCAAGGGGCTACTGCAGTCTTGGGCAGTAATTGAGTTAAATGAATGGTACTTTCAGGGACCTTTTTAGAGCTTAAATTAAGCCCTCAGTAAGTATTTGACAAAATTTTCATTCCACTTTTGATAAAGAAATGTCAAGTATATGGTATCAGTCCACAAACTGAAGCATGGAAAATGGATTATCTTGCAATTAGAACCCAAGAGGTTGCAGTAGGTGATGCTTTGTCTTGGGATACCACCAGATGGTTAATTTGGTATAAGTTTAGAATTGTGGCTCTTGATAAGGAGACATGTTAAGAAAACAATTCTTACTTTAAAATATGTATAGTGATCCTAGTTAACATATTATCCAAGGGGAGAACCTTTATCATCAAGTCTTTCCTCTATAAATCCTTCTTTTTCCAGCTTAAAAGAAAAAATTACAATATTCTCCATTCTAAAACAGAATGCCTAATTCTTTTGAAATTGCTGCTGTGAGTTGCCAAATAAGTTGTTCTATAGATAGCATTCATGCTGGTCTTAATAATTCTGTTTTTTTGTTTTTTTTAATGAGCAGTGGCAAAAATACAAAATATTAATAGCAGTGGTGAAAATCAAAATATTGCTATAAATATACATATACATACAGAGTATATACCCCCACCCCCTAATGTGCAAATATATCACAAAAATTGCATTCTGAACCTAAATATAACCAAATGAACTGTACCCAAACCCCTAAATATGTCCAAATCAGGGTATATTTTTGCATATCAAGGGAGTGGGGACAAAATTTATTTGTGATGTAAATGAAGATTATATTTGGAATCAGAATACAATTTTGGTTGTATATTTGCACATTAGGGGGGGTGGGGTATAATAATTTTATTTTAATGATAGAAAATGATGTGGCAAAAATAAAAATTAAACAACTATTTACATGTTTGCTAAAAATGGAATTCATTTGGTTATATTTAGGTTCAAAATGCAATTTTTGTTATATATTTGCACATTAGAGAGATGGGGGTATATACTCTGTATGTATATGTATATTTATAGCAATATTATTATTTTCACCGCTGCTTTTTCTTTAAATGTATGCTATGTCATTAACTAACAATGGCCAGGATAGCGCTATCTGTAGAACAATTTGTTTGGCAATTTATAGCAGCAATTTCAAAAGACTTATGCATTGCATCTCAGCATGGTGGTTTATTGTAAACTTTTTCTTTTAAGCTGGAAAAAGGAGGATTTATAGAGGAAAGACTTGATGATAAAGGTTCTCCCCTTGGATAATATGTTAACTAGGATGATTATACATATTTTAAAGTAAGAATTGTTTTCTTAACATGTCTCCTTATCAAGAGCCACAATTCTAAATTTTTACTGCTAATTTGACAGTGTATATATATACAAATCTTTAAATTAGCCAACCAGTATTTTAAGCCTAGGAGTCTAGCTGGACATAAGGAAACATATTAAGAAAACAGTTCTTACTCCATAATACACAGAATAATCCTAGTTAACATATTTTGCAGGGGGAGAGCCTTTATCTTCACTTCTTTCCTTGTTTTTCCAATTTTTCTAAGAAAGTCATGAATTTCTTAGAATCTATATATTCATAGAATATATACCCCCACCCCCCTAATGTGCAAATATATACCTAGAATTGTATCCTCAATCTAAATACAACATCCATTTGCATCACAAATGAACTTTACTCCCACATTAGCCATGTGGTGGATGTCCCTTTGTCAACACCTATGTCTGTCACAAGAGGGGTTCCTCAAGGCAGTTGTCTTGGGCTGGTGCTCTTCTGCCTTTTATCAATCACTTGCCATGTGTTGTTAAAAATTCAACCTTGACAATGCTCATGGATGATGTGAAAGTTTTCAGGTCAGTCATGAATCAACATGAGATTTCTTTACTTCAAGAGGATTTGGATACTTGGTGCTGGTGGTGTTCAGCAAACCTTATATGCATTAACAAAACCAACTGCAATGCTGTGCACTATTTGCATAGACTCCCTCAACATTACCATTTACTTTGTTGATGATTAATAAATTTCAAGCATGTAGTATGTTTGAGACCCTAGGATTTGATTTGAGTCCCAAACTTGATAAACATGTATCAGATATCATCCATAGGGCAAATTACCAATTATTGCATCTAAAGTGTACATTTTTTTAGTTAATATTTGTGTATTGATTTCACATTATTAACCTACTGTACATCCAATACTTGAGTATGGCTCATCAGTATGGTATCCACTTAATAAGAGAGAAAGAGTTGAGAAAGTACAACATAGGGCCACCATACTCATACCTTACCTGAGACATCTACCATGCCCCCAGAGAATGCAGAGACTACCATTGCCTAGTCTTCAGTTCTGATGTGCTAGAGCTTACCTAATAAATACATCCATCATTCTTAGGAACATTGGTAATGCCACTCCAACTCACTTCTTCACTTTAACAGAACACAGTAGTACCCATCAACACTTTCACAAAATATACCCACCATGTTCACTGAAAAGATTAGGCTAAAACTCTTTGTCTAGCTGAGTGTGGAAGACTTGGAACACACTTCCATCAGAAACAGTTGCAACTATCATGGTCCAATCTTTCAAAAGTAGTTTAGCCTCTACAGATTTCCATGCTAGGTCTTATCATGATCTGTTTTGAGAATATTTTGTATTAGTTGTTTTTGTGACCTGTATGTTTTCATGGAGTTGCATGTACTATGTTGTCATAGAGTGTGTTTCAGCACTGTCATAAATTATTGTAATGTTTGGTGTGACAAGCTTGGTAAAGCTTACTGCATTTTAGAATAATAAATAAAATTAAATGGCCCTTTTCAATATTAACTTACACAATCCAGTGCTTATAAGGAATTTTCCTGTTTTGGCACTCTAAATGGCTGTCAGTGTCTAGTTAGTTAGTCATAGTTGTGTTTCTTGGTCATATGCATAGAGTTGTTCTTCTGAGAACTCATCAAGTCTGTTTTTGAAGCTGTTAGTTTAATTAGATTTGACTACTGAATCAGGGAGCAAATTCCAATAATCTACAGCTCAAAAAGTCCACTCTGGGTTTACTTAAAGCTGTTGGTTTGATCACTTTTTGGGGGTTTGCTTCTAGTGGTTTAAAATTTTTGCAGGCTAAATATATTTTTCAAAGCTGTGTCTCCATATAATGTTTAAAAAATTCAATAGTAGGCTTCAAAAGTCCTTTTTAAAGCTTCAGAAATATCTGGTTGCCAAGATCTTTAGAACTCTGCCTGATTAGTCTTATTAATTGTAATGTGTTTGTGATGATTGTTTTTGTATATTCACAGAACTTTAATTGAGAGTCACTGATGATGCCAAGATCTCTTTCAGATTTTAAAGAGTTAAGGGTATCCCTAGACCTGTCTTATCCTTTCTTGTTATTTATTGAATTCATGACTCTTTCATTTCCTATGCAGGTTACTTTGGACTTGCTTGAGTTGAAATTCAGACCTAGGTTTTTTAGATTAGTTGTTAGCCTACAAAAATCACTTCAAAGAATAGTGATGTCTGTTCAGGGTATTTTTTGTCAATACTGTTTAGTATCATCTGCACAGATCTTTTTTGTGTTTCAATTTTTTGTTGATTTCATTGATGGATGTCACCTATCAGTCTGACTTCTTTACCCTAAAAAATTATGGAAGGCATGGTTAATGATGTCATCATACAACACCTGACAGCCAATAATATTGGGGCCAACTGTCAGCATGATTTTAGTAGGAGGAGGTCAATACACTCAGACTTGCTTTATGCCTTCAATGACATTACTCAGCTTATAGATAAAGGGATCCCCATTGACATTTCCTCCTTGACAAGGCTAAGGCATTTGAGAAGATTACACATTAGAGATGGATGCTTAAACTGGAATGCCAGCAATCATGGAATCCACAATAGCACTGCCTAAGTAAAGAGCAAAGTGGGCACAATGTATTATTTTATAATTTTCTTTTTCTGACCAAGACACTTTGTATAGAAGGTGTTGTCATAGATATTTTGGAAGGAACTCATTCAATTGGAAGTTGAAAGTTTCAGTGCCCTTTTTAAGGGTCAAAAGTAATTGGACGGCAATCAGCCCCCCCACCTCCACCCCCATCATTTACCCAAATACACCCAATAACAGTTTTGAGAACTTTTTTTTAGCATAGTTGAAAGGTCCAGTCATTATGTCTTTGAGGATCTCAACTCCCCACAGCCCTCAGGGCAAGGGCTAGAAGTTATGCTAGTTGCCCATTATTAACATATAAGCCTTGTCTGTAAGGGTGGTTGTATAAACTTAGAGGGGCTCATTCAATTGGAATCTTGGTGCCCTTTTTAAGAGTCAAAAGGGATTGGAGGCAGCTAGCCCACCCCATTCCCTCTTTTTCCCAAATGCATCCAATTGAAATTTAAAGATAGCCATTTTGTTCAAAATATTACAAAGATCATCTAAGAAGACCTCTAGGGTTGACAAAACCCCCCAGAGCCTGGGTACAAAGCCCCCCATACCTTCTTTTCCCCAAATGCATCTGATTGAAATTTTGAGATAGCCATTTTTTTCAAAATAGCTTAAAGATCATACATCAATGCCTCCAGGGTTGACACAACCCCCAGAGCCAAGGAGCAAGGGTGGTAAGTTATGCTCCAGGGGCATATAAGGTTTTTATGGAATGGGTGGTTGTGTAAACTTTAAGAGGCAGCTCATTTGATTTAAATTGAAGTTAGAATGTCTTTTTTAAGAGTCAAAAGCGGTTAGAGGCAACTTTCTCCTCCCCCCTAGCCTCTTTTCCCTAAATGTATTTGATCAAAATTTTGAGATTGCAACTTTTTTTTAAAATAGCCTTAAGGTTGAATAATTCTGCCTCCTGGGTTGACAAAACTCCCCACAGCTCCTAGGGGATACTAGGCATAAATGCCTAGTATATCTGTATTTGCATTCAGAAATGAATATCAACACATATTAAACAATCAGTCCACATTCTTTTATTCTTTTCAGTAATGTCAGTGGTTATGGTGAATTTTATATATGTTTATTTTTTGTTTATGTTATGAGAAATAAAACACATGGTTTGAAATAAAAATTGTTTTCAGTAAAACACAAATGATGTTCAAGTCTTTAGAAGCATTGGGAGCATTAGCCCTACTCCTATTCTGTCAATTGTGGAGGTTGCCCTTTGTCAACATATAAGGTTTTTATGGAAGGGGTGGCTGCGTAAACTTTAGAAGAGGCCCATTTGATTTGAAATCAAAAGTTCTACATCCATTTTGAATAGTAAAAAGTGATTGAAGGGCAACCAGTCCCCCTTGCAGTTTTCTCCCAAATGCTTCTGATCAAAATATTGAGGTAGCCATTTTGTTCAAAATAATCTGAAGGTCAAATAACTATGGTTCCAGGTTTGGTAATACCACCCAGCCCCCATGGCAAGGGTTATAACTTATGCTAGTTGCTCATTGTTAACACATACAGTTTTTAGGGAAATGTTGGTTGTGTGAACTTTGGAGTAAACTCATTTGATTGGAAATCAAAAGTTCTTGGGCTCTTTTAAGAGTCAAAAGTGATTGGAGGGTAATCAACCCCCTCCCCCTCATGCTTTTTCTCCAAATGTATCTGTCAAAATTTTTAGATAGCCATTTTGTTCAGAAAATTCCAGAAGTCAAATAACTGTAACCAGGAATTGACAAATCCCCCCAACTTATGCAAGGCTGTAACTTATGCAAGTTGCCCATTGTTAATGTATTGGAGGGTTTTTGTGTTGGGGTTGGTTGTGTAAAGTTTGGAGGGGGCTCATTTGTTTAGAAAATAAAAGTTCTAGTTCCTTTTCAAGTGCCCTTTTTAAGAGTCAAAAGTGATTGGAGGGCAACCACCCCCTCCTGCCCCAATCAATTCCCAAACACATCTAATACATGTTTTAGATAGTCATTTTGTTCAGCATAGTTAAAAAGTCCAGTAACTATGTCTTTTGGGTTATCCATTCCCCATAACCCTTGGGGCAAGGGCTGTAAGTTATGCCATTTGCCCCTTGCTTATATATAATGTTTGCTATTGAGAAAGGTCTGCATGTTTGAGTTTTAGTGTCCAAAAAGACAAAGGGCATTAAGGTGAACCTTTCAGAGAATATTGAGGGGAGTGTTGAACTAAATCAAAACATGTTATGTACATTTGGATTGTCAAAAGGGCATAACCCAGGAATGACTGAGTGCATTAATTTGGAACTTTCAGGAAATGATAAGGGGGATGCTTAATTGACCAAAAGGCAATATTTGCACAATACTACAAGTACAACAGCTTCTACTATGAAAACTACTACCACTGCAATTACTGCTTCTATAGTGAGTAATACCAAGGTTGAGGGTATTGAAGTGAAATTTGAAAGATATATAGAGGGAAAATTAGAATTAAATCAAGAAAGGCTATATGCATGTAGATTGTTAAAAGAGCATATCTCAGGTATGGATTAGGGTATTAACTTTCAAGGAATGCTTCAAGGGGAAGACTAATTGACCAAAAGGTAATATTTACACTCCACTATTGCTACTACTACTACCATTACAACTACCACTTTTGTAGCAATTATTACAAAAGCTGAAGATATTAAATTGAAAATTTGAGGAATTATTGAGGGGAAAGTTGGACTAAATCAGAAAATAGTATGTGCATATAGATTGTCAAAAGGTTGGATCAGGAATATCTTTAAAAATTGAGATTGATAGGTTGGAAAATAAAAAATTCTAGTGCCCTTTTTAAGTGTCAAAAGTGATTGGAGGGCAACCAGCCCCCTCCCACACCCATAAATTCCCCAATCACATCCAATCAGTAGTGATAGGGCTCCAGGATCAAGTGGGGTCATATCCCTCCAAATCCAGGTCCTGACATTTTTTAAAAACTTCTTCAAGATGCAGGTGCTTGTTATGTAATAGGGAATGTTTTCTAGAAGATGCAGGTGTTTGTTACATAATAGGGGATTTTTTCCTTGATTGTTTAAAAAACCCATGAGGGCCAGGAAAAACCTCCAGGGCCCCACCAAATAAAGATGTGCAAACGTAAGCGTTACGTAATAGGGAGTGTTTTTTAAAGAGTTTTTTCTTCAAGGCGTTTTCTAAGACATTTTTCTTCAAGCCTTTTTTCAAGACATTTTTCTTCAAGATGTTTTTCTTCAACTTATCTTTGGTTGTTACCTAATAGGGAATGTTTACAATTTTAAGGATGATGTATTCTCGCGTGACTTGTTTCTTCAGGCCCCGTGGGGAACCCCTGCTTGTAACTGAGGAGGACACGCAAGTGGGTTGTAACATAATGACGATGCACATGTGGGATGTTACATAATACTTTAAGAGATTTTTTTCTTTAGTATTTTATTTTCTTTCAAGGCACTTTTTTAGAGGTTTTTTCTTCAAAATTTTTTCCTCAGGGAATCTTTATAATCCAAAGATTTTTGTCCGCTTTTGGAACTGAATGAGGCATTGAAGATTCATCCTGGAACAAGGAGTTTAAAAGACACAGACTTTTTAGTGTACATACAAGTTTTATTAATAAAAAACATTATAAAATCATGGAATCACAGAAAAAAAAAAACAATTAAAACTCAACAAATGGAAAAACAAATTGTGAAAAAGCTTACAAAGAATAAATATAAGCGAAAAAGCGTGAATTAAAGAAAGGCGGGGATCCTAGCAACAAATTCTAGGGGAAGAGGGGAGGGTTGTTATTAGAGGTAAATTTAAGCCATATTAAAAGATATTTCTGAGAGGTTTTAATGAAAATGCCCCGTTTCTATTGCTCAATTAGACACACTGGCTTGCAAAATTGTGTTAATTTAAATATTGCTATTAGATAAATCACATTTTGAATGAGCCTTAAGTATTACGCTTTATGCAGCAGAAGACTCATTACTTGCAATAGCAATAATAAGAAAAAAATGTCAACTTCACAATACGTTTTCTTGCTAGTAAATGAAACATGCAAATGAAGAAAAAAGAGACACTTTTTAGCATTTGGTTCAAGATGGATCATATAATTTTTAAATTCCCACTACAAGGAGGGCAACCACAAACAATGAATGTTTTCTTGCTAACAAATGAAACTTCCTACCAAAGGAAAGTAGAACTTTTTTGCTTTTGTTTCAATATGGGTCATAAATATTAAATTTCTTACTATTAGGAGAGTAAACCAGGAACAAAAAGCGTTTTCTCGCTAGCAAATGAGACAAAAACACACACACAAAAGCACAATGTCAGACACACAAACACACAGGATCAGACACACAAACACACAGGGTCAGACACACAAAAACACAAAGATAGACACAGATACATCGAACAGACACTCAGTCACACACAGACACGGTGGGCCTGTATAAAAACACAAAGTTAGATGCACAAACCCACTGAGTCAGACACACACAAAAAAAAACAAAGACAGACACAGAGACATGCAAACAGAGGCTCAGTCAAACAGGCATGGTGGGAAAGAGACTAAAACACACACAGAAACAGACACATACAAAAAACAGACACAGAGATATGCAGACAGATGCTCAGTCACACAGGCATGGTGGGAAAGAGACAAAAAACACACAATAACCCGAAGTCAGACACACAAAGACAGACACAGAGACATGCAAACAGACGCTAAGTTTTGAGCGATCCTTAAGTATTACACTTTATGCAGCAGAAGACTCATTATTTACAATAGTAAAAATAAAAAATTTCAACTTCACAATACGTTTTCTTGCTAGTAAATGAAACATGCAAATGAAGAAAAAGAGACACTTTTTAGCATTTGGTTCAAGATGGATCTTACATTTTTAAATTCCTGCTACAAGGAGGGCAACCACAAACAATGAATGTTTTCTTGGTAACAAAGGAAACGTCCTACCGAATGAAAGTAGACCTTTTGCTTTCGTTTCAATATGGGTCATAAATATTAAATTTCTTACTATTAGGAGAGTAACCAGGAACAAAAGACGTTTTCTCGCTAGCAAATGAGACACAACACACACACACAAAAGCACAATGTCAGACATACAAACACACACAGGGTCAGACACACAAACACACAGGGTCAGACACACAGAAAAACAAAGACAGACACAGATACATCGAACAGGCACTGAGTCACACAGGCACGGTGGGCCTGTATAAAAACACAGAGACATTTAATGTCTACCTAATAGGGAATGTTTACATGTTAAGGATGACGCAATCTCGCGTGACTTGTTTCTTCAGCCCCGTGGGAACTCCTGCTTGTAACTGAGGAGGACACGCACGTGGGTTGTAACGTAATGATGATGCACATGTGGGATGTTACATAATACTTTAAGAGATTTTTTCTTTAGGATTTCATTTTCTTTCAAGGCAGTTTTTTAGAGGTTTTTTCTTCAAGATTTTTTCCTCAGGAAATCTTTATAATCCAAAGATTTTTGTCTGCTCTGGAATCGAATTATGCATTGAAGATTCATCCTGGAACAAGAGATCTAAAAGACACAGACTTTTTATTGTACATATAAGTTTTATTAATAAAAAAAAAAAAACATTATAAAATCATGAAATCACAGAAAAAAGCAATTAAAACTCAACAAACGGAAAAAACAAACTGTGAAAAAGCTTACAAAGGATTAAATATAAGCAAAAAAGCGTGAATTAAAGAAAGGCGGGGATCCTAGCAACAAATTCTAGGGGGAGGGGAAAGGGTTGTTATTAGAGGTAAAATTTAAGCCATATTAAAAGATATATCTGAGAGGTTTTAATGAAAATGCCCTGTTTCTATTGCTCAATTAGATGCACCGGCTTGTTAAATTGTGCTAATTTAAATCTTGCTATTAGACAAATCACATTTTCAATGAGCCTTAAGTATCACGCTTTATGCAGCAGAAGACTCATTGCTTACAATAGTAATAAAAAGAAAAAAAAGTCAACTTCACAAAACGTTTTCTTGCTAGTAAACAAACATGCAAATGAAGAAAAAGAGACACTTTTTAGCATTTGGTTCAAGATGGATCAAAAAATTTTAAATTCCTACTACAAGGAGGGCAACCACAAACAATGAATGTTTTCTTGCTAACAAATGAAACGTCCTACCGAAGGAAAATAGACCTTTTTTGCTTTCGTTTCAATATGGCTCATAAATATTAAATTTCTTACTATTAGGAGAGTAACCAGGAACAAAATATGTTTTCTTGCCAGCAAATGTGACAAAACACACACACACACAAAAGCACAATTTCAGACACACAAACACACAGGGTCAGACACACAAAAACACAAAGACAGACACAGATACATCAAACAGACACTCAGTCACACAGGCATGGTGGGCCTGTATAAAAACCCAAAGTTAGATGCACAAACCCACTGAGTCAGACACACACAAAAAAAAAACAAAGACAGAGACAGAGACATGCAAACAGAGGCTCAGTCAAACAGGCACGGTGGGAGAGAGACAAAAAAACACACACAAAATTACAAAGTCAGACACACAAACACACAGAGTCAGATACACAACCACAGACACAGAGATATGCAGACAGACACTCAGTCACACAGGCACGTTGGAAAAGAGACACAAAAAACATAATAACCCGAAGTCAGACACACAAACACACAAAGACAGACACAGAGACATGCAAACAGACGCCTAGTCACACAGGCACTGTGGGAGAGAGACAGAAAACGCACACACAAAAACACAAAGTCAGACACACAAAAACACAAAGACGGACACAGAGACATGTAAACAGACGCTCAGTCACACAGGTGCGGTGGGACAGAGTAAAAAAACAAAGTCAGACACACAAAAAAAAAACACAAAGACAGACACAGAGACAAGCAAACAGACACTTAGTCACACAAGTACGGTGGGAGAGAGACAAAAAACACAAAGTGTGACACACAAAACACACAGTCCGACGCACAAAAACACAGAGACGTGCAAACATACGCTCAGTCACACAGGCACGGTGGGAGAGAGACAAAAAACCACACAAAAACACAAAGTCAGACACACAAACACACAGAGTCAGACACACAAAAATACTAAGACAGACACATAGACATGTAGACAGACCCTCAGTCACATAGGCATGGTGGTAGAGAGACAAAAAACAAACAAAAATACAAAGTCAGACACACAAAAACACAGAGTCAGACACACAAAAAAACACAGACTCAGAGACTTGCAAACAGACGATCAGTCACACAGTCATGGTTAGAGAGAGACAAAAACACGCACAAAAATGTCAAACTCACGAACACTCATCGAGTCAGACATACAGAGACATGCAAACAGACGCTCAGTCACACCGGCACGGTAGGAGAGAGACAAAAGGCACGCACAAAAAACACAAAGTCAGACACACAAAAATGCAAAGACAGACACAGAGACATGCAAACAGACGCTCAGTCACAAAACACATGAAAACACAAGAGAGAGAGAGAGAGAGAGAGAGAGAGAGAGAGAGGAGAGAGAGAGAGAGAGAGAGGAGAGAGAGAGAGAGAGAGAGAGAGAGAGAGAGAGAGAGAGAGAGAGAGAGAGAGAGATGGAGAGAGAGAGAGAGGAGAGAGAGAGAGAGAGAGAGAGAGAGAGAGAGAGAGAGAGAGAGAGAGAGAGAGAGAGAGGGAAGACAAAAAAAACACAGTCAGACACACAAAACACACAGAGTCAGACACACAAAGACTGACACAGAGACATGCAAACAGACGCTCAGTCTCACAGGCATGGTGAGAGAGGCAAAAAACACAAAGTCAGACACGCAAAAAAAAAACAGAGTCAAACACAAAGACAAACACAGAGACATGCAAACAGATGCTCAGTCACACAGGCATGGTGGGAGAGAGTCAAAAATACAAAGTCAGACACAAAAAACACAGAGAGTCAAAAACACAAAGACTGACACAGAGACATGCAAACAGACGCTCAGTCACACAGGCAAGGTGGGAGAGAGACAAAAAAATACGCACAAAAACACAAAACCAGACACACGAATACACAGAGTCAGACAAACAAAAACACAGAGACATGCAAACAGACGCTCAGTCACACAGGCACGGTGGGAGAGACAAAAAGACGCATAAACGCACAAAGTTAGATATACAAACACACAGAGTCAGACACACAAAAACCCAAAGCCAGACACAGAGACATGCAAACAGACGCTCAGTCAAATTGGCACGCTGGGAAAAAAAAAACCAAAAGAACACAGTCACACACACAAACCTACAGAGTCAGACACACTAAAACACAAAGACAGACACAGAGACATGCAAACAGACACTAAGTCATACAAGCACGATAGGAGAGAGACAAAAAGTACGCATAAAACTTTAAGATCAGACAAACAAACACATAGAATCAGACACACAAAACACAAAAACAGACACAGAGACATGAAAAACTGACGCTCAGTCACACAGGCTTGGTTAGAGAGAGACAAAACCACACAAAAGCACAATGTCAGACACAAAACACACAGAGTCAGACACACAAAGACATGCAAAAAGACGATCCGTCATACAAGCACGGTTGGAGAGAGACAAAAAACACACATAAAAACACAAAGTCAGAAACACAAAGACAGACACACAAATACACAAAGACAGACGTAGAGACATGCAAACATACGCTCAGTCACACTGGTACCAGTGTGACTGAGCGTCTACGGTGAGAGAGAGACAAAAAAGACAAAAAAACACAAAGTCATACACCCAAACACACAGAGTCAGACACACAAAAACACAAAGATAGATACCGAGACATACAAACAGACGCTCAGTCACACAGGCACGGTGGGAGAGAGAGACAAAAACACACATAAAAGCACAGTCAGACACACAAACACACAGAGTCAGAAACACAAAAACAGAGACTTGTAAACAGACGCTCAGTCTCACAGGCATGGTGAGCGAGAGCCAAAAAACATAAAAACACAAAGTCAGACACAAACACACAAAGTCAAACACACAAAGGCAGACACGGAGACATGCAAACAGATGCTCAGTCACACAGGCACGGTAGGAAAGAGACAAAAACCACAAAGTCAGACACACAAACACATAGAATCAGACACACAAAAACACAAAGACAGACACAGAGACATGCAAACAGACGGTTAGTCAAACAGGCATGGTTCGAGAGAGACAAAAACATACACAAAAACACAGTGTCAGAAACACAAACACACAGAGTCAGACACACAAAAACACAAAGAAATGCAAACAGACGCTTGGTTATACAAGCACGGTGGGAGAGAGACAAAAAACACATGGAAAAACACAAAAGTCAGTCACACAAACACATAGAATCAGACACACAAAAACACAAAGAAATGCAAACAGACGCTTGGTTATACAAGCACGGTGAGAGAGAGACAAAAAACACACGGAAAAACACAAAGTCAGTCACACAAACACATAGAATCAGACACACAAAAAATACGAAGACAGACACAGAGATATGCAAACGGACGCTCAGTCACACAGGCGTGTTTTTGTCAGTCTAACTCTGTGTGTTACTTTCTCTGACTTTTGTTTTTTCTGTGTTTTTGTCTCTTGGTGTTTTTTTCTCTCTCCCACCGTGCCTGTGTTATTAAGAGTCTGTTTTCACGTTTTTATGTCTGTCCTCCTGTTATTGCGTACCTGACTCTGTGTTTGTGTGTCTGACGTTGTGTTTTTGTTTGTGTGTGTGTTTTGTCTCTCTCTCTCACCATGCCTGTGTGACTGAGCGTCTGTTGGCATTTCTCTGTGTCTGTCTGTGTTTCTGACTCTGTGTATTTGTGTGTCTGACTTTGTGTTTTTATATGTGTTTTTTGTCTCTCTCCCACCGTGCTTGTGTGACTGAGCGTCTGTTTGCATGTTTCTGTGTTTGCCTTTGTGTTTTTGTGTCTGACTGTGTGTGTTCGTGTGTCTGATTTTGTGTCTTTTTGTTTGTTCTCTCTCTCTCTCTCTCTCTCTCTCTCTCTCTCTCTCTCTCTCTCTCTCTCTCTCTCTCTCTCTCTCTCTCTCTCTCTCTCTCTCTCTCTCTCTCTCTTCTCTCTCTCTCTCTCTCTCTCTCTCTCACTCTCTCAATATCTCACTCTCTCACCGTGCTTGTGTGACTTAGCGTCTTTTTGAATGTGTCTGTGTCTGTCTAGGCTTTTGTGTGTCTGACTGTGTCTTTGTGTGTCTGACATTGTATTTTTGTTTGTCTGACATGTCTCTGTGTCTTCCTTTGGGTTTTTTTTGTGCGTATGACTCTGTGTGTTTGTGGTTCTGACTGTGTTTTTGTGTGTGTTTTTTGTCTCTCTCTCTCGACGTGCATGTTTGCCTGAGCGTCGGTTTGCATGTCTCTATAATTGTTTTTTTTGTGTGTCTGGCTGTGTGTTTGTGTGCCTGAATTTGTGTTTTTGTTTGTTTTTTGTCTCTCCCAGTGTGCTTGTGTGATCGAGCATTTGTTTGCATTTCTCTGTGTCTGTCTTTGTTTTTGTTTGTGCGTTTTTTGTCTCTCTCTCACCGTGCTATTGTGACTGAGCGTCTATTTGCATGTCTCTGTGTCTGTCTTTGTGTTTTATTATGTTTTAGAGGTAATTACTTGGCAAGAAAAAAAAAAAAAAAAAAAAAAAAAAAAAAAAAAAAAAAAAAAAAAAAAAAAAAAAAAAAAAAAAAAACTGTCATCCTAATCCAGCAATTGAGACAAATGTGCACTTGAACGAGGTTTTGACCTTACTCATCTATCCAACTACCTAGGACAAAACAGTATAACCGATCCATCAACCAAATAGAAATGTCCAAGTCCATGCAAAGTCGTCATCAATAAATGTAAGTCGTTGTAAATTTACAAGCAAAAGCACCTTAAATCTAGCGAAATATTTACAAGTAGAACCTTCCATTAGGGCTCATCAGAAGAAATACCACCTGCCTTAACGGGTTTCGAGGCTTTACTTTCTTTACCCGGCACAGTGGAGCCTCTACCATAAGATCTATATGGTATCCCTATGTCAGGTAAAACTTGTGAAATACATGCATACTAGTAAAGCTATTAAAAATTACATACAAAATGAGTTTCATTGTTTCCTTAATAAAATCCCAGAGGTCACTGAGCAAAGACCATTCTGGAACAAATGAAGACTGGTCCAGATGTGTGTCTGTCTCTGTGTTTTTGTGTGTCTGACTGTGTGTTTGTGTGTCTGAATTTGTGTTTTTTGTTTCTCTCCCACCGTGCCTATTTGACTGAGCGTCTGTTTGCACGTCTCTGTGTCTGTCTTTTCTTTGTGTATCTGACTCTGTGTGTTTGTGTGTTCGTGCGTCTGACTTTGTGTTTTTTATATTTGTTTTTTTTCTCCTTCCCACCTTGCGTGTGTGACTGAGCGTCAGTCAACTCGTCTCTGTGTCTGTCGTTGTGTTTTTTGTGTGTCTGACTCTTTGTGTTTGTGTGTCCGAATTTGTCTTTTTGTGTGTGTGTTTTTTGTCTCTCTCCCAATGTGCCTGTGTGACTGAGTGTTTGTTGGCATGTCACTTTGTCTGCCTTTGTGTTTTTTTTTTGTGTCTAACTTTGTGTGTTTGTGTGTCTGACTTTGTTTCTGTGTGTCTTTTGGTCTCTCTCCCACCCTGTCTTTGTGACTGAGCGTCTGTTTGCATGTCTTTGTGCTTTTGTGTGTCTTACTCGGTGTGTTTGTGCGTCTGACTTTGTGTTTTTGTGTGTGTGTTTTTTGTCTTTCTCTCTCTCTCTCTCTCTCTCTCTCTCTCTCTCTCTCTCTCTCTCTCTCTCTCTCTCTCTCTCACCATGGCTGTGTGACTGAGCGTCTCGTTTGCATCTTTCTGTCTCTGTCTTTTTTTGTGTCTAACTCTGTGTGTTTCTTTGTCTGACATTGTGTTTTTGTGTTTTGCCTCATTTGCTAGAGGGAGAATGTTTTTTGTTCCTGGTTACTCTCCCAGCAAAAAAAGGATTTACTTTTCCTTCCTTACCGCGTTTCATTTGCTATCGAGAAAACGTTCATTGTTCCTGGTTGCCCCTCCTTGGGGTAGGAATTTAAAATTTGTTGGAATTGGTTGCTAGGATCCCTGCCTTTCTTTAATTCACGCTTCTTTGCTCACTTTTTTATCTTTTATAAGCTTTTCACGTTTTGTTTTCCGTATGTTGAGTTTTAATCTCCCCACCGGGCCTGAAGAAACAATTCACGCGAGAATGCGTTATCCTTTACACAGATAAACATTCCCTTTTACATAACAACCAAAGAAACCTTGAAGAAATATGTCTTATAAAACCTCCTGAAATGCCTTGAAACGTCTTGAAGAAAAATGTCTTTAAAGCATCTTAAATGTATTGAAGAAAACACTCCATATTGCGTAACGCGTACGTTTGCATTTTGATTTGGCGGGCCCTGAAGGTATCCCTTCAGGGAAACCTTCAGGGAAGGTTTCCCTACATTCTTTTAATTTTTCAAAGTCCATTTTGAATTTATTCATTGAAATGCAAGAGTTGGAATATTTCAGTAGTGTTTTGACGTGGTTTACATTATCACAGTTACATTTTCTTGATTTTTCAAAGTTCATTTTAGTTTTCTTTCGTTGAAATGTAGGAGTTGGAATATTTCAGTAGTGTTTTGTTGTGGTTTACCTTGTCACACTTACATTCTCTTAATTTTTCAAAGTTCATTTTGGATTTCTTTCGATGAAATGCAAGAGTTGGAATATTTCAATAGTGTTTTGTCGTGCTTTACCTAATCATAGTTACATTCTCTTAATTTTTCAAAGTTCATTTTGGATTTCTTTCATTGAAATGCAAGAGTTGGAATATTTCAGTAGTGTTTTGTTGTGGTTTACCTTATCACAGTTACATTCTCTTGATTTTCAAAGTTCATTTTGGATTTCTTTCGTTGAAATACAAGAGTTGGAATATTTCAATAGTGTTTTGATGTGGTTTACCTTGTCACAGTTACATTCTCTTGATTTTTCAAAGTTCATTTTGGTTTTCTTTCGTTGAAATGCAAGAGTTGGAATATTTCAGTAGTGTTTTGTTGTGTTTACCTTGTCACAGTTACATTCTCTTAATTTTTCAAAGTTCATTTTGGATTTCTTTCGTTGAAATGCAAGAGTTGGAATATTTCAGTAGTGTTTTGTCATGGCTTACCTTGTCACAGTTACATTCTCTTAATTTTTCAAAGTTCATTTGAATTTCTTTCATTGAAATGCAAGAGTTGGAATATTTCAGTAGTGTTTTTGTCGTGGTTTACCATATTACAGTTACATTCTCTTGATTTTTCAAAGTTCATTTTGAATTTCTTTCATTGAAATGCAAGAGTTGGAATATTTCAGTAGTGTTTTGATGTGGTTTACCTTGTCACAGCTACTCTTTAGGTTAGGTTAGGTTAGCCTACGTACGCGCGCGTACGTAGGCTAACCTAACCTAACCTAACCTAATTTGATCTAGCCTAACCTAACCTAACAAAAATCAAGAAAATGTAACTGTGTCAAGGTAAAGCACAACAAAACACTACTGAAATATTCCAACTCTTGCATTTCAACGAAAGAAACCAATATTATCTTTGAAAAATCAAGAGAATGTAACTGTGACAAAGTAAACCACGGCAAAACACTACTGAAATATTCCAACTCTTGCATTTCAATGAAAGAAATCCGAAAAGAACTTTGAAAAATCAAGAGAATGTAACAGTGACTAGGTAAACCATAACAAACACTACTGAAATATTCCAACTCTTGCATTTCAACGAAAGAAATTTCAATGAACTTTGAAAAATCAAGAGAATGTAACTGTGACAGGGTAAACCACGACAAAACACCACTGAAGTATTCCAACTCTTGCATTTCAATGAGTGAAATTCAAAATGAACTTTGAAAAATCAAGAGTATGTAATTGTGACAAGGTAAACCACGACAGAACACTACTGAAATATTCCAACTCTTGCATTTCAACGAAAAAACTTCAAAATGAACTTTGAAAAATCAAGAGAATGTAACAGTGACAAGGTAAACCATGACAAAACACTATTAAAATATTCCAACTCTTACATTCAACAAAAGAAATTCAAAATGAACTTTGAAAAATCAAGAGAATGTAACTGTGACAAGGTAAACTACAACAAAACACTACTGAAATATTCCAACTCTTGCATTTCAACAAAAGAAATTCCAAAAAGAACTTTGAAAAATCAAGAGAATGTAACTGTGACAAGGAGGTAAACCACAACAAAACCCTACTGAAATATTCCAACTCTTGCATTTCAATGAAAGAAATCCAAAATGAACTTTGAAAAATCAAGAGAATGTAACTGTGACAAGGTAAACCACAACAAAACACTACTGAAATATTCCAACTACGAACTTTGAAAAATCAAGAGAATGTAACTGTGACAAGGTAAACCACAGCAAAACACTACTGAAATATTCCAACTCTTGCATTTCAACGAAAGAAATCCAAATGAACTTTGAAAAATCAAGAAAATGTAACTGTGTCAAGGTAAACCATGACAAAACACTACTGAAATATTCCAACTCTTGCATTTCAATGAAAGAAATTCAAAATGAACTTTGAAAAATCAAGAAAATGTAACTGTGATAAGGTAAACCCCAACAGAACACTACTGAAATATTCCAACTCTTGCATTTCAACGAAAGAAATCCAAAATGAACTTTGAAAAAAATTAGGAGAATGTAACTTTGACAAGGTAACCACAACAGAACACTACTGAAATATTCCAACTCTTGCATTTCAATGAAAGAAATTCAAAATGAACTTTGAAAAATTAAGAGAATGTAACTGTGACAAGGTAAACCACAACAAAACACTATTGAAATATTCCAACTCTTGCATTTCAACGAAAGAAATTCAAAATGAACTTTGAAAAATTAAGAGAATGTAACTGTGACAAGGTAAACCACGACAAAACACTACTGAAATATTCCAACTCTTGCATTTCAATGAAAGAAATTCAAAATGAGCTTTGAAAAATTAAGAGAATGTAACTGTAACAAGGTAAACCATGACAAAACACTACTGAAATATTCCAACTCTTGCATTTCAATGAAAGAAATTCCAAAATGAACTTTGAGAAATTAAGAGAATGTAAGTGTGACAAGGTAAACCACTACAAAACACTACTGAAATATTCAAACTCTTGCATTTCAACGAAAGAAAACCAAATGAACTTTGAAAAATCAAGAGAATGTAGCTGTGACAAGGTAAACCACGTCAAAACACTACTGAAATATTCCAACTCTTGCATTTCAATGAAAGAAATTCAAAATGAACTTTGAAAAATCAAGAGAATGTAACTGTGACATGGTAAACCACGACAAAACACTACTGAAATATTCCAACTCTTGCATTTCAATGAAAGAAATTCAAAATGAACTTTGAAAAATTAAGAGAATGTAACGGTGACAAGGTAAGCCATGACAAAACACTACTGAAATATTCCAACTCCTGCATTTCAACGAAAGAAATCCAAAATGAACTTTGAAAAATTAAGAGAATGTAACTGTGACAAGGTAAATCACAACAAAAAACACTACTGAAATATTCCAACTCTTGCATTTCAACGAAATAAAACCAAAATGAATTTTGAAAAATCAAGAGAATGTAACTGTGACAAGGTAAACCACATCAAAACACTATTGAAATATTCCAACTCTTGCATTTCAACGAAAGAAATCCAAAATGAACTTTGAAAATCAAGAGAATGTAACTGTGATAAGGTAAACCACAACAAAACACTACTGAAATATTCAAACTCTTGCATTTCAATGAAAGAAATCCAAAATGAGCTTTGAAAAATTAAGAGAATGTAACTATGACTAGGTAAACCACAACAAAACACTATTGAAATATTCCAACTCTCGCGTTTCATCAAAAGAAATCCAAAATGAACTTTGAAAAATTAAGAGAATGTAAGTGTGACAAGGTAAACCACAACAAAACACTACTGAAATATTCCAACTCTTACATTTCAACGAAAGAAAACCAAAATGAACTTTGAAAAATCTAGAGAATGTAACTGTGACAAGGTAAACCACGACAAAACACTACTGAAATATTCCAACTCTTGCATTTCAATGAAAGAAATTCAAAATGGACTTTGAAAAAAATCACTAGAATGTAACTGTGACTAGGTAAAACCACGACAAAACACTATTGAAATATTCCAACTTTTGCATTTCATCGAAAGAAATCCAAAATAAACTTTGACAAATCAAGAAAATGTAACTGTGACAAGGTAAACTACAACAAAACACTACTGAAATATTCCAACTCTTGCATTTCAACGAAAGAAAACCAAAATGAACTTTGAAAAATTAAGAGAATGTAACTGTGACAAGGTAAACCACGACAAGACACTACAAAAATATTCCAACTCTTGCATTTCAACGAGAGAAATTCAAAATGAACTTTGAAAAATCAAGAGAATGTAACTGTGATAAGGTAAACCACAACAAAACACTACTGAAATATTCCAACTCATGCATTTCAAAAAAAAAAATCCAAAATGAACTTTGAAAAATTAAGAGAATGTAACTATGATTAGGTAAACCACGACAAAACACTATTGAAATATTCCAACTCATGCATTTCATCGAAAGAAATCCAAAATGAACTTTGAAAAATTAAGAGAATGTAAGTGTAACAAGGTAAACCACAACAAAACACTACTGAAATATTGCAACTCCTACATTTCAACGAAAGAAAACCAAAATGAACTTTGAAAAATCAAGAAAATGTAACTGTGATAAGGTAAATCACGTCAAAAAACACTACTGAAATATTCCAACTCTTGCATTTTAATGAAAGAAATTCAAAATGGACTTTGAAAAATTAAGAGAATGTAACTTTGACAAGGGTAAAACCACGACAAAACACTATTGAAATATTCCAACTCTTGCATTTCATCGAAAGAAATCCAAAATGAACTTTGAAAAATCAAGAAAATGTAACTGTGACGAGGTAAACCACAACAAAACACTACTAAAATATTCCAACTCATGCATTTCAACGAATGAAAACCAAAATGAACTTTGAAAAATTAAGAGAATGTAACTGTGACAAGGTAAACCATGACAAAACACTACTGAAATATTCCAACTCTTGCATTCCAACGAAAGAAATTCAAAATGAACTTTGAAAAATTAAGAGAATGTAACTGTGACAAGGTAAACCACAACAAAACACTACTAAAATATTCCAACTCTTACATTTCAATGAAAGAAATTCAAATGAACTTTGAAAAATCAAGAGAATGTAACTGTGACAAGGTAAACCACGACAAAACACTACTGAAATATTCCAACTCTTGCATTTCATCGAAAGAAATCCAAAATGAACTTTGAAAAATTAAGAGAATGTAACTGTGACAAGGTAAACCACTACAAAACACTGCTGAAATATTCCAACTCTTGCATTTCAACGAAAGAAAACCAAAATGAACTTTGAAAAATTAAGAGAATGTAAGTGTGACAAGGTAAACCACTACAAAACACTACTGAAATATTCCAACTCTTGCATTTCAACGAAAGAAAACCAAAATGAACTTTGAAAAATCAAGAGAATGTAACTGTGACAATGTAAAACACAACAAAACACTACTGAAATATTCCAACTCTTGCATTTCAATGAAAGAAATTCAAATGAACTTTGAAAAATCAATAGAATGTAACTGTGACAAGGTAAACCACGACAAAACACTACTGAAATATTCCAACTCTTGCATTTCAGTGAAAGAAATTCAAAATAAACTTTGACAAATCAAGAAAAATGTAACTGTGACAAGGTAAACCACGACAAAACACTACTGAAATATTCCAAACTCTTGCATTTCAATGAAAGAAATTCAAAATGAGCTTTGAAAAATCAAGAGAATGTAACTGTGACACTGTAAACCACAACAAAACACTACTGAAATATTCCAACTCTTGCATTTCAGCGAAAGAAATTTATAAATGAACTTTGAAAAATCAAGAGAATGTAACTGTGACAAGGTAAACTATAACAAAACACTACTGAAATATTCCTAAGAAAAAATTTAGAATTTGTAAAATTGGTTTAAGAAGGATATTAAGAAAGGAACTTGTTCTGAAAAGATATAATAAAGTCTTTTGAAAAGTATTGCTTGATCTTGGGGTGTGCAAAAAGTCGTAAAGTAAAGTTGTGGGGAAGAAGATAACTGCTTCAACTTGTAAAAATGGTTTAAGAAGGACATTAAGAAAAAAACTTGTTCTGAAAAGATATAATAAAGCCTTTTGGAAAGTATTGCTTGATGTTTGGGTGTGCAAAAAAAAAGTCGTAAAGTAAAGTTGTGGGGAAAAAGATAAGTACTTCAACTTGTAAAATGGGTTTAGGAAGAAAATTACATGAAGAACTTGTTCTGAAAAGATATAATAAAGCCTTTTGAAAGGTATTGCTTGATGTTGGGGTATTCGAAAAGCCTTATAGTAAAGTTGTGGGGGAAAAGATGAGTACTTCAACTTGTAAAATTGGTTTAGGAAGGACATTACGTAAAAAACTTGTTCTGAAAAGATATAATAAAGCCTTTTGAAAAGTATTGCTTGATGTTGGGGTATGCAAAAAGTCGTAAAGTAAAGTTGTGGTGAAAAAGATATGTACTTCAACTTGTAAAATTGGTTTAGGAAGGACATTAAGAAAAGAACTTGTTCTAAAATGCCTTTGAAAAGTATTGCTTGGTGTTGAGGTATCCAAAAAGCTGTAAAGTAAACATGTGGGTGAAACGGATGGGTACTTCAAGTTGGAAAATGGGTTTAGGAGGGACATTAAGAAAGGAACTTGCTCTGAAATGCCCTTTGAAAAGTATTGCTGGTGCTTAGGTATCCAAAAAGCTGTAAAGTAAACATGTGGGTGAAACGGATGGGTACTTCAAATTGGAAAATGGGTTTAGGAGGGACATTAAGAAAGGAACTTGCTCTGAAATGCCTTTTGAAAGGTATTTCTTTGTGTTGAGATATCCAAAAAGCTGTAAAGTAAAGTTGTGGTGAAAAAGATAAGTACTTCAACTTGTAAAATTGGTTTATGAAGGACATTAAGAAAATAACTTGTTCTGAAATGCCTTTGAAAAGTATTGCTTGGTGTTGAGGTATCCAAAAAGCTCTAAAGTAAAGTTGTGGGTGAAACGGATGGGTACTTCAAGTTGGAAAATGGGTTTAGAAGGGACATTAAGAAAGGAACTTGCTTTGAAATGTCTTTTGAAAAGTATTTCTTGGTGTTGAGGTATCCAAAAAGCTGTAAAGTAAAGTTGTGGGTGAAAAGGATGGGTACTTCAAGTTGTAAAATGGGTTTAGAAGGGACATTAAGAAAGGAAATTGCTCTGAAATGCCTTTTGAAAGGTATTTCTTGGTGTTGAGATATCCAAAAAGCTGTAAAGTAAAGTTGTGGGTGAAAAGGATGGGTACTTCAAGTTGGAAAATGGGTTTAGAAGGGACATTAAGAAAGGAACTTGCTGTGAAATGTCTTTTGAAAAGTATTTCTTGGTGTTGAGGTATCCAAAAAGCTGTAAAGTATAGTTGTGGGTGAAAAGGATGGATGCTTCAACTTGTAAAATTGGTTTAGAAGGGTCATAAAGAAAGGAACTTGCTCTGAAATGTCTTTTGAAAAGTATTTCTTGGTGTTGAGGTATCCAAAAAGCTGTAATGTAAAGTTGTGGGTGAAGAGGATGGGTACTTCAAGTTGGAAAATAGGTTTAGAAGGGACATTAAGAAAAAAAAAGTTGCTCTGAAATACCTTTGAAAAGTATTGCTTGGTGTTGAGGTATCCAAAAAGCTATAAAGTAAAGTTGTGGGTGAAAAAGATGGAGGCTTCAACTTGTAAAATGGGTTTAGGAGGGACATTAAGAAAGGAACTTGCTCTGAAATGTCTTTTGAAAAGTATTACTTGGTGTTGAGGTATCCAAAAAGCTGTAAAGTAAAGTTGTGGGTGAAAAGGATGGATGCTTCAACTTGTAAAATGGGTTTAGGAGGGACATTAAGAAAGTAACTTGCTCTGAAATGTCTTTTGAAAAGTATTGCTTGGTGTTGAGGTATCCAAAAAGCTGTAAAGTAAAGTTGTGGATGAGAAGGATGGGAACTTCAACTTGTAAAATGGGTTTAGGATGGACATTAAGAAAATAACTTGTTCTGAAAAGATATAATAAAGCCTAAAAAGTATTAAAAAATGGGGAGGGGACTCTTTGGGGGCCCGGGGGGACCTTTAGGGGTCCGGGGGGCCCTTGAGAGCCGGGTGGTCCTTTGGGGGGGGGGCCGGGGGCTTCCTTTGGGGTTGGGGTAGGGGGATCGGAGCCCTTTGGGGTTGGGGTAGGGGACCTCACGACACTGTTTAAATGGAACTTGTGTATTATAACGACCACACTCAAATCCTCTTCTAAAATCATCTTTTAAAACGTCTCTAACTGTTTCGCCGAAATAATTCCCTAAAATGTCTAAAACAGTTTCACCCAAATAATCCCTAAACGTAATCTCAGCGTGTTCCTTTTGTTTTTGGCATCCCTGCGCTGTCACATTTCAAATTACTAAGAAACCCTTTCCCGCGTTAATCTCTTCATCTCATAAATGTTCCTAGCTACACTATTAAGGTTTTGTTAGAATATCAATTTTATCTCTCCGACTTAAAGATCAGTGAAGCCGTATTTAAAAATAGAATTTCTATCTCTTTAGACTCCCGCATAATTCCAAGATAACAAGTGATTTCATTTCTAATTCCTGACACTAAAGATCAATGAAGCCCTATTTAAAAATAGAATATTAATTTTTCTCTCTGACCTAAAGAACGTTATCCCTCAGACCTAAGATCAAAGAAGCCATACTTGTTTCTTTATTCCCCTTTTCGTAAATCAATAATTCCCCTAACGATTATGTAAATCAAGTTCTCAGAAATTCTCTCCCCTAGATCAATACATTCCACAATGATTATGTAAATCCCCCCCAGTGTCATTACACCTGGACAAACAATAACAAATCAATTGACCTTGACCCCCATTAGACTCGATCGATAATCCTTGAATAAATTATGTCCCGTCAGCATTAAACTAAATTGTAGATGGCAGCAGGGGTGAGCAATGGGACCTCCTGAGGCTTTCTACTTGTATACCATGATGTGTAAGTGTGTATCAGCTATTATGAATGAAGGGCGGTGGGTCACTTCATAGCCGATGGGGGGGGAAGCTCAAAAATTGTATTTTAAAGCCCGAATATTCTAACTTTCGTTGAGCCTTCAGATGAATATAGAATGGGTTTTAGGGAAGGGGGCAGGTAGAAATTGATGTCTAATCCCTCATTCCCGGAAAAATTTTTGGTGTACGTTTTTTTGGAGAGGGGGGATGTAACAGCACCTACCAGCACAGAGGTAGAAAAGACGAGGAGTGGCATCATGAGCCTCGCCGGGAAATTCCTGGAGGGGGAGGTTGGCAATTGCTGCCAGGAACTTTTTTTTCAGTGATTTTAAGTGGTAATATTCTCTCTTATCCTATTTGTTTACAATGGCTGAATGTATTTACACATATTTATGCAATGTATCTAAACATCAGAAAATCCTATTGTAGAGTTTGTGAGTACTTCGGCCGCTTATAAAAGATCACAAATCATGCAGAATTTCTGTTTGTATGAACAATAAAACCTCTCCGTCCACCCGGAATTCTGTAGTATAAGTTGTTGTAAATTCAACGAAACTATGTTCATCGAAAATTTTGACTAAATATTCCAAGTTTTATCAAAAATTTTAATTCAAATCCAACATTTTAATTCTTAGGCAGAAAAACTTAAGAAATGGGACGGTGCCAATCAATTTACTCTTATTTATATATATATATATATATATATAATATATATATATATATATATATATATATATATATATATATATATATATATATATATATATATATATATATATATATATATATATATATATATATATATATATATATATATATATATATATATATATATATATATATATATATATATATATTATATATATATATATATATATATATATATATATATATATATATATATATATATATATATATATATATATATATATATATATATATTGTGTTATGGTGAATGTCCAAAATCTAGTTAATGTATCTAACTTTTTAGCGTATTTGAATAAAAAAAAAAAAAAACGCTCGACATAATTTTAAAAAAGAGTTTTGTTTCGTTTGGATGAAAAAACCAAACATCCCAAATAGACTAAATGGAATTTTTCTTAATTTTTTTTTTTTTTGTCCTCATTGAAGTCACTTGGTCCGGTCTACTTACCCCAAAACTTTCAAGCGAATCAGAGAAAAACCATTTTGGGGCTTCACAGGTCAAAACAACCAAATTAAAAAAAAAAAAAAAATCTGTAACTAGGCCTGTTTTGCCCAGTCTACATGCCCCGTAAGTTGCATGCGAATTTGAGACAAAAAATATTAGGCCTATTTCGTATGTTCTGAACCACTACAGAATTTGTTTTCTTTTTTTCTTCATTCAACTCCATAGTCCCTGTCTACTTTACATTTCAGTACCAAGCCAATAAGAGAAAAAAATGATTTTCTTTGGATGGATATTCGTGTGTCACAAATTGATAAAACCATTTTTTTTCATTTTTGTCTGTATTCACTGACAAAATGGTCCCGCATTTGGAAACTCAGCTTGTTCAGAATCAGGATGTGCATTCTAACTTAGGTTGTATTTTCACAAGTAATAGTATATAACTAGAAGATATTTTCTTAAGAGGATTCTTAGTAGATAATCTTTGGAATCTTTTGGTCAAAAGCTTGAAGTTTTTTAAACTTCAATGATATTTCCAAGCCATTTTCTGCTCACAATGTAATATATACTGACAGGAAGTTATTTAAACACGCTTAATATTTAAAAAAATCAGAACATGAAAATATGCTTTTAAGAAAATAATGGTTTGAGATAAATGTATGTTCAAGAGTGTCTACAGGGTGAAGCTCTGGATAGATTATGCATATTTTATTATGGACATTTTCCGTTCCTATGATGAAAATCCCCTCTCATCCACCTCAAATTTTATAGTAAAAATATTCTTACAAAACTACGGCTGATTGAGCATTTTTACTGAACATTCAAATTTCGCATAAAATTTGAACTGCAAACCAACATTTACTCTTAAGCAGAGAAGCTGAGATTTTTCCAATAAAACTGTGTTAATTGAAAAACAAACATAAAATTAATTTAAAAAAATTCCCCCCCCCCAAAGAGTTTGAGCAACATTAAAAACTTAAAACGAGCAGAAATAATGATATTTACTTAGTAAAACTTAAAAGAAATAGAGACTACTATGAATGAAAGAATGAAACGTAAAACGAACAGAAATTAAAACGAATAATCAAGTCAAACTTAAAAGAGCAGAAACTGCCAGAAGTAAAACGTTTGCCTCCTTAAACCCTTCTAGAGGCTAGAGTGTCTTTCGCACTTTACTGAAAGCAACACATCTTCAATTGTTAAGTAGAAATATTATTTACAGATTCAATCAAATTTAGCATGAATACTCTTTTATGTAAAAGTCATCATTATAATGAGTTTTTCTTTTTTAATTCTAGACTGTTAGTCAGTCTAGATCTGATACAGTGAGTAGAACAAGCCAAACCAGTCAAGTTAAGACCACTGCTGTACCATCATCCTCCCCAAGACTTCCATCTGGTTCTTCAATTCGGCTTCCAGCTGGTGTTGCTGTTGGTAGTCGCGTGACCATCCCTGCCATAAGACATGGATCCTCAGTCACAATAACAACTTCAAATGCAGGAATGGTAGCGTCACGACAGTCTCCACTTCCAGAATCCAAGTTGGGAATGATAAGGACAGTTCCTGCTCAGGTGCGTCCTACCCTTGCCCATACCAGTTGGAGCCCCAGTGCCAACTTCAGCACTTTCCATTGAAAAAACAAAACCTATTAAATGTGATGTTTCATCACAAGCAATGGATCTTACAACAAGTGGAAATGTATCACAGTCACCTACACCCAATTCTACAAAACCTAGTATTTCTGTAAGTGCTGCCCCTTTTGATGTGCAGAATAACCCATATTACAGAGCAGTCAATTGGCCCTGCCTTTATCTCTCAATCTGTTGATGCACCGCTGACCCCTAGTAAAGTTGGTGCATCTCCTCGGCCAACTATCCTAAGGAAACGAGAGCTAGATACATTTGGAGCACCGCTAAAGGCTAATCGCAACCTCACAGGTGCTTTTGGAACAGTTCTAGCTGGCATCCAACCATTGAATACAGGCTCTCAAACTTCAAACAGTGACATCCAACCTTTAAATTCTTGTTCTTTCAATGATATTATATCTAGTGAAGAACATTGAAGAACTTTCAGTATTATATCTAGTGAAAGAAACAATTGAACTTTCAGTTAGTGTCGGGGGAGAAGGAGACTCAATAGTTGAAGCAGATTTGAGTCCGCGAAAGAAGCCTAGGAAAACAACTTCTTCAGGCGCATGAAGTGAAGTGAATATGAAGAAGATCAAGAAGAAGAAAATAATGTAATGGAAGAGATGGAAGTTGTAACTTCAGATGAAATGACTCCGTATGTGAAGCTTCCACGGATGTCACTACTTGAAACATTTAATATGACATGGAAACCACGTAATAATCATTTCCTTCGATACTCAGATGTTAAAGTGAAAGATGAAAAAAGACCAACTGTAACTGATTTGGCAAATCAAAAACAAGTGTTTCAAACTATACGTGGTTGGAATGTCTATCGTATTGAGACACAATTAACTGATCTTGGTGACATGGAATCTCAGGCAGGAGAAAGATTTAGATCAATATTGCAAGTGATAGAAACCCAATCCCGTACAAAAGAATCTGACAGAGTTACTGAATTGCTTAAGGTAATTTACAAAGGTGTAAGGTAATCCATGACCAAATATCTGAAAGCAAAGCTCAAATACTGAAAATATTTGATCATAAGGGTAACATAGAAGAAGTAATACATAGGTATTCAAATGACAGCAGTTTAAAAACAGAAAAAGAGAAAAAGAAAAAAGTGAGGAATGGAAATCTACGGAATAAGAGTGTATTTATTTAAATTACTTTTTGGAAAGATATGCCTTTGATTGTTATCGGTGTTGATAAATAGCGGTTATGTGATGAACAAACTTTTGAAGTATGTTAAACCTCATTTTAGGTATTTACTTTTCATTTTTATATTGAAACTTGTATATATTTTTTAATCATGGGTTTATTATACATACATGTTTTCCCGGTGTTATCATAGTGGATTTCTGTGACTTAACATTGTAAATAAAGATTTGACAAAGATAATATTTTAAAAGCTATAAATTTGGTTTTTAATTTGTTTATTTTAAATTCAGTCCATTTTTATCCTTCAGTTTTCCATGAATCTTAAGTTAGTCGTCGTTTAGTCTCAAATCTGTTTTTAACTAATATAAAACTCCAACAAGGTATATTCTATGAAACAATATATTGTCCAGATATTAAGCATTGTAAAACTATGAGTGTAATGATAGTTTCTATGTAACCTTTTTCTTAAATCAATTAGTTGAATTCAAAAACTTTTGTGTTTCTTAAGGGACATCTCTTCATTGAGCAATAAGAGCTTAGATAAAGTTCGGTTTAGGAGTTTGCATATAAATAACGTCCACAAATGGTTACATTTGCAATATAAGTAATTAACTGTAACTCCAGTGCACATTTTATTTTCTAAAGTTCTAGCCATTGAATACTGAAGATTTTCTGAGCCAAACAGAAAAATATCGTTCCCCTACTTGCATCTATGCTATAGCATCTTTAGTAGACCTTCAAATACACGCATTTTTAAATTGACTGGGAAAATAATTTTTGACATTTTTGGACTCTTTGGATTTTAAATATTTCCATTAAAAATGAGTCAAATGCAAAATAATTGATGTAGAGAAACCAGATATATGGGTAATAGAGACAAATTTTCTGCAATTGTATTTGCAAGGGAGAAAAGGAGAGACGGTGGAATCTTGGAAACTGAAAAACATCAAGTGTATTCACAATCAAAATATTTACACAGTAAGTACTGAAGCAGTCAATGCCAGTCCATGCAGCTTGCTTCAATAAAGGATGCTAAATAATTTCTGAGATCACACTGGCTAATCATGATAAAACATAAAATCGCGAAGAAAACGAGGATAATTAACAGCCAGTGAAACAATTGAAAAATTTTGCAAATATTTCGGTCAAGACCTCCGCTTAACCGTCCTCAGTGCAGAATAAAACTAATAAAAATATATAAAAAACCAAACCTTAAAATAAGAACACAAAACTAAAATTGGACGACCCTTTCTCAGTAACGGTGAAAGGGTACCTGAATAAAAAACACAAGTTTAAATAGCATTTCACAATTTCATTTTATGTAAAGCACTCTTAAAGGCCAATCGCTTTCCAGTTAGATTATTATCAGAGATTTTATTTGATTGCACAATATAATTTTGTGGATGTATGTAAAAATGATCAGAATTAATAATTTCATCATAAATGGGATTTAGAAAAGTATCTCCAGTGTCTCTATTGAGAGCTACCTTTTGGTGAATGTGCTTTTTTATTTCAACTGCCTCCCTGAAAACTTGCGTGAGACCTTTAACGGGAACAACAATGGAGGTTTCGGCAAACAAAATGAAATGGCGTGGACTCTTATACACATGTTGAGCCAAGGCGGAATCAAAAACCTCAGGCCTTTGGCGTAGCCTCATGGCCTTGTCGATTGAGGACCTATGTTCAGATAACCTCTCCCCCAATTGCTGTTGGGTTCTACCAACATAAAAACAGCCACAAGAACAAGGAATTCTATAAACAGCACTACCCAGAATGGGGCTAGTTTTATCTTTGCCGTTGTTTAAAAAGCTCTGTATAGTATTTGCATTTTTAAAGGTGACATTAAGTTTATGTTTTTTAAGGATTCTTTTCAGCTTGTCACTCAATTTTGGAATGTAGGGTAGAACAGTGAAAAGTTTCTTATCATCCACCCATGGAAGATATCTGTTAGGGTTTGGATTTGATGCATTCTTTTCTGCCTTTTTTCGTCTTTTTTCTATAATTGTCTCAAGTATTTTTTTTGGGGTAGCCATTGGAAAATAAAATGTCCTTAATATAGTTCAATTCTGAGACTATGTGAGGCTCCGGGCATATTCTTATTACTCGGTCAACCAAAGAAATAACAACTCCTCTTTTTATGCAGGGAGAGTGGTTGGAGGAAAAATGCAAATACCTATCGTTATGCGTAGGCTTTCTATAAATAGAAAATTCAAGGCCAGGAGACTTATTAAAATTAAGACATCTAGAAAAGGAAGTTTTTGGTTATGTTCTAGTTCTAAAGTGAACTGAAGGTTAGAGTCCGAAGTGTTTCGATGAGTTAAGAAGGAGTTAAGTGACTCCCCTCCATGCTCCCACACAGAAATAACATCATCCACAAACCGACCCCAGAACCGGTGTTTCATAGGAAAATTTTTCAGAGCAGAGGTTTCAACGAATTCCATATAAAAAGTTTTATGTATGAAGTTTTATGTATGAAGTTTGCGTTTGCATAAGGGGGCGAAAAAGTGTTGACAACCATTTCCCCAATCTGACAGACGGAGAGCTATAAGAAGCCACAATTGGGCGTAGAGGAACTCCATCTCTGTGGATTTTTGGGAGCCCGTAGAACTTAGGAACAGAACAACCTTTAGGATTGGAAGGAAATTAGGATTGGATTGGAGGAAATTAGAAGATAATATTGATCAAATGGACTACAAAACACTGGATATAGAAACTATTATGCATCTCGTCCGTCTTTGCAATAGTTCCTCCTCATATTTCCGATTTAATAATCAACTTTACACCCAAATCAGGGGTCTGCCCATTGGTACAAGTCTTTCACCATTTCTGGCAACTTTTTATATGAAATTCATTGAAACCCCTGCTCTGAAAAATTTTCCTATGAAACACCGGTTCTGGGGTCGGTTTGTGGATGATGTTATTTCTGTGTCGTTCACTTTAGAACTAGAACATAACCAAAAACTTCGTTTTCTAGATGTCTTAATTTTTAATAAGTCTCCTGGCCTTGAATTTTCTATTTATAGAAAGCCTACGCATAACGATAGGTATTTGCATTTTTCCTCCAACCACTCTCCCTGCATAAAAAGAGGAGTTGTTATTTCTTGGTTGACCGAGTAATAAGAATATGCTCGGAGCCTCACATAGTCTCAGAATTGAACTATATTAAGGACATTTTATTTTGCAATGGCTACCCCAAAAAAATACTTGAGACCATTATAGAAAAAAAAAGACGAAAAAAGGCAGAAAAGAATGCATCAAATCCACAAACCCTAACAGATATCTTCCCGTGGGTGGATGATAAGAAACTTTTCACTGTTCTACCCTACATTCCAAAATTGAGTGACAAGCTGAGAAGAATCCTTAAAAAACATATACTTAATGTCACCTTTAAAAATGCAAATACTATACAGAGCTTTTTCAACAACGGCAAAGATAAAACTAGCCCCATTCTGGGTAGTGCTGTTTATAGAATTCCTTGTTCTTTTGGCTGTTTTTATGTTGGTAGAACCCAACAGCAATTGGGGGAGAGGTTATCTGAACATAGGTCCTCAATCGACAAGGCGATGAGGCTACGCCAAAGGCCTGAGGTTTTTGATTCCGCCTTGGCTC
Organism: Artemia sinica; assembly: GCA_027921565.1. Taxonomy (NCBI): domain Eukaryota; kingdom Metazoa; phylum Arthropoda; class Branchiopoda; order Anostraca; family Artemiidae; genus Artemia; species Artemia sinica. The sequence continues at coordinate 35,705,749 of CM051263.1, read as the reverse complement.
AACATGTGTATAAGAGTATAACGATAACAAGGATAACGATTTTAAATTTTTGAGAATTTGTGTTTCCTGATTTTTGACCTTGCGGAATATGGAATGAAATCGAGAATATTCTTAATCACTTCTCCTCGAAGTAAAATCTGGATTTTCCACAGTACCACGTGAACCAAATATATCCGCCTCCACATTGGAGACTATCTCTGAGAAATTCACTTGTGTTTGAGGTAGGCAAAATCTAGGTCCCTTAGACAAAACATGGGTTTCTTCCGGAGTAAGAACTTTAGAAGATAAGTTCTCAATGGCCGGACCAGGACAAAATCTAGGAAGGAAACATCTGGAATTCTGAAATTTTTTCGTATTCTAATTTTTCAAACTTTTTTGATAAACAAGTATTAGCCATACAAAAGTCGTGGCGGAAAGTATTCTGAGCTATTCTGGAAATCTGCTGAAAATCTGTCGGTGAAAGGTTTTGCTGTAGAAATTGTCGGGTTTTTGAAATTGTATTACTAAGAAAAAAAACGTCGTTTTTTTTTTGGTCTTTTAAAATGTGAATTAATGACTGAAAACCAACCCTGTCACTAAATTACCTTTCGGAGTGTGAACCTAGATTTAGGCGGAAACGAAGAGAATTCGGAAGAATTCTCTTTACTCTACAACGCTGTAAAAATTCTTGTTGATTAAGAAGGTTGGCGCGTTTTTTAGACAAATCAAAATAATTAAGAACAGACTTGGTCAAAAGCTCTCCGTAAGCTAGTCGTAAATAATTTCTGAGACCACACTGGCTAATCATGATAAAACATAAAGTCGCGAAGAAAACAAGGACAATTAACAGCCAGTGAAAAATCTGCAAATATTTCGGTCAAGACCTCCGCTTGACCGTCCTCAGTGCAGAATAAGACTCATAAAAAATATAAAAAAAAAAAAAACCTTAAAATAAAAACAGAAAACTAAAATTGGACGACCCTTTCTCAGTAACGGTGAAAGGGTAACTGACTAAAAAACACAAGTCTAAATGACATTTCACAATTTCATTTTATGTAAAGCACTCTTAAAGGCCAATCGCTTTCCAGTTAGATTATTATCAGAGATTTTATTTGATTGCACAATATAATTTTGTGGATGTATGTAAAAACGATCAGAATTAATAATTTCATCATAAATGGGACAGGAAAGTTTCTCCAGTGTCTCTATTGAGAGCTACCTTTTGGTGAATGTGCTTTTTTATTTCAACTGCCTCCCTGAAAACTTGCGTGAGACCTTTAACGGGGGCAACAATAGAGGTTTCGTCAAACAAAATGAAATGGTGTGGAGTCTTATACACATGTTGGGCCAAGGGCCACAGTTTATATAATTATCCAGTATGATCTTTCCCTATCTCACCCATTATAAAAACCCGGATCAAGGTGCGAGTGCTCCAGAGAAAGTTTTTGCAGATAGAAACATAAGCGGAATCAGATCTTTTCACGGGTAGAAAAGTCAGACTGTGATCTAATCGGAAACAAGTGGAAACCCGCTATTACGAATAATGTACTTTGTTGGAAACAATCGGAAACAGACTAACCCGCTACTGCAGAAAGAAGTGGGAGGAGCTTTTTGTTCGTACCGAGAATGAAGACCAGAAATGATCTGCGATAAACTTACTGGATAATTATATAAACTGTGGCCAAGGCGGAATAAAAAACCTCAGGCCTTTGGCGTAGCCTCATGGCCTTGTCGATTGAGGACTTATGTTCAGATAACCTCTCCCCCAATTGCTGTTGGGTTCTACCAACATAAAAACAGCCACAAGAACAAGGAATTCTATAAACACCACTACCAGAATGGGGCTGGTTTTATCTTTGCCGTTGTTGAAAAAGCTCTGTGTAGTATTTGAATTTTTAAAGGTGACATTAAGTTTATGTTTTTTAAGGATTCTTTTCAGCTTGTCACTCAATTTTGGAATGTAGGGTAGAACAGTGAAAAGTTTCTTATCATCAACCCACGGGAAGATATCTGTTAGGGTTTGTGGATTTGATGCATTCTTTTCTGCCTTTTTTCGTCTTTTTTCTATAATTGTCTCAAGTATTTTTTTTGGGGTAGCCATTGCAAAATAAAATGTCCTTAATATAGTTCAATTCTGAGACTATGTGAGGCTCCGAGCATATTCTTATTACTCGGGCAACCAAGAAATAACAACTCCTCTTTTTATGCAGGGAGGGTGGTTGGAGGAAAAATGCAAATGCCTATTGTTATGCGTAGGCTTTCTATAAATAGAAAATTCAAGGCCAGGAGACTTATTAAAAATTAAGACATCTATAAAAGGAAGTTTGTGGTTATGTTCTAGTTCTAAAGTGAACTGAAGGCTAGATTCCAAAGTGTTTAGATGAGTTGAGAAGGAGTTAAGTGACTCCCCTCCATGCTCCCACACAGAAATAACATCATCCACAAACCGACCCCAGAACCGGTGTATCATTGGAAAATTTTTCAGAGCAGAGGTTTCAACGAATTCCATATAAAAAGTTGGCCAAAAATGGTAAAAGACTTGTACCCATGGGTAGACCCCTGATTTGAGTGTAAAATTGATTATTAAATCCGAAATATGAGGAGGAACTATTGCAAAGACGGACGAGACGCATAATAGTTTCTATATCCAGTGTTTTGTAGTCCATTTGATCAATGTTATCTTCTAATTTCCTTTGAAGAGCTATTTCACATTTTTTAACATTGCAAGACGTATACATAGAAATGGCATTGAAATTGGCCAAAATTGTATCTTTTTTTATTTCAAGGTCTTTTAATTTTTCAACAAGGTGAACTGAATTTTTTATGTATGAAGTTTGCGTTTGCATAAGGGGGCGAAAAGTGTTGACAACCATTTCCCCAATCTGGCAGTCGGAGAGCTATAAGAAGCCACAATTGGGCGTAGAGGAACTCCATCTTTGTGGATATTTGGGAGCCCGTAAAAATTTAGGAGTGGAACAACCTTTAGGATGAAATAATTTATACATTTGTGGAGTAATAAGTCTTTCAGTTTGCAAAATTCCTAGCTCCCTTCGTACTACGTTTTCTTCGCGATTTTATGTTTTATAAAGGATGCTGTAATTACAATGCGCTATCCATCTATTCTCATAATTGAATAAGTCCAATATGATAAGATTTTGTTTCATATGTAACTATCATAGTCCCTTGCAGGCCGAATTTACATTCTTTTTTTTCTTTTTTTTTGTCAGAACGAACGCAGAAACAAAGATTTAAAAATCAGGCAAGAGATAAAATAAGGCAACATTAAGAGATGAAAACAAAAGTTCACTACTTGCGAAACAAAAAGTGATAACTATGGTGGTTGGTTGTTAATAGGGGACACATGTTTTTTCATACCTTGAGAAAGGAGACAGATAAGGGAAAAGATAGGTAAAGGGTGAGAAACACTACAAGGTACATGGGTTCTTTGGAGGGGGGGGGGGGGTTCGAAGAAAACATTTCCAGCGCGAGTTTTAATCACTGAATTTAATTCTGCAAAAACGGAGACAAAACTAATTCTTGTTCACTCTAGGGTTTCTCACCTTTTTTTTATAGTAGGATGAAATATAAGGCTTCACACTCTTTCAAAATCATTCGTACAATTCTTTTCGGATGTGCTCAACCCTATCAGAGTCCTTAATCGAAATCCGAGGGTCCCAAATAAGACAAGCATATTCAAGTAGAGTCATAATTCTTCAAAGAACGAGAAGGGAGCAGTTAAACTTGTTAAGGGTCGCTTGATGGGAAATGGAAGCATTGGCTTGATTGAGGATGGTTTTTTTTTTTTTTTACATGATTAATTTAAAAAACTTTCCACGAAAGAAATGTTTCAATGAAAATATAAGAACGACATTCAGCAAAATATGAGCAGGAATAAAGTCAAATAATTTTTCAAGCACAAAACTGCCATAAATCACTAGTATTGTTAGTAAAGGTGGTGGGAGCAGTCACCGTCGCATCCAGGATTTTTGTTCGGGGGGGGGGGAGAGTTACCCAATTTTTTTCCCGTGGACTTTGTCTAACATCCTCGAGCAACATTACGTTATGTATTTTTTAGACTAATTTTTGAGTCGGTCAAAAATTTCAAGGGGGGGGTCAAACCGGGTAACCCCCCCCCCCTGGATACGGCCTTGGGAGCAGTGGAGATGTTAAAAGTAGAATAGCCAAGACTCAGGGTGGTTTTTTCACAGTTGAAAAAAGTTTCGAAGAATAGGAAGATAAGTCTGCAAACCAAGATTAGAATATTAGAAGCTACAGTGATGACAGTAGTCAAATATGGCTCTGAAGCATGGGCGCTTCGAAAAGCGGATGAAGATTTGCTAGATGTTTGCCAGAGAAATTGCTTCCGGATTGTTCTGGGTACCGGCTGACTGACCGTATTTCAAACAATAGGCTGTGCGAAAAATGTGGTTCAATACCGCTCTCTAGGGCTATAATGAAAGAAAGGTTGAGGTGGCTAGGGCACGTAGTGCTAATGAAGGATGACAAGATTGCCGAAGATTGTTCTTTTCGGCCAGCCGTCTAGGGCTAAACGGAAAGCAGGTCTTCCTCGTCTGGGGTGGGAGGACGTCATAAAAAAAGATTTAAAGGAAATTGGAACTTCGTGGGAGGGGTTAAAAAGGGAGGCTTTGAATAGACTGGGATAGAGGAGAAGCGTGCGTAGTTGTGTTGGCCTCAGGCGGCTTGGTGCTGCGATGAGTTGTTATTATTAGTAGTAGTAGTTTTTTGATACCTTGAGAAAGGAGGCAGATAAGGAACAAGATAGTTAAACGATGAGAAACACTACAAGGCACATGGATTCTTGGGGAAGGGGGGGTGTCTTTTGGAGAAAACTTTCAAGTGCTAGTTTTAATCACTGAATTTAATTCTGCAAAACCGAGACAAAACTATTTTTTGTTCACTCTAGGGTTTCCCACTTTTTTTTTATAGTAGGAGAAAATATAAGGCTTTATACTCTCACATTCATTCATATGATTTTTTTTTGGATGTGTTTCAACCTTATCGAACCCTTAATCGAAATCTGGGGGGTCCCAAATAAATAAGACAAGCATATTCAAGTAGAGGGATAATTCTTCAAAGAACGAGAAGGGAGCAGCTAAACTTGTTAAGGGTTGCTTGGTGGGAAATAGAAGCATTGGCCTGATTGAGGATGTTTTATTACATGGATTTAATTTCAAACACTTTCTATGAAAGAAATTTTTCAAAGAAAAGATTTGAACTCTATTCAGCCAAAGATGAGCAGAAATAAAGTCAAATAATTTTTCAAACGCAAAACTGCCATAAATCCGTATCAATAAATAAATGGAACCCAAAACGAACAGAACTTGCAATAAATAACCAAGTCAAACTCAATGAGCTGACGGAAGTCTAACGTCCATTTTGTTACATCCTTGAGTATCGACAAATATCAATCAACCATCCCGTCCACATGCCCTGAAAGTTTCAGCTTAATACCCTTGCCCTTTCCTAAGATATCGCAGATACACCCCATTGACAACCTTGGATATACATAGTGTAGGCCTATTTGATTTAGTTCAATTTCCCGCTCAACAATGTCCTGACACTTTAAACTTAATACCCTTAGCTGTCCCTGAGATATCGCAGATATGCTTTTTGGACACAATTTGGTGCACATAGTGTGTTTTGAGTCAGTTTTACTTCCCCATCAACTTCCCCTGAAAGTTTTAACTCAACACCTTATTCCATTCTTGAAATATTGCGTCTATAGCATTTTTGAAAACCTGGATGCACTTAAACTCTCTTGATTTAGTTCGATTGTAATAGTAGTATAGCAGTAGTAGCAATCACAATAGTCATAGTTGCAGTTACAGATAGTTACAGTTTCATGTGGCCGCAGTCAAAGTTTCGAGTAGGCTAGTCGCAGTAGCAATCAATAGTTTCCTCTTAATGCCATTAGTCGTTCCAGATATATTTCAGGTACACCCTTTAACATCTGTATTTAGTTAAACACCCCTTAACATACCCTGAAAGTTTCAAATTAATACTTTTATCTGTTCCTAAGATATTGTAAATACGCGACTGTGAAAAACTTGACTGGACTTTTTGTCTTTTGATGTAACTCAACAGCCTCAATAAAATACTCTGAAAGTTCCAACATATCACCCTAAGGGTTCCAGGGATATCGCACGTACATCCTTTTGATAATCTGGATGCACTTAGTACCTTTTGATTTAATTTTACACTCTCCTCAACTTTCCTTAAAGCGTAAAAGCCTATTCTGTTCCTGAAACATTGTATCTATGCCATTTTGACAACCTGGATGCACTTAAACCCTCTTCGCTTAGTCCATAAGTAGTAGCACAAAAAGTAGTGCCAGTAGGAATTGTAGCAACCTCACAAGTTTTCAGCTTAATACCCTCAGCCGTTCTTGAGATATTGCTGATGCGTTCTTTTGACAACCAACATACACATAGTTCCTTTTGATTTAGTTTTATAGCAATATAAACCTTCCCTGAAAATTTATGACTTATATCCTATTCCAGTCCTAAGATATCCCGCCTATGTCATTTTGACAACCTTGATGCACTTAAACTGTCTTGAATTAGTTCAATAGTAGCAGCAGTAGTAATATTCTCATAGTGTCTTTTTGGTTTGTTCACATCCCCTAAGCTGTTCCAGAGATATACAACTTATGACAAGTTGCATGCACTTTGTATGTTTTGATTTAGTTCAACATCCCCTGAAAGCTTCGTTTGATGTCCTTAGCCTTTTTAGAGACCCAGTATTAAAGATACTCCCCTTTCCCAATAAAATATCCTATATGTAAACAATGACCAACTAATTTTGCATTAGTTGAATAGTAGCAGTGGGAGTGGTAGCAGTGATAGTAGTATTAGTAGTAGCAGTATTCCCATAGTGCCTTTTTGGCTAGTCCAAGATTCCCTTGAAGTTTCAACTTAATGCCCTAAGCCGCTTCTGAGATATTGCTGATGCACCTTTTTTAGAACTTGCGTGCGTATATCGTGTTTTGATTTGGTTCAGAATTCCCTGAAAGCTTCACTTGAATGTCCCCCTTTCCCTATAAAGAATCCTGTATGTAAACAATAAGCAAATTGCATAACTTACAGTCCCCAAGGGCTGTGGTTGTAGGGTAGAGGGTCATCTCATTCGCAGGGGCATATTTATTTGACCCTTCAACTATCCTGAACAAATTCGCTATTTCAAAATTTTGTGTGATGTGTTTTGGAGGAACTAAGCAAAAAGGGGCATGGAAGGGGAGCTGCTTGCCCTCCAGTCACTTTACTCTTAAAATGGGCACTAGAACTTTAAATTACAAATTGAATAAGCCCCCTCTGGAGTTTCTGTGGCAACTACTTCCATACGTAGGGCCAATGCGCTGCCTATGATATCATCTTGCTTCATATTAGCATGAATAGAGGCCCCTAGCTGTTTCAAGGAGATAGAAGGAAAATCAAAAATGGCGAGATGAAAAAAGGGACGATGATTTATGGAAACTAACTAACATTATCATAGATTTACGTGGGTTGACCTCCATGTCGAAGGGTGAGGCAGGACTTGCAATGTCATTTAAGATGCTCATAGGGTTAGTCATTAAAGTATTACAGTAAGTTTCTATGACTTCGAAGTCGTCGGCTAATTTCCAACTATCGGGTAGATCTTTTGAAAGGCCATTGTTCATAACTAAAAAGAGGAGGTGTCCGTGGGTACATTATTGTTGAGAGGGAGGGGACTGAAGCATTCAGATATTTGACTACTTGCAATTTCTTTGATAGGAATAAGGCAATCAGTTTGTCAACCTCGAATTCGCTGACCAGTTTTTTCTATTATTGCATTATGGTAAACAAGATCAAAGAATTCCTTGGATCAATGGTGGTGAGATTAAGGTAAGTATTCCGCTTTTCTTGTATTTTCTCAATTGAGTCAACAAAATACACAAGGTACTGATACGTAGAACTGGATTTGAGGTTCTCGAATCGTCTCACATCGATAAGAGGTAAGTTTTGTTCCTACTCCGCAAGGGAGGCTTCATACATCTTTGAGAAAATCGAAGTGAAAAAAATAGGATGGACACCTTCAAAACCAAGTTTTCTGTTGTTCCTTTTGACAATGGTTATGGAACGATTCTCCCACATTTGAAGAAATTGGCAAGATTCGGTTATCTAATAGTAGAGATGCCATAATAACTCCAGGGGGGCACCAAATATGGGCATAGAACCACGTGGTTTATGGTTTTTTGTCAGTGAGAATGAAAAAAAACAGGAATTTTCTCACATTTATGTCTGTTTTCATGGATGGTTATGTGTGTTGGTCGATTTATTTGATGTTTTTCATGGATGTTTTTATGGTTTTTGTCAGTGAGAATGAAAAAACAGGAATTTTCTCACATTTATGTCTGTTTTCATAGATGGTTATGTGTGTTGGTCGATTTATTTGATGTTTTTCATGGATGTTTTATGGTTTTTTCAGTGAGAATTTGAAAAAACAGGAACTTTGTCAATTTTTTGTATGTTTTTATGGTTTTTTGTCAGTGAGAATTTGAAAAACAGGAATTTTGTCACATTTATGGATGTTTTTTTATGGTTTTTGTCAGTGAGAATTTGAAAAACAGGAATTTTGTCACATTTATGGATGTTTTTATGGTTTTTGTCAGTGAGAATGGAAAAAACAGAAACTTTCTCACTTTAATGGATTATTGAGTCTAATGGGGGCAGGTCAATGACACTTCCTTCTTGTTGTTGCTCGATGCAAATGTTATGATCCAGAAATAGTATTTGTTGTTGTTGCTCGAGCCAAATGTTATGAGTTTCCAGGAAACAGTTAGATCGCGTGTTTCCTTCTCAGCCAATCAGAGGGCTTGTTTACATATTAGCGGCGGAGGGAATATAAGGAAAGGATTTTTGCTATAGTTTTATTAGTCTGTGAATAGAATTCAAAGGAGTGAGAAGAACAGTTTTGACTTAACTCATTTGGATATATTTGTAATAATGAGTGGAATGTTTTACACTATTAGAAGTTGATAGTGGAGTTGATGGTAATAATACAAGAGCACCAAACATTGCGGTGGAAATCACGAAAGGATCGCGGCTTTGTCTGGAATGAGATGCAGTATATGCAAGATATGTGATATCCTTGAGCAAATTTAAAATGGAAGATCAATTATGTTTCGCCGCAAAAGTTGATATAGCCCATGTGAATAGACTTCAATGTGCTTTAAGTGCATTAGTGAAACATATCGAAGACAATAAACTCTATCGCTAATTGTACATGCATAGTATTATTGATGTTGTTGTAATTATTCAATAAAATTGTTTCGAAATCGAAAATGTTCCCTTTTCTTTTCTGGTTAGGGCTAACGAATCAGGCTCAGTCTAGAGTCAGTAGTCAGAGTGAAAGGACTGAAAAATGAATAAATTTGAGAAAGAGAGAATTAGATCAAATCTAGTGTTTATGGAAAAACATTTGATTTTGGATGATGATTTTCTCGAGTTATCTCTTCAACGCAGGATATTCTCTCAGGGAACACTTGACAATATAATGAAAACTGATTCTCCCCCATTGGACTATTGTATGAAACTTTTAAAATGTGATTCAAATGCTTATACTCAATTTATTGATATATTAATTGGAACAAGGCAGAATCATATTGTGGATATACTTTTGAAAACATTGCCAACAGATTCAATGTAGATGGCTCCTCCGTCATTCGAAAGAGGTAACGTTACAGAGTTACTCCTCTCCCTTTCCTCCACTTTGAATTTATCGAGCGAGGACGATCAGTTTCGTTTTAGCTGCGAGAGAGTTGACATCGGAAACCAAAAAAATGTTCTATATATGTCCATTGTGCTTGTACACTCTTGGCAGTTGGACTCAATGTGAGAATTGTACAATTATTGATGACTATAGTGAAAAGTGTAAATTATGTAATCCTTGTAAATTACATAGAGGCTATGCAGTACAAATTAAGGATGTAATTCATGTCTTGAAGAGGTGTGTGACTCTCACCCTAGAGGGCACCTGTGCTCCAATTGTCACTATGATAAATGTGATCAGTGGGAGAATACTTACCCCGCTATGATTGGAAAGAATCCTAAACGTGATTTTTGTTTATTTCTACGAGATTGGTATCGTCGCGGATTTAAATTATTCTAGGAAGAGGAATCTGGTCTACGATTCAACTGTTGGGGTAACAAGACAATCTGGTTTCTACGTCATCGCTGTGACGACACTGCCTACTATGACTATAAACCAAGTGATTTTTATTTGGCAGTTACCGAATGTGATTTACCACTTGAAAACACTGTATGTGATATTGCTTCAAATAGACAGATTGAAACTCGTGAATTTCATAATATGAATGCAAATAGTATCATTGACTATACAAAGAGATATGACAAGAGTGAAGTTACATTGTACTGCAGAAAATGTGACCCTGACTTTGCAGTCAATCAAGATCAATATACAGTGAATCCAAATGTTTTACCAGCATTAGTGGTTCACGACACTTGCCTATACACCGATGAAGAAATCTAAAAGTGAAGATTTAAAGACATTGTTGTATATATACATTTTATTAATAAACAAATTCACAAACATTTTTAAGCACTTTACTCTTAGGGCACTGAAATCAATACCGTATAGGTCTGAGAGGATATTTTCCACTAGAAAGTCGTTCAGACGGGGATTGTCACTATAAATGTGGAGAAACTGCTTGTAAGTATAGCCGCGACATCGGAATACAAAATATAGTAGTGCATGGAAGCCACAGATTTTAGTCGTTAGATCCTGCACCCTCTTTCGATTTTGAATAATAGTTTTCCCACTGCTCTCAATATAGTTGCTGATGTGGGGTGTGTAGAATGTATAGGGTAGACCAAGAGGATCAAAAAATTCAATCGTCTTCATTGTTTGATAGATGCACAGCCAATGACCCGTCAGCACAGTCGATGGACTGCTATTAACAATAATCAAGGTATTGTTCGCACTATGAATTTTTCCAAGATAGTCTGAGGGCAGACAATAGGATTTGTACTGGGACATGTAGGGATCCATATTAAGTACATTGATTATTTGACTGGTGTTCATGGCGCCAAGTCTAGTAGAACACTGCCTTCGGGAATGATTTCCCAATAGGTTTCATATTGATTTAGTGAGATTAGTGCAATACTCTCAGCCAATGGGTCGGCAAATGTACACTCTAAACGCACAGTCCCCGTACGTACTATACTCATATCCTGTGTGCCAGACAAATCCAATACAATGATACCATGTGTTTTAGCAAACATATCTTCGGTTATACCATTTTCAAATAGTTGCGAATCATGATCTAGGGTTTGCATAGTCAACTCATACAATGTTCTATAGGATTTATCAAAAGATAGATTGTAGAGTGGGATGCCGTTTACTTTGCACACAAGAGATGAAAGTCCAAACATCTCGAATTTATGTGGGCAATCAGTCCACGATCCTATTGCACTGGCGCTTTTTACAAATGCCAATGCAAGTTTCGAGGGGATTTCGCCATTGATAAAGGATGAATCGGTGAAGGTGCGTGACCCCATGGCAATATGACGTTGATTGGTGATTGTATGAGGAACAAGTAGTTTAATATTATTTCCATTGGCTCTTAGCTTTTCCACGGCCAAAGCAACAGAACTCATAACCTGTTGTTTGCGTACATGAAGTATTGCTGAGGTGAGGGAGAGACTTACATCGGGATTGGCATCAAGTTCTTTTCTCAATATGAAATTGGATGGTGCAAGCGTCAATTTTATATCCACTTTAACATTGGGCGGCAACCATTGGGGTATATTAAATATTTCATGATATATTTTTCCAACTAGATGTAATTCACTAGTTGTAGCATTTTTAAGTGCATCTGTACTATCAGTATTAGTAATATATTCATATCCATTGGAGGCACCTCTCAATTCCTTGTATGACTTGGGTGTCATCAACATGAATTGCATATAGCTTGCATAGTTTGAGAGATTGTTGCTTGTGCTAACCAGCGTGCCATTGACGTAGACACTAATTTGACGAAATAAATTATGTAGTATACAATTTTCATAGGATATCCCATCGGCTCGAACTGGCATTGTATTATCGGATTTCCGGACTTTCATTTGTAAATCTATAAATGTTGAAGACATGTCCATAAAGTAGTCTTCATTGGAATAAATTTGAAAGTGGATATTATCGGAGAGGGGTTGTAGTGGATAAAATTGTTCATAGTATCCATGCTTGACACTCACATCAACATTTTTCAGCATTGAAGAGATTCAATGAGGCGGTTATTGAAGGTTGAGAATCCTTATGCGGCAGGTAGGACATCTTAGGAGAAGAAATCTAGTTTCGATCTAACAATTTTCTTCCTGGGGCTTCTGTTTACACTACGTGTCGGCTTTTTCCTTCTTTTCTTCGACAAAAGGGATGATGTCTTTCGTTTCCGTCCTGAGTAGAGACTGATGAGTGATGCGTTGTTTCTTGACCTTTTTAAACCTTTACCATTTTGTTTTAATTTCTCGCCAAGGGTTCGCGCACTGGACCTAAGATTTTCCGTAGCACTTTTTTTAAAATCCTTGCCAGAGCCCCAATCGTATAGTGTAGAGGATGCAAAATCTGTCGCAGCCGGTACAAGATATTTTCTAGCCAGTGGTAGTGAAGAGCGAAACAGCTTAGCAAACCAACTGCCAAGACCATAGCCAGACACTGACGAGCGACCCTTGTAATAGTCCATTCCATTGCCCTGTTGTCTGGGCCAAGAGTATTAGCATAGCAGTCAATATCAGGACAAGTGAATACCACTTTTCTATTAGACATCTTGCTGTTGAACGATGGGTTGAAAATGACATGTAATCACAGCCAAACCCTTTGAAATTGCTATGGGATCACCTAATTCAGTTCTTAGTGTTAACTGACAGAGTTCCAAATAGGAAGTGTTTACGGGAATATACTGAAGATGCTTTATATTGTAGTGGTGAATATGCTCTTGATTGGTTTTTCGTTCAAGAACTCGTAGGAGGGGAACATTTGAATTACCGACCCCGAGACGTTTCCACAAATGAGGCGTAGAGAAATACACAAGTGTCTGTGGAGAAGGCAGGCGGGTAGTCAGCAAAAATGAAATTAGTGTTTCCAGCACTTTTACCATTGATTATGTTGAGCTTAAAGCCAAGAACATCCTTTAGATTATCATTGAGAATAATCTTTTCGCTGGCAATAGGTGAACTAATGTAGATCTTGCCCTCCTCCTTTGAATAGTTGAAATGAAAAGCTCCTTTTTTACGAGCGGAAATTCTTTCATTAATAGTACGACATAAATCATTCATACAGGTGAGTTCCTCGTAGGGTAATTCAATATATGGATAATCCATCCAATTGATTTTTTGAATTTGTTCTTGATCACCTGGTGGTGGTGGCCAATCATAGGGTCTAATTTTTATTTCATATTTACGATCCTTTCTCAGGATGTCATAGGTATTTTTGAGAATACAATCGACAAGAGCCACTTCATACTTTCCGTCGAATTTGATGGTGGGGAGAGTTTCGTCCAAAAATCACTTGTTTTATTCAGATCATTGTAGAGAGGATCAGAAACATTGGACATGAAAGACACATAGAAATCATTGGGCATTGTTAATATCTTCAGCACTGACCCAAGAATCAAAATTCGAGTTGTATCCTAGCCAGCGAACAAGCAACTGTTTCTTGCCCCTACGAGTACGACTCTTTAATATCTTTTCAATTTGATAAATTTCACTAATGTTTCTAACTTTTTGCAGTTCATATTCATAAAAACCACCGAGAATCTCATTATCTTTGGTGTCTCGCAGTCGATACGTTGTGGGCTCGGTGTCTAGAATTTTGGACACTTTAAAAAGTTCGGTGCTCCATAAATAATTCCCCTTTTCAAATATATTAGTGGTTCTATTAATTCGAACATTATCACCAACATTAAATTTCTTCTTCTTTTTTTTCTCATTGTCATTGGAGTATTGCTTTAGAAAAGCATCAAATGTATTTTCACTGTAATGAACATCCCGAGGGCTAGAGTTGGATAGAGATCGATGTGGTCGATGGTTGTATATCTGCATGATTTTATCTAAATCATGAATAAAAGCCGGTGTATTTTTCAATGTGCAATATGTTGAAATTAATAGACGAATCGTTCTTATTAATCGTTCAGCCAATGCAGCCTTTATCGGACTGTGACTATGATAAAGTGTTGTATTATATTTCAATAGAACCTTTTGCACATGGGGATTAACAAATTCACTGCCACGATCCGATTGAATTTTTCTATACGAATCCTTTTCAAGAATACTTTCAATGGCCCGAGCAACTTCAACACCTCCCTTTGATCGTAGTGGAATTGCATAGGCATAGCGACTAAAGATACTGATTGCCACTAGAATATATTTGTAGGGTGCATTGTGACACCGTTGAACTGCGTCTAAAGTTAAAAGATCCATTTGCATTATATGCAGAGGGAAAAAGGCTTTAGTTTGTCGATATTGTTTGCCACGAAGCCTGTGATTCCGATGTAGTGTGTAACTCGGTTCATTTTCTAGATACTCTTTTGCTTTTTTCAATGTGGTGCCGGAGACAGCTTTAGAAAGCGTTTTGGGAGAACTTAAACTTCCCGCTTCACCAATATTTTCATAGACACCTTTTAGAACTTCATCCATTTTGAACGTAAAACACGTAGTGTAATGTCCACTCCCCTTTTGCACACTGGAGGGTGAATCAATTCGTCTTCGCTTTTGACTAGCAGCCACAGGTGTTGTAAAATCAATGGTGCTAGTATTTTCAAATATTGAATCTTCTTCTTCTTTTTTAAATGGTGTTGGTGTTGTTGGTGGACTATATTCTCTTAGTTTCTTAAGAATTTGCTTATTGCCAATAAGACTTTTGGGAAAGTTTGATACACTTAGAAAGGTGTATAGATTATCGTCAAAGGATAAGAGTCCTTTACGATTCGTCACCATATTACAAATTAAATCAACTAGATTATAACTTTTTCCCTGAATTATAATTCGTTTCCCTGTGCTATCGACTTGAACTTGATCGCCAGTTTCCAACACAAGATAAGATAATACTCTTTTACTCTGTTCTCGATAGGTCAGTGGCAATAGGTTTCCGATTTTCGATACAATCGAATTCAATTCCTTCTCCTTTGATTGTGCAGATCTTGAAGAGATGTTTCCTGTTTAGAGGGATCGGTGGGTCTCTCACGATAAGGTTTATGTTTGTCCATACGTCGCAATGCATCTTGAAGTAAAAGCAGTTTTTTGTCATCGGCAATATTCTCATCATTAATGAATTTGCTTAGATTGTCTTCAAAATGTTCGACGGGCGAGAGGACAAGTACAAATGGTGTCAATTTATATGGTTTTGCCATTCTCTAGAGAAAACTGTTTACAAGTCCTGCAATTATTGGCAGTAAAAGTGTGAAAAGCTACCGCCTGCTTGAAGGAGCCGTTTTCTTTTAAATTTGTTTCCCTTGTTTTTACAAGCCAAGGCACGTACAGTGGAACGATGTTGCTTTGTCTGTTGTCTAACACCTTCTGGCAGTTGAACATTGCCCTCAGTTAAATTTAAACAAAGTTCAGATATTAGATTAATGAAATCATTGTCGACACCATATTTGAGTATGGCCTTCCTAAGCAAGGGTTTTGAAGTGCTTAAAACGGAAAATAAATGCCGTTGTTCATGTAGTTTTCTTCAGTGTCATAATGGCAACTAATATCCTTTTCTACTGTTCACCGGAAGATATACTGTAATTTCATTGTCGAAAATGTCGGTGACTACGCGTAGATCCTCGGGCGTGCTCTGATTAAGATCCAGCAAAATGTAACCGTAGGGCTTGCTAGTCGCCTGAGTGTACGCTGACAACAGAAATTTTGGAGCGCCGGGGTATATCTGTTTATTGAGAGTTATGAGCGAGCTAGAATCACGAACAACTCGATAGATAATATAGATAGTGCAATTCAAAGCAAGGGTTCGCATACATTTGCTCTGATGAAACAGATTGTGTAGAACCAGGGTTATGGAAATGTGTTCATGATGAGATCGGACAGTGAACAATTGTAGCATTTCCTGTGAGAACTGTTCAATGGATTCAGCCAAATCATCAATAATCAGCCACGAGTTCGGTTCAATACTATTGAAAACATCAAGTCCTCTTATGAATTGTATTGGTATGGTTGTGGCAATAGCTTTTTTTTTATCATAGGACTCCTGCCAAATACTATAGCAATAGTAGATTTTTTTCGGTTTTTCCAAAAAACATTTTATCGCAATTTTGAATTATTCTAGCTAAAAGTGTTGTTTCCCCGACATTGAGGGCCCACACAGAAACGATCTGAAGGGTGTTTTAAATTGATACATGCTGTTGACAACAGTCGGACTATGACTAACTGTAAATCATATGTGTCCAATGAATAAGTAGTAATTTTCCCATAGATCTATCTATTCAAGAACAAAAACAATATTTCATGGCAACATTTATTACAGCAATATGAACACTTGTTCAACATGAACACTTGGTCAACATGAAAACTCTATTTGTTCAACATGAACAATGATAACACTTTATAAATAAACACTTTTTGTCCATCAATAACACTTTTCTGTACAACACCTTTGTCCATCTACAGCAATTTTCTGTACAACACTTTTCTGTACAACACCTTTGTCCATCAATATTGTCTTTAAACACTTTTCTATACAACAAAAAACACTTTTCTATACAAAATACACTTGGAACTAGCACAGTTGAACATTACAGTGATTGGTAAGCCCCCCCCCCCCGGGAGTCGGCCGCGGGAAGGGTCCCCCACCCCCCGGAGTCGTGATGGAAAAACAATAGTTTGTCGTCAGTAGAGATGGGGGTACCAGCCGTGACAGGACATAATTTATGCATGTTTTTATGGTTTTGTCAGTGAGAATTTGAAAAAACAGGAATTTTGTCACATTTATGGATGGTTTTATGGACTTTGTCAGTGAGAATGAAAAAACAGGAACTTTGTTACATTTATGTCTGTTTTCATAGATGGTTATGTGTGTTGATTATTTGATGTTTTTATGGATTTTGTCAGTGAGAATGGAAAAACAGGAACTTTGACACTTCCTTCTTGTTGTTGTTCAAGCCAGATGTTACGAGTTTCCGGAAACAGTATTTGTTATTGTTGTTTCCAAGCCAAATGTTATGAGTTCCCGGAAACAGTTAATTAATGTCTGACAGATGACGTCAAGTTAATTAATGTCCTTGCATTTCAAAGAGAATTGTCACCGAGAAACAGTTAGATCACACATGATGTCATGATTGATTGATTGACACGAAAGGGGAATTAATTTGTTGTTCTAAAGAGAATTGATTCACGAAAGGGGAATTAATTTGGAGTTCTAACAAGAGAATCGTTTCCGAGGCAGATGTTTTGATCTTAGCGCGCGAAAAGGTTTCCAAATAATTTGAAATGCATTAGCGCAGAGATGCCAAACAAAAGGAACATGCTGAAATTCCGTTTGGGGGGTAATTTTGGCGAAACCGTTTTAGCTATTTTATGGAATTATTTCGGCGAAACACTTAGAGACATTATAAAATATGATTTTTGAAGAGATTTTGGAGGAGGTTTTGAGTGTGGTCGTTATAATACACAAGTTTCAATTGAACAGTGTTGTGAGGTCCTCTACCCCAACCCAAAGGGCCCCGATTGCTCTACCCCAACCCAAAGGGCCCCGATTGCTCTACCCCAACCCCAAAGGGCCCCGATTGCTCTACCCCAACCCCAAAGGGTTCCGATCCCCCTACCCCAACCCCGAAGGAAGCCCCCGGTCCTCAAAGGTTCTCTGGGCTTCCAAAGGACCCCCCGGACCCCCAAAGGCCATCATCCTGTCCCCAAATGCCCCCCAGGCTCCCAACTGGCCCACCGGACCCCAAAGGGCCCCCTACCGGACCCCAAAGGCCTCTCCCCGGTCCTCAAAGGTCCCCCAGACCCCCAAAGGCCCTCACGGGCTCCCAGGGCTCCCAAAGGACCAATCGGCACTCAAGGGCCCCCCAGACCCCCAAAGGCCCTTCCCGAGCCCCCAAAGGCCCTCTCCGGTCCTCAAAGGTCCCCCCGGGCTCCCAAGGTCCACCAGACCCCCAAAGGCCTTCCACCAGTCCCCAAAGGCACTCTCCCAGTCCACAAAGGTCTCCCAGACCCCCAAAGGTCCTCACCGGGCTCCCAGGGCTCCCAAAGGACCAATCGGCACTCAAGGGCCACCCAGACCCCCAAAGGCCCTTCCCGAGCCCCCAAAGGCCCTCTCCGGTCCTCAAAGGTCCCCCCGGGCTCCCAAGGTCCACCAGACCCCCAAAGGCCCTCCACCAGTCCCCAAAGGCACTCTCCCAGTCCCCAAAGGTCCCCCAGGCACCCAAAGGGCCCCCAGACCCCAAAAAGGCCATACCCAACCCCCCAAAGGCGCTCCCCCGGTCCTCAAAGTTCCCCCAGGCTCCCAAAAGCCCTCCCCTGTCCCCAAAGGCCCTCACCGGGCTCCCAGGGCTCCCAAAGGACCAATCGGCACTCAAGGGCCCCCCAGACCCCCAAAGGCCCTTCCCGGGCCCCCAAAGGCCCTCCCCCGGTCCTCAAAGGTCCCCCCCCGGGCTCCCAAGGGACCAATCGGTGCTCAAGGGCCCCCGGATCCCCAAAGACTTCCCCGGCCCCCCCCCCCCCAAAGAGTCCCCTCTCCATTTTTTTAAATACTTTTTATGGCTTTATTATATCTTTTCTGAACAAGTTCCTTTCATAATTTCATTCCTAAACCCATTTTCCAACCTCAAAGAGTCCCCTCCCCATTTCGTAAATACTTTCTTGAATTTTTTAACATGGTATTTTTTTTTTTTACTTTTTTACGGATCTTAAAAATGACA